>JANRGV010000062.1:69530860-69615638 GCA_024734035.1 Alethe castanea
CCCCCCACTACAGGGTGAATGGGGTGGGCGGGTGGTAGAGCAGGGAGGCACAGGCTGCCTGTGAGCAAACCCAGCCCAGGGACAGTCATGCCCCATTTTCCAGAGAAGCAGTAAAAGCCACTAAGGAGATTTCTCCATCTGCACAGCTATTACATATCAGAGACAATGCTGGTATTTTCAGTAGATATATAAAGCTACTGTGTTTGAGATTTATTTCTGGCTGGTAAAAATAGTTTTGTCTCCTTCTGGGCTGAGTGTATTAGATGGCTTTCTTGTTTCTGTGATTCAGTAACAGCGTCATCCTTTACAGACATAATGTGCATATTGCTGACATCGTTCCAAAAAATAGATGGCCCAGGGCCACCTTTGGGGAATTCTCTAAACGAAAGAACTAGAAGTGATCATCTCACACTGGGTGTTGAAGTACTCTCTTTGCATGCTGAGAGTGCTAAAAGAGGACCTGGAACAGTCCCTGTGCATGTATTTACACAACAGACTATTGCTGCTTTGAGATGTCAGCCCAGTGGTTCAATAATGTTCACTCTTAAAAGCCTTCAGTGTGCATTTACCTACCAGAGTTTGCATTGTAAAAGGCTTGTAAATAATTGTGCACCTCTACTGGAGAGGATGTTAGTACCCTCTCAGGAGCAGGGATGAGATTTTACTTCCTTTGACAATTCCCCCCTCACAACAATGGGAGCAAAATGGGGCCCTGATTGCTGGAAATTCTCTCTCCTCTGTAATCTGAATGTAGCAGAAAGAGTGTGTGCTGCCACAAGTTATCTCTGAACCTCAGAAATGTTGGACAACTTTTCCCCTTTCTTTTCTCCTTCCAGAAGAGAAATGCTTCAGACAGCATGGAAGCATAGGATGGATGGGGTTGCCATGGATTAGTCATATGGAAGGTACTGTGAAAAGATTTAGGAAAAATAGCTTCCTATTTATAATCCCACCCCGTCCCCCCACCATTGTGCCAGGAGGGAAAGGGAAGTAGCACAGCTGTGTCTGCCCAGGAAAAGGCATGATGACCTGTCCTGGAGGCTCTACCTCTCATGGAACCGCCAGAGAGGGGCCAGTGGTCATGAACTTCATTTGTCCACCATTTCACCATTTCACCATTTCATCATCTGGGAAACGGCGCCTTGCTGGAGCTGGTGGACATTCTGCTCCAGCTCTGCCTGGGCTGCCCTTTGGGGTCACTGTCTCTGTGGGGCTGCAAGGGTTCTTACTCGGTGCCCTGTCTTGTCCTTTATGAAATAAGGATATGGGCTGGGATAAAAGCCATTTAGACATCTAACCAATCTGCACTTCTCTGTGAGACCCAGAGCTTGGTGTGGTCGTGGAGAGCAAATGGTGAGCTGAAGAGGACATGATAACTGAAGGGCAGACAAAAACCAACCTGCTCAGGCACCTTGCTTCTGCTGCCTCCATCAGGTCCGGCTTGGATCTGCCCTTCCAAAGCCTGCATTAGGAGACAGCTGCCACATAGGGATGGGGCACATGTAATATTCTATTTAAACTAAAATGGTAAGAATTTACATTCATTGTTGTTTTTGGAGAATGGCGTGGTGGTTTAAGCATAAAGCTGGGTGGGACATTAGCTGTTTTCCTATCAGTGCTCTGCCCTCTCTATTTTGTGTATGGCTTGGGTGGGATAGGCTAATCTGACAGGCATAGGAATGCTTCAATGGCATTTGCTGGTGGAATGTAACTGAAGTCCTCTGAGGTTATGCATGAATGGAGCTTGAGGATAATAGTCCTTTCTTTTACAGTGTTATAAAAAACTTAAAATTAGAACTTAGAAATTCACCCATCAGAACCAGTTTGTATAATCTGTGAGAAGTTATTCTGTCCTGCAGGCACTCATCAGTTATGAAGGATAGGCCCACCATGTAAATAAACTAAATCCATCTCATTTTACATGGATGCTCAAACAGCCATCTTACAATAACTCTCAGTCACTGCCAAAGTGAGTAAGACTCGAACTGTAGGAGTAAAAGAAAGTTTAACTTCTGATTCTTTGGATCTGCATTCCAGAAATCTGAAATCAGCTTGCAAATAAGATACAATGTCATGTGCTGTAATCCACAGCTTCATTTATACTGATGCGTGTCTTGCGTGCTCTGTGCTGCTGTAATTCCTAACTACAGTGGGAGAATCAAAGTTTGACTGCAGTCTTAGCCCTGATTTTAATGGCATTGTTGATTTTTATCACGGGTGCAATGCAGATTAAAAAAGAAAAAAAAAGAAGCTGTATGCATTATAGATCATACTGTCTTCAGTTTGTTCTTTACTGGTACTAGAGTCCCTTCAGCCTGAGGTAACATAAAACCAAAATAGCAAAATAAATAACTTGAGGGTATTTGGAGGGGAATGAAAGCCCTTTCTTGGTCCAAACATCTTCATTGTTATAGAACTTTAAGTATAGAAACCTCAGGCAGCAAATATTTTAACCAATCCAACCAGTACAGAATCTATAGGGAAAGGAGAACCTGTGAGAAGCACAACTGTGGATTAAATGAGAAGTGCAAGTAACATGCTAGTTATTTGTTACAAAATAAATTAAGTATTAACACAAGAAGTTACACTATATTTTTCTGCTTGAAATGCTGCAGAAGTAAATCTTGTCTCTAAAGGGCAGCATGAAGTGTTGGTCCTGCATTTCTGTCATGACATTTAACTCATTAGCATGCAGGAGCACTCTCTGGGTTTCATGCAATACCTGTCTCCTTTCACCGTGTTTACAGACAATCTAGCAAGTTTGCAGGCCAAATGGCTCTCTCAATGTGAGTCCACAAAGCAGTGAACAAGGCAACACACTGCTTGGGGAGTTCCCAGCACAGCTAGCATAAACAGTGGCATTAAAACCAAAAAATGGCTTGTAATTGCTTGTGATACTGACAATCACAGTAATTAATTGTAGGTAATGTTGTAGTTACTCTATTCCTCCTCTTTGTTGAAATCAGCTGTCTTGTTTTTTAGCAACTGATCTGTGGTTAGTAATGGCTAGCATTATGCATCCAAGCTCCTGGTTTACTAAACATAATGAATTATTCTGCTTCGTGGGGAGCCAGCCATGCATTTGGTGTGTGAAATGGGGAATCCTCCACAGAGAACTGCAGGCACAGCAGGGACTCTTGTGACTCCACTTCAGGACTGAGTGGAAAATGAAACTTCACAGTGAGAGGGAGCCCTGGCTCCTGCAGCTCTGTGGAACTGCCTTTTCCCATGCACTAAGGACTAGATGAAGAACCTGAAGCTCTTTTCCTCAAAGGATCCGGGCTCATGTCTGGGACAAGTGCACATCTCCCTGGCAGCTGATGGTATTATCCCTGTGCCCCAGCTCTTTGTCAGCTGCATGGATGTAATGTCTGCATTTCATGTTTTTCTTTGTAGAGATATCTTACCTAACTCTCAGTCCTGCAAAGGCTGGGTGTCAAGATAATTCTCTGGGCTCTTCCTATATTTGCAGAAGCTGGGGGAAGAGACATTCATCTCAAGTGAAAACAGTGTCTAAGATAGCTGAGAAAAATGCCCCCTCCATGTACAAGATTATTTCTCTTTGAAGAGGGCCTAAGTAACTAGCTCAGGCTCCAAGCTGTTTTTTAAATGGTTGAAGTTAGGTGAGGCAATTCCACCTGCTGCATCTGCCTCTTTTGTTAAAATCCCTTAAGCCAGAAACTGTCATCTGCCACCATGGGCTTTGCTATATGTCTAACATGGCAAAGTCATTGCAGATGGAGTCCCTACACACAGTGCAATATGAAGACTAGATAAAAGGACTCTTAGAGCTGCTGACTGATGTTTAATACCTGACATCATCATCTTGTACCCATATAAGCAGATAGGCAACAGAAAACCTCTGCACATTAACCTAACACAGTTATGCAATCAGGCTCAGACAAAAAATCATTCTGTGGCAGCTTAACATGCTGCTGCATGTCTACCAAGCAGCTCTCAATATCCATGTGCTGATCTCATCCTCAGCATCTCCCATGTGCTCCTGTGGAAGGCATGCACACAAATGGATGTCTCAGATTGGTTCACAATAACTTGTTAAGCCACTGTTATCTCGTGCCTTAGCCCACAGACAGCCTCCACACTGGGTCTTTTTTTGCTAGGGTTCCATGCTGACACTTGGGCATTTATTAAAATCTGCTGTGAAACCATAAAGATTTTTGCTGAATATGCAACAAACATCAGCGTGTAGGATATAGGAAAGGGAGTAGAGTGGTTATGTGAAAAATATTTAGCATATGTTCAGTGAGTTTTTGTGAATGATTTTGCTAGTAAAGGTTATCAGAAAAGACAATATGTGTATCTCAGAAAATATAATATTAGTTAAACCTTTTGGCAGGTGCATTACAATGCCGCAGAGGATCATTTGAAGTTGACCAGTAAAATTCTGTTACTCCTGAAGGTAGAAATGCCCAGTCAAACTCCTGACTGCTTTATGAACCTCCTGGCCTGATAAGCTGAAAGCCATTGCTCTGCTCCCAGATGGAAGGAATTTAATTTGGAAAGTCACACTGTGTCTCTCTTCTTTGCAATGTGCCCATTTGGCAGCCTTTGAAAACAGGTGAATGAACATTGTTTAAAACAGAATTTTTATGCTTGTAAAACATACCAGCTCGAGGCTAATAGAAACTTAGGTCCTTTGCTTACCTGTGGAATTTGCACAGTGTGGGTGCTGGCAATGGTCACAGCATCAACACAAATATTTCCTAACTCTCATTAGATGGAAGCCAGAACAGGAACCTCAGGGTACATCTCCTCTTTCCTCAGCATGAATATTGCAAGGTTAATCTTCTTGTCTCATGAGAAGGTGTTGGGTGATTGCCAAGGGACCTCTGCAGTGCAGCTCAGCCATCCTGCTGGCTTCCTGCTTGCTGGGAACCCCAGGGTCTCTATGCTTAGGTACCAGCACAGCTGGTCCAGATGCTCTCCCCAACATGAGGAGGCCACAGTGACTCTCCTTCCTGTACTCTCCCTCCTTCTCTTGCTGATGCCATTCCTTACTCAAAGACATAGCATCCTACAGCCCACCATCTTTGGTTTCTAAGGCAGTCCAGGTCAGATTCAGGCCTCATGACTCCTGCCTGTGAGGATTTTGAGGTTTCAGCCTGCCTCTTGAGGCAATCCTGGTAGTTAGGAACAGGAGAAACGTGCAGGTTGAGAGATGTAAACGTGCTGTGCCTTGTACAAGAAGAATACACATCTATCTGAACCAACAGACCAGACTAATTGTGTGTTCAGTGCTGGATTCTTTTAATCTGTTTCTGACTTCCATTCCCACCTGAGAAGCCTTCTCCTTCCATATAGTGCAGTATGTTTCTTGTTTCTGCTCCTGGCCTTCTCTTTTGTCACATTAATACAGCCAGGGAGGTAGCTTTATGAGGATCACAGCCCTCCTCAACTGAGTGTCTAATCAGGATGGATGAACTGTTAGAACATCAGAGGCAAATGACTTGTTCTTCAGTGGTTTCTACAGAAGAGCCATAAACCTGGTTTACCTGAGCTGTCTCCTTGTCCATGATGCTCCATTTAAAAAGGTTCTGTTACTTCTGCTCCTTTTCCTTCAATGTAACCTGAAATATTTTCTTCTCCCTTTCCTTAGAGTTCTTATGTGAGTGTGGAAGCAAAAGATCAGGAAGAAAACAATCATTCCACACATTTACAGATGGATCCATAAATGACTTTCAAACAGGTTCTTTCAAACACTGCAGATGCACTCCAGGCCGTTAAGCTCTCAGTAAAAAGATTTGTGTTCCTTGCATTTCAAGCCCTTGACATGTCCAATTGCTAGATGTAAAAGTTTTAAATTACATATTTAGAAATCTTTGTAAACTGTTGGGATTACTGAGCAGAAACTCAGCACAGCAAAGGCCATAAGGCCATAAGCAAAGGTCTGCTCAGACGGGAAATCCTTTATAAATAAGCAGGCACTGAAATAAAAAGCAGAATAACCATTACCTCAAGCTAGGATCAATGTTTTCCAAAGAGTGTAAGGTCCTGAATCAGTAAACTCTTTAAGATTATCCCCAACCATAAGTGACCTAATTTGCTTTAATCATATATGTATCATCAGTTTACTCAGTTGGGACTTTCTCTTATGAACCGAAAATATTCTTTTTAAAATTCATTTTTAGAGTCTGGAACTGAGGCTTCAATGCAGTCTGCAAAAACTCAGTGCCTAGAAAAATGCAAACATAAGTCAAGAAAGCAAGGGAGGGTGTAGATTTGTAGTGCTGCCTCCATTTACCAGTGTGAGACGTAAGGACCCAAAGCTTCATTTAGGGCCACACAAGCAGAATATGGCAAAGCCAGGAAACAGATACCAGTCTTCTAAGTCCTGCTCTCTATATTTTGATCCTCTTGTGTATATCCTATAGAAATTCCAACCAACCTTTATCCTCCTTTAGAACTTATGCTAACAACTCAGTAGGCAGAAGAGACTCCATAGCTGGTTAGCAAATACTTCACCTGTTGGGGCTCAGGTAATACATCATCTTCCCTCCCAGCATTTATTTAGAAACTTGGGCATGATATGCTTGTGTAATATTGTGTATTTTTGGATAATAATATCTGAATTTCAAAAAACTGAAATATTACAATTTTGGCTAATTCATTCAGATAATTTTACCCAACACATTATTGATAACCAAGCATATTAAGCAGTCTTATGCAGCTCATTTCACATCACAGGAGTGCAAACAATAAGAAGCAGACTGCCAAACCTTGAGAAATTAAATACAAGTACAGAAGATATAATAAAGAGAATGAAAACACAGGGTAAGTTTTTTGAGAAGAACAAAGATATAATTATTTCAGCCAAAGGGCAGCAATAACAAAGACGCTGACAAAGTGCAGGGATTTCATGTGCTTTTTGACTCAACTGTTCACAAAAAAAACATTGTTATCTTAGCAAATGCCACATTACATGATAATAATCAAGCTACTGTACTGTACCTCTGAGATATAAAGCACCTCTTACTGGAAATCAAAGGCACTTTTCTGAATAGTTGAGAGAACTTTATGGCTCTTTGATGATATGGACATGTATTTTACTTCTTGCTTTTCTAACATTTAGAGCTGATTTTTTTGCTTTTTATGCTCATGAAGCATTCTGGGTTGTTTTTGTCGGCTTTTGGTGAAGTAACTGCAGAATGAAGGTGGAAACATTTAGATGCCCAACTAAGACACATTTGAGGTCTGAATGATAAATTTGCAATATGAAATGAATGAAAAAGATAGAAGTGAGATTATCTTTAAACCCTTAGTCTCCAATTTTTCCATCCATCTTTACTGTTAGCAAAGTGTCTGTTGGATCAATGATAGTGAACCTCCATTTTAAGACCAAAGGTAACACCAGGCTCTGGGAGAAGAAGCTAATAAATACTCAGAGGGTGTTGAAATTTTTACATCTTGTGGGTGATGAGAAGTGGGGAGACACTTCTTCGGGATAAGTGATCCTGTGGCTGTCCTTGGAAGTCATAGCCAGTTCTGTTTCCAAAATATAGTTTTCACAATCATGACAAGATAGCCTTGCTTGATGTGCAGTGTATTAGTCTCATCAGCCTGTCTGCCTCGCCCTGCTTTCCAGTTTCGGCTTTTTTTGTTTGTTTGTTTGTTTGTTTGTTTTAGAGAGAGGGTACAGATGAGTACTGGAATATTCTAACTGAGGATGAGCCATTTTCAATCTGCTTATAAGAGCCATTTTTCCATCCTGGTCACTGTTAGGCTGAGTAATCTGAAATGCCAACCAAATTCAGAACACAAACATCACTTCAAAGACTGAATTTCCTTCACTCCTGTCCTATTGGTGCTTTTTTCCTAACAACGGTGATCACATTCATCTTAATTAGGTTAGCAAAAAAACCCTCTGAAAATTGAAGAAGAAAGATCTCCTACCTGCAGATTCAAAATCTGATGTATTAATCTTTAGGTAGAATGTAAATTGCAGGTACCTGAGACTGGCTGTTTCAATAGTATGTCAGTGATGGATTTTAAGTCTATTCCTGTATATAAAACATCCACTATATCTATCTATATATGTATGTATATATACACCAGTTTACCTGAGACTATGAGGCATAAGAAAATAATTTTTTCTTGGTGCTGTAATTTCCACTACTAATCAGCTGCAAATACTTAAGGAGCTTTTTTTGCTGATGTATATTTCTCAGTCAGCATGACTGAAAGAAAAGCCAACCTCTAATGTCTTTGGGATGGCCAGTGTGATTAAACTTCCTGACTGTAGCTGCACTGTATGTTATGTGAATGTATAATTTGTGGGTGTATTTCATTTTGGATGCGGTGGTACCAATTAGCCTCTGGTATCATGTTTATTCTTTTTTCCTCAAACACGTTCCTCCATTCAGAAAACTTTTTAAAGTGGAGACAGGAAACAGGTTATTTTTATATATCAAATTTAACATCTACTGTATCTATGGATAACAGATTCTGAGGTGAACTGCTGAGTGCATCACAGTAAGCCTGGCAGAGTTAAGTGTGGAAAGTCGGTCTGGGCACATGCTGTAATGGATTTGACCTCGAAGAGCACTGCAGAGAGAAATTGCAGATAACCATCTGAACAGACTTCAGAAGCCAGTAGCCCTGACTCCCTGGATACCAAGAGAAAAGGAGAAGGCTAAATAGGTGGAGTGAACAACCAGAAAGACAAGGTTGAATAAATGCTTAATATTTGAAGTGTTGACTGTAGAAGAAAACAGAAAAGCAGTGCGTTTCCATGCTTGATTACAACCAAGTAAGGAAACTAAAATTCCTTAAGACAGTTTTATAAAAGTAAGATATATATTTAATAGAAGTGAGATGTGAAAGTAATATAGAAACAATAAAGGCATGCAGCTGGGAAAATCTTAGACTCACCTTAACCTTGCCTTTCCATGGCAAATGATTAAGAATACTAAGGAGAAACTGTGGAGAATGAGACTCGCATTCTCCTCAGCAGGCCTGAGTTCAAGGTTCCAGAAGGGGCAGAAAAGGGAATAGACTCCAACTCATATTATGTCCACTTCATGTTTTATTGGATGGCCTTTACATTTGGTTGTTCTTCGTATCACATTTATTAGTAAAAATAGGGATTAGAAAGTGCTTTGAGGATCCTCTGGAACTGGGAACTACTGTAAGCAAGTGGCACTTGTTTTCTATTATGTTTAAAGAGAAGCAGAAAAGGAAAAAAGACTGTGTGCATATGCTCTCTGCCACAGCTGCTCTACAAAACTCCAAGTCAGTGTCAAAATAAGCATTTAAAGGGAATATAGGCAGCAGCATATTTAGTTTTGATTTATTAAAATAGTTTTCAGACTGCAGTCTTATTTGTCCTGTGGGAACGGCACTCTCTGGTAATGGGAGCATTGAATTTTCATGTGAAACATTTTAGAGAGCATATTTTTTTTCACCTGCAAGAGTGTGACAAGAATTTGCTCTTGTATGATGATGTGGAAGTTATAGCTGCTATGCTAAACATGTATTTATGATCACTGCTGGCACGGCTGCTGTGTATTTTGTTTATGTTGCTACAAACCTACTTGTGACACATTATAAAAAATGCATTCTTTTGTGGTAGTCTTGCACTGAGGCAAAATAAATCATGCCTCCTACACCTGCTCCAGTTTTTCTGATATTGCCCATTTGCTGTTCCTTACCCTGCAGAAGGGAGAGCTTGTGTGAATTTTAGTCCCATACCAGGTAATGTCGAAGGCCTCATGACAGGGTAAAAGTAGATGCCTTAATACAGCTGTCAGAGAGGCAAACCCCAAACCACAGCACAAAGCAGCTACCATCCTTCAATCAGAATAACCTGCTTTCATTAAATGCTGGTTAGAGAATGGTCTAGACATGCTTTAAGCATGTGAGCAAAACACAGTGAATAATTTCAAAATGGGGAAAAAAAAAAACAAACCTAAAATAGAAACAAAGCTTCCAAAACGTACAAGAGCTACACAGATCCAGCACTAGGCAAGAAAGACTGAAATGTTTGATTTTCTCTGGTCTTTCACATTAATATCGACAAAAACATGACTCCTATTTCTGTGCGCCTTTATCACAGACACCTCTCTGTGATACTATAGGGAAAAAAATGGAAACACTGAAAATACATGCACACTATTTTGAAAGCTCAAGACTGGATTTTTTAAAAATTGAATTTTTTTCTTCTCACTTTCCAAACCAGCATTTTTGGTATTTAAAGGATATGGGTTTATGCTATGCCTGTAGAGAAAAATGCAACTCTTATGTTTTATTTTTTTTATTTTTGGTGGTTGGAATTTATGCAGATGTGTGTTTGCACAACTGGTGTCTCATCATTTATTTGTCTTTGTATAAAAAGAAACAGTTATATGAGAGAAGCTCCAAACTTAAGGTATTTCGAATATTTCATTGTCTTCCCCCTTAGCTGTGATTGCTAGAAATGAATACAAAGCAACTATTACTGAACCCTGAGAAAGAAATGATGGGAACTTCAGTGGATGTCCTTTTAAAGCCAACATTTGCTACCTGTCATCACAGGTGTTTTTAAGCTTTTCTCTTAACCCAGAAGATAAATTGCACTCATATGCTATGTACTACTGGCCTGTAATTTTTGGTTGATGCTGAACTTTCAATGGCGTTTAAGTACTGACTCTTCAGAAAACAGCTGGTTATGAGGCATTTTGTTTAATTATGCTTTGTTGTTTTGACTCTCCTGTAGTGTTTATAATTCTGAGGAACACAGCTGAAGATAAAGGTCAATGACCCCTCTATCCATATACTCTGACACACCGATCCACAGGGGATTAGCCACCTAAATGGAAATTTTATTCATTACTTCTTTTCTGCTGCTATTCTGAATTACTTTTTCTATAAGGCTACATGAGTAGAAAACTAAGGTCAGCAAAACTTTGTTTGCTCAAGTACTTTTAGATAATGCTTTCCAGTGTAATAGAAGGGTAGTTTTCATGCCACGCAACTCATTTAATTCAATAGAGAAACTAAGGGGAAGAAAGGAGCACAAGCAAACCACAGAGCAGTTTGCTGAATGTTCTCAAATTTCTTTTGACACTTCATGGTGACAGAAAGCCCTGTGCTAAATATATTTGTGCTGGTCTGCTGTGAAAATTCACTGTTCGATAGATTCTGGAGTTTCTCATCTCCTGCCTGTGGTGTGCAAACCTACACCTCTTGACCATTGGGTGTGGATGGCTACTGTGTGCCTCGAAGACTTTTAAAGGATTTTTGTGAACTGTTTCCAAGGTACATTTCTACTTTTAATCTCCTCATGACAGAGAATTGTCAGTCATCATGCGCTGAGAGGCAAAGTGAATAAGTTCCTTAGAATAAAAATAACTGTGGGCTCATAAAACCAAATAATTTTTGCTTATTTCTGACAAATATGATTTAATTGTAATTTAAAGTAGCAAAATTTGGCAATAGAGTGATACTTTCCTTTTTCTTATGTCATAAAATTGGCCGTTTCACAGCTGGACCCATGGACTGGGGGTCAAGGACAGAGATGTTGAAATGGAGCTTAAGGTCATTTAATTTATTATTCTTGATTTTGCCAAGCTACTTCTTTGGCTTATCTCATTTTAACACTGTTGGTGTCAACACATTGACTACTCCCTTTGAAAAACAGCTTAAGGCTAATTCCAAGACAATGTCGATTTCAAAGGAATAGAGCAGGTTAAATGAAATTTCTATTATAGCATTCTATTAGACACCTGCTAAGAAGAGAACGTAGTCAAGATTACTGTAAATTGTTTGGTTATGCAGTCCTTGTATTTGTAGCCTAAGGGACAAATCTGTATTTCTGTATATTCATATTCAATTTACACTTACAACATAATGGTATAGTAAAGTGGAGTGATATATTCACAGAAGCTATTTCAGTTTATGGAGGCCTGGAAATATACAGATAGCTCAGAGCATTAACTGAGTCTACCACTCTATATTTTTTAGGTTAAAGCCAAAGTCCAGAAAAGCTCCTTTAAGGCATGCATGGCTCTGAATTCTGGCACTACTTGGTTTTGCTACTTCTTGGCTTAAAAGACAAACAAAGTGGGTTTTCTGTCTAATCTAGGAATATAAATCTGTCAAGACGTACCAATAAAGACTGAGCGATGGACAAAAGCACTTTGCACAAATGCTGAAGGTGTCTGAAAGAGCTGGAGTAACTGCAGACCTCATCTCTCTGAAACTCCATTTGCCTGTAGATGCCCTATCATGTCTCTCAGGTATACATGGAGCTGTGAATCTTGGTGTTTCAGAATGTTGTTGGTTGAACTTAGCTTCTGTCTCAGCCTCAGTTTACTGCTTATGAATCAGATGTTCTCTTTGCTAGAGCATTCAAAAAGGAAGTTGCTTGCTGAAGCTACACTAAACTCATCCAACTTCTACTGAAGTAAATATTCTGATTAGTTCCCAATGGCTCATTCAGCTATGCAAAAGCTGGTTGGGAAGGCATTTTTCCTTTTGGAAATGGATCATGGAAAAGAAGCCAACTGGATTTCAGGTTAGTCTCAAGAGGTGTCAGCAGGCTAGTACTCAGCGCTGTTGGCAGACCTACCTTTCTATCAGCTTCTGCGAGGCGAGTAAAATAGCATTTCTACTTCCATATAGCTTTGCCTCATCTGGTCTTCTGCTCCTTCCAAATAAATGAAAGCCACACATGTTTTATTGCAGAATTTTGGAGTGCAGACAAAGGGCAAGGAGAGGGATAATTAGACTTCAGGGTGGTATCTCCCTCTAGCATGATAAATCAAAATTATTTAACATTGAATACAACAGGATGTTTGTGGACCTTCTTTCTAAAAGCTCATAATAATTTTTTTCCTGGAGTTTTTTCCTTTTCTCTCTTGGCTGAACCTTTCTGCTAGAGTAGAAAATTGAAATTTGGCAGCATAAAAGCTTCAGACAGTGAAGCTGACTTTTGATCCCCTACGCGTTTGATAGTTTGAGAATGGGAACAAAAAACTTGATTTTTTTTTTTGACTGTGTGTATAAATCAAACTTACTGGACTGCTACTGACCAGTTTGACTGCAGAATTGTGGTGGGGTTTTGCTACCAATCAAATGTAGGGGCCTGGACTCAGTGCAGTGAAGTCTGCTGAGGGTGGGTATCAGCATCTCACCCACCTGCAAACCCCACACAGATCTTAAAATGATTGATAGGCTTTTCCTATCCAAAACCATCAGAAAAAGCTTTCAGTCATTCATGTACCAGTCAGCATGACAGTTACATGGTACCATCCTTTTTAACTCATGCAACACTCCAGCAGAGCAATTCCTTGTGCTGTATCTTCCTCATGACAGGAAAGCTCTAATTATGAGAAACACCAGGACTGTTGAGTATTGGTTCCCAAAGAAAGGCTGGATTCCTAAAGATATTTCCTGCAGCTCTCTAGGTTTTCCCCAGAGTTGCACTATTTTTCTGGATTTTTCCAGTGATGGCATATTTAATTGCTATTTTGTCTGTTGCAATTTGTAGGGAGTTTTTTTGCCCTTTTCTCTGGAGAACATTTGAACTGAACAACACTTAATACTGAAAATGAAAATGAGTACACAGTAATGTTTTTTGGCTGTATCTGTTGTATAAAACTGTTCAAAAGTGGGAAAATGCTTTCTTATGAGCATTAGGAGTAGACTTTGCATTCTAATCCCTAACAAACTTAATTGAAGTCACGGGAATTCCAGTTGCATAAACAACATACAGTGTGAGTGTAAGAACTTAACTTTAAAATAAGTGACTTGCATGTTCAGAGTCTCAGGCTCAAATACAGTTATTTAGAAACTAAATCTATTATATATGTATGTTCTGGTATATCAGGATAAGACTTCTACCCTTTGTTGCATTTCATCCAGGGAAAAAGAGGGCTGGGAAATTGCTTGAAAAAATATGACATAAGAAGCAGAGAAAATGGGCTTAGTGGAGATGGCGGGGTAAAACCCGGGAGGCATATCACTTAGTCATGCTGTGCCAAAATTAGATTTAAAAATTGTTTCTGTCATCTTTTGAAAACACACAACACTTTGTTCTGAATACCGGAAAGCTCTTTTAAGTTTTGTTCAAAAAACAGTTGGCTGTCCTCGTCCTCGTTCCTTCAGATATTCCTATACATTAAGAAGCTGATATAATTTTGATACATTGCATTTGAATAAATAATGTCCTTTTTCCTCACCTGATAGAAGAGAGCCTTCTAAGCCTGAGAACAGCTAACAGAGCCAATTGAAGAGTGTTACAAAATGCATTGGAGCTGTATGAAAAAGTTGCTGTTTGTTAAATTGGACTGATTTCTCCACCTGATGTTGCCAATTAATTTGCCCAATCTAGCCTTTTAAAATGTCATTCTCTGACCCCTCTTAAGGATATCTAACTAATGCATTTATCCCTCTCTTCAATTCTTAAAAGCTACTGCCTTTTCCATGGCTGCAGGAACTTCTCAGGATGATTGTGAAAAGGAAGAAAATGTATTGCAAAAGCAGCTTCCCTCTTGGGAAGTGAATGATAATTTTGTCCCACTTAAAGTCATTGTAATGTAATTAATTTAGTGCTTTTAATCACATCAAAGTATGAAAATGTAAAGCACTGAAATTAGAATTATTTAAATTTCCATTTAAAACTGGCTAATATCTGTCCATGGCATGGCAGTCCTGTTGGCATCTTGTTTTAATGACTATTCTGAATTCTCTTCCAGTTTAGGAAAAAAAAATCACCTATTACACTGATGTATCTCTAGACCCTGTATTTTTCACAGTTATGAATCTTGTATTATGTTGGAACCTCTTTCTTCTTTTCAGAGACATTTAATTCTAAACTGTAATGTCCATTGGTATTTCATTCAGGGAACTATGAAAAATGATGATATTAAATGCTTTACAAATAGGCTTTTATTCATCCGATTTGCCATAATGCAGAATGACGTGATTAGTAGTGATTTTTAACTGGCTTCTAAGAAGGTGTCATGTATCAGTTTTGTCATGTGGATTAGTTGTTATGGTAATGAGAGCATATCAATTATTCCTTGGAAGGCTGCCTTAGATCAATTATATAATTAATCTGTCTTGTTTCTTTACTTATTTGTTTCTCCAGTAATTTCTTGAGTGCAAAAATATTGGTGTTACCATATGCAATTAGTAATTTTTTGATCTAATTGTATGTATTATTTTGCTAACAATACTCTATGAGGTATTTTTAATGTTTTTATTTCTTATGAGAAAGGGTTAATTTCACTCAGTTTTGAAGTATTTTAAAAATTTTTTAAATAAATTGGTTGCATCTTGTTGCTTTCTTTGTAAAACACAAGTTTGTTAGTAACAGAGTCTTTTCTGGCACTGTAAAGCATATGTGAAGGTATTTACAGACAAAAATTTGAGAGCTGTGGCAGAGTCCATGTGTCTCCTGTTCTAAACAGAGTCTCTAACCATCAGCTGCAGGTTGCTTTTCTGCCTCCATTGCCTACTTATTCTTGGCTGCACAGAGTCCTAACTTGAAGGGGGAATGGAGATAGGCTTTGGTCCAGTCTTCAACTGAATTTTTTGTGACTTTTAGGAAGTGATATCTTGGACAACCCTACCTGTTAAGTGATAATTTTGGTTTTTTTTGGTTTTTTTCTGTCACTTTTCTATCAAGACATAATTGCAACTATGCAACATATAAGGGGGAATTTGTTCAAAGGTAACATTGTATCTGTGCAGTGGAGATCGTCACTAAGAAAAAAGTAAATATCTTCCAGCTGAGAAAATCCCAACACACCCTTGTAACACAGAAGGGAAAAAAAAATTAAGCATCCTAGATGCGTTCTCCAATATACTGCCAGTTTTTACTACCAGAGTGAAACATGACTGTGCACACCAAAAGGTGTCATTATTTTGTGAACCAGGCTGTCACCAAATAAGTGTACACTCTTACATTTATGAAGAGCTGAGTTCATCCCCAAACGAAAATGCCTGCCAGGCCCAGTAATCATGTGCAAGCCTCCACCCATGAATAGATTAAGCCAGCCCACCATGAAGGCCTGGGGCAGCCAAGTGTGATCAGCACACCAGCTCAGCTCCTGCTCAGCTTCTTACTCGGTATCTGAACCAGTTTCTGCTGCTATGATTTAGCATAGCTTGAAAGTGCTACTGATGTAACAGTTACGTATGACTCTGAAGGATGGAATGATGTATAGGCAAATCTATCATCAAAGGAGTAAAAAAAAACTTCGTGATTGTATCATAGTGTGGTGGGTTAACATTGACAAGGCACCAGAAGCCCCCCAAGCTGCTCTATCACTCTCTCTCCTCAGCAGGACAGGGGTAGAAAACGCAATAAATAAAGCTGTGGGCTCAGATAAGGAAAGAGAAATCACTCAGCAATTACTGTTGTGGGCAAGGCAGATTTCACTTGAGAAATTAGTTCAATTTATTGTCAATAAATAACAGAGTAGGAGAGTGAGAAATTAAGTTATAACCATCTTACCATGCTCCCCTTCTTGGGTATCAGCTTCACTCCCACCTCTTCTGTGTTTTCTCTCTGAGCAGCACAGGGGGAGGGGGAGTTAGGATTACCATCAATCCATGCTTTTTTCCTCTGCCACTCCTTCCTTCTCACACTCTTCCCCTGAGTCCCTTGCACAGAAGACAATCCCTCACACACTTGTCCTTGCTCTAGTTTGGACTGCTTCTCTCCTGCAGCCGCTGCACAGCATTTTTTCACACTTTCTGAAGTACTTTTCCAGAGGTTCCACCCACACAGATGATGGACTCAGCTTTGGCTAGTGTCATTTCCATTTTGGAAGCTGACTAAAACTGGCTCTGCCCAACATAGAGCCAGATCCTGGCTTCTCTAAAGAAGCCAAGTGTCTTCTCAAAAGGATTCAGCACTGCAGACTCTCTGCTACCGAAACTTTGCCAGGTAAACCCAATACACCTAGCAAGGAAAAATGTGACCTCCAATGATTTGCCTGGCTTTTATTTTATTTCATTCTGTGTAGAAGAATTATCAACACCTTCAAAAGAGATAGGTAGTCAAAATCATCTTCTTCACTTTAAAGATGCTATTGAAATATCCGTGGAGTAAAAATGAGTAAATTGTAGCTCTACATGTGTGTTTTGACAGTCCTCTGCAAAAAATGCTACAAAATTTTTTTTGGAAGCTGGAAAATATATAAACTAAAATGTATTCAAAACTGCTGTATATTTAAAACTTTCAGAGAAAACTTGTCTTTATTCTTATTCTAAATGGGTTAATTATCTTTGAAATGTTGCTAGTCTAGCCTTTGACTTAATATTATGTTTCAATTAATTCAAATTTCAGTGCTCTGGGACAAAGCAGAACATTGTAGCAAATACTGCAGAGAATTATATGTTCATATCTTTAATGGGCATTTTAGTTACATTAGAATATTTTCCATTTGTGGTTTTAATATTAATTTAATTTTTTCTTTGTAGAGCTTATGCTTCAAATCTTTCCATTTATTTTTCCAGTTCCTCCACAAGATGATTGCACTGATTCTCAGTGTTTCTTCTGGGACATGATGGTTATTCCCTTGGTAACACATTGCTTAATCCTTGACTATTCTTGCTACACTAAATCTAGGAGACTTTAGAGCCATGAATCTGAATTCTGAAGTAACTCCCAGTTGGTTTCATTTATATTGGGAGTATGCACTTAATGTTGATTCTTTCTATCATGGCTGAGGCAGTTTGCACGTGATACTCATTTGGCTTCACAAACGAACTTTAACAGACTGGAAAATAATAAGGGGCATTTTGTGACTGGTTGTTAGGGATATCACAGTGCTGAAAAGCGACTCACTGTGGAAGGTATGGTCTAGTAATTGAAGTTTATAGGGTGATATGATACAGCCTTAGTAAAAAAAGCATTTTGTAAAGGCTAATTAAAAATACGTTTCCTAAAAATGTTATAGTAGTAAAGTATTCAAAGAGGTAAAGTGTGTTAGTAAGACAGCTTGTAATATCCTTGCTGCAAATTCTTTAGTGGCTCTTCACAATAGAAAGATTTCTAATCTTCACATTGTAATCAATATTTTGTATATGTTACAGTGCCTTGGTTGTCCTATCTGAAGTCCCAGAAGATATTTATTCTTGCTTTTTCTCTGATGAGTTATTGACTTTTTGGTCCCAGTTTTACCTAGCAAATATTTGATACTAAATCAGCGCAAATAACATTTTCTTTCAAAAAACCTTACATGGTTCTAATTTTTTGAAACCTAAATATATCTAAATTTATTATTTTGTATGCAATTTGTGGCAGCATGTGACCACATCAAACATCATCAAACCTATCCTGAACTTTGCTGCCTTATTTTGTTAACTAGCCTTGCTCAGTAGCTGTCTCTGTCACACAGAAATTGACATCAGACTTAGAATGATCCTTGCACTTAAACAACTAACTAGCAGCAAGAATCTTCCTTCTAAATTGAGTATATCAGGCCACCAAGATAGTTCTGAATGTTGTACAAAATGTCATTGATTTATGCTTTAAAAACAATAACTTTATACAAGAGTCCTTTCTGCTAGCAGCTTTTTCTATAAACTTATTAGAAAAAATGTGTTTGATTTAACAGCTCTCTGAAGGCCAGATGTATTTTCCTGTCCCTCTATGAAAAACAATGCAGTCACTTATGAATAGATTCTCCAGTTGCGAGGGCATGCTTGTAATGGCACCCTTCCTTTGGGATTCAATGACTGGCTGGAAGTTCTGAGAGGGAATGCATCTGAAAAGACACGCCCTAAGCCACTATGCCCATTCTTTTGACCAAGATTGCAAGAATTTAACCTTTCAGAACACCAGAGTATTGTACCTCTGTCACTGGAGCAATTCCACAACTGAGATAAGGAATACAACCTAGTGTTAATACTGTACAAACCTACAGAAACTACAAATTCAAATACATACATGCATTGGACAGAAATCTCTCCACATACTTTTTATAATTCCTTTAGGGGACATACTTATAATATTAATAGAAAGAAGTACTCACTGTCTATTGTGTGATGTATCTGTAAGTAGCTTATATAAACACTTGACTTACAGTTGTCCTTAATAATCACAGACCAGGGAATTGTAATGTTCTCATGTCTGTTGAATTATAGTAAGACTTATTTTAAAATAATTAGATGTATCCTCACTTATCTGGGTGTTATCTTGTTCGTATCTTACTGATGCAAATTTTAGATGCTTCAGTATTATAATTCGAAAGGCTGCTACCAAATCTACAATCATGTCTGTGTAAATAAAAAATGTACATATATTTATCAGAAGTAAGAATTCAAAATTTAACTAAAAATCATAAAAACATTATGTAGAAAAGAGTTCAGTCTAGGGAAATATCACTGCAAACATAGTGTATGTTCTGCACTGAGAAAGTGACTTTCTTTTGTAGAACTAAGGTTTTCTATCCTTCAGCAGCTGATCAGGTCAAATCATTTCTGTGTACATCTGAAATTTTAAATAAATATATTTGTGACTCTTAGATTACTTCTGTTTCCATGAAGAGTCATGCAGCCAATTTTCCAGCAATGAACATTCACAGAAAACATATGTTAGTCTCCAGTCCAAATTTTCTGCATGTGAATATTTGAACAATAGTCAAGGGGCAGGATACAAAGCCCATTGTAATCATCCAGAAAGACACCCACTGACTTCAGCTGCCTTTCTTTTATTGGTTTCTGGAAGTATTGACTTAATTTTCCAGTCAGGGAAAAGAAGTTATGGGGCTTTTAGAATTTTATTTAAAATATGCCTAACCATAACTGATTCAGAAACATATAGCATGCTTTGAAAATAATTTGATATTTTATTGAACTCAGAGTTTAAAGGTGTATTCTCTTGCATAGAAAAAAACCCAACAAATAATTCTGTGAATCCTTTAAAGGAAGACCAGACCCATATTCACATTATTATAAACAATTTTGTTTATAATGGTTTATATATGTAGAAGCTTGAGACCTGCTTTCTAGAGCCACAGTGGTCTTTACTTCCCAGTAAATATTGTAAATGTTCTCACACGTTTGCCTTTGCATTAGTGATTTTTTAATTGCAGATAATTCCTTAGAGTGGATCTGCTTTAATTCCCTCGTATTTTAAAGATTCTTCTTTAAATATGGTCAGACAATATTATTGTACTAATTCTCAATGAAATTAAGAGTCTGTTCTATTGAGTGACACAGATTACTTCAGAAAGACATTGAAAATAGTACTCCACTGTCAGCTGTTGGCAGTAAAATAATTGAGAGCTGCTGTCTCCCTTACTGGTGGGTCCAGTCAGTTCTCTGGGTTAATCACCACAGCTCTCCTTCCAGTGCTGCTGCTTCTGGCCCTACAGAATGACCTTTCTGCAGTAGCCTCTCCTGTGGACCAGGTGATGGAACCAACAGTAACTCTGTACATTTACTTCTTGCAAAAGTGAGAGAACAAGATCTTAAACACTGAGGGGAAACAATGTTCAGTTTGATTGAACTGTTTTCCAAAACTGGTAAAATTAGCTGCTCCTAGGTTAGTTTTTATGCTGGGGCTGGAACAGATTAGGAGTGTATAAAACTTTGCATACCAACAAGTGTTACTTGTCATAAAATGAAGAAGTTGTCAGCTATGCTGATTCTTTTTCTTGCAATAGTTCTTTTTTTTATAGTACTAAATCTATTTCCCTGACTCTCTTGTCAGATGAAAAATTGCTATGCCCTTCATTTTCCATGTGCAATTAAATAACTTTCTTTCAAAGACTCATCATAACATATGTAGAAACTATGGCAGACTAGATAAATAGCTAATGAATATCCTTACATCTCACTGGGATTTCCATTCAGCTCCACGAGTGTTGAAAGGATTTTTGGAGCAATTCCATCTGGGAATGGAAAAGCCTCAAACACTTATGTTCAAATGGGAAAAAGTTCATAACTGGGAACAGCTAAGGCAGGATGGGGCCTTCAATGAATTTGTTATCATGGTGTTTTGAGCACATAATTTGTGGGCATCTGACATCAAGACAGGCAATTTGAAAAGTTCAAAACTTTCTTAAGGCAAACAACTCATATTTGGAGTGAAAAATTGCACTTTTTGCACCAAGCAGCTCTGTTATTCCATCCCAAGAAGATGGAAAGGAAAAACACCTTCTCTCTTTTTAATGCACGCATTTATGAAGAAAAATGCTTTTATTCGGACTATGGATGGAAGTGAAATGGGTTTAAAATCTTCCTATACAGGCTTAAACAGAGAGGCAGACCTCTTGATAGATTATATAGGGTTTAAATAAACTCATCCATTTTTATTGTATTCATCTAATAGTGTACATTTTAAGAACTGAGTACTGAAAACATATTTCATCTTGCTGGATCCCTGAGAATGGGATTTTTATAACATTTTTTCTCCATTAGTTTTTTTATGTGATATTACTCTAAAGCAAATTTAACCTAATGAAATGGAGGCTTTCTATTCACCTACTCTTGGAGAAGTTTATTTAGTATATTTTATTAATTAGGACTCAAACGTTGAAATCATAAAGAAAAAGTTTCCAGAAGTTTTGGAGCTAGAGCTCCATTAAACCACATAAATCGCCATTACTGGTACTTTCTCAGAAGTACACTGCTCTACAGACTGTTTGCTCTCCCATCTGCCAAAATTTGTAGGTAATTATGCAGTTAATCATTAAGCAAATGTATAGCACAGAAACTTCTAAAATGAAGCAATATTCTGACATGAGTGTTGTTTACTGCATGTACTGCTTAGGTTCAAGTCAGCTTGATGGTGCTTCCATAGATTCTGGGAGGGGATTTGAGCAGAATTGTGATTTTTATAGCCTACATTTGTTTACTGCGATGTAATCAGCAGCCTGTAGCTATTTTAGGAAAAAAAAAAAAGAAGATATATGGATGTTCTGTGGAAGTTCCAATTACAAAATATTTTTACAAAAAACAGTCAAAACAGAAAAGTTGCTGTTTTGGAGAGTACACCATTCAAAGTGTAATCTGGCAGAGATGTAGACTGCAGCTCTGTGTAAGTCTTTCAGCAAGCATTCAGTGGTACTGCATAAAGACAGAATTACAGGAAAGAATTCCTTTTTAGCCACACTTGATTGTTAGGTTGAAGCCTTAAAGTTTCTGATCTATCATCACATGAATTTTTTTAGGATCTTTCTAGCTTGCATATCATACCAAATCCCTCTGAAGTCCAAGCAGCTTTCTCTCTTTTTAGTTATTTGACAACAACCCTTAGAAAGAAGTGTGACATATCTGTAGAATCACAGGATGAGCCAGACACAGAGTTATGACTGTAGTTATTACCTCATTCTAAGTTTTTCGTGGGGTTTCTGCCCTCCTTGCACAAGCAATAATCTGGTTATAATGTTTCAACATAATCTGGCAAACCCAGTTTCTGTACTTCCCACTCAGTACAAGGACTTGTACAGAGCATGGGCCATGCTCAGAAAAGGAGTAATTTTCTTTTGATTCATACTCCGCTTCTGGTTCAGTGTCATAAAGGCAATCTTCCACATAATTTTCCTCTAGCATTAGAAAATGAAATTTTGTTTCCATTCATGATGAATGCCTGAGAAAACAGAAAGAATCAGGCTCATTTTTCATCATGGTAATTTTGAAAAGGTGGATTTCCTACAGTTCTAGCAATAATATTTCAGACAGGTTAATCCTGGAACAAGCTAAACCTATCAATCAGAAAGTGCAAAGAGAAAGAGACCCCAGAGAAGACAACACATGAGAAAAATCTCTCTGAGATCTCTCTTCTGCTCCAAGGGAGCAACAAGTGCTATTGTGTATTTGCATTAAGGGGGCTTAACTAAGGACGGGAAAGCTTCGGGTGTCTGTAACTATGGTGAAATTAGTTGCCCTTGGCATGACAACAGGTCCCCACCAAAGCCCTCTATTCCCTTCTCAGAAAGATGGGGGAAGAAAATAAGATAGAAGTAAAACCCTTGTAGGTTGAGATAAAGCAGTTTAATAAAGTAAAAAGTTACATGTGGAGAAAGAAATCAAAAACCAGAAAAATATTTCATTCTTTACTTCCCATCAGCAAGTGATGTTAAACCTTTGGTCAGGTTTGAGTCAGCTGTTCTGGCTATCCTCCTCCCAAGATTTTGCCCACCCTCAGTCTGTAGGGAGAGGGGAATGTTGGAGATACAGAGCTGAGCTGTGGAGCACTGCTTAGCAATGGTGTTACCAAGGAGCAGTTCTATGTATACAGTTCTTTATTATGGCTACAGTACCTCAGTTTTGTCAAGGAGGGAAGAGTTTTAGTAAAGATTATGAAAAACAGGCATATGGGAGCCTAAAATGGTAGACATAGTCTATGGGAGTCCAAATGGGAGACTGCCATTTTTTGTGTCCAACATTAATTTGTTTTTGTGTAAACAGTTACTAACACATGTTTTTAACAATGAAGGTAGCCAGTAGCTGTGTCCATGGAATGAAATCAAATACTTGTTCTTCCAGCAAAGGTAGTGTGCAGAAATCAGTGATAGAGAGATCAGTTGCACAACAAAAGTTATGTCTATAGTTTCATGTGTAGGCATCCTTTACTAGACATGGATACAACCTGACACAGTCTAGAACTCACATTTTCTTCTATTTGGCTGTATTTTGTATCTCAGTCTGTGTAACTGATAAAGCAGAAAATGCTCAAATCTCAAGGCAGAATGATGTGCAGTTCTGATCATGGCCAAAAACATTACAACTTTCTCCAAAATTACAGAAATTTAATATTCCTTGAAAAGGATTTACGATTAAACCCCGGACAGGACCAGACATAAAAATATAATGCCCAGCTTCATTACACTGATTAGGCATGGGGTACTTATCATTAGATGACTTAGCATATTTTTGTTTGCTGCTTCTTGTACCTAAATAGATTTTTCTCCTCTTCCTTTCTCTCTCATGCTTCTTTGGGGGAAATTTCAACTGTTTCCAGCTGCAATGTATAACTGTGCACAAAGAGCACTATGTTTCATTTCAAGCAATCAGTTTCACTTTGGCTTTAGAGTGTTTGGATTAAATCCAAATTTAAGGTTCAACTTCAAACCCAACCTTTTTATCCTTTCTTGATTAGTTTAGTTTATATTCTTGCTTAGCAGCAGGAGATTAATTCAGATGTCTGCTCCTACTCAAGTGAAGGTTCAGCTCAGCCATGTTTTTGCTTTTCTTTCTTCACTCCCTTGAGCCTACATTTATATTCCAGAGCTGTTTTAGGCAGAGAATTCTGTGAAGCTATTCTATCAGTCCAAGGGTAAATGAGCCTGAAAATAAATCTTTCAGCAGATATAGGAAGTTCTGTTATCGAGTTGGACTCCACACAAATAGCAGTGCTTTTTTTCTACACATACATTTAATAGTGGTTTTGCAATGATAAGTTTTACTATTAAAATACAAAGCATTATGAAGTTTTAAAAGGCTTTAATTTTACTGATAAAATGGAAATGAACAGTTTTATCTTTGCAACATGAAAAATGAAGACTCTCAGAAAATCCTGGTTGTTGTTTCTTGAGGAAAGATTGTCATATATTTCACTCTTTGACTTCCTTTATGTGTCACTGCACAATCATTTTCATGTATAGTTAATGTACAAATTCTGTTTAGGTTCAGCAGCACTCTCAGAAGAAGTAGGTAGGTAGTTAGGATGGGAGGAAATTCAATGAGGTTTCTTATCATATGAAAAGTCCCGTTGTCTAAGGGGAGTTTGAGACAACTCTGTTTAAAACAGAGAAGACTAAGAGAAGATCTAGTTATTGTCTTCAACTGAAGGGATCAGAGCACAAAACGAGGATTCTTTCCTACAGCTAAAGGGCAAGGGGCAATTGTCACAAGCTGCAGGAAGGGAAATTCCAACTAGATACGTGGAAGAAATAAAAAGATCTCCCTTTTCTGCTGAAGCCCTGAAATGGGTTCCCCAGAGGAATTTTGGTTATCTGCATTCTGGAAGTGTTCAGAGCTTATTGTGGGGTACCTGCTGTAACAACAGTTTTGGTCCTCTAGCTGGGACTAGATAGTGTTGGAATCACTGTTGGAACAACAGGTTCTTTACAAACCAAATTACTGTACAAATTGGAAAACACAGAGGTAGAACAAGTATGACATAAACCTTATCCACTTTACCAGTATGTCATGTTCCACCACACAGTTATATTAGGAAAGAACCACCTCTGCTCTGGGCTCTGGTTCCTTTAGCACTGGCAGGATGTCCAGCACTTGACATCTGTTCCCTGTTCTTGGAAGGAAGCTTCTGTTTGAAAAAATGTTACATACATGTGAGGGTCAGTCCCAGCTACAGTTTCAGCCTCAGACATCTGAACTTTGGTACTTAAAATCTGGGTTTACTTTTTTGATCTTGGTACCTCACCGCCTGTCACAGCCAGCTGACTCTTTTAACAAAATCTAGGTGTCTATCCCCTTCCAAGAACCCTTGCTGGTGTCTAGATCCTGCTGCAAGAGTGGTCACCTGTCAACTTTGTTTTGATTCAATGTTAATATAAAATTATTGAACAATTACCAGTTCCTGTGACTGCATTTGCAAGCATTTGGTATATGCATTTGTCTAGGAAAGGTTTTCTTTGGTGTGTAGATGGTAAGTCTTTATGCTGGAACACAGATATATTCATGAGAAGAGAGCTGAGGAGCACTCTGAATCCCTGAGGCTTTGGATTTAGCCCTTAGTCTGCACCAGTTCCATATGCTAGTGGGGTTTACAGCAGGAGGAGAGAATTAATGCATTCCCACATCCCCAGGTGTCTTTCAGATTGTTCCTGTTTAGATGAGTTTGCAGCTTTGCTTCAGCTGCAACAGACACACATGGGACAAAATCTAGGCTTACTGGTATTTTTCATTTTGATAAAAAATTAAAAGCAAACATTTTCTTTCTTAAGCCACAAGATAAATTGCTTTGCCTCCCACTTATAAAACATATGCATACCATGCTATGGCTAAATTATGTTTATTTAAATGTAACTGTATCTGAAAGTATAATTCTCCAAAACCACTCAAGTGTTTTCGTACAAGTCTAAAAGTTTAGCTAAGAAAGCAGAATGATATGTGCTGAAGATGTTAGTGTTATGTCTCCAGGATCTTTGACTCCAGAGGTGCAGACTGATCTTACTCTTTGAAGAGCAGCATCAGCATCGATTGCAGAAGTAGCCTTAGAAGGAGCCTTTAGTCCTTCCTTCCAGCCAAAAGAAAGTAGCATACTACTAAATGGTGATATCTACCCAAGCAAGACAAAGGAAACATTGGGTGAAATATTTCAGAATGCTTAAGAAAATGTTTTATTTTCATAATGTATAGAGAGATTGGTATGACAATATGTTCTAGTTGCCATTTCACAGCAGGTATGAGTTTCCATCTATGCCTTTTCATCCATTTGGCATCTCAGAAGGCGTATAAAGCATTCAGTGCATTATGCATTGGCATAAAATAGGTACAATCTGAGACCAAAGACACCAACCACATAAAAAATAGACTAAAAAATATCTTTGAATCACCCATAAATGTACAAAAATGAGTAGATTTCCTGTGAATAACCTTTTCTGTGAATTTTCAAGTTTTTCTTTCTTAGGGTAATGACACTGTCAAAAATGTGTCTTGCTTTACACGTCAATTCTGCTCTTTGAGCCAGGTTGGGTTCCAAATGTGACCAGAAAAACAGTATGTGAAAGGATTCTTGTTTCATGACTGCATAAAGATTCAAGTTATTCCATTTAACTGAGCAGCACAAAATTGTAGTGTTCATCAGGTAGTTTATAAAATACTTATACTTCTGAGACTTAAAGAACATCAGTATTTTCAGGTAACACTGGGTCGTCAGGGTTACCCAGTAACTTGGTCTGCAGTAGTAGTTACATGTTGCTCCTCAAGCAGGGACAAGGGTCTTGTAGATGTTTGTACAGCAAAATATTAGTGAAAGGATGTATACATTAGTGTAGTCAGACAAGACTTCCCTTTTGCCCTCAAAGCACTATAGAGCAGAGCCATGAAGAACAAAAGTAACAAAAAGGTAGTTTAACTTAGATGTGTGGCAATCCAGGATTTGCTGTCCTTTGTGCCATATACTGTTGTGGAGTTCTCCAGGAGGAAAGCAAGAAGTAGTTGTTTAGCTCCTGTTGCAGTGTGTGACATGCAGTGAAGCAAAACATGGGGACAAAGCACCGAAGTGTATTCAGACAAAAAGCCTAATTAGATTCTATTGAGATAACTGTGTTGAAGAAAGAAATAATGAGTATTTTGAGAAAATTCCCGCGGAAAATTCATCTGCCTAGATGCTTGCATTATGCTTATCACATGAAACTGAAGGGATTAAAGTCTGCCCTGGGAGAACTTTTTGAAACACCAGAGACTCCAACAGTGGGACTCAGTGATTTCTTCCTCCTAGAAGCAGACTTTCTTACCTTTTTTCTTGGCTTCATGCGTTTCTAGATCTTGCTGTAGAATGATCCAAATGCAGTAGGAAGATGGTCATTGTTTCAGTCAAAGGTGTAGCCTGGTACACCTCCTTCAAGCCATCAACATGAAGTTTTGAAAAATTTTCTCCTTTGGCTTAGGTTTCATGAAGAGATTGCTACATATGGTTTTCTGCTAGATATTGACTAATTAAAAAAAACCAAACCAAACCCAATTATAATACCCTGTGCTTTACTGTATTACCTGAATGCATGTATGATTTCGGAAAGGCAAAGAGAAAACATCAGAATTCAGATATTTTTAGTGTAAGACTACTGCTCATTACAAAAAACAGTGTATTGATGTTTACTAAGCAGTAACATACACTGCCTACTTCAAATATGAATGATAAGAGTAGAAGATGAGGTTCTGAGGTGTGTTAGCAGGTAGGATTCCAGCTGCAATTTATACTAATGTTTTCCAAAGCATTTTGGAATAACTTACAGAAGAAGAAGGTTTTTTATCATTGGAAAATTCCTTCAAGCTCTCTCACTCAGTTTTGAAAGACAATAAATTATATTTATGTATTTTTTCTCACTAAGAGGAGGTTTTGATCAACTTTTGATCTTCAGTAGTCCTGGAGCACTTAGTTGCTTCTCACGTGTTGCTTTTTTTGAGAAGCTGAGAGGAAATGTAGCATTCTAAAGATGCTCATTAGCTCCAGTTTAGCATGTTTGGCAAGAGCTACAAGGAAAAGGTTTCAAAAGAGAATGTAGGAGCTTGGGAAAGATTCCATATTCTAGGTTACAGACATTATAAAACTAATAGGATAGTTAGGCATATAGCTGCTTCTTGAACTGACAAATTTGGTTGATAAATAGCTTTGTGTGGAGAAAGACATTTAAGAACGTACACATTTTTCTCATAAACACATGAAAATAATGAAATTTATCCTGAGAACTGTCCAAATTGTATTCTGTGGACCTACTTGTATTTAGGCAGTGTAAAGATAATCCGAAAGTTGATAGCAGGGAATTCTTGAGAGAAAAGGTTTGGAGAAGTTCGATATAAAAATTGATGTGAGAATTTTAGTATGTAATGTTTCTTAATTATATAGAGACATTTTACCAACCTATTCACTGCAATTATTTATTCTGCTGCATGAACTGAGTTCAGATATCTGCAATATGAAAGTGTTTAGAAGAGAACTGGTTTCTTATTTCTCTTATTTAACACTACTGTTTAATATCTCTTCATAAGGTATATTTATATATTTACACACACATATACAGGCCTTTTCTAATTCCTTTTAAGAAACTACATGAAAGGGTACACAGACACAGATCTAGCTAACTCCTTTGAGGATGCTTCAGGGGTAGTTTTTGTTGCATTTTGTGCAGGAATCTGCCAAGGTGATTTCTATGGTAACATCTATTAGCATTCTTTGAAATGATGGTAAATTCTGACACATTCCATTAAATATTGATAGCGGTATTTCATCTGCTGGAAACTCACATGGGAATATTAACTTTATCTATTGTCTGAGACTATTCTTTTGTATCATCAAGCTTTATACAGTTAAAATGTTAATTAGATTTTTATAACCATTTTTATCGTTCTGCTCTTAATCTATATTGCTCCAAACACATTTATTTACAATTCCAAAATGGTTCCATTAATATTCTACAGCATCTTACTCAGAGATTAGCTTAATAGCAAACCTCAAAAATGTACTTAAAGGCTTGTGAAACACCTACAGAATCATAATACTCCAAATTTTTTTTTGCTAATGGCTAAGTGATTTGTAAGATCAGATTTTAAGGAAAAGAGATGTCTGAAAGAGCAAATGGCATAATTAGTTTCAAAATTGCATCAGTTTCTCAAACATGAAACCATAGTGAAACTGTTTATAAAGGATTTTTTTTTTTTTTGGTGATGTGGGGTGGAGTAAAGTAGGCTAAGAAAAATGGAAAAATAGAGTGCGGGTAATTTTACCTTCATGAGTGACACACAAAATATCTGCAAAGAATTAAAAAAACTCCCAGTCCTCTGGAAAAATCACACTAAGGATTATGTGCTCATTTTATATTAAATGGTGTTTGGGGTGGCTGGTGACTGTTCCCTTATGAAGAAATTAGCAAGCATGAATTTGTGGCAGAGGCTCTGAACCACTGCTGTTCAGTGTTTTGCATCGTTGCTCACACATTTGAATAGTAGATACACACTGGATTTAAAGCACCACTAGGTAAAGAGGGCACCACTGCTGCTCACCAGTGTGCAGCTGGACAAAGAGACAGCATCTGAACAAGTGGTAACAACACAAGTTTAAATTGCGATGACCTTTTGTTATTTGGTCTGCTGGCCTACAGGTGGAAAGGGTTGCACAGTAATGGGGAAATTCTGACCTGCTTTGCACTTTTGGGCAAGTTCTGTGCTGTGAGGTAATTACAGGAGATGCTTTTAGAAAATTGGTCCTAATATCAAGGTTTGCTGGGTTCCATTAAAGTCTGGAATCAGAAATCCTTGTGCTGAGACAGGAAATTGAAAATATTTGATACTAAGACTGGCTTTGTGAAGAGAAACAGCACTATACATGATTCTAAGCAGTGAAACTACAATACTTCTAAATTGCTTACTTCCATATCCCACCCCCAGATCATCTCAATTACAGATGCACAGCTAGTGGGAACTAATCTATTTGTAGACCTCATACAAATCATGGAATGAATAGATCATGTAATGCTATCTTTAATATCTAATGCATTATTGCTAAGAATTCTTAATCTCTATCCAGTTTAATGTCACATCCTTTTCCTTTGTTTTTTTCCAAGACTTACTTCCTGCTGAGATAATTTTGGAATCTGTTGAAAAGTAAATGGTGTGATACTACAGCCTCATATGATGCATTTAAAAAATCCTTGGAAGTTGTGAAATGCTGTAAACCGTTCTCTCCAGGGTCTAGTGGCTACCTTCTGTGTTTCTTTTATGAAAATCCAACTGTAGTTCTTTTATGATAGTGCACAACTCTTCAGAACATGGATAGAATGTGTCCTTTTGCTTCTAAGACTAATTAGTGATAATAAAATGGAAAAGTAGGGAGGTAAAGGGAGTGGCATGGGGGTGGGGGAAGTGAGGTAGGAAAGGAAAACAGGAAAACCTAGAGGTAAAGGGAAATAGAAGGAAGAGAGAAAATATTAATACAGGTTTGTGCTGCCAAAGTTGATTAATGCAAATGAAATGGTAAGTTTCCAGAGTGAATCCAGGTTAATACTGTTAAGCACTGCAATAAGGCTCAGAATCAGATCTCATAAGCCCTTTGGACTGGAGCCAGTCAAGTGCTATGGGCACATGGTCCTGGAATCACTGGCTAGGTAATGCTAAATATGTCTTTGAATAGTGTTCTGTATTCTGTGAGGGTTATTGCTGTAGGAAGAACACAAAACTCAAGAAGATTTCTTTCTGCTCATAGCTCAAGAAAATAACCTGTGTTCTGTAGAGCATAGCAGAGACTGCCCAAGCTCTGAACAGGAGCTAGCATGGTCCAGAAGAACCAGGGCTGTTCTGTTACTGTACCCTGGAGGACGGAGGAGCACAAGTAATATCTACCTGCCTCTGATGTGCTGAACTGACAGGGAGCAATAAATATTCCCTTCCTCAGCAATGAGTATGTGCTTTGTCACAGAGTGGACCCAGGGCTTGTAACTTTGGGCTCAGTGCTAAAGAATATAAAAATGAGTCTGAACACAAAACACAGCAAATCCAGTTTGGTTGGAGATGCACCTGCCTGAATGAAACTTGGTGGATCTGAGCTGGACTTGTACCACTTACCTCTATTACAGCATCTTTCCCTTGCAGCTCACCAAGTGGCACCTGCATGCACTCTGAGCAATGCTCACCATACTGGACAAGATCTGCTTTCTGGCTAACTAGCTAGCCAAAATGAAGGACAGGTAATGGTGCCTTGCACATTTCACCAGTCTTCAGGTCCTTAGCTAGTCAGTCCTAGTGTAGCTTATTGATAACTGGCATGTGCAGTACTGTGGAGAGCTCGGCTGAAAGGATAGTGCAGGAGGGAATCTGCCCCAATGACTGCAGCTGTACTGATTACCAAGGAATGGAAACATCTGTGCCTGCCCAATCAGTTTGGGGATATAAAGGAGTGGGGTAGCTGGTCACAGGTACCTGCAGCTGGAGTTTGAGACCCAGAGTCTGCTGGAGTGAGAGCAGGAGGCTGCTGGCTGTGGGGAGTTAAGGGACAGGTAAGGTGAGAAGATGTTGTGTGAGGGTCAGGTGGCTGGAAAGGGACAGCTTGGGCTTAACCAGCCATGCAGAATGGAAGGAGGAGTCAGAGCTGTGTGGAACTGCCTGTAAGACAAGGAATCAGTACTGTGTGAAACTGCCAATAGGAGAAGGAGTCAGAGTTATCAGAGCGAGGTCTATGAAGGAAGGAGTCAGAGTTGCACGAGAGAAAGGTCTGTAAAAGAAGGCATTAGAGTTTGTGAATAGAGGACTGGTGGGAATGCCAGTTAAAGGGCTGGTGGTGATACCAGCCCTATCTTGACTTAACTGTGACACAGTACAACCATTTTGTTCATGAAATAGACTTACTATCCTAGAACCACACCCTAAAGTTTTGAAGCCATTAGGAAAAATACTGCTGACTTCAATAGGGACAGAATTTACTATTCTTTTTTCAAAAGAAGAAGAAAACTGTTTTAATTCTATACTCACATAGGAAAGAAATGACCTGGCAGTTCAGAACTCAATGAATGTAAAAAAAAAATTATATGTGTATATCTTAAGACATGAAATTTAGTGGCTCTGTGAAATCATGTCCTGTTGGTAGGGATAAACAACATTTGTTTAGTGGGATTTGGTAAAAAACACTGCCATGAAAGCAGAGTAAAAATTGCTACATTTTTAATCTAAAAAGTTTAGAAACCATCTTTTCCTAGCATATAATTCTAGAATTAAGCTATAAGTACTTCATTTATTCCCCTCTGCAGGGAAGGTGCTTGGGTGTTTCCATGTAAACCTCAACATACATTAATCCATTGAGCTCTGTGTTGTAGGGGCTTTCCCCCAGCCCCAATGGATCCTGACTGTGACCATCACTTTGACCAACAGATATCAAAATTGCAATGATAAAGGCTCATTGCTGGATCCAGGGGCAGTCAGATCTGTCCTTATCCTTCCTTTCTTTTTCTTTTTCCTTTTGCATTTTCTTTAGTGCTATTACTGTAGATAAGAACAACCAAAATGGCTACATACATCCTTTCCATTGCATCCAAATGGTTCTGAAATACACCAATATAAATATATATATATTTTTATAAACACCAATTATTCAGTGTCATTGTACTCTATTCTGCCTTCAAAGGATCTATCAACAAGAATCTGAGTTAACCTCACTTTCAGAGAGAGGTTATAGAACTAAGGTAGATAATGATGGCAGTGCTTTAGGCAGCTACGAAATATTAGAGCATAATCAGGCTGAATCACTGTGAAGTGGTGAAGCTCTGGCCCTCATATCACCTTTTCCACCATAGTAACTGAATGAGCATAAGCTGTGCTGGTTGTACCAAATGCAGAATGGGAATATATACCAGACTTCTAGCAGTGTGACAATTCCTTCTGCTCTGGGTGTATGTCCCAAAACCACATAAGGACAAGACCAGTAGCTCATATTAGTTCCTTCTCATGTAAGGAAAACCTGAATATGTGAGCAAGAGGTAAGACACAGAATATTCAGTCACATTTTTACAATAGAATCAGGATTTCAGGGTCTTTCTTGTTAAACATAGCTGAAGATAACTCAAAATTTAGCACTGAAATCAAGCATATTTATACATGCATGGACCTGCACATGTGCATACTAGATTCTCTTGACACAGACAGATTTTAGATACTTTGGGGTCTCTGAGACCTCCTTCATAAGATTGCTTTTTAGAGCATGCAGTCAAGACAGACCCACATTGCCCTGGTTGGAAGATAAGCAGGATCCCCTACAATGCCTAGCATGAGTTTGACAGCTGTTTGTGCAACTGAGCCTTGTTCATGATATCTAGCTTGGAGAATTCCCTTCTGAAGTCCTTTCTATCATCAGCCAAAAACCAGACCTCTCCTTGGGCAAAACAATTCACAAGATATATGAACAGTGGAATTTTCTGTGCTCTCTTGGAGGAGTTGTCAGGGTAATGAGATCCCAAGTACAGGCAATTAGACACCACTTTGCTCACCTGAACAAAATCCTTTGCACTGTGAAGAGAATGAGGGGAATTCACAAGGCAGTGGGAGAAAGGAGGTAGAAGGCTGATATTTGTGTTAAGAATCATTGTGTATTCCTGGTGGGATTTTTAAAAGCTGACCATTTTGCCTATCACTTTCATGAGTAATAATGTCTTTAGCATCAACAGAGAATGTTCACAGGAACTAATTCAGTCTTAGAAATGCTTTGAAGGATCAGACCCTCTCTTGGGATGAAACAGGGGCAGAGAAAGTGAAGAAATGGAGCGAAAGAGCACCAGGTGGTAAGGAAGGATTGTCCAAAAGCAGAGATGCCCCCAAAAGAGTAAACATTTTTGCCTTGAGCAGGAGATCTGCACTTGGGGGCAGCTGTTTGCTTATGCCCCTCTGGTGTCCCCAAAGTAAAATCCAGCTGGGGGTCTGAAAGACTCATGTAGTGAAGATAATCTTTCCTTCCCTCTCTCTCTCCCTCAACTCCGAATTGATTATAGATTGCACTTAGAAGGCAAAATTAGCAACTCTGCTTCCCAACATTGGCCGTGGTAACTAATAAGGGTGAAGTGCTGTATGACCAACTTACTGCTTCTCTACATAGGTCTCACTGACTGGGGAGATGTTAACTCCTAGAAGGATGGACACTCTGAGCTACAAAGGGCAATTTCATACATGGCCTTTAAAAGTTGCCAGACTGAATTATGGTCAGTAACCACCCCAGTATCACTGAGTGAGATACCTGTGATATTTTATTGGCTCTTAAAGCCATCCAATCCCTACAATTACTTTTCAGTACCACTGTAGTCCTTCCTTCCTTCCTCTCTTTCTTTCTCCACCTCACCTTTCCTTTTACATTCTTCCTCTCATTCTTGTTAAGGATATTTGACTCCTCAGATGCAGTCCCATTGCATTGCTGACAGTGAATTGTAGTCTATACAACTTTCATGCCATTGCCATTAGAAACCTATTGTGTATGTGACTATACTTGCCTCCCAAAATATGTCATCTTCTAACGTGTAGTATTTAGAAATACCACCGCATGAGAGCAGTTTGAACTTAACAAAGAGGTAAATGGAATTTAAAAAGAGAAAGCTAAGATTTTAAACCATATTAGATTCTGCTCTTTATAAATTAAATTTGGCAAACTTAAGATTTGTGTTTTCTCTTTGCCTAAACCAAAAAGCCACTGAAATATAGTTATAAAACTTTCAAAATTATCCCACAAAAGCAGTGTTTTAAGACAAGTAGCTGAATATAAGATTCAGTCTTGTGGAAGTGCAAACAGCATTGACTTTATATGTTAGATGAAAGGAAAGGGTGTTTACTGCCATGGGCAGACAAGAACTCCTTGATCAAATCCTTAACCTTTAGCCACTTGAAGGTAAGGTTAATGAAATATTGTAATAAAAAGAGGATTTGTTTTGAAAAAATTTCTTAGCAGAAAAAAGTAGGGGTTTGAGGATACCTTTAAAGCAATTTCAAGCAAGTTTGAAGAAATGTTAAGATTACATGCTTCTCAATAAAAAACACTACTTGAATTTCAAGTGGCTTTTTTTTTGTGTAATTAATAGAGAGGTGAGGTTTTAGTGAACACCTAGGTTTGGTCAAAACTTTTGAAAGTGTTGGAGAAAAGCATGAAATTATCAGTGTAATGGTGTAGAGTAAAACAGTTAATTTGAGCTCTCAAAATAAAAGGTTGCTTTAGCTTCTATGTTAGCTGGGCTCAGGCTCTGGGAAAAAGCCATGACAGTTGGTGTCAGTAGTTAACTGACCTGGCCTGAGGTTTCAACGATCTTGATTTTGCCTTGTTTTTGGTTTTGGTCATGTTATTTATCCCACTTGCCTCAGAAACCAGACAAATCCCTGTAATTCTGATCCTATTTATTGTCCACTGGTCAGTGTATTTCTCAATCACTGGAATCATGTAGCTATGCATTTTAATTACTTTTCTGAAAATAGATTTTTATTTTTTTTTTTTTTTTAGTCACAGGTGTTTTCACAGGGCAAGTTTTCCAGTCAAGCATGTTCTTCTGAACTGCATGACCTGGCTATTGACAGTCCAAAGGGTTACATCCCCTCCACTTCTTCTCACTATAATGAAGATTTAATCAGGCATTGCACATTGTTAATATTCTTTAATGAGCATGACAGCATCTTTGTTTTTTGGCAACCAGTAGATTGGTTCATATATGAATGCCACATATTCCTTTATTCTAGACATATATTACAGTCCCCACTATCCAAAACCACAACTGAAAGACAGCACATGCCAAGTTATACCTAGAGAAGTGGAGCCCACATGGAGAGCCACATATGAATTTCTGAGAGGTGTCTCATGGCACAAATAAGGCCAGAATGAGATTCTGCTATATATTTTGAAACTGGCTTCATTTACCTGCTTTTGTAATAGAACACTGTGCCCCAGGCTGTAACCGTGAAAGATTTCTGCAATGCACCAGGGCTGTGTGTTAATTCTGTACAGTTAGTTAAATTCTGGGAAGGAAATCAAATTCTGAAAATGCTATTTTCTCCCATGAACAGCAAAAACCAATGCTCCATCCACCATAGATCCTTAGTGTCACTTAGGGATACCATCTACTTTTTGTCAAGTTCTCTGCTCAGGCTCTTTTCTTTTAGCTAACCTCAAAGATGACCTGTTTTCTCTTTCCTACTTTATGACACTTATACAAGCTGAAAAGAAAATCAAAAGCAAGAGAGGTGTTTTTACCAAGGCACTACTGTTTTTCAACATTTCTCTTGTTTTTCTTCTGCGAACAGCAAGGTGCCAAAAAAGCAACATTTGATAGACACTAAAACATGAAGAGCAGACATCTCATCTACATTTTTACAAAGAGTAAACAAGTGGGACATTTATGTAAAGGGGGTATTAAACCTCCCACTCCTTTCCCTCCTCCACAAGTTCTTTACTACCATAGTTTTGTAAGGGAGAAACGGATACATGTTTTGTTTGGGTTTTGTTGTTTGCTTTTTTTTTTCTTCTCTTCCATTCCTGATTCTTATTTTACAAACAGTTAACTCTTTAAGAGTCTGAGTTTGTATAATTTCCTTTTCTTTGGTGGAAAAGTTTCTGGGCTGTCCTTCTTGAGGAAGTGTATTGCAGGTGACAGTGAAGAAATGTGGCTGCTCTTATCTTAGTGCTGTCTGGCAGTTCCCTGTGTCTGGAGCTCAAGTGAGCAGTAGCTGCAGAGTCTGTAGATGGTTTAAAGTGGCCTTACCTTGTGACACAAGCTTTGCATTGCATGAGAGACCCAAGCCATCACCCACCCCTTCTACTCTTTAGCTTTGCACTTGGAGTATTACTTTATGGAGAGTTTCCATTCGTTCTGAATCCTTGTTACTGTTATTTCTCTGAACCACCTCTGTAGGTGTTGCCCTCTTCCCAGCAGCATATTTGTATATTCATGGGCATGCAGAGGACAGGGCAGAGGTTAAAATCAATCTTGCAGTGTAGAAAATAGAAAAAATTCTACTACAGAATGATATAAATTTAACTTTTTTTTTTTTTTTTCCCCAGCAAGTCCGTTTGGTGCATGCTTGAGAGAGTCTGAGCCAGGAAATGGAATAAGTCTCTGCAGACATGGCAGGTACATTTGGTGCAGTAGAGGTAGCATGACAGGGCTCTATTACAGTAAATAATACAATTCCAGAAATAACCTATGCGGAACGTATTGCTTCTGCTGCACATGTCAGGGAATGGACTTTGATCGATGTTGTTGCAACACAAAACCACATACTAAAACTTTTTAATTATGATGACAGTGTAAAAGTGTAGGTGGTGCTCACTGGCAGTGTTCATAGCCTTTATAATTAACAAATGGACAGTGCAGATTAATTCTGCATGCTCCTCATGTTTCACAATTCTTTCTAGTTGCTGCCATCAGCACGTATGGAAGCAATAATGCACAAGAGAGGGCCTGGCTTTCATCACCTCTGGGGTGTTAACAGGCATCCTCGAGGGGAGTGATTATCTCATGATAACCACACCACCTGGAGCTACCATATTGCTGCTATAAAAATTCATTAATGTAAGAGAAAAACATATACTTTTGTGCTAGAAGACGGAGTTAGGATTTCAGAATGCTAAAGAGCTTTATCAGGAGCTCTAGTTTGCCTCTATTCAATTCTATATGAGAATATTCACTAGGCTACTGTACAGCTTTCTCAGTTTTGTAAACTAGACCACTGCTTTAGCAATAATTTTGCAGCAGCCTAGCATGAGAGTCAACAATTAAAAAGAGATAGTACAACCATCAGAGAACAGAAAGTCACATACCTCAGATTGCCTTCTCAAGGGGAGTATCTCAGAAGATATTCTACACACAGTTTTTCAGAATAAAAGGCACAAGGAAATTGCAAATCAAATTGCATAGGAGTGTCTATAATTTTAAGTTTTAAATGGAATAATTTTCTGTTCAGCAATGCATTTAGAGTATATTTAATTTGAATTTATCAGAAAAGTAAGGAATGAAGTACATGGGAATACAATAACTCATTGTCTGCTGTTCTCTATGATAATGTACCAAACTGTTATCTAATGACTTTGATGTTAATGGAGTAGTAAGCTCTGCCTGACCTCTTCAGTGCTGGATGGATGTGCATGTGCTTTTTCTGTCCATCAGGTTTTATGCTTCACCCTCAAATTTCCTGTGAATCTTTTATCTTTGCTTCTGCTTCATTTCCGCTTTAGTAGGAGGGGAGATTTTATTTAAGAGTTTTAGTTCTACACTTGTTGGGATAATTTCTTGAATTTTAAAATCAGTAAATTTTGAAGAAACTATTAAATTACTGATGTTGTGACTATCTACATCCATCCCAAGTGTATTTCTTATTCTTTCATATAAGTTCATCCATTTAATGAAATTTGGCTTGCCTGTCACCCAGAAACAATAGGAGACACTCAGAAAGCATCTTTACAAACCTATTTGCTCACCAATTTCTTTTTTTTTTCCCCTTGTGCTTAGCATCTCTAGCATGTCGTGGATGTAAAGATGAACCTTCCTCAGACTTTGCAGATGATGGTGGAGCCATATAGACAGTCAAGAGAATGTGGCTCAGGGAGTGCTAAGTGGCTACCACAGCACAGAACGGTTTAATTTACGGCCATCTCCAGCTCACCATAGGTATATTGTAGTTAGCACACATACAAGCTGAGGTGAGCTCATCCTTGGGAGCAGGGAGAACTTGAGGGTCATTTGCTTGTACAGTGCCTCTTAGACACTTGGAGTCCAGCTTTAGTGTCTAAAGCTGGGAAGGCAACTTAGGTTTATTTTTCACGAGTGTACAAGGCACTGTGAAATGTTAACTTCCCTGTCTAGGCCCAAAGTATACGACTGTAGAACTGTTTAAACTTGCACTTGAGAGCATGGATGTCTTTTATATCATTTGGCAAGTGCAAGACAAAACTGCTGTTTTTGTGGCTTGATCTAGTTCACCATCCTGGCTTGGAAAAGTAGCTATATAAGGCACCACCAGAGAAGGTCCTCTGGGTATTTGTTTTACCCTAGACAGAGTCTAGGAGCATCAGCAACTCCTTGTCTCTTGTCGACTCCACCAGCTGCTGTAATGGAAATCTAATCAGAAGTAAATGCTTGAAGATCTTCATGCAATTTTACTATTATGTTCAGGATTGGAAAAGGGACTGAACTAGAGACATGAGAGCTCCTGTAAGATAGGTACTGACAGGGGTTAAATGAGCCTGCAGTGCTCTGTAGGGAGCCAGGCATCAGCAGGGACCTGTCCAACTGTTTGGTTTCTCAAGACTGCTGTAGAGTAGTTGTGCCTTATGATTGATGTCCAAAGGAATAATTTTTTATAAATTTCAGAAGAGACTTGGCTTTTCTTCTCTCTTCCAAGACACCTGATGACAAGCTTTTTTAGATTGCCATGGAGTGCCATCACTTAGTGTTGGTCCTTGTTTCCTATAATTTCCAGCTCCTGACTGCACAAGGAAATCTGCAGCCTAGAAATATGACATTGCTGATGTCTAAGGCAGAGTGTAAAGGTAGAATCCAGTAACCAAATGTGATAAATTAATAATGCTAGTCAATCAACATGGGTTTGTTGTTTCACTCTGTTACTGGTTTACTGTTTTTTTGGTGTGTCTAAGATGGTCTATACCTGAGGACTGTGCTGCCTTTAAATGCCACTACATATACAGAGGAAGTCAATTTACTGCATGACGTTTGTCCTTCCCAGATTTTAGCCTGACTGATGCCATTAATTTCTCTGATTTTTTTTTTCCTTTTTAAAAAGTGTTCAGACTTTCCCTGTGAAATACTATTTTGTTCAAAATCTTACCCTTGTAGCTTTCACATGCTAGGTTATATGGTTCATGAGTTCTGCCATGTGAGTTTTTCTTCATTGTGTACCATAGCTCATGGTGAGCTTCACAGGTCTTGAACAGCTCTGCCTTTGATGGATGTTAGTACATTTTCTCAGTGGCTACCTTTTATTAGTTTCAAAAGATAACAGTCTGTGTAGCCACACACTCAGGTGTTTATGTGTGTGAAGGGCAGCAGGAGGAAAAATGTGAAATCCCCTGCTCTTTGCCAGATTTTGCCCTTCAGAATATTTACATCTGCTTGGTATGATATTTAACATAATAATGAAACTGTAGGAAGCCAGAAATGTCTCCCTGATATAGAGATAGGAACTGCTGAGGCTGAATTCCTTCATACTTTCTGAACCTCCAAGTCACTCTCCACTCAAAAACTATTATAATATTCAACCCCAAAGAGTTTTAAGATTAATAATTTTAAAGAAATTTACCACTTAGCCCAATGGAAATTCTGAATTCCCCTGTTATGCCTGAACATAAGTCATTTGAATACTGGAGGAGCCCTTTCAGTCAGCTGAACTGTGTTTGCTGCATACGCCTTTTTCTAGATCAGCTCAAAGCGGGAGTAGCATAAGGTATGGTTCTTGAGACTGAAGACTGTACATGGAGTACAGGCATTTAATGTACATAGAAGTCATTTAATGAATGTGTACAAGAGCATTGCTGCATATTCTTGAGCACCATCTGCTGGCATTTTCTCATCTAAGCAGTATTTGCATAATTGGAAGCATCTCTCTTAATAGAATGTTCCTGAAAGAGGTAGGAGCTGAAGCCCTCAGGAAAATAAAGTCTGTTTCTTTTGCATGCTTGGAAAGAGGCCATGTGGAAAAGGTCTGGAAATGGCTTTGGAAAAGACTAGCAAGATGCTGCATGAGAAAGCCCTAAATGCAGCTTAAAGATTTGTACTGTGATAGGCAATGCCTGGAGTAAGGATTTTGACATTCCCCATCTCTTTTTAATCTGCAGCAGGTGTGATACCAGCCATCATCTCTTGCCAAAGTGGTCCCAAGCCAAGGAAAGGGACGGTAAGGGTGTTTCTATGTGTTATTCAGCTGTCAAGATGCCAGATTTGTTTAAGAACCTGAGAAAACTTTCAGAGAAATGTGAGGAGGAGGGAGTAGACATGAAGGAAGGAATGTTAACATTAATCTCTTTTGGCTCTTTGATGCATGGATACGCAATATCCACATGTCCTCTTTCAAAACCTAGAAACTCAATACTGTCTCCAAAACACATCTGAAGAGATGTCAATAGTATAGCCAATATTAAAGCATTTAAACACAGGCAAATTAGCTTTAAAATACTTATCCCAGGTGCAGATACCTGTGCAGACACCTGTGAAGTCTTCAAAACCCTTCCAATAATTTGGTTGTTTAGCCTCATCAGGTAGCAATATTGACTAGTGCCTATGTGGCCCACCAGTGACTCTGGTTTAGTCTCATTTCATGAACATGGTAGTCCTACAACAAAACTTATTTTTATATTGCAGAAAACTAAGGTGCTGCTTTGTATTTGTGCATTTTTATTATTTTAGCACCTTTAATGTCTCCAAATATCATGAATGTTATTCTGAATCTTGTGGTGGTACAAGGACTCCTTAGTGGCACCTGCTGTATTTTGTAATTAGGAATCATGGCAACGAAAGGAAAACAAAGAAGGAAACACAACACAATCAATGCTGTTTCCTGCAGAAGGCCTTATTTTTACTGAGGTTCCTTGGAATTCAGTAGAGTGTCAGACATTGCTTTACCCTGCTCTATCCCTTGGTAGTTTTTTCCACAGGTATAAAATGCAACTATTTAAATTTTAAAAGATACCAGCGACTACAAGATCTGAAGCAATCACAGCTCAAAAATATTTTTTCAGACTTCTCTGGAGAAGTTAATTTTTGGGAGAATAGATGTACATTAGGAAAAATTACATAGTCACTATGCAAAATACCAAACCACTAATGATGATTTTAGACCCATGATTCTTTTTGATGCAGCTTCTTATTTCAACTTCAAGGGGCATCTACCTCTTCTCAGGAGTTTAGTGCTTTTCCTGGAAGCAGGTTGAGTACTGACATTCAATACCACTGGGTATTCAAATGATAATACAACTCTATTCAGATCCATTTAAAAAGAGTATTCATTGAACAAAAAGAATAGTCAAAAAATATGTACCACATTCTTATTTTTACTGCGGGAGCATATGCAAGTCTACATGCCTCTTACAAGATGTATGCTTCTGCTTTTTTATCAACCTGATGCAGCTAGACCTAGCAATGTATTTTCCATTTACAGGGCAGATAGAATAACCCATTAAATCTAAGCTTTTAAACTTTACCTTCTATATAAAATGCTTAAAACTCCCCAACATTAATAAATACATTCAGAGTAGTGCATTGTCTATCAGAAAATTACAACTGAAATTTAGCCTGATTCCCATCTCCAAATTCTCCATATTTTTTTCAGTCAATTGCTTTATTTTCCATTGTAACATGTCACCATAAGAAACTGTGACAGTCCAACTAGTGATTAAGTTTGAGCTAAATCTTTAATTTGAATTCAAATCCTTCCCACAGCTCTCAGGTTTTGTATCTTTTTCAGTGAATAATATTTTCCTCAGTTCTGAGAGGAAAGTACTTTTACATTACTATTTCTGTGCATGGAGAAGTGTGGAAGGATACAAGCAGCATCAGTTTTGTTTATAATCATTATCACTGGTAAGTAAGGAATATTAAGCTCTCACATCTTTAGCCTTCAGATAAAACTGCTTTCACAAACCAATTTATAATGCTTTGTCCTGGGAGCTTTATGTAGATATGGAAGAAATGTTAATGTAATAAAATAAAAAAGGAAGGTGGATTAATGATCTTGTTACTCCTGAACTTCTCAGTTGTATTATGCATTTATTGTCTTCTTCACTCATTTTTTCAAACCAGTATAGAACTGTGAAATACTGTGTGTTTGTACCAATTTCCTTATTGCTGAAGGTGCACCAGCAGTTTGTTACAAACTGAAGAAAAGGAAGATTTTTCTAAATGATGTTGATGGATGATAACTGCTTATGTGGATATCATTAACCCTTGTGTATGTAATGCAAAGTTTGCATTCAAGACTTAAGAAAGTGCATTGAATTAATGAGCTTAAAACCAAACCAAACAAACAAAAAACAGAGGCAAAAGAACAATCAGATTTCCATCAAAAGGCTATGATTAATTTGTTGTGAGACAAAACTAATATAAACTGTCTGGAAAGGTGGCTTTTTGCAAATGCCAAAATGAGGACTGTGTGCCACATCACTTCCTCTTAAGCAGGTAAAATAGAGTTTAAGCTGATCTCAGGGGGACCAAGCCCTCTGCTGACCCAAGGCCACTGGCATACATGTGCCCTGTAAGACTGCTCAGACCGAGACTTTTTCACAGGTAAACCAATGTGTCCAGAATCTGCTTTTTCCTCTTATCTGAAGAGTATGGCTTATAACCTTATGTCAACTTCAAAGACATTTTGTCAGCATAGCTCAGCTTCTCTGCTGCCATTTAAGGTAAGGCAGTAAAAGTTTTTCCTGACTTGACAATCCTCAGACTTACCAACTTTCCTGTTTTCTCTCATTAGAGAGATGATCTAGAAAGGTTGGGTGCTTTCTTGCTAGTATAAAAGCTGCCTCTATTATTGCAAACAATAGACAGTTAAAGAAAATTAAACAACCTAATGCTGCACCAAAAAAAAAAAAGCAAAGAAGAAATAGACATTAAAGTCTAGGACATTGTGGCAACTAATACTGCTGGGTATTGCCAGCACTATAAAACAAGTCTTAAAGCAGTTAAAAGTTAAATTACATAACTCAAGACTGCTGTGTTCTGATTGAAAACGATTTGAATTAATGAGAAGGCTCATGTTGTGTGTGTCTGCATTAAGGGAGGCAAAGACTAGACTGCAACACAGGCTTGCATAGTTTGAACTTGTCACACATTTTTCTGCTCACACAGCTGACTATTTCCCTCAGCTCAGTGTCCAAAACCAGATCCATATGACCAAAAAGAAGACAGTCTTTAAGCCAGGTGCCATAGTCTGGTTGTATCCATCTTATCCCCAGTTAGTCCAAGGGCTCACCTGATTCCACATGGTGCCCTGTGTGGTCCTAAAGTGTAATTTTTAACTTGTGTGGTTTTTTTTGCTGATTATTTTTCAGATCAAAGTGTTCCAAATACATGAGTGCAATTATGTCTTCACCTTATGAAAGCAACTGCGCATGTTCCATTCACTGCGTGGTACCAAAGTCACAGCAGGCAACCTCTTGCTGCCCCTGTGAAAAAGTGCCATTTTTGGCAGGACATGGTCATGTCAGCAGAATGGGTCAGCACAAGACCTGGTCCACCTTAGTTCTTCACAACTTCTGTACTAAATGCTGAAGAGAAACTTACATGGCATGATGACTTTGTTTTGGCACTTGCAAAATATGTTTCTAGGTTGGCTTTTATTATTTTCTCATGAGTAGCTGGTATGGGAGGTAGCCTGGGAATTGGGGACTCTGTGGAACCCGAAGGAGGGTAGCTGCTGTGGGATGCCAGGTGGATCTTAGTTTCTGGAGAATGGAGTGGAAATGCCAGTCCCTGTGGTGCTGGAGCTCTCAAGTGACTTTTGTAAACTGGGGAAGAGCACCCCAGAGTCTAAGGTAAGCTTGGCTAGTGAGATACAAGTCTAGTAATGGGGAGGAGACAGATACCTGTCCACATCCATGACACCCAAAACCTGCAACCTTCCTGAGTCCTTCTTGGTCTTTTCTTGTCCCCATACTGAAGTCCTAGGCCCTAGGCTTAACTGCCTTGACACCTTTCTTTTTCTCCCACAGTGCTACTGCCAAATTTTGCTACCCTTCTTCCTCCACACACCATGTGAAAAGAAAAAAATTGCTTTCTTTCTTGATAGTCTTTGAATAAAATTAATTTATATGTATTCTGCTGAAGAGTGCTGAGCGACTCTGGAAAAACAAAATCCCTGTCTACTTTATAGCTAAGCACAAAGACAGGTGGAAGCAGGATATACGTGTGGTAGAGCTTGGACAGAGGGAGATTTGGGTTGGCACAGAGCCTTACTGCATTCTGAAATAAGAAGGTTCTTGTCATGAACACAGCTTGTTTCTGTGTCCTGATCTGTCAGATCAGGGTCTTATCACTGAACCTCATCTTGAACCTGAATGGCAAATCCCAAACAAACCCTGCTGAGAATAGACTGGTACTTATGATCTCTGACCCTTTCCCGAGATAATATATTCCCTATTCTAGTAAAAGCAAGTTACAAGTGTCTGTGATATGTTCCAGGAAATCAATGTTTTTTTTTGAGGAGGTAAACTAACTTTTCTAGCTCCTCTGCCCTTGTCTGAAGTTGGAAAAGACCTCAAAGATCATCTAGTCACACAGTAAGCCCACACTGTCAAGTCCACCACAAAAACATGTTTTTAATGCCAAATCTGTATCTTTAAACACCTCCAGGTATAGTGACTCAACTAGTATCCCTGGACAGCCTCTTCCATAGTTTAAAATCTTTTCAGTGAAGAATTTTTTCCTGAAGAAGTGTCATCATGCTCTTCTGCTCTTCCACATCTGTGCTGGGTGCTGGCACACTTTATGGAATTCCTCTCATGTTGTTGGAGAGCCAGTGAGGAGTAACGAAATCTCCTCAGGTGCAGTGAGGCACTTTTCCATTGAAACTACCTTTGTTCAATACTTCATTTTAAAATTCATTGTGGATTGATTGGGGAGCACATTTTTCATGACTTAATGGGTGGCATTATTTGCTTCTGAGTTTAACAGGTCTCTAAAGCCACCAGTGCCCTTTAGGCTACAAATGGAATGCTGCTGGTAGATTTGTTTCATTGGATGCCTTTAGAAATCCCATCTCTAGTCCCAACAAAACTTCATAAGTGAGAGGGATGGGAATGGGGTTTATGCTGCTGCTGGTTAGTACAAAACCTTCCTATCAAAGACACATTACTGTGGAACTCCAGGATTTAGAGGGTCATTGGTAGCAAGGTAACAATCAGAAAATTCTACAGTTCAGCATCACAAAAGTAGCCTCAATCTACGAAGATTAATCTTGCAAGCAGTGATTCATAGGTACACCATAAAAAAACAACATGGCTCTGCAATAGTGAAGCAAGTTCAAGGCTACTGCAAAGAGGGGGGAGAATAATCTCAGTGCATGAGAGAAGAGCAATGAGAAAGTATCAAGGAAAATTCAGGCTGGATTTGAGAAAAAACTTATAAATGGTAGAAGTAGTGAAGCACTACAATAGATTTTCTGGGGTGGATATGGATCCGCAGAACTGGAAATCATTAAGAACAGATGAGCCAAAAATATATGAGATAGGACATCACTGAAGCTGATCTTGCCATGGCATAGGACAAGCTAGATGACCCCCTGAATTTCCCTTAGATTATTTTTATCTACAAGTGTGGTTTTTATTGCATGGCTCTTGACATCTTATGCTTAGCTTGTAGTACTGCATTCTGGAAACAAGGACTGTAGCTGTCACTTCACACTGTGATTCAGAAGATGAATTCTAAAATGTGGCTAATCAAAAAGAAATAAAGTAAGTCCAAAGGAGAAAACAGTGATTTTGAGTCATGCCTCTGTGAATATTTTTTATTGACAAAACTAGAGAAGTCCAAAATATAGAGTAGAGGAACTTCTCTCTGGTGAGTGTTACATACTGTCATGAAACTTTCATTCCAGTAAGAATTAAATTTTGCTACAGGCAGAGATTTATAAACGCTTCCCAATGTCTGAAAAACATGGAGGCTGTTGTCTATGCATATTTATTTATACTTTTTTCACCAGGGAAACACTTTAACAGTCATTACAGCAGTGCTTTAGAGAGTTTAATATGATTGAGATGCTGTAGGCAGGGGAAAAAAAATTGTGTTTTGGAGGTGGAGCTCCCAAAGGAAACTGAGTTCTGGTTCCAGCTACATTTTCTTGCTAGAATCCTGCTTTTTAGATAAATGCCAGACAGGAGTTCAAAGCTGAAAATAGAAGCAGATGCTGAAAATAATTTTAATCGTTAAAGCAAGATACAGAAACAGCAGAATAGGAAAGTGGTCCTAGGTGGAGCTTGTAAATCCATGTCTGACAGCCAGATACATTCGAGTGTACAAATTATAATCTTTTATCCTGGGAGATTTCTGGAGCAAGATTGAGGTTTAAATGTGATTGCCTTCTTGTGACAATTAGAAGGAACTGCATTATTTGTTGCAGTGAGAGGCACTGAGAAAGGTCACCAAGTGCTGTCTTCCACACTGCACTGGAATCACCTTCAGTAGCAAATTGCATGCTCCATTTTAAACAAGAAAATAGAGGTAAATCACAATAGCTGAGAAAGAATGCACAGGCTCTTCTGGGTGTAGATGAACACTGAATGTCATGCTAAGAGAATGGCTAAAAGACAGTAAGAAATAAAAGTGACATGCCCTATTTACGTTTCTTTGTGTATTTTTAAATACAGCTGTTCTATTCTTATGTTATTGTTGAAATACATGGGTATTTAAGTCACAGGAATAAAACAACACAAGAAATGCAACCCCTCCTTCCCCGATACCCTCCATTTCAGTGATTAAAGTAGTGTGGATACTTTGATGTTTTAAATTCTAATTCCTTTGCTGTGATTTTTATAGTTTCTTTGAAGGTTACTTTGTTGCTTTTTTGTACTTTCTTTCCTAACTGTTTTATCAAGAGATGCTTCTATTATGACTAAGGCACTTAAAGGAAATACATTATTTAAATGTGAAATGGGAAGAGAGAAAATGTAGGACTATGGTGCATTTTTCTTTGTCATTCACAGACATAATAGAACAACTCAAAAGACAAAAAAAAAAAAAATACAGGAAACTACATACTCTCTTGACTCATCTGCTAGCCACATCCAGATGTGGTCCTTCCGCCTTTAACTAACACCAGCTTTGTTTCCAGAATGCAAACAAGTAAGCAGCTTATATCTATGTATTATGAAGGTGAGAAAAGCAAGGCACTGATTTTAAAAATGGCTGAACAAACCTACGGCTTCTGACAGACGAAAAAGGTCTTTCTAACTGCTTCCATGCATTTATACTATGCCAACCATTCTCAACCCAATGCATTTTATTATAATAATAATTGTTCTTTATTGCAGTAACATGTAAGGATTCCAAATAGGGTTCAAGACCCTATTATTCTAGGCACCATCCATGTGCATAATAAAACCATCTCTGCTGTAAAGAGCTTACGATCTTGACATATGACAAGGCATAACAGTAAAAGAGAACAAACAATTGCAGGGGAGGGGTGGAAGAGAAGCTACCAAGAAAGCCAATGCACAGGGTGTGCTAAGTAGCAGTGTCTGAACACCAACAGATTAGCAGTTGTCAAGGGCTTTGTATAACCTGAAGAAATAGTTTTTCACTGTGCCTTCCATATCACTTAGTTTCCTGTTTATAAAATGCAAATGTGGTTGTTACACCTCTTGAGTAAACTGCTGGGGGAGTGGGGAAAGGAGAGCTGAAAGATGGAAATTATATAAGGTCTCTAAAGGGTAAGACGTAAGGGTATGGGAGCTTGGTGCCAACCATACCCAATATATTACGGGAAATTTCACTGCTTTAATCTGTAAAAAGTCTAAAGGAAGGTGGGATCACTTCTGATGTTAATACTTTTACCATACACCCATTGCAGATATGGGAAAACAACGCATATATCCACAGTTTGTGGATGAAGTATCTTATTTTTTCCCCCTGTTTAAGAAGTTTTAAATAGTCAACATAGTAATTTGGATGCATGGTAAAAAGAGGCTGAAATAGCTTCTTTGACTGAAATGCAGAGATCGAGATGTCAATTTTCTCTTCCTATTCTTGAATTACATAATCATAACAACCCTTCCCAGAACAGAATTTATATGGATTTCCTATAACACACATGGGTGCTAGCATCCTGTAAATTTTCTGCTAGTCAATTACTATGTGAGCATATAAATGAGAATGGATAACCACAGAAGATGTGAAAGTAGAAATAAAGATAGCTGCAAATTTTTTTTTGTCTCAGCAAAACTTTAAGAGAAAATATAAGTATTGCCAACTCCTCAGTTTAAGCTTTTAAATGTAATATTTCAGCAGTATTATTATTTGCATCTTAGAAGTGAGAAAGAAGTTGTGGAAAAAAATACTTGGTAAAAAAATACATTAATATGCCAAAAAAAGATGTAGTTTAATAATGTTTCTCCAGGATGTATAAAGAGATTCAGTATAAGGTTATGAAGTACTCTCTGGGCCAGGAAGAACTGTGCTTAAAGGAGAAACTCTGTGATGCCTTTGCAAGTTGCTCACGTTTATGATGGCTCAGACAGCTCCCTAAACTTTTCTGTAGTTTTCTCTTTTGCCCAAGCAGCACTGTCTGTTCCTCACTGGCACGTGTGCATTTTGCCATCAACACCCTTTTGAGTGGTGCTGCCACGAGTCTTCCTGTCACACGAAGCTGTGCAGCGATGGTAGAAGTGCTGGGGGTGCCTCACAGAGAGTGTCTGAGTTATCTCAGGTTCCTAATGCTGAACCATGCTGAGGATCTCTTGGCTGTGGGATGGGAACAGTAGGCTGGGAGCTGTGACTACTGCTGCCTCTTGGGGACCAGGATACTCCTGTGAGCTGCCTTGAATGTGAGAAGACTGAAGATGCTAAAGTGCCTGCAGAGCTGAGGAGATGGTATGGCTCCCAGGGGGTCATGGCTGTGGTGGTGGTAGCAGTGAACAAGGCTCATTAATCCAGTTTTTAATGGCCAGAGATGGGCTGAGCCACTTTAGGAGAGCATTGGTTGAATTTAGGCAGTTAGTCTCCTAACTAGCCTGGAGGTGGACTTCTCCAGAGGGACATTCAGAGCGGATTCATGTACTTTCTCTCAATCTAAATTCTGTGTAGGCAGCATAAAATTATTCAGCCCTGTCTCTGTGGAATGATCTCACTGAAAGTGAATCCCACAGCTTTGTCATCTTGTTTTGTTAATACGGTTAGCATAAAATTTTACTATAGGTTAGTATAAAAGTTGCAATGAAACAATGTTTGCAAGTAGCTTTTTCCTTTGGGCGACGAGCAGGGACATGACTGTGTAACTAATTGTGCTGTGCATCCATTCTCTGCAGGAGGATATCACAGAAAAGCCTTCTCATTTCCAGTAACTCTTGCTAGCAACAAGGTTTTGCCCTAGTCCAAGATCGCTCTCACCTCCAGAAATCAGTGATTATTGTGAAGTGCTTTTCTCCTTCTACTGAATACCAATCGCTCTTTGGCAGCTTAAACCAATGTCCTTTAGATGGGTAAAATAAACTGTGATGAATCTCACCTCGGTGCAACGTCCTTTGAAAGGATGTAATGAGTAATCAGCAGAAACTCTGTGGCAAAGCATCACTCCTTTAGAAGAACTTTTCTGAAAAAGCTTAAGTTGTAAAACTGAAGAGCCTGGTGTCTCTCTGGGTTAATGTGCTAAAAAGCATTATATATATGAGTCTTAGCTTTTGCTCTTTTCTTATATTTTCCTGCTGGCTAGATCAGGTGCTGCCTTCTTTGACGTGATGGCTTTGATGTATTGTTAGAGTTGTTATTTACAGATGACACGGAGAGCCTGGGGAACCAAATCAAGCTGAGCACTGCACTAGGCAGTGGCTTGTCTGAGAGGTAGGTACTGCAATGGTGACTCTAGCTATCATTTTCTCAGGTTCAACACAACTGTTTTCCTTATGAATTTTAAGTTACTCTTTTCTGTTTTCTGTATCAAACAGATGTGCACACACACACATGTACATATAATGTACATATAATCTATATATGTGCACACATGTGCTTTTGCCCTGAATTTGTGAATCAAACAAATATCCTTTTCCTGCTCAGCTGAATTGTGTTCCACTGTTTGCCACTGTTTTACAAGGTGGATTTTAAGAATTTAGCAGAAAAAATAAAACCCGCAGGGAAAAAGGATAGCTTTCAATCCAGTCAGTGTCAATTAAAAGGGAGCCTTGGATGCAAATGCCACATCAGCACCAATTTTGTCACTAAGAACTTTAAGATCAGAAGCAATTACCTTCAATAGCACCTTGTTTTTATGTGTCTACCCTTCATAGCCTTGGCTAGTAACTCGGCCTACACCATAATTTACACTGACATCTAATTTCAGTGGATCTGCAAGCAATCTAACTGAAGATGGAGATACTGAGAGTGAGGAGTCCTGCTTTATCACTGCAGACATAAAGATTCATTATTTTTTGCCAATTCAGAAAGTGAGACTTATGGGAACGAAGCATTTTTTTCATGTGTGTATGTGCCTGTTTTGCATATCTCATTACTTGAATTATTTCCTGGTTTAGGCAAATGATTGCTGCCTTTAACTAGATGATTAAACACTCTAACAGCTCACAAAGGAAAAAAAAACCAGCCAAGTGCTACTAGCATTCAGTAGATTTACCATTTTCAAGTATCTCTGCAAAATGAGAGCAAAAGAAAAAGATGCATTCGTTGCTAATCATGTTCTTTGAAGTATTGTAGAGACCTGGCAATTTTATATTGTGCACAAAAGTAACAGTATTAGACTAAGATTATTTTAAGAAACACTTTTATCATTTTCTAGCTGGCAGAGAGGGCAAGCCTGCCAGCCATGCAGGTTGATGTTACCTCGTGAAACAATGAAAGAACCCCACAATGATGTGATTAATGACTTGCATCCATTTTCTCTGATCCTCAGACTTGAATATAGAAAGCAGGGCTGATCTCTGCATTATTATGCAGCCTTCTATTCAGACAAGGCTAATACCAGCACAACTTCTTTTGTGACGCTTGTTCCCCTAGCCAAGAAATTTGCATATCACAGAGAATAAGGTTATGTAACCCAGTTGTTGATTTTCATGGTGCAAAGAACTGTCAGGGTTGTTTTTGTCACAAAGAGTGTGGTTTTAAAGCAGGTGTTAAAAAAACATGTATTCTTGTTATTTCACATGATGCAAAACTGCTCATTGTTGCAAATACATAATTAGTAAGAGAAATGCTTGTAAATTGTGTGTCAGCATGTACCTTTTCAATTAGTGTTATGCAGATGGTGAAACAAGACAATTGTTACTAAAGGCAGCTCTTGCTTCTCTCTTTGAAAATGCAATTGCCCTTACAGCTCTCTTTCACAGGGTACTTTGAGATTGTTGTAGGTCACTTTCTTACAAACTCTTGCAGAACAGTTGCAAATGTCATAAATCAAAAGTTTAGCTGACTTACGCTTTTGGTTCATGTTCTTAAGGTCTGCCTGAGAAAGTGACCCATTTCAAATTGGACCAAAAGACAAAGAGCCTGAACACTGAAGGACACTCGAGTCTGACAAGCACTGCATAAGGATCCTGATGCTGAGGTCAGTGTACTTGCTCAGCACATGACTTACCACTTTTGTCCACTGGCACATGAAATGATCACCATAATGGGAGGGAATAAGGAAGACAAAACCTGCTGTGAAGAGGGAGAAGAAACATGTGAGGGAGAAGTTTTACTGATGCCTGTTGTAAAAGCATTGGCTGCAGGTTCTTAAAGTATAAACCAAACTGATGGAGGGATCAAAAAAGGACAGTTTTGCTGCTTTAGTTTCTTGCCATTTATTCCACAATGGCAATGCAGGTTTTCTAAAGCATAACCTGTGGTACAGAAGTTATAGCAAACAAATAAATACCAATGCAGATGAATATACAAAATTGGCTCAGTCGGATTCCTGAGCTCCTAGTACTTAATCTTCTACTGTAACACAGCTGAATTGGCAGAAGTGGAAATGCATTTGTAAAGTTCAAACATTTTTAATCCTGCTGCATAAATGGACCTATTAATTCTAAATTCCAGGGGCAAAGCACTGTTTTATCAGAAGCAACATTATCACTTTCCCTACAGAAAACATTCCACCTAGTATCATTTAAGTGTCCCTAATTAATTTAGTCAAAGGAGTAATAAAATGAACTTAAACACCATCAGTTATATGCCAACACAAAGAGCATCTGGAACCAAAATCGTTTTGATCTTTCAAGATGCCTTTTTTTACTCTAGTGTTATCCTGTTCGCATGGCAAATGCTTCAAGTGTGGAAACATAAATGGCATCAGGCCTGCCTGCACCTTTTCCTATGTACAGACCAAAGACTTCTTTTTGCCTTCCTGGAGGGCTGGGAGTCAGTCACAATGTACTCATGGGAATGGCCTGCCCCTGGAGAGTAGGCAAAACTCATCCCTCTCCTGCCCTGCACCTCCACAGAGCCCACTCAGGGAGATGTTCCAAATGGTCTCACTCCCCTCATCCAACTTCATTTACCAGGCCCAAATGCTTCTGTCTTTCTTTAGTGGAAGCTTCTTCTAGGTACAAGTCAGCCTTCTCAGAGCTGAAGTTATTGAGGCAGAACAGAGACCGATGACCATTTCACCTTCCTTGATTGATTTTCTCAGCAGTTACAGAAATGAAGGTCCTGAGAGCTCTGAAGGATAGCAAGGTCTTTACAACATCCTTCGGTGAACCGTCAGTCTTTCCCTTTGCTTTTTAGCTCTCCATTGACTTCTAATAACCTTTCTGAGACACCAATTTATTCCATTAGAACAGGAACTTTCCACATGAGAGTTTCACAGTACTTGGGGTACAAGTTAAAGATACGTTTATACTACTGGTTTCAGAGGATACAGACATAGAGGAAGCATCCTTGATCCTTCCAGACAGCCAGAATTAATCTACTTACTTCCAGAAATTCTTCCTGTTCAAGATTTTGAGATTGGAAGGTTCATTACAAATGTAATTTTTGTGCATATTTTTAAGATAATTTAAAGCAGCTGTGATAACTTCTTTCAACAACATTTTGTATGATTAGCTCATCACTGCTGACCCAAAGATCATTTTTGCCTTCAAAACTTTTTGTTAAAGACAACTCATCAAATGCGATGTGCAGAAACATCTGGGCCTTTTTTTCCCCCTTGACGTAAGTCCAGGTACATTTTTATTCACAATAGTAATAAAATAAAATCTTCATCTGAATGTAAATCGGATGTGAGGGTTTTAGAAAAATCTGGCATGATACCAGTCTTTCATTAAAATAAGTTTTGGTATAAACTAGTTCCACTTTATCTGCGTTATTGCTTCATATATTTTTTCTTTACTCTCTGTCACACTGCTAATGTACAGTGCAACTACCCTGCCTTTATGTTTATTTATGGTTTTCTGAAGAAAGCCTCTACCTGCTTCCCATCAGGATTGCTATTGCTCTATTTTTCTTTTATAGCTGTTACAGCAGTTTAATGTCCTGTACTATTCTCCGCTTTGTTGTCCAGGGTTTTTGCATTAATCTAGGAATATTATTTCTCTCAGAAATCATCCTATTTCCTACATGAATTAAATTCAGTAACTTCTATAAGCCACATTGACTTGTACACTCACTTCTTTTTAAATTATTGCTTTTTAAAAATGTGTGTGTGTGTGTGTGTGTGTATATGTTTCATTTTGTGGGGGGATGTTTTTTATCCTCCATTTTTTATCTTGCTTCTGCACCTTCTTATCCATTATTACAGTCTCATTTACCTGGCTTTTCTTCCCTCTGTGTATTGAAAGCAGATGTGAATTATGTCCCAATGATATTCTTAATTTCCATGTTTTCTCATAATACCTGCCAATATTCAGGTTGTAGAATCCTGGTGCTCTAAGTATTTAATAGAAGTCAGTCTGATGAGAACGTGCGGAGACCTCTTTTCTGTTGCAAAGCCCCTGATAGACCTTTAGGACTCAGACCCTTCAGGAACTTATGCAATGTTGCATGCCTAAAACCCTCTGGCAAGGATACCCATTGTTTAGCCACTTCCTAAGGTTGGTCTATGAATAAGATCTTCCATACAACTTAAGTATCTTTAACATTACCTTAATGGAATTAGTAGTAATCTGGTGTGAGAAATATCTCACTAGCCAGTTCCCTGTGTTTACTGGCCAAGAAATGGTAAGATATAATAAATACGTATGAAATACAAATATTAATTAGTCGCTATATGTAGAGAGAGAACTACATACATGAAAAAAAATCTGTATGTTAAATCATCTCTAAAAAGTTTCTTTCTTTGATCAAACAAGCTGTCAAGATGGTTAGATGGACTTGCACATAGAAGGATTTATTACACAAATTATTTCTCCAACAATATTATGTTCACCAAAGAGAGCCCTTATTTTGAAGATACATATTACCTGATGTGCCATCAATTCCATGAGTTTCTCTTTAGATTCAGGCTTTCAGAATGTAAATTAATATCTGAAAAATGCTTGTGAACTCTAACTTGGCTTGGATTCTTGTCTGAATAAACTGCTGAGAATGATTTATTGAGCTAACTAATGTTCATAAAGATTTATGCTCTTTGGCTATAATTTCTAAAGCCACTGATTATCTAGGTTTTAGGCTGACTATCCTAAGTTCATAACTAATCACAAATATACAGATCACTGGGAAAATGTTCCTTTTCCCTAACTGAGTGGGAATCAACAGGCAAATAAATCAGCATCAGCATCAGGTCCCCAAATTTTATTTCTAACAAACCTCATAATTCTCCTAAGTCTTTTTTTGCTTATTCCTGTCTTTTTTTTAGAAAATAAAGATTTCCCTATAACTGCTTTAGACCTCACTTCTTTTAATACCCACCCCAAACATATAGTTGAAATATTTTGTCCAGACGGGATGTTTGGAGCTCATTTAATCCCACTCAAAGTAAGCTCAGTTTCAAAACTTGATCAGAACTATTTTGAAGCAATTGTGAAAATTTCCAAGCATGTAGAGCCTGAAAACTCTCTGGGAACTTGTCCAGAGCTTGGTCATTCTCACCATGAACACGCTATGCCTGGTGACAGTTTGAAGAGAAGTCTGATTCTGTCTTTGTAGCTCACTTTTGGGTAGTTGAAAGCAGCAACCTGAGCTACCTCCTCTCCCCCATCACTGCTTTCTTTTCTCCAGTCTGAACAAATAATTTCCCTTTGGTCTCTGCGTGTCACGTGCTGTAGTCTTTCTAGTAATCAGCTGGGAGGATCCAAAGCTTGAGGCTGTTTTGGCAGGAGCTTCGCAGGAGCAAAACAAAAGGAGATAACCATTCTCTTACCTTCTGGACACTGTAGCTGCCCAGAATGCTGCTATTCTTTAGTGCCATTAGGGTGCACTGCTACCTCAATTTTCTGTCCACCATGCCCTTTGGCAGAGCTGATTTCTAACTGGTCACCTCCAGCTCGGGGTTAATGCCATCCCAGGCTCAGGACTCTGCCTTTGCCTTTACTTTCCTTCACCTTCATGGGTCAGCTCTTCATCCATCTGTCAAAGTCCCCTGCTTCCCCTCCTGTGTATCAACTGCTCCCCTTTGTTTGGTGTTGTTCATAACAAGATGGTCCTATCCCAAATGTATTTGGTAGTATCAGTCCTTGTACTGAGCAATGAGAAGAGTCAGTTTTAATCATACGCCTGTTAGATTCTGAACTGTTGACTGCAATACTTTGAGTGCAATAGTCCAGCTAATTTTGCCCTCTTCTTGAAGTTTGCCCTTTCTGTCCACAGCCATTCGGCATGCCTACAAGAGTGTTGTGGGAGACTGTGTCCAAGGCCTTGCTAAAGTCAAGGTAAATGACACAGACTGCGTTCCCTTTGTCTGCAGAGCCAGTCATTTCATCATGGAAGGAATCAAGATTAATTAGGGTAATTAAGGATAATTATAGATAAAGGATAATTATAGAATTTCTTCTACCTTCTATCAACTTCAGAGCCACATTTTATATCCTTACTTTTGTGGCTACAGTGCTATTCCAGATTCTCTGTCTGGACTGGTGACAGACTTATTAACTTCTCCTTCTAATTAGTCCCCAGTTGCACAGATTTGACTCCTTTCATGAATCTCAGGTAGTCTCTTCCTGCTTTATCACTTCTTTTCCCTTGAAAACTGCATATCACCCACATTTCTCTTTGGGCTTTAATGTCTAACTATATCTGCTTCCTGTTCTTCTCTTGAGAGCCCAGTTATTTCATTACTTTAGCTGCAGCTTCTGCTGGGCTTTTCATTATACTTCAGAGCTTCAACACTTTTTATATAGAAATACATTCATAACTTGGTTGTACTTACCTTTGAGTAGATTACTGGCACAAATATTGCTATCTGTGAACTTGGCATGGAGCTTTGCACTAGCTTAATCACAGTTATTAGATATTTCAGAAATATATTTTGATTTACAGAGTGGAGAACATGCTTTACATAGCTTACTGATAGGTAGGCTAACACTTAAAATTCATGCGAAAATTTAATATGAGAAAGATGGGACTGCACACAAGTAAAAATGTTGCATAGATTTGTAGTAGGGGAAAATGCATACTTACATCTGCAATTTCAGTTGGTGGATGCACAATTTATATGCAAAAGCTGCAGATGCGGGCTTTAAAAAAAAATCGTAACCTGCTGTATATCTTGGAGTTTTGGCAGGCTTTGATTTGCACCTAGGTAATTGTCTTATACTGCAGACGTGAAGGATCATTTATAATGCTTTTAGATGGTGACCACAGCAGTATTTAGGTGTAAAAGAGATAATTGTAGTAAATGAATCTTTTCTAAAAAATAGCAGAAGAAAATTTGTATAGCGTTCAGTTAAAAGCATAATGACTTTATCATTTTTCTTGACTCAGAATTTTGGCTGTAACTCTTCTGGCTCACACAGTTGCAAAAGAAAAAAAGGATACCTGCTCCACTACCACTCTATTTCTTACCCAGAACCAAGAAAATATGTGTTAGAAGAAACGTTTAAAGCATGACCATTTTCACTGCGAGCGTCTGGGCCTCCAACAGTCTTGCATGACTCTTGCTGCAATGACATCTGCAAGTACTTACAATTGCTGCAGTGTGCCTCCTAGTGTTTCCTGTAATTCCGTGTCAGAAATCACATTGCTTACTGCCTGCTGCATGCCTGCTGCTGTGTTCCAGTGCTCACTGCTGTAATGGACATATTATGTTCACCAAAACAGTATGCCTGGGAAGATAGGTAGACACTTCTCTTTGTGTGCCTGAAAATGCAAACTCCTCAGACTTACATGGTTTAATCTACATAACGATGCATAATTGAGAGAATGGAAGATATTTTGACTGATATGTATAAATATGTTTCTTGAGACACAAATACATGTATAGCGTTCTCATTGTCCAGTATATTACTTTTGAAATAGATACTTTATTTTTCCTGACTGATGACTTATTTCAGCAAAACGGTCTTTTCCCCCCATGTAAATGGATTATGATAAATGAATAGAAAGTGCTGCACTTACCTCATGAGTTACTCTTCAACTAACTTGGTAATCCCACTGAGCATTCTTGTTCTTGGAGCTGACAGCATCTGAAGGGTGGGTGGCAGAGATCTTACTGTGGGTACCTAGCATTTTGTTTCTCTCTTAAGACTGTATCTATGGGACCAAAATGTTCATGTCTTTGCTGGGACAAAGGCATTCTAGTCCCTGCTGTTGATGTGTATCTGGCAGAGCTATTGCATTGCAGCCTCATTCTAAACAATTCCTATGCGGGGCCAGAACTGACGTCCACTCATCCCACTGAATGCCAAAACAAGACATGCAACAAATGAAACATACTGAAAACAGTTAAAAGACAGCTAAAAGACAGCTAAAGACAGCTAAAAGGCAGAAAGGTTCTTATGGAAGTGTTGACAAGCTGAAACTCTACAAGGTATAATGGAATGCAAATAGTTTTCTGTATGTTAAAGGACACATCAAGCACAGTTTGGAAAGGAGTCTTAAAATTAAAGAATTCTAGCAGACCAATTTATAAAATCTTTAATTTAGTGCCTTTTCCATACATTCAAACTGCCTTATATTTTTTTACCAGATTAAATACAATTTTTATCCCTAGCAAGATGCTTTTTTTTTGTCTTAAATTGAACTTTTACACCTATAACTAACCAGTTTCTCACCTCATTTTTCACTTTCTCCTGTTCTTTTACACCAAAGAAAGACTGTTTCAATTTTTTCTTTTTTCTTTTTTTTTCATTTTTTTCATTTTTTTTTTTTAAGAAAAAACTCACTCAGGAACAGGCTTAGACTGAACAAGAATGTTAGACAGAACAAAATGGTTTGTTCAAAGTTATGAATATCTCCCAGGGTTATATGCTGGGATATACTGAACAAGTTTAACAGTAAGTTTGTTTCCAGTACTGCTTGGTGCATCTAGTTAAAACTAGGAGAGGAAAAGAAATAGCCGAAAACCCAACCAAACAAACTTAAGCAATGTCAGTCTTAAACTTTCAACACACCATGCCCACTTTTCTTGTCACTATTAACTGTCACTGCTTTCTCTGCTAATGCTAGCAAATCACAGGATTCAGATCCAGAGGAAATAATGGTGTAGCTGTCCATCCAAGAAAACGAGGAATTGGTTATTTATAAGAGGTGAGAAAGTCAGTCTGAAGGAAGTTGAAGAATCCTCTGACTTTTAATCTGTGGCAGTATGTCATGAGTCTGAAGGTGAAATCTTTGAATGTCCAAGAGGAATTGTTCGAGTATTTCTCTGATACTGGATAATTAGGCCAAGATCCTTCTGAATATTTTGCCAGATGTATTTGAAAGACAGAGAGGTAGGAACAACACTTGTGTATGTGTGACTATTCTCAAACTAACCAAATCTGTATTTTAGCACGTTGGCATAAACTGTGGATCTAACTAATAGTGGAAAACAGAAGCCTGAGAAGAAATATTGTTGAACACAGGAACAGAAAACATGTCATTAATGTAACCAAATACAAGGCAAGTAATTTTTTTTTGGTAACAGAATTTTTGGACAGGATCACCAAGGCCTTCTTTTGTTGTTGGAGAGAGACAATTCAAAAGTAACATAGAGCTATCTCAAATTTAGACTGAAAATTCAGGTCAGGTAACAAAATACAAGACAACATTTATTTTCATTTTGGATTGTTGATTTAGTAAATGACTTGACCAAAAAGTCTGCTTTTATAATACAGGACCACCAGATGAATTGAACTTTACAAATCAGTTGCAAAATGCACCTCTGAAACTGTACCAAATAAACAGCCACTTGCAAACCAGTGGGAGGACTTGTATTTCGAAAATACAGATTTGTCATGTAAGGGCAGGGCTCATGCCGAGGACTTTGGCCTCTTATTCTGATTTAAGCTAATTTTCACATGAGAGGCACTGTAGTGCTGCAATGAATGGCTGCAGTCTGCTTGATTAGACCTTTGATTTCTACTTGAATTCTCAGTATTGAAGAGCTAACCCTTAAACATATTGTCATTATTACTGGAGGTGCTTCTATTGATATGAGGAAATACTCATTTGTGCTAGTTGTGCTGTAGTTGAAGTAGGACAGCAAGGGTTATGTTTTATTCATCTTCAGAAGTGAAAGATCCTAGAAGTCGGGACGAGGAGTGACTAAGAAACCAGTCTCTTTCAGACAGTCTTCCTAAACTAGAGAGTAATGTTTACAGAAACAGCTACTCTGGCTTTTGCACTTCTACAAAGTGAGGGGAGAAAAAATGCTAGATCTGTTAGGTTGTGAGCAACAGATATTACCTGGATGCTTTGCAATCTTTTGGGCTTTTCTAGTTAATAGGATTTATGCTTCCTCCTTTGCAAAGATTTACGTTTCTCTTATGCTATGAGATACCGTATTTCAGTGCTGTGAGACCTAGAAGGATGTCTTACTGCAGCAATGAATCTATGCAGATGACTGCGAGAGGAGAAACATAGAGACAGTTAATTCATTTTGAAACCTATATATAATTTTACATTTCAGTCTGAATCTGTACCTATTTAATAGTATCATTTGCATTTACCATTTCATATATGTTCTTCACTGCGTTGGCATTTAGATTAATTTACATGACTGAAGCCACATGAACAGATTTTTTTTAATCACAGGCTTCCTGTGGCTTTTTCAATACCTGTTTGCTTTGATTCTTTTTATTACAATGGTTAAGAGCTGACACTGGAAAAGAGAGAAAAGAAGTCTTGAATGTACTTAGGACCTGATATGAAATTGTAGTCAGGGACACATTCTTTCTACCTCCATAATCCACAACAGAAAAAGACAAATTATAAATGACACTACTCCAGCTCAGAGAATGCATGTAAGATTAATAAAAGTGGGATTGCTGATGAACTGGATCACTCCCTGAATGACGATATAAAAAGTCTTGACAAATGCCAGGGTTTTATTTATTAAAAATGTTTATGGGCCTGGTGTTGGTGTTAGGCCTTTTCTGTTGAATACACATTAAGGATTCAAATTCTCCTGCAAGCTGATTTAAAATAGCACTTTAGTTACAAAATTAACTTCTTCATAGCATTGCTCATGAGAATTAGGCTTAATTTGCCAAGATAAAAAAAGTCACAAATGTTGATGCATCATTATCTGAAGTGTAATGCACACTTAGTTTTTATATGGAAGAATAGCTTTAAAAAGCCAATTTGAGAAGTTGCATGAAACCACATCAGTAATAAACATGGATTGTTTGCAGTTGAAATCAGTTTTAAATTACCTGCTTCAGTTTTCTTTTTTTTTAAACAGACAAAAGTGTTGCCTCTTTTAAGGAACAAGCACCATGTAGTATTGCTAATGAAAACACAGAAAAGAAAGAGATCAAATAAAATTTCTCTTAAGGGTTACTCCCTAGACATTATCTGTCTAGTTTTTTCTTTTTCTATAATTTTTTTTAGACTTTTTTTCAAAGCACAAATACTATTAAGTTACTAGAATATTTTGACCTATCCATCCATATTTCAATGGCAGTAATCCACCTGAAAGATCCTCTTGTTGGTCTAGTTTCATTTCTGTGCTCAATGGGGACCTTTTGTTGAGAGAGAGCACTTTGGTGTTCTCAGTGCAGTTCAGTGAAACCATGAAGCCTCTGTGAGATCCTGATCCTATACCGGTTCAAATCTTAACTGTAGGCAAGAACCTCCACAAAGAACAGAATAATGTGCAAACCGTTATTTCCTTCTAGAACAAATCCTTACTCTGACTTACCACTCCTCCCAAGATCTATATACATTGTTTCATTAGATGAAACTCTTCCTTCATTTTACATTATCATCTGGTGCCAATTTATATCTTCTTAACTGCTCTCTTTCCAAACCATATCGCAATACCAAACCTAGCCTGTACAGAACCCACAGATTTGTTTTTCTTCTTTTCAGCACAACCTTTCAATTTCTACTGGCAGAGCTTTTGCACCCAGTAGGCTGTGTATTTCTGCAGCTTCTGCTTTCTCTGAAGAAACTTACTATTCACAAATATCAGCCTAGAGCATCAGTTCCCTGGAAAACAGAAAATAAAATGTTTTTTTCTGGAACATGCCTTCCTCCTTCTAAAGGCAGACCTGACAACAGAGGTATCAGTAAGTGAGTTGTTAAGTTCCTGTACTCAAAGATCTTTATTCTGAATTTAACTAGAATCTCTTCTATGGACTATATTAAAATACAAACAGTTTCCTTTCCAGAAACTGCCTTCTTCCTCACCCAGAGCTTTTTTGAACATTTAAACCTGGTGTTTTCAATTGCACCTTTCCACAGCCCAAAATATAAGCCTTCATCAACATCCAGAAAAAAAAAATTAAAAGGCTCATTTTTTTGATTCCTGAAGCCTTCATTCTAGTTTGGTATTGTTTACAGGTTCAAATACTGAAACTGTCTCTTCAAGATTTGCTATTTTTATTAAGCGTTTCCAGCTTGCTAAGGAGTAAATCTGTGTCCATATGCTCATGAACTTCATAGGATCTTAAAGAAATCTAACTTCGGTTTGTCCTCTCTATGATCTTAGCCACAGTTATGACCCCACTCCTAGGTTTTCAAATAGAACAGAGAGATGGTTAGGGGAAAAAAAAATTAAATTCTCTTTTTTTGGCTGCAGTAGAACAAAATGTCTCAGTGAGTCCTGGAGGATAAAGAAACATGAATTTATATTCATGGCATCAGGCCCTGTTCCCAGGAAAGTTAGCATGAACCACAGTTCTACTCATATGCCAATAAGTTTGACATGCTTACAAGAACAGAGACAAACAACAAAAAACTTCAATGTGAAGAGAAGCTTTCTTCTGGGTTGGCTCCCTGAAACCTTCTGCCATGCAGTGTTCTGTAAACATCAGCAGAGTCAACTTCCTGGATTTGTGCTTCATGGTGGCAGACCCATATATAAGGGAAAGAAAACCAGAAACTCTTTATTTACAATTCAAGTATTGGAGGATGCCTCAGTAAAATCTCCTTTCCATGCTATGTTCTCAGAAACTTAAAAAGAACTCCAGAAAAAGGGAATTGTAGGGTTCATCTCTACTTCATCAAAAGAAAATGGAAATAGTTTCTCAAAAAAGATGGCTGAACTTCCCAGGATCTACTAAAAAGACTCAATCATAAGAAAAAAAAATTGTAAGAACAGTTGGAGAATATATATATTTATAGGACTAGAGGGGAATTTTCTGGCACTGATGTTTATCATAGGCCAGAGAAGGTCCATTCACTCAATTATCTACCCTACCAGCACTCGAGTTTAAAAATAACCCCAAGACATGAACTACAAAAAATTGAGCAATTCTTTACATCTGGCATGGAGTCTTACCCTGGGTCACAGGATCATCATAAACTGCAGTTATAATAGTCTGCATCTGAAAATAACAGGATATTAGAGAAACTGTTGTCCTTGGTTACCCTCATTGGACTAAAAGAAAATATTGGCCATATTCTGGAATGGCTTCCAGGAGTTCTGTCACAAAACCGCAGTTCGCAGTTTTCCTGCACTTAAGAACATACTGTGTACCTCCTAAGATATTTTTTAAAATTATATATATATATAAATTAAACTGCCCTAAAACTTGTGTTTTAGTCTAGACATGAACCAAGATAAAAGAGTATTTCAGACTATTGTAAGGTGATGCTTATTCATGATATGGCAACTGCTAAGCTTAGCATACTCCACAGGCTTCTGCTTTTTTCCCCTTCTCTTTTAGAGCAAGCCACAGTCACAGGGGAAAGAACAGGGAAAGAAAGCTGTCACATAGACTTTGGTAATCATAAGTGTAGCTTCAGACCCCAACCTAGACCAAACCAAAAACTAGAGACTTCTGTAAAAATATGAAGTGATCTTTCCCCCTGACTTGGAGATGCAGGATTTCATGCTGATGCAGAGTAATGCTTCTCTATAAACCGACCATTAGCCATTCACTAGCAGCTATGTTCTTGTTCCCAATATTCCATCTGCAATTTTCAACTTTCCTGTTACACTGTGCATAAGAATGGAGATACTCAACTCTTGGGAAGTGAATGAAATAGGAATTACTGTTTTGTTGTAGCACTAGGTCATATTTTATGTTCCTGAGCCTTGAAAGCTCCAGTAATAGAGTAGGTACTTCACTCCCTCTCCTTTCTAACCCTAATCCCAACTATAAATTTAGTAAAAGAAGCCATCTTGGGAAAAATCTCTCACACTGCCTCACCTTTTACCGTAAGTTTACAGAAGTTCTACGCAAGGAAGAAAATGAAATAGGAGCTACTTTCCTGCTCTGACATCTTTTATCAATTTGCATCACTGCCAAGATTAGAGGGGGAAAGAAACATAGATGTCAGTCTTCTTCCTAAATCATTCTTTACCACCTCTAAGCAAGTCCTGCAGAATCAGCAGGTTCCTGCTGTCCCTGACCCTGAACATAAGACTTAAATCGGGGTTTAACAGTAAATCAGAGTAACTACCAACTCTCTGCCTCGATTGAGGGGTTTAGTTACCAGCAACTGTAGTTTTTAACAGACTGTTCTGCTTAACCAAAATCCAAAGGCTCCCAAACTTGCTCATCAACTGTAGTTTGAGAAATAATGGCCCTCGTATCTGATATAAAAGAGCTCTAAATTTAATCCATAACAAATCAATGTCTTTCTCTAGTTTTGACCCAATCCTTACCCTGCTTTTAAAGGTAATGCTTAGTCAATGTTTTTATTAGATGAGATAAAAAACACAGAAAGCATTCTCCCTTTCAGAATCATCATTCATCAACAACTGATTAACTTTGTGGGATTTGGAATTTCTTATGACCTTTTCTGTAATCTTAATTTAGGCTTAGTGAAAGATTCCTAGTTCAGGTGTCATAACATTAAAAATTACTCATTATTTATAAAAACAGCATTTTATAACAGTATCCATCACTCTGGTAGCTACAACACTTATTTCTAGTGCTGGAGCACTAATATACAGGTCAACATTAGTGAAGGGACTGAGAAAAACCTTTTTCTTCTGTCTCCACTATTGATTCAGCTACAGAACAAGCACCCAGGCATCTTTGGCAGAGGAAAGCCCTTTGGTTATTGTCCTCCACAGCTTCTGCAGTCTTAAGAAAAACCCAGGGAACAATCTCTGGACATGAAAAGACATGAAGCATTTACTTTTTTCATACTCAACTTTCTTCAAAGTGTAAGTAATACAAGAGAGGAATATCTTCTTTTTCTGAAGTTCACAACATTGCTCTTGGTGAAGGATAGGCTTCAGACATCTTAGTCTAGCATTCAGATCGAAGTATAGAAATAATACAAATTGCAATTATAAATGTAATTCTTCTGGCTTTGAGTTTTGTTTTTTTGGTTTCTTTTTAGGTTTTTTGGGAGGGTTTTTTGGTGATTTTTTTGTTTTGTTTGTTTTTGTTTGGTTTTTTTTCCCGTAACAATATTGTTGGTGTGACACAGAACAATGTAATAAACAACAATGCAATCATGCTGTCATCACGCTCTCCATGCCCTGATTGGTCTCAGCAGAGATCCTCAGCTTCCATCCGTGAGCCAGGAGCTCTTTTTCAGCCTGTATTCTGGCTGCCTCTCCTGAGCTGAGAGGTGAGTTTTGGCTTCTGCTGTCCTGACTTGCAGGCTGTACTCCTGAGTGCACCAGACATTGCCCTGCCTGATGACTGTTGGGCTGCCAGCAAAGCCTCCTGTCACCCAGTCATCACCCCTGCCCTGCCTGAATATGATGGAGCTGGGCCCTGACATTCTATGCTCAGCAATCATCATCTTAATTCCAATTCCTTCTCATCTCATCCTTGTTTGAGGTCAGTGAAGTGTCTGAGTAGATAAAAACAGTTAAGGTCTCCTGCCTGTTACAAAGCTTTGCCTGCAAACCAAATGCCTCAATCGCTTTAACCTAATCCATGGACCATTTTTTCCTTCTTGAAGCAGCTTTTGCTGAAGTTTGGCATGCCTTGAGAACAGACCTTATTGGAATTATAAGATATATAATCTCACTGTAAGTACAAATGGAATTCTACCCCTAATGGTAACCCAATAAGTGAGTGCTGACTGAAGCAAATGGTAATTTTCTGCTTCTGAAGCTTGTCTTCATGCAGATTCAGGGAACCTGAAGTTCTGCAAGGAGATCTCTAAGTCTGTGCTGCTCCTTTGCCTGACCTCCCTCTGTACTCTGCCTTCAGTTAACAGAAACCTAGTCTGAAAAAAAACCTCAGAAGAGTTATTAGCTTCCCTCATTTGCCTAGTTCATGTTTCTCAATGCAATATTAATTGTGCAGAATCTGCTTTATATAAGCCTGTGCTTAATCACAGCACAAACTTAAAGCTAATAATATACCTTGACAGTTATAGTTAATTGTAATAGCTAATAATGACAGTAAAACTCAGGTGTGTGTTTGTGATCCAGGTCTCAATTTTGAGACATGCAACTGTGTGACCTTTTTTCAATTTTATTGAACACAAAAATGAACATTTTGTGAGGGTGTGTCTGTTCTGCAAAGTAACAAAAGCAAAAACCAACTCAGAAGTGAAATCACTTAAATCAATAATAGCAGTAGCTCAGGAGAAAAATACTGTGCAGAAAGATACAAAATTCTGAGAGAAATCATAGACAGCAGAAGAACGGCAATTTAACAAGATCAAGGATCATTCTGCTATAGGCAGTAACTTGACCTTATACTTGCCATCTGACTGATGTCTGCTGGTCAGCAAAGAGCCATTGGTGCCTGTTTTTCGACTGTATTGCCTCTAGTACCAATTATTTTCCATGTATAGAAGATAACTGTCTTGTACTCATTAGTTTTGTGTAACCATACTCACAAATCTCCTTCTTTAACACAGTTAAAGGTGCTCAAATACAAGTGGTCTTCTAAAGAAATAGTTATGAGTCTTCTAAATAGTAATCAGGACACCAACTATGAGAAAAAACCCATAACAGAATATACTGTAAGTAATTTCTCTCTGTAGTATCTGAAGCAGTCTTCGGTTAAAAAGGGCTTGAAATAACTCAAAATAGCCTTTCTATCTATAAAATTTGTGCTTTTGACAGCTTGTAGTTTAAATGAGGGACCTAGTTATCTTGTTCGGAATTACAGAAAAATAATGACTAATCTTCTTCTCTGGAATTTAACACTTTCCTATCTCAGGGATGTTCCACAGGCAAGTAACAAACAGGGTTCTTTAGCCCCTGAATTCCCAATCCTAATCCTATAAGCAGCTCTTTGTTGATCTTTAAGGCATTGCAACTTCCAGCATTAAGTATTCCAATTCTTAGACTACTGGTACATCTGGGAATCACAGGATTCTCAGATAGGTCACAGGACTGTTTCTTTGGTACAGCAGGCAGAAGATGATACCACAGGGCTTCTGATATGGCACTAAGTGTTTGTGCTCATTCATCTGATCTCTAACATGGCAGACTTTAGCCCTTATCCAGACTGCAACCTAACCAGTTTCACTTCAGCATGGCCACTCAGCTGAGAGCTGAAGCCTTCCCTCCATTCAGCGTGACAGCAAGTGAGCCTCCTGAACCTCTGAAAACCTCAGAGTGCTATGGAAAGGGGTTGCTGCTTCTGTCAGAGCAGATCTTGGTGTTTACATACAAAACCTCTCAGCTTAGAAGTTGGGTGGTAAATTCTAGCCCAACAGTTGCCCTATTACTGACAGTAAAAATGAATACCTAATCAGTTTTGAGTTTTATACCTTTTGAAACTCTTTTTTTACATTTCTTTTGTAGATCTTTTGGGTTTGCTCCATCAAACAGTGATGTAAAAGCTTTGTCACATCAGTCAAATTTGCAAAATTCAAAATGGTGAAGCATCTCTCCTTTAATCAGATCAGTGGCATAAAGCTCACATGTTGGGATAATATGGTGTTATCCTGATTTTTATTGTGATTTCAACAAATCACCACTTTAAAAAAATATGTTATTTGTACAGAGTGGAGCTGAGTCTGATATTCTCAGGAGTTCCTGACACTAACAAAAGTAATTTCCCATTTATAAGTTGCACAAGGTGAACTAAAGAAGGTAATTCAGTGACACCGTACAGAGTGCCAATTGAGTCCCACTGCAATTCCAACACTTTTCCTGCACTATAGATATTATTACACTGTTTAAGGTATTTTATTTGAGAAAGAGGTTTGGAATAGGAAAAGTCGAGGATGAAAAAATTTGGTATTTTTTACCATTAGGCTCTCAAAGGTTGACAAGGATACAGATGCACAATATGTTGTAGTTACTATGATTTTCATATGTGATTACTTTGTTGATATGCCTGTTGATTTCCAGTTAAGAAATGTCTGAGCAAATATATTTTTACTTGCATGACCGTTAGGGGCACAACAATTTTTTCAGCATATCAATTACTATTCTAGTCTAAACAAATGTAGCTGTTTATAAGTAGATTTAGTTCCCATTTTTTTCTATTTCTTTAAAGAGAAATTTAAATCCTCATAACTAAGAGGTGCAAGTATTCACATATGACTCTTGTGGCTTGTTATCCATCATAAAAAGTAAATAGATGAAGTGAGCATTTAATGAACATCTTGAATTCTTTAGTGGTTAGAGACTTTATTGAGAGACTTGGGGCAATAATTCAAAGTGACTGAAACATGAATTAATCTTATTGTTCCTCAACAATAGAATGAAAATCTTTCTAGGGCAAGAACCATCTTTTTGTTCTCTGTTATTATAGCATCTAGTGCAATGACAGGTGCTCACTTAGGGCTCTGAGGTGCTTTTAAATTATAAATGGTAATCATAATAATCTTCCAATAGATGTAGTAGATTTAATAAACCATTCCCAATGCAAACTCTAATTTAGAGGTGTCATTATTGCATACACATTGAAAAGTCTATTGAGGGATTGTTGAGTGACTAAGTCTAGGAAAAAATCTGAACGTTTAATTAAATTTTATTGGCTTCTCATTCTTGACAGTGATTTCTATGGCAATGCAGTGTCTAAGAAGAGGGTGGCATATCACCCAAAAGAGACAAAACAATGAATTCTGTGTATCAGTAAAGGATTCTTTGAGAGAGTTAATCAACACAGCTGTGAGGAATGGAAAGTTCCTTTTCACTGAAATAGGGCCCACTTCTGGGAGTGTGGTTGAGACAGTTCTGTAAGCGCACTAGTTCTGTAATGATTTTCCTACCTCATGGACATTACATACTGCAATATTAATGAATTTTGATGAATGGTGGAAAAACTAGTACTGAAAAATTAAAACCTTAACCCTCTGGTAGAAAAATGAATTCCTTGAGAAACAAATAAGGATAGATATACACTACTGTATATATAAAAGAGTGAATGCTTATCTGTGTATAAAATGAGTACATATACACGTGAGATACTTATTCTATGATTCATTCTCTCTCTTAATCTCCAGTTCTAAAAGACCTAGAACAAAGGTATTTATCTGAAACTGATTTGCAATTTTTTTTTTTAAATTATAAACACTGCTTTAGAACACAAGGTATCATAGAATCAAATGGTGATTTGAATTGAAAGAAACCTTTCCAGATCATCTAATCCAACCCTTCAGCCATGGGCAGGTCCATCTTCCACTAAGCCAGGTTGCTCAAAGCCCCACCAAACCTCGCCTTGAGCAATCCCAGGGATGAGGCATCCACACCTAGTCTGGACAATTATGCCAGCATCTCACTACTCTCAGCAAAAATATTACTTCAATCTAAAACTTTCAGTTTAAAACCATTGCCCCTTTCTGTCAGTAAAGATCTTGACAAAAAGTTCTTCTTTGTCTTTTAAACCTCTTAGGTACTGGAAGGCTACTATATAGTCTCCTCAGAGCTTTCTTTTCTAGGGGCAGAACTGCTGAGCCTTCTCCACTCTGAACATTCCCAACTCCCTCAGCTTTTCCTTGCACAGGAGATATTTAATTATCTTTGTTGACAGTCTCTTCATCATATTTGTCCACCAGGGCCACCAGGTCCTTCTCTGCCAGACTTCTTTCCACCTAATTGAACAAAGCTTCAGTAACACTGGGTCAGATTCTAAGCAGTACAAGACATACTTTGTAATAATATTGCTAGAAGTTCACTGGTGCTGCTGCCAAAAAGCATGTAAAAAGATACAGCTTTCTAAATTTTAATGGTTACTCCATGTTATGAAGAGGATAATGCAGTTGAAATGGTAATAACCTGTAACTGATTTTTAATCTCAAACTGTGTGTAGCCACCAATCCACAGATGGAAAAATAAAATGACAATGTAGAATTGTGGTATTTAATCACAGTCTTGGCTTGTAAATATGAGGCAATATTTCAGTTCCTATCTTTTCACAACTCTTGGTTAGTAAAAACTGCTGTGAGAAATGACTGCTGTTTGTCGTGGTGAGACAGATGGTTATGTAACTTTGTCCTGGATGTGGTCTGGTTGTAGAAAACAGTTATTTTTGTCCAAAAAAGCTAAATCACTTTATGTGTGGGGTGAATGTCCACATAGTAAGACTCGGAAGGCTTCTATTTAGCACTTACCCACTTCAGTAATCTGACTGGATGCAGTGGCAGCATGTGCAAGATTTACTGCATGAAGAAACGCTTTCATCTGAAATAGGAGAAACATGTTCACAGGTGCAAAACCTCACTTTGTTCTTTCCTTCAGCATGGTCAGAAATTCAAGAATCTTGTTTTACTTATCCAGTGTAGGCAATATAAACAGGGAAAGTAAGCAAAAAACCAAACCAGTGATCAAATATTAGAACATAATTAGCAACCTAAGAAGTTGAGTTAGTTGAATAGCAAGGAAAAGGTAATGCTTCTGCAGGGAAGGATTTACTGGTCCAGAAAACCACTTCAGCAAACTTTTTTCTTCACATTAAAGGAACAACAAATAATTAAGTTTCCAATTTTCACCGGGTTGCCTTCCTGAAGTTTAACATTTTGCTAAAATAGAAGCAAAAAAACTAAATCAGGATAAAACAGGGGAAAAGGAAAACCTGTGGAAATCTTATGCATCTTTCAAAGCATTGCTTGCAAACAGGACACAGCACACAGCATAAATTGAAGTAATACAGGCAACCCCATCTTTTCCTATTATTTGACCTCTACTTTGGTACTAGTGGTAAATATTGTTAAAAGTAAAGCACACAAATTCCCTAAGAGTCACCTCTGAGTAATTTTCCAGCACTATTATGCAAATATTGGTTTCTGCTCATTGCAGGTTGTATTTGTGATATATGCAGGCTGAAGAACATCAGCGCTGAGTCATCTGCTTAAGAGTCCCACACTATAAATGTGATGGATTGTAACATTTTGCAGAGCACAAAAGGTAATTGAGTGGAGTCAATTAGGAAAGTAGGAGGGCTTAGTGAAGAAGAGGTGAGCAATCTGTAAGCTACCATGACATCTTTTTTGGCTATGTTTTTCATAACACCTTAGTAGGCCATCTAGCCTTAAAATTTAAGGGATAATTGGAAGCAGCTAGTTTGAAAATTCTGGCCTTTATACTTATGAAAAAATTGCAGGTAGGTTATTGCAGAAAAATGAATGTAATTTTCTGACCAATGTAGGTAGTAAACAAATGCATTCCTTGGAAATGTGAGATCCTTTAAATGCTATTAAAATCAGAATTTTATTTTGTTCAGAATTAATTGAATGCAGAGTCATTCATTACAATAGTTGCCATACTTGCAAGTTAAAAGCAGTACTTCTTGCCTTGTTAACATGTACTTAGAAAGCAGCACCTTGTAATAAGTTATTTCTCTTTTGTTAGGTCATATTGTCACTGTGCTGTTGCTGGTTTCTTTACTCTCCTGACCAAAATAATATGCCAGTTGCTTAAGCAGTCCTAGTTTTCTTCACCATGTTTGCTTTTGCAGAGACAGGAGCTGGAGTTAATGATCCCTACGAGTCCCATCTCAGCATATTCCGTGATTCTTTGAATTAATTGAGGAGACATGGCTGGGATCACCTAAAGAAAATGACTGAGCTCCCCAGAACTTTCCTTAAGGATTTCCTTAGCATGTTTCTAATTAGAGAAAAAAGATAACACGTCGCAAAATGTTACATTCATCTTACATTTTAGAGGTGTTGCTTCATACCAGCTGACTTTGTAAGTTATAACTTTGAAAGGCACTATTTTATGACTTTTTCATACCACTTGAAATAAAGCTTTAGTTTTAAGAGGTAATTGCAGAAAACCTTAGGAGATCTAGCTGACAAGCTAACAAAAAACAACAAAAGAGGCATAGTGGATAGCCACTACTGATTATAATAACCAGTACTTTTAAAATCTTAATGAAAACACAAAATGGCACAGGACTCTGCTGCCCAAATAACAAGTTATCTGTCAAGGAGCCCTATGAGAGGTAAAAAGCATTCTTTAGGCTGAAACAAAGAAAAAATTTTATTCTATGCACTAAGTACATCCCTTTTGAATTTACTTAAAGAAAATATTTAAGATATTAATATATTACCAACAGAAAGGAGGTGCCTTGTCTTACTCTTTATATATGGAAAGCTTACTTGGTTCTTTGCTGCAAAACACATGAGATAATGTGGAAAATAGCATCTTAATACCTCACTTCAAAATTCTGCTAAAGTTATTACAATTTTAAGCATAGAAATAGTCTGCACTAATAACATTACACACATACACTCATCTTGATAACTGGAAAAAACAATTACTGACTCTGAGTTCAGTCAATCCTGGCGCAAGAGAATTTTTAGTACACCTCAGAAAATATTATATGCAAACTGAAAATCACAGTGCCTGTATGAGGGAAAAGCAGTTCAGAACAAAAAACCTTTTTGTACTTATTTATCAATAATAATATCTTCATTGAAAAATTCCTATGCCAACTCTGATTATGGCTTTACAGATTAGGTATATTGTTAAATAAGATTAGATCTGAGAATAATAATCAGTGTATGCATAAGAATTATTAGGGTGTGAAATTGTGTGTTTGTGAATAAAATTTTGCTATGTTCTCTGCTGCTCTAGGTTGACTTTTATTTCATAAATATTTATCAGATGAGAATTGGGCCAGGTTTTTTTCCCCTTATATATTTCAGCATTTAGCTCTTGATAATTTTTATGCTTGAATGAAAAAACCTTGCTCTGCATATAATTTTTGCCACTGTTACTACAGCTGGTACTACTATTATTATTTCTTATTGAGTATTTATTCTTTTTGTTACTGTATACATACCTATAATTTATATATATAACTTGTCACCCACTCATAAAATAGTTACAGATACAATTCTTTTACACAGTGACAGAGAACAAAAGCCAAGTATTTAAATGTAACTATTTTATAAGATTTTCAAAATTTCAGCACAGAACCCTTGGATTTCATTGCAGGCTGTTTTACAATGCCCATCATATTCAACCTGATAAAAAGGACTCTGAAAATGTAAATTACTTGCTGCCAAATCTATATCATTTTGTCCTTGACTGTTTTTACAAATCTGCGCTAAAGTAGGGTAGGTGCATATTCTCTGACTTTTCTAGGTAAAGATGGAAATCTAAACAGTTCAAATGGGCAAAAATTATCAATCTTTGTATGGGATAAACTTGCAGTGTTATTACTTGAAGTTTGTTCTATACACAGACTGAAGGATTTAATCTCCTGTATTAAATATTCATTAATAAAAGTATATATTTTTCGTTAACATTTCTCATTAACGTGAGAGGAGGAGACATAATGTAAAACACCATCTTCTGATTGAAGTCAAAGTAGTAGGTAGATAAGAAGCTAGACAGAGGATTTTCTCTGTATGTCAGTATGCAAACAAAACAAATAGAAAATTATTACTCAGACAAAATCTTGAATTGCAAATAGATAGCAGACTTCTATAGTAGTTCTGCAGTGGCATGTGACTTTACACATGTGTAAGAAGACACAGTTGTTCAAAATTACCTCAGAACTTTAGAAAACACAGTCCTCTACCATCTTTTATTCTCATATTTTGTTGCTGTGATAATATGATCTGCTGTAGTTTTATTTTAGACTAAATCACTGCTTGTGAACCAGTTCCCACAGTTCTTTAGCTTTCTGAGACATATCACTATAGTTTGTCAAAGAACCCATTTCCTTTACTTCTCCTTCTAGCCCCCACTACTGCAAGCTCAAAGGAAATGCAACTGATGAGAAATTATTTTCAGGTGGGTGCTTAGCTGGATTTGCTCTTGGCCAATTTTGTTCTGCTTTTTTTTTTTTCTTTTTTTTTTCTTTTTTTTTTTTTTGTTTTGCTAATGACTTGGATAGTAGAAAGGACTGCATTTTAAGTGTTATGTCTGACATCAAACGCTGAGGATCACCGTCACATTCAAGGGCTGGTTCAGATCACATTTACTCCTTGACAAAAGATGTGTAGAAAGCAACACTAGAACAAGGCTAAATCAAATGTAGAAATGGGGAAGGACTGGCTAAGACAATATTTGGGCAAAGGGTCTCTCACAACTATGTACAAGTCAGTGCCATGTACTCAGTTCTACCTTTGTCTCAAACCTTCTTCATTGCTTGTTGAATAAAGCCCAAGTTTCTCAAGCTGTGATGATTATTCTGTCTGCACAATTGCTTCATGTAGCTGAAAGAAACTTGGAGATAATCCCAAAGTTAAGACAATGTATCAGAGAGGTAATAAGGTGAGCAGATGTGCTTATCTTTTTGTGTTTTTCATCACATCCTAACTGTACTTTTCATTTAAATGAGCTTACTAATATTTAGTCTGCAAATTGCTTTTTGGTACTAAAACCAAGATAAATACAGATGAATATTGACTGTACCTATTGCAGTGAATCCAGTGTACCTTATACTTTTTCTAGACACTGAAGTCTACTCGTGTGCATTTAAACTCCCTTATGCCAATGTAGCTTCTATTAAAGTAAAAATGAGTTCCTAACCTGTCCCAAACCATGCCCTAGAACTGCATGGGAAGGTAAGGGAGGTAAGGGAATATGGGAACAAATGCTCCCTGTGACCAGCCAGGGATTTGACATGGCTGTGTATTGGTACTGGTAAATATATATATATATATATATATAATTGGGAATATTTTATAAGAAACTGTGATGGTAAGGGATGGTAAGATGGTCTCAGAAAATATTTTTTCCACTGTTTGGTTAATGGTCTTAAAGTAAGATGTGAGCTCAAAGACGATATAGGGATTTAAAAGATATGGTCTGTGAGGAAAGCTTGAAATAAGAGTATTTGTTCAGTCTAAGAAAAAGGAGGCTGAGTCATGAAATTATATTCTTGTGTTTAATGGCTGTTATAAAAATGTAGTGGTTGTTCTCTGTCTGCTGAGCAAGGACAAGATGGAATTTTCTCCGTTTGGGTCAAGGATTATTTAAACGGAGTACCAGGAAAAAATTGCTATTATGATACACCCAGTCCATTTAGAGAGTACCTTCTTACTGGCTTTAAGAATTATAAGCAAACAGCTCTCTCAGTCTTCCATTGATTTGGCATCATTTAATGATTTTTGTCTCGGCCTCCTTTCTGAATGCTTGTATGTCCATGACTCCACGGTAAAAATCTCACATCCATTCCCATTCAGAAGTATGGGAATAGGAATAGGAGGCTTCTCCTCTTTCCTCTTCCCACTCTCCCCCATCCTTAGGTTGCTGTATGAGAAATCCTTGTGGAATTAGTGGCTTGCATGTCCTAAAGGACATTTATTCTCTGCAAATTGCAACAGATTGAGAGGAATCCTACTGCAATCATAGCACAGTCCATGCAGCAAGAGCAGTGCCTGAATCCCCAGATAAATTCAGTGGAATTGCAGTTTAGACATGGAGGGTAACATTGGCAGTTTGCTGCTGCTAATTCAGAAAGCATAAAACATTTTTTTGCAGCCTGATATTAAACAAGGTAAATCTCAGACTAAAATACTTCCCATTAAGACTCTGTTTCTTGAGGTCTAATTGGATACCAGGGTCTGGAAATGTAGTGGATGGTGTGTGCTACTTTGAAACAGCTGAAGAGAGCCAGGCTTTAAAATGTCTCACTGTGAGCAATAGGATCCATCATTTATTTCCAATTATGCCACGCCGCTAAGTTTTAGGCCTTTAGGTTGCCAGTATTAACAGCCAAATACTGTTTTGTTTAATAGGAACTTTGCTCAAATTTTGCTTTTTTGGATGCATGAAAGGGGACAACAGTCAGTACTAGGCTTTCAGACATAATAGGGCTTTATTCATTGAGGCATTACTTTCATAGGAAGAATTGTTGCACCAAACTTTCGCAAAACTTTAGCAAAAGTTGCTGGTTTTTTCTGTAAGAACACAGCAAACCAGGGTTTTCAACAGTTTCTGGCCAAAGATGCTGCATTCTTTATAATTAGACTGTGTCATTCTGGCTAACAAGTTTCTCTTTCCAGACCTTTATATTTTGAAAGGATGGAAAATGGCTTCGCTTTGACCTTATCAAACCATGGGTGATCTGTACAACAGGTTGCTGCACTGATCATCTGCGCTGGCTTGTGCTTGGAAAGGCTGCAGGAAAAGAGACTCTCTACGGTAAAAACTTGCCTCTTTACTGTGTCTCTTTGCTACTGTTGTTGTTATTTTTGTTTAGATGGACTTCCATTCTGATACCACGTTAATTGGGTGAGGTACTGTTCATTCTGGGATAACTCGCTGCCTCAGCTGCATTATCAAGCCACTGTTTTGAGTGATAGTTTTCTGCTGTTCAAAGTGCTCTCTAACAAGCTCTATCCTTTCATACATATCCCTAGTTTAAAGGTTTGGAAGAAACTCAAAAGGCTGACATTCTTCATAAAGTGCAGCAAATCTGAGCTACCCATAGGAAAGAACTGCATATCAATTATGGAGAATGTTAAAAGAGAAAAATTGAAACTACAAAGCTGTAAATACATAGAGAAGATCACTGATCTCATCTGCTGTTATGGTGCTTTAATGAGTCAGTACATAATGTAGGCAGAAATCTCCAATTTAACATTGTCTCATCAGGTGTGGGAAGCCGTCCAGATGACATCATTAAAACACAGCAGTCCTTATCTGGCCTGAAGGTTAAATTCTTCAATCACCTAAAACAGTTTTGTGCCCTTGGACATGTTGTGAACCTTTAAGGTAAAAGTTACTGGATGTAGCTTTGTCTTTGTAGCTTTGTCTTTGTAGCATCTCCAGTGCTCAGCTCCTACTGGCATGGATGGTTGGAGAAGGACTCTTCTATGGGTCATTCTTATCCTATACGTTTTTGAACAGTGTGATTTCTGTTCAACCTCAGCTTAAAGCAGCATTTCCTCATGGGGAGACCTGCTTTCTCGGTCTTATTATGATCCAGTAACTTACAGTATAAACTGGTCTCTCAGGCTCTTGAATTAGCACAGCAGATAATACACAATCTGGTTAACCTTTTCCTTGGTCTCAGTTATAAGATTTTTTTTTTCACAAATCTGGATTTTAAGGTAAACCAAGATAATTTGTGTCTCATAAGGTATTATTCATATGGCCATCTAAGCATTGCTGGCCTTGCAAGAATATGTTCTTCAAAAGGTCCTTATACTCCCCTCCATTATCTGTGAAGTCCAACCATTTTTCACAAAACTCATTTTTATCCATCTGCTAAGCCCTGATGTCCTTTTTGGCACTCTCTGTAACCCTCATCAGATTCTTAGATTAATTTCTGACATGTCCAGCAATTTCTCATGTCATGTGCATAGTTTTCCATGTCCTATTCATCCAGCTTCACCTCAGGGTAGGACAAGGCTAACTGCCTAGTCTTTTTTCTGCCAGACTAATATGGACATAGCGAGTATTTCACATGTCCTGTGCAATCAATATGACACTACTTTTTTTTTTAATGGAAATTATGGAGAAAATGAATGTGAAAAGAAAAGATGTATGTATATATGTGTGTGTGTGTGTCTGTGTATATATATATATATATATATATATACACACACACATACATGTGTGTGTGTTTGTGTGTCTGTGTTCAAGGGGAACGTGTTGGTAAACCACATCATATTTTACTGGGTTAAGCATAAAAGAAGAGAAAAAGAAAAAAAGTGAGGTCATGGAATGTAACAGAACAGAACTAACATCTAATGATGTTCTTATTAGTAAAACATCTTTAGAAGCTTTTCTCTACATCACAGGATTTAAAATTCTACCTATTTCTGTATGCCAGGCTCAGCATTGGAACACTGAATTGACTGGCATATTCAGTAAGAAAACTGTATTTGTAGGAGAACTTGTTCTGTGTTAAACTTTTATGAAATGTACATTAGCAACTCTCTGACGACGCTAATTTAGCTTGTCCCTCCACAGAAGCCTTTTTCCAGCACAAGGTAGAACAATGACATGGCACAGGTGGTTTGACCCCTGCAGGAATATGCTGTATAGAAGATAATATACATCTGGAAGTTCCAAATGGTTTAAATAGCTGTTTTTCTCAAATCAGAACTCTTTCAAGCTACAAGTAATATCCATACAGGTAAGCATAAGCATATGTATCTCAGAGAGAGTACTCAGGTATGGGGCTCAATCTTGGTCATCTTGTGGTATCACAAATAAGTGTGATAAGGTCTCTTAAAGAATCACTGGCAAAGTTTTCTGCAAAACCAGTTTTAATACAAAAGCAACAGCATGAAAAAGTTTCTGAGATCATAGTGCAGCCTGGGGTGAGGAAGTGGGATGCACCACCACCCATGGGAGATGTCCACTACCTATTCAGTGGAAAGTGGAATCAAATATGTTATCTTTGACAACTAAGCTGTATCTATTTCTTGATTATCCTCTCTTACGATTTTTTTCCTGAATACAGGACACCCAAGAAAAGGGCAAGTTTTAGAATACCCAGTGATAATATTTTCTATTAACAGAACATTTATATTGCTAAAACATATTCATTCTCAGTTTGAAAACACATTATGATATTATGATATAAAAGTGCTCTAACTGCTTAATGATGTTCTACTCAGTCACAGAAATCATATATTAACTCTCCATTGTCCCTGGACACAGCTCATTAAGTTCTAGAAGTACTGTCTGAAAAATTTAAGTCATCCAAGTCTCTATCCACTTGCTATAAAACTCTTAAAGGCAAAATATTTTTAGGTGAGAAGGGACCTTAAATATCCTCTGTTTCCAACCACCCTGCTATGGGCACCATGGTCAGGGACATCTTGTACTGGCCCCATCCCAGCTGGTCAGGAGGACTTCCAGGGATGAGGCACCCACAGCTACTCTGGGCAACCTATGCCAGTGCCTCATCACCCTCAAAGTCAGCAATTTCTTTGTAATGCCAATTCCAAACCTACCCTCTTTCATTTTAAAGGCATTCCCCCTTTTTTGATTGCTCTTTTAGTAATTTTTAAAATGTGTAGTACCCATTGTGCTCTTTCTTTAGCACTTCTTAATATGACTGTTGGGATTTTTGTACTAGGAGGTTTGTTTTAAGGTGTTTGCGATTGCTTAGTGACCTAGGAAGGTATTTTGGGAATAATTCTAAGCTTTTCCCTAATCTTATTACATGAAGACTTGATTAAGTGGTCTAAGTGACCCTTTTTCATTTCTCTGTTTTAAATGGGGGATTTTGTTGCCAATAGAATTTTTTTAGTAGAGAGTACTCCCTTTGATAATTCTCTTTGGGTACTGAAAACGAGCAAATGCAAGATGTGATGACTAAGTCTATATCTTCATACAAGAGAATGAATTTATGAAGTTTAAGAGCTCAGAAGAGTGCAGCTTATCTGCCTATGCATATGATGGCTGTGTGTCTTCTAGTCTAAAGAGAACAATATGTCTTCTACTGCTTGCCCATTGATGCCATCTTGAAGTAAGGATTTTTCTGTTGTGAAGAGAAGCAGCAATACTTGAAAATAGCTAATTTGATAATCATAATTGTTAAATAATATAAAAATAATTTAATAATATTATTAACCCCTTGAAAATAAGTGAATTAGTTTATGAAAATAGACACTTGTTCAAAGAAAGGGATTTTTATAATTTTGACTGAGTAAAACTAATTTATGCCGCTGAAATAATTTTTTACATAAAGGCCACAATGCACATCACAGAGGGAAATTATAACCTTATAAGCTGTAGAACATTTGGATAAAATTTTGTAATAGTTTTTCCTACTATAATATTTTAAACACTAATAAGTAGATTAGGGAAACTCACATTAGCCAAAGTTCCTACTTGAAATTGAAAACAAAACAGAAGGTTGTATATAAAGATTTCTTCTTCTCTTCTTTTAACTTCAATTCACTCTAATTTACTGGGCAGAGATAGAAGATAGCCTTACCTGTCTGGTCATGCAGGCACACAAGTAAACATCCATCTAAAGTCAATGGAAACAACCTAAAAGTTCAGCAGCATTTCTCTTGAAAGCATTTCTCTTGTAAGCATTTCTCTTGATTTGCTCTGCTTCTTTTTCTGTCAAACAAAGAAAGGCTTACTTTTTGATGATTGGCAGCATAGAAATAACTAGTGGCATAATTCTGTATCAGTTTGTAAATGTATGATTTGAAAAGCTTGGTATTAACCAGGAAGCAGATTCCCCCAGCACAGTAAGTAAACTTCAGTGTTATGAATCACGTAAGAACATGTGAAGGAACACAGGTAAATAATTCCCCCCTCCTTTCATCATCCTGTGGTACAAAAAGCCTTGTAGTAAGAGGGAATCTATTCTGTAGATTGGGGTGAGGGATGTAGGAGGAGGATACCTGTTCATATTCCAATAACAAATCTGTTGTAGCAGCTGGATGTAGTTCCCTTGTTTATGATCTCCAGTGATTTTCCAACATGCGTTTGACTCATTAAAACTGGGTTTAGAAAATATCTTTGTCTTCAGGTTTACTTCAGCGAAACCTTTCAATGGGGCATCATTTTCATATCCACAAAAGCATAAGGACAATGATTTGGTTAAGATAACACATGGAAAGCTATTATGTTTTCTTAAAGCTCAAGAACTCCCAAATTAGCAGAGGGAAAAGCAGAATGTTGTATGGTACTTGCATGTTATTCCTTATGCAAAGATGCCTTCAGCCCAGTATTTCTCACACTCATTTGCTCATGATATAAAGGAGAACACATGCCATTAACCCACCAACAGATATTTTCAGATCAAAATCTTTTTCCTGTTAATCACATTTCTATGTCTTTCCAAGTCACTGTAACTGCAGAGGTCTGCTAGACTTTCACGCCTGGCTTCGTGCTCTGCCAGTGTGGATGATATTTTAGTTGGTAGAGGGGATCCAAAAGAGTGTTTAAAAATATTTTCACCTCAAGAGAAAGCTGTTGAATAAATTCATGACCATGACCCTTTTGGCTGATGTCAAACATGTGGCAGAAAAGTTAGGCTGGGATGTAACATTAAATTTCTAACGACTTGGACAACGAAATGCTTGGGGTAAAGATCAGTATGAATTCTAACTAATGCACTGCTGTGCCTCACAGTGCAGCAGGCACAACTTTCATAAAATCTAATTTGCAACATTTTATGCTCTGCTTCTTCCAGTTTTTTCCCTACTTTTCCCACAATTAGTAATTTTTTTTTGAAAGGAATACATTATGTTCTTATGCATTAAAAATGCCTGCCATCCTATCCGGGTAAGCTGATGTGCTGTGGCATTTAAGAGCAGTCCATAAAAAACGAGGGACAAATAAGGTCAACAGAAAACATCATACATTATGAAAAATTAATAATTATTGCTTTAGTCTCTTGTCTATTATGCCAAACTATGACGCAATGAATTAATAATATTTCATAGTTAGAACTTTCGTAAAAAGCATCTGTGTATGTGGTTTGATCCTTTTCCAGGTTTTGATGATAATTCATGTAAAATAGCTGCAGAAGTATAAACTGGAAAATCATTAGATTCATGGATCAAACTGGTTTTTTTGGGGTGACTAAGGAAAACTATTAAAATAAAAGGCGTTATTGAAGTGCAGTAGCTGTACTAGCCTTTCCAGCTTGCTCAGTCCATTTCCATTAGAAAATTTCCCATGAAATGGAACTCATGCTGTTTGGCTATGTTTAAATATTTCTAAGAACACACTGTTGTTCCAGGACCAGATGTCTTGGCCTTGTCCATGAACTGTCAGAATGAATGACTTTTATATGGCTCCAGTGACCCTAGGGGGAAGCTGAGGAATTACAGACACTGGGCATGCATGAGGCTGACTGTCACAACTTCAGCTGCTTTTGCCACCTCTGTGAGCTCCTGCCATGCACTCAGGTGCTGCAAGTTTCCAGAGCAACGAGAAGAAAGAAGATGCCTTACTGAGATGAATGCAGCAGAAGTGGGCTCAGGTGCCAGCAAGTGGGGCAATAAGGACTAACACATGCCCCGAGGAAGCGGTGATGATAACAGTGAGGATGAAGATGATGATGGCATAGTGGACATGCTTGAATTAATAAAGACAGGATAGGCGGTATGAGGTGAAAAACCCACCTAATACAATTTCTGCTACAGGCAGGCAGGCAGCTGTAGCAGAGCACTGCATTTGTGACTGCAGGCTGCTTCAATGAAACACTGCTAATCTTTCTGAAGTCTTGAAAAATTAGTTACATATATTAAATTTATATGAAGTTCCCCACAACAGACCTCTTTCCCTGGGCAGCAAAAAGTCTCTAAGTTACTTCTCAGAGCTGTGCCAGGAAATACTTTTTAATGTTGGAAAATAAGATAATTCTTTAAAACTTTTTCTGCTTATTTAACTCCTAGTTCACAGTTACAGAACAAAAATTGGAATTTTTTAAATTTTCCTCTAATATACACAGAAAAGATGTTTTAATACTATTGATTAGCATGAATTTATTTAGGGCTTCAGTCAAAGGCTGGGTTTTTTGTTTGTTTGTTTGTTTTTAATTACATGTTTTCATTACAATAAAAGGCTTTCTAATCCCCCTATCTAAATTATCCAACTATCATATGATGAGAGAACTAACATTCATGCAAACTATTTTCTCAGGAAAAGAAATAAGTCTAAGTAAAATAAACAACAAAAAACTTCCTCAGGTTCACTAATTAATTTTTTGTTTTATAATTCCCCACGTTTGAGATATTAAGATTTTTCTGGATATAATGTGCTGCTAGTATATGCACAGATGAGTTTTAAAATAAGTTTGGAAAGTGCAGGATAGTTGTGTGAAACAGAAGCTTGCTAATCATTAATTAGCACTGCTAAAGTTAGAAAGTGCTAAAGCTCCTGTCAGAATCAGACTCATTGTTGCCAGCTCTTGTGGTTTTAATGCAATAAGTGCCTTTCCTTGAAGGCCTGCCATAAATTCAGTGATTACACTAGAATTTCAACTTCAATTTAAAAAATTACAAATTTAGATGTGCTATTAAGCAAAGAAGCTTGAAAATATGACTTATATATAACCTAATATGAAAACAGCTCATGATCATTAATAAGATCTCTTTATTTCTGAATATTAGAGAAGCAAATATTCTCAGTTGGGTAAGGAAAGCTTTTGTTTGGCATGACAGGACTTCAGAGTGTTCTTTTTGTGCCAAATTTGATTTCTTGTTGATTGGCAGTTTTGCTGCCAGTCATTGTCATCTCTTAGTTTTATGCGACAATGCAGAGTTATGTAGGGTCCCCAGGCAGTGCAAAGAAGAGCCCTTTATTGCAAAAACCAAGCCTTTTAAAGCAGCTAGCCAGTTATCAGTTTATATAGTTTTAAGGCACAACAAGCCTAAGCCAACCAGCCACCAAACACCACAACGTGGAGATGAGGCAGTCACACAGCACATCTCTCACATGTCCCACATCTCTCATGTCTCTCTACCCCTACCCCAGCTGAGCCACTCTCCCACAGTCCTCTCCTACTTAGCCAAACTAGCAGCCCTGAGCCATGATTTTACAAGGGTAAAAAGGCCCTTATTTTATAAGGCTTTACTTATATGCAACAGTTTTAGATCACTCTTGACTACAAATATCAGATAGCAGTCTGTATTTTTCTGGTACAGAACTTGTTTTCACTGGGAACTTGCCAGGGAGTGTATCAGACTAATACTGTTATCGACAAGCGTGGTTCACAGTGTGAATACACTATGGGACATACATATCTTCCTTTTCTTTTTTCCACTGCAGTCAGTGGGGGGAAAAAATTTATTCATCAGAAAATTTGTTCAATCTATTAAAAGTGTGTTAAAAAAAACAACAAAAAAATCTGAACACATTAGAGCGGAGACTGTCAGAGAACTTGGGAACTCCAATAGGGAATATAATTTCTTTTTTTCCCATCACTGGTCTCCCTTGCTTCAGAGCTGTTATGAAACTGGAGTCCCTCACAGCATTCTGCACAACAATGTTGTCAAGTCGATTCCTTCCACAATTTCTGTGAATTTTATCAATATTCTTATACCAAGAATAGCAGGCTCTTGTGCTCATTTCTACTTGTGAAAACAAGGGTGAGCCTTTGTTGACTTAATTTCCTTTGTGTAGTGCTTTACAAACGAGATGTGCTACAAAGCTGTAGTGTTTCTAGAGTGGGTCTCTGCTCAAAGTCTGTCCTAACCCTTCTCTATATTCAAATTGACACTGTGGAAATTGAACATACTCT
>JANRGV010000062.1:69615738-69628151 GCA_024734035.1 Alethe castanea
AAATTGACACTGTGGAAATTGAACATACTCTGTCTGGAGAGGTACTGTGAAAGCCTCATTCAGCCCTGTAGCATGGGTGTGAGTGTCATAATACAGTGCTTGAGAAAGTTAAAGAACTTCCTATTTTTCTGGTCAGCTATATACAACTTGAACAACCAGACCCAACACTGTTCCTCAAGGGCCTGTTGTATGGCTTATGTTTTCATGTTTTGAAGGAGTCATCTATGTACTCTATTCTAGCAGGAACCATCACATGATGCAGGATGGGTGATTTTCAAATGAGTGGAGGGTGAAATACTGAGTTGCTATTTCACTCAGAAGCATTTCTGTTTGGAAAGGCTAAAGAAATTGTTTATCTTTGCAATCAATTTAGTGCTGAAAAGCGCAAAAAGAGATTTCCCTGGATGCTTAATTGGAATAGGTATGCCATATTAAGTATGATTTAAATATATTTGTCTGTACATATAGGAATACAGTACAGCAATATATCAATACAAAAGCAATAAAAATCCTGAACAGAGTTACGGTTTCGTATTTTAGTGCAGTGCTATTGTTTTGTTAGTGATTATTTTTTATTATCAACATAGCAACATGCTTTGCTCATGGGTAGGGAAATGACTATGCAGGCATAAACAGAAGGATCCCTGTTCTCCAAAGACTTTGTCACATCTGTGAACTCAGCACACTCAGGAAAGTTGAGAGGCACCCCTGCCATATTGCTCCAGTGGAAAGGTGATCTCCTCTAGGAATGTTTATGGAAAAATCCTGCTTTGATAAACAATATTTAGACTATATTATATACAGTGCTGCTCCTTAGTAGCTGGATCTAATTTCTCTTTGCTTCTGAAGACTGCTGAGGTATGAAGGCAAGCACTTAGGTGGGCTGGTCACAGGGAGTGCTGTTCTGTTGTCAGTTCATGTGTTGGAGGGCTGACTTAGGAAGTGGAAGTCGGGATGGCTCCGTGGGGTCTTACCAGCAACAATCAGTCTCTGATAGTGGTAGTCTTAGGTTAGTGGTCACTGCAGTGATTTTGAAGACCATTATTCAAATAGTTATTGAAACTTCCATGCAGTCCAAAGGCATATTATTCAGGTGTTTTGGTAAGGATGTAAATATCTGTTTATGTTTGAATATATGTTTATGTAGGTACTTGAATATTTTACATTGAGATTTTCTCTAACTGAAAGTAACCAGAATTACCCAACACACTGATGATGCTCACATTTGTGCTTCATGAGCAGAATGTGTGGGAGGGTAAGCTTTAAACATCTTTATTTGTTTTAATTGGCTCCAAAATATTGGAAAATTGTTTCATCTTTTAAAAATGTTAATTGCCATCCATATTAGATAAAACATTCTTTCATGCAACATTGGATGATAAAGTTTTTTTTTCCTTCAGGCCCTGTGATCCTAACTGTTCTTTTTTTGTTTTGTTTTGTTTTGTGGTGGTTTTTTTTGTTTGGTTTTTTTGGGGTTTTTTTTGGGTTTTTTTTTTTTTTTGTTATACCTCAATTAGCCCATCTTCTTAAGCTGATAAAATGTAGAGAAAAAAGTGGATAAAAAAATACAAGTTACTGTAGCTGGGAACCTTCTTAGCTACAGTACCTGTAGCTGGTCTCCAAAATGTGTTTGTTTCACTCAGATTGATCATGGTACATATCAGAGAGGAGAATTCTTCCCACTGAACATTTTAAAGACAAATAGAGATGCAGATGGGTTCAGTAAAACACGAGACTGAATCTAAATGTGAAATGAAATATAGATAAAAGCGTCTTGCCTCAGACAGTTTTAATATTAATACCATCTCTTGGATGAAAAAGACCAATATGTTGTGGTTGTGACATTTTCCACAGGTACAAAACAAGCAGGTTTCCTAGGGATATTTCTGAGCTTGATGGGAAAAAAAATCTGTTTTGTATATGGTGGTATGATTTTAGATTCAGTCCATAATGATACATTAAGTTCCATTACCTGCCTACATTTTGGATTTTAAAAATAAAGAAGGAACAACTTTTAATGTATTTGAAAGTAGATATACAGCACTCTGATTCTGCAATAACTGTTGAGTAAACTTAGTTTTGTTGCTTATGTAAAAAAATCTTCAGAATCAAGCTTTCTATACAGATGGAGACTATGAATTATCTCTTTGTCCTAGATAGCAAACACACAATCTCTAATGGAATTGGATAGCATTAATAATAGATAAATTTTCCACCATCTGGTAAAAAAGTCTTGTGTGAAAGTGTTTTTAACAGAAAACAAGGTCTGATTTGTAAAACCTGACTGAAGATCAGACGTTCTGGGTGTTTGATCTTAAAATGAACAGTAGATGGCTTCAGAGAACGTTCCCCCCAGTGACGGCTAGCTTCAGATAAAGACAGAGGGCACAGCCACAGACCACACAGAATGGTCACAAAGAATTGGTGTGGAAAATTCAGATTTTTTTTTTAATACACTGCTAGTAAAAAAAAAAAAAAAAAACCAAAAAAAAACCCACAACAACAAAAAGCCACAAAAAACTGTTTGAGTTAAACACGCTACCAAATTTCCAGATCTAATAGCACTTAAAACAAGGCTGTACTGGATTACACTGCTGAGTTCTGCTGAGCCTAGTGTCTCCCTTGAGATAGAATTTTGTATGACAAGGGTAGAAAAGAGGTTTCTGAAGAGGGTTAGTGTTTATTGAAGCTTACCTTCATAGGCTTTTTCAACTCCCATTGATTTGTTGTATCCACAGTGTTGTGGTGATATCATCTGATGAACTTTTCTGCAAATCTGCCTTTGATGCTGGTGTCCATCACATTATAGCAATGAACTCATAGTTCAGGTACACACTTCACAGTAAAATAATTTTTAATCACTCAGTTTTATGAGAATCATGACATCATAAGCTGTGTGTCATATCTAAGTCATGATGATATAGAACAAGGGCCTGTTTCTGATCCTGAAGTTCTGAGCAGTTTTCTCAGCATTCCTCAATTGTTCAATGGCCTTGTTCTTTCTTGTCACCTTCTCTGTGCTTTTCCAGTTCTGCTATCTCTTTTTTGAGATAGTGTGTTGAGCACATTTGAACAACGCCACAGTGGCACTTAATGGTTTTCTCCTTTGCTTTTGTTTAGGTAGAAAACCACAAGTATTGTATTGTCTGCTTCCTTAAAGCAGTTAAAGTGGCTAAGCACCACAGTACAGCAGTAGTAAACTGAATTATGTTAGAGATGATTAGACCTTAAATAGAATATTTTTAGGTGTGAAGACATACATTGCCCCAGATCTCAAATTTAGTATTTGGATAGGCAGGCATCTTTAGTTTTGTTTCTAATGAAAATATCTAAATTGTCTCATATCATTGGAATAATTCCAATGTAATTCCAATGTTGGGCCACAGTAAAGAATCCATATAAAATTCCATGTAAAGGATCAAGAAAAGTTGCTTTTTTTCCCCCTCAGCTACATGAATACATTTATGTGTGCTTACATAAGTATATGAGAAAGGTTTTGTCCTTCTCACAATTAAAATGCTACTTCAGAAAAATATAGAGCTCCAAATAAACTGTTTCTTGATATGCTAATACATTTACTAAATTTTCTTCTTAAAATTCTACAGTTACGTAGTCTTGTGGCCTGCCATTAGCCGTTTCTCTCAAACCTTGAGACAAAATGAAAACATACCCATCTCTTCCATTTCAAGCAAATACCTCTCTTTGTCACATCACATTTATAAAATGCTTCAGTAGTCATTCTTGCTATTGGAATTTATAGACTGAAAATGATGAATTTATCTGTAGAATTGGAGACCATCTTTCCTCATGGTCCAGAATGTTATTAAATAAATAAAATAAAATTAATAAATTTTTCCAACTGGCTGATACTTTGCTATTTTCTATATGTGTTTTTCTTTTCCTACTTAGCTATTGTTCCTCAGTTAATTATGTCTAATAAGGGATGATTTTCTTTTCTTGTCTGTAATTTCCTACATAAAATTACAGAGTTCACTGCTATATAAACAAGTTGGAATTATGCAAGTAGTTTTAAATTATAAATTAACTTCTTTCTTTAAAGGAAGAAAAAAAAAAGAAATCTGGTGGCCTTTTATCCTACTCCGTCTCTTTTCCTCCCCTCATATACATTTGTGTATGAACATGGATACAGTCACATGAGTTTCTTTATCAGACGACAACAAATTCTCTCACCTGGAAATTTATGTACTAAAATTCTGGGGAATTAGTTACATCAGACAGATAGAATGAACCTGTTTATAAATACCCCATCTCCTTTCTGCAAAGAGAAAAAAAATCTCTATGCAAGGCATTAACTCTATGCACAGGTGCAATCTCCTCAGAATTCATTCACATTTTTGAGGAGAACCATGGTACTTACAAACACTGACCATCAAATGAGTGCTGTCAGGGATCTGCAGGTTTGCTGAATCAGAGCAGCACATTGCCTGTCTAATGCCTCCCCAGCTCCTCTGATGATGGATACTGACAACAAGGAAGCTGCCTGGTTGTGTTGCTAATTTGTTATTTTATTTATAGCCTTTTGTGTGTGTGTCACTTTTATGTATGATGTATTTCCATTGTTGATGTGTCTTCCTTCTGCTCTCAATGGTGTTCCTGTGCTCCCAGCAGATTCATGTGTTTGTGGCAATGAAAGAGACAGAAGTGAAGACTGTCCTCCTAGGACACAGCTCATAAATTATCCCTTACAACCAGAGCACCAGACAAAACAATTTTTTCAAGTGGTCACAGATGAGCTACGTCCAAAGGAATTTGCTTTTTCAGATGTTTATTAATGCATCTGTTTGCTGATCTAGGGCATGCAAACTGCAAAAGGTCACCATCTGCAGGTGCAAATACATTTGCCAAAGCCCCCTGGAGACCAGCTTGATTCTGATCATAGTGGATGCTAGGTAAAACCCAAGGTCTTAACCAGATGGTTTCAACTTTTTTTTTCTGGTTGAAGTGTTACATTGAGTGCAAAATTTTGTCTCTAGCATGGAGAAAGCATGAAGTAAAAGATGAGAGAGAAATGGAGTCAGAAAGTAGAGCAATAAATATTACCAGCTGTGACTAAATGGTAATATGGTAATATGGTGAGCTCAGAATATTTAGTATATTTATTCCAAAAGATGCTTTAAATAACTGTAATTATATAATTAAATGACTTCCCGTATGAAATTTTATGACACAGAATTAAAGATGACTATATTCCATACAGCAAAATGGAGGCAATACTAAGAGAGGAACAAAATTTGGGATATTCTTTCTGAAAAAATTTTGAAGGACGAAAAAAATGATAAAAACCCTCCAAAATAAAAATATACCAAAAAGTCTCTCTCCTGGAGGCTATTTTCTCTTGTACATGTAAAAAGAAAAAGCTGAAAGAGCTGGAACTTGGAACTGGGACAAGTTAGTTTCTTGCGCTGCTGAATTCTGAGATTCTCCATTTCTGGTGATCTGAAAACATAGTGAAGAGTTACCATATCAAGAAAGCAGCAGGAGATCAGAGTGTCTGAGAGGACACTTGTTGGATTCTATTACATGCCCTTTGCAGTTCTTATTAAAGTGTTTTTGAGGAGTTGATACCCACAAAGCAGGAAAGGAAAGTATGTGGATTTTTTTAGTTGCCTCCTCCCCTCTCAAAAAAAAAAAAAAAAGTGGCTAAGAGCTAAGCACAAAGCATCTGCATTTGCCTAATGTAACTAAGCATACTTCACGAGCTATGCTCTCCTTTCTCCATTCTTTTGTCTTCACTTCTGGCATAGGCAGTGAAATCTTTCTTCACTTTACAAATGTCTTGCTGAGGAAGAAAATTCATCAAAGTCTGTGTACAGTTATATAATTTTCATCAGAACATCCTAATTTTTGCAATTTATGCATATCAGTAGTCTATAGAACTCACCATACTTGTTCTCATTGGATTTTTCAGCGTAAAAGCTGTCAGAATGTCTACACTGCTCTATGTCTGCACAGAAAAAGTCAGCAGTGAATAAATCTAGCACTCCACACAGGGATGGCCACATGGCTTAATTTTCTGCCTTGCTGACTCTGTTTTTTGCACCATGTCAAGTTCCTGAGCAGCCTCAACAGCCCTCCTGGCACAGATGGATGAGCTCCTGCTGCCTACTTGGGCTGAGCTGAGGAAGAACCAAGTCTGCAGATATACTGGTTTTTAGCTCCCCTGTAGAACAAACTTTATTTAATTTTATTTATTCAAGGCATCATTCTACAGGATCCCATGTAACCTTATAACATTAATTTTTAGCTTTGCAAGTGCAGGTTATGAGAAAAGATTGAGCATATTATGAAAGCTTTTTTCTAGAAAATGGATGGAATGGCCTTACATTGCATGAAAGAAAGGATATGAAACAAATCCAAGCAAATAATATTTTGTATACCTTATAAGACTAAAGAAAAATACACCTTTTTTTTTTTTTCTAAAAAAAAAAAAGCAAATAAAAAAACACAGGATCTTTTCTCACCCGAAATAAAACTTCAAGACTTTTAAGGTTGGTGATGTGGCTAATTTGGTGTAATTGCTATTATGGATATTTAGTGAGAGGAGGGAAAATGAGACAGTTCTCTAGGTCCATTTATGAGGAATAGATTGCACAAAGAGAGGTAGAGTGACTGCAAACTCTCATGGTGCTTTAATTCAGGTCTCCCGGGGACTGTACCTGCATATTTTTGGCCCCTGCTGAGGACTCTTATTGTGAACTCACTGTGAAAGTGACTGATGAGGCAAAAAGTAGCATTCAGGCATTGAGATGTTTTTGCTGTTTTCTTCAGGCCATGCAACACCAATTTTAAATCTTTTTTTTTTTTTTTCAGCAAAAAGTAAGGAGGAAAGCTGAATTCCCCCTTTACATGCAGAGTAGCTCTCTGCTTGTTTTTAATGTATATATCAGTTACACAAAGCTTGGGCAACCCCCTGTTAAAGGCCTGCATAGGCTTTCAGCTTGTCCTTTTTCTTGTCATTTTCAGTGGCTTTTGGCGCCTTTCTGATTTCTTTATTAACTGTGTTTTATTCGTCCCAATCAATGGTAAGTGCACAACTTTCTGTTCTGGACTCTCTGTAGACCATAATGCAGTTTTGTACCCCTGATTGAGTTATTCTATTATCGCTATTTCTGCTTTCACTCTTAAAGCTTGCCTTTCTTTAATTCACTTTAAACAAACATCTGAGCAGGTTTAAAGGGTAGATGACACCAATACTGTCAACATCCCATTGATCTTCCAAGTGAAGCCACTGGGAGGCAAGCTGGCTATTTTCTCCCTGTGTTTCAGTTCTTAATTTTCTGATTATTTTGGTAGTTTGGAAGTTTTAGTAGCAATGAAGGTGAACTCATCCTTGCCTTTTCGTGTACTCCTCCCTTCTGTGTTAGTCCCAGACAATATGGCACTGTCAGAAAGTGTTAGATACAGCTTTTTATGTTGTCTGAAACAGTTTCTCAACTGGAAGCTGGAAATAGCAGTTTGAAAGCCTGTGTCCTGGACTGAGAGTTTAGCATGTTTTGTTAACACTTATCTTCAATATGGTAATTTCTGCCAAACGTGTACTGCTCTTCAGACAGTTCCAGACAGTTCAGTTTTCCTGAAGGGGAAGATCTGTTGGGCATTAGCTGTGGAGATAAATAGATGGTCACTAAAAATGTGAACAGACAGAATTGGCATGTAATGAGTTATTTTTGTATACACAGAAATTCTGTTATATTGGATTAGGTACAGGTAGCCATGTTCTGCATTTTATGTTTTTATATCCTAATTTTTGGTATGCATTTCATATAGTAAACTTTAAAAAATGATGACCTGAGAGTGGGTCTGCACTGTAGAGAGAAGGGGCTGCAAATGTCCCTGAGCAGCTGGAGCTGTGCACCTAAGTCCTTAAAGCCCAGCAATGCCTTCAGGGTAGGGTGTATGCTGTGCTCACTGAAGATCCTGCTTATGGGGTCAGACAAGCAGAGCCATTTCAAATATCTATGTCCCTGATGTGTGAGGTACAGCCCTAGCTTTTGCAGTGATATTTATTCATCAGGTTCCTCCAGCTGGGCCAAAAAATTAGTTCTTCACACATTTATTCATTGCAATAAGACGCTTATCTGATTAAGATAGCCTGTTGGCTTCCTTGCAAGAAATTAAATAAAAATTATCTTCTTTGTCTGAAGCAGGATAGGAGAGTAATGAAATAGCTCTATCAGTTTTGTCAGTTTTGGAAGGAATTTCCCTCTGTCAAATTAGTAGGGATGTTTTCCATTGTCGCCTTGTAGTGTGGTGAGAGCTTCACTGCAGGATCATTTGGCAATTTATCTAACCACACACAAGGGGAACAGCAGTTCCAAGGACTGACTCCAGGCTGTATTTATCTTATGCCTTATTATGTGGTGATTCTCTTGGTCTCCTCTGTTCCTTTCTTCTGGTTCTTCTTAGAGAACTTGAACAGTATGAATGGATCAAATAAATCTGAGTTCACCTCAAAATCTCAGTGGAACATGAGCACTGTGCTGAGTCCACTATATCACATAACAGAAAAGGTCTTGAAGTCACAGTTTAAACTCATGTCTCTCTGCATGTCAGCCCAAATCATCTGACACAGTTGGCCTACTCTGGCATAAAGCCAACCCAGTCAATGTAAAGAAACTCTGAAGCCTAATAAATAACACATAAATGTAACAAAAACTTCCCAAAAAACCCGAACAAATACACAACCCACAAAAAAACCATCGTAAAACCAGAAACAAAACCAATCAAATCCCCCACCCAAAATTCTCTGGGACCTCAACAGTGTCAGTTATTTTACTTCAGCATTTTTGTAACACTAAGATGCTCTAATTTCCTACATTATGTCCTAAGCTGAAGGCACTAGAAAGCTCTTCTGTCCACTGACATCTTTACAGTACTGCAGCTTTGAGAAATTTGAAGTATGAAATGCTCTATGATTTGCTTTAGAAATGCAGAGGCCTGCCTGAATGAGAGCTGTTGATTGCAGATTCAGAACTTCCAGCAGCTACACAGATAATATAATTCCAATGTACTTTTCTTTTTTTCTTTTTGGATTGAAAACAGAATTACAGTGAAGCATGCAGGCTCTTGTACAGTGCAGATGGTGTGATAAAATTTGAGATGCATGTAAAAAGGAAGAAGAATTTTTCATTTAAAGTTATCAAAACAGTAAAATTATAATGCATCAAGCTGTAAATATTATTGAAAATTGCAATGTATTAATCTTTGAGTGTTTGTATATGTATATATCCATGCCTACATACTTCAGCTCACTGATTTGTTTATGTAACAGCTGTACCTCTTTATGCTGTGATAGCAATGTGACCACAGATACACAGTTTATGCTCAGAGTTTCAGTCTGTAAAGTCAACTGGCATCAGTTAAATTCACTACCTCTAAATTAGGGTTATAATGAACTTACTGACACTGTAGCTTTAATATTCTTTGATCTAAGAGATACCTTGCCAAACAAAGCATCTTTGAACTAGAGAGGGAATGAGAAAATCAGGAAAACAGTCAGAGTGTAGTATGACATTTTATAAAGCAGTGTTGGAAGTCAATTTGGGGTTATAGAGGACAAGTAACTAAACTTGTCTTTGTGTTATGCAGCAAGGAGGTGGCAGATCCTTTGGTGTATAAGTGGGGGGCCACAAATTGGAGCAGCAAAGTGATTTTAATTCTAACTCGCAGCAGTGGTGAGCATGGTACAGAAATATCGTGTGCTACTCTGGTATAGACATTTTCTAAAAGGATGTTGGAATGGTGGTACAGAAAAATGCCCTGTAAAATGCCCTTTGGAGACTGCACAATCTCTGAGAGATAATTTGATTATACGGTTTAAGTATCTTCAAGGGACAAATACAGAACACGGAACCAATGACTGGGAGCTACAGGCAGACAAGTTAAAATTAAAATGAGGTACAATATTCTTAAAAGTGAGATTGATTAACCATTGGAACAAAGGAAGTGCTTGAAGTCTCATTGTATTGCATTCTTCAAATCATGGCTGAATGTCCTTTCTGAAAGTCAAACACAACTTATGGGACTCAGAGGGAAGTAACCAGCAGAATCTAAATGATTTGTTTGAAAGGGTCTGCCAGAACAGCTACAGAATTTGCTCTCTTCTACTCATTAGTTCTCTAACATTAAGGTATTTCACAACTTCTCTCAGACAAGTTTATCTTGGGGTCACATCTCTCAAATTCCCCCTCATATCAGACAGCAAATTCAGAAGCATTCAACTCATGTTCTCCTCTGAAAAAGACATCACATTTCTCTCTGGTTAGTGTTGTTGATATCAAAATACCCCTTGTACTCTCGAATGTTTCTTAATCACTTCAAGAATGAGTATTAGCGATGATAAAAGTATACATGATATAAAGGCTTTCTGTGCACAGACAGACTGAAAGATGTAAGAGTCTTAATATAAAAATGGGTTGTTCAAAACCAGAGTATATCCAGCATAGCCTAACTCTAATGAAAACCTGTTGGACTGTGGTGAAATCAGGAAAGCCCTGCCACCATACGTGAAATACTATAATTCTGTGCTCAAAGCTACTTCTAATATTTACAATTTATGTTGCACCTTATGACTTTTAATTTAGGAAGTCCATTTTAGCCTAGGCCTACTATGTAAACACAGGCAAAATTTTGCATATTGAAGTAGTGCTCTTTACAAAACCTTGCTGCACCATCACACACAGGACTGAAACAGGCCACTGATTAAATGGTAGAGAACAAGTTACCACTCATTTGCTGATATGTGTGGACTGCCTGCACACACCATCCTACTGAGTGCTAATAACTTAGAATCCCAATTACCTGGCCTTTGCTGTGGGCTGGGAGCATGTATAGGGGTAGTTGCCATGGACCAGCTGATGCATGGTTGCTTGCTTCCCTGTGATATGCCTGTTTTAAGTTTGTATTTCTCCTGCTAGCTCAACACATCTGCAGGAGTTAGCTCAGGAAATACCCATTTATGCATGTTCAAGTGAAACAGTAAAAATGAAACTGCTGATCACAGTAAAAAATGCTAGCTTTTTCTTCTTCCTGCACAAGTAAGAGCTGCTGTTATAAAGAAAATCTATTTGCCAGAAGTTAGTAACAGATATTGAACAGAGATCACAGTTCATGACAGTACTTCCTTGTGTGGAGCCAGCTTTTCTATTTATACTTGCAAAGGAAAATATTAAATACTCAGTTTTGGACTGTTTTTCCTTTAAGATGCAAACATATTTGGCAATTTTGCTGAACTCTTGATATAGATTGTCTTGGGAGAAAAGGAAGCAGCTTTAAAGAGTTGACAGAACTTGAATTCTTGAAAAATAATGATACATAGCCTGTAGAGTTACGACTGAAAGTGCACATCACCTGGGAGTTGTCAGAAATGGTAAACAAAATAATGTTAGTAGCATGTATAACCCTTGAAGAGACAATGTACAATGAGTGTTTATGTCTAGACAAATCTTCAACAAGACCTTCTCAAGCACATGAAACACTTCCAGCATTTTTACCATCTAATTTCTGGTTAAACTCTTAGAAGTGGGTCAGATGCTGTGAATGCATCCAAAGAGCACTGGTCAGTGGCTCAATATCCAGATGGCAACCAGTGACAAGTGGTGTCAGTAAGGGGCCAATACTGGGACCAGTACATTTAATATCTTCATCACTGACATAGTGTGCGGGATCAAGTGCACCCTCAATAAGATTGCAGATGACAACAAGATGAGTGGTGCTGTTAACACACCTTAGAATGAGCTGCAGTCCAGAGGGACCTGGACAAGCTGGAGAAGAGGTGTCATGTGAACCTCATGAGGTTCAACAAGGACAAGCACAAGGCATTGCACCAGGTTTGGGGCAAGCCCTGGTATCAATACAGGATGGGGATGAATGGATTGAGATCAGCCCGGCTGAGAAGGACTGGGGGTTCTGGGGAGTGAGAAGCTGGACAGGAGCCAGAAAAGTGCACTCAGAGCCCAGAAATCCAGCCTGAGCTGCATCCAAAGCAGTGGGGCCCACAAGCGATTCTGCCCCTCTGCTCTGCTTCTGTGCAACTCCACCTGGAACACTACATTGAGCACTGGGGTCACAGCACAGAAAGGATATGGTCCTGCTGGAGTGAGTTCAGAGGAGGGGCATCAAGATGATTAGAGAGTTGGAGCACCTCTCCTATGAGGAAAGGCTGAGACAATTTGGTTTGTTCAGTGTGAAAAGAGAAAATTTTGGGGTGAGCTTAATGGTGTCTTTCAAGACCTGAATGGGTTAAAGGACTATGATGACGGATTTTCAGTAGGGCCTGTTGTTACAGGACAAGGGCTAATGATTTTAAACTAAAAGAATATAAATTAGGATTAGATATAAGGAAGGCTTTTTTTTTTTTTTTTTTTTTTTTTTTTAATTATAAGGAAGGGTTT
>JANRGV010000062.1:69628164-69673827 GCA_024734035.1 Alethe castanea
ATGTCTCTTCTCTATAGACAGACTAGATTACATCTAAAGGTTCCTTCAAACACGAACTATTCTCTGAATCTGAAACTGTATCATTCTATTATGATCTTTCTGCTCTATACCTCCTGTAAAGTATAAAGAAAAAACAGAAACAACAAACCTTTCAAGTTAGAGTGGATTGTATTTTTTTAAACTGATGGTATTTCAGTTTCTTTTTTTTTTTAATGTAATGTCTAAAGTACTGTTTTATAGATGAATTTTGTTTCCTGGTTCTCTTTATTCTCACAAATTCAGGCCTATTGCTAATGTCTAATTTAAGGTATTGTACTACCATTTTATTATTTGGAACATACTCCCTAAACATTCTTTTGAAATAACATTGAGCTATTTATATCAAGTGCTTTTGTAGCTGCATTTTCAAAATACTGAGAACTAGAAATTAGCTTTAAAGTCTATTTTGGCATGCATAAGAGGTATAAATAACTGGCTTCATAGTTTGCTGTTTGTAAATGATTGGATGCTTCCTTAAACCTTTTTGAGGAGGAGCCCCAGCAAATGGGGATGCAGGATTGGATCTTGCACTTGAGTATATAAATAAAAGATAGGAGGAAATTCAGTCATAATAATGGGAAAATGGAGCTAGCGTTATTTATAGGATTATGCACCTCTTCCTTTCCCAAATTCACATTCCCTTTTGTTAGACAAGTAAAATGATTCAGTGGGGTCAATGCTCTCTGGTCCAGAAGACAAAAATAATTTGCTGAAATGAATGAGGCTGGGGTATTTTGGTTTCCATTTCACTTCTTGTAGGGGCTTTCCTTATTGTAATGTCTATTTTCTTGATTCCCCATGGAAACCTACTCTGAATAAAATTTTATTAATAAATTTAAAGGGACTTTGCTGTATAATACAGAGTCAACCTGCCACTCTCAAACTCACAAATCATGAAAGTTGATCCATTTAATTTGAATAATTTCATAAGGTTTAAAGACATTTTCCAAATGAGAAGAAACTGGAATTTGCAGTCCTAAACTGAAATTAGTATTAAAGAATAAATGTGTTCAGTTCTTCAATATTCTTGAGGCACTATTGTCATTTCATGGTCAATGCCAGGTCTGTTCTGCTAATAATTTTTATGCCAATTATCATCTTGAGACTTATCTGGTCTATTACTCTCTCTCTAAAATAAAGATTAGTTTCACTGGCTTGTGTCAGACATGGTCCCAGGGAAGGGAATAGCTGAAGGCAATTTATCCCAGAACAACTTCCATCTGCTTGCTTTGAACACTCAGGGACTTTCAGTTTCATGTTTCTCTTGATCAGGGGCTGTTAACTCCACTGAAGTACCGTGATTTCCAGAAATGGGTACCAAAATGAGAAGATCAAGCTAATTTTCTTTTATGATCCAAGCCTGTGTTTGAGTTTAGGTCTCGAGTAATATGAGGATGTAAGGCTAATACTCTTTTTCATTCTATTGTTCAATTGCTTTTTGTTTCCGCTTAGCTGCCCTGTGCCTTACTCATAGATTTATGTTATAGATTTAGGTCACTTTCGAGGTTTTACATCTGGAAATAAAATTTTGCTATAAAATAGTAGCAGTCATGGGAAAGCCTATTTTAATGTCACAACATAAAAGCTGCATATATTATTTTAGTTCAGACATAAAATGAGGGCTGGTGCTGTGAATCTAAGATACAGTAAAAGAACAGATGAAGAAGTTACATCTTGTTATGGTGTCATACGAAACAACAAAATAGACAACTGAGCTGAGGATTTTCATTTCAGTTTCCAGGAAGCTTTTCCATTTCAATATAGGTGGAAATGTGGAGCATTCTTTACTTCTGTCTGACTGCAGTCTAACCTAAATAGTCAAGGGCATAGTAAGAATTGAGAGAATGGAGTATTTAATTTATTTATTCATTCATTCCTGTAAAACTTCCATTAAAATAATGTACAGATACCTCTGAGGGATATGCTCCATACCCTTCTATTTCTTATTGAGTTTATTTGTATTATGTATACCTTCCCATGATATTCAGGTTACTGTGAAGAGGGATTTGCTTTAACAGATGAACAGCTGAATCTCCAAATATTAAGCTTTGGAAAGAGAAAGATTATTTGTGAGGTTTGTTAATTTGTCTAAAAAGTGTAGTATTCATATCAGTGGTTTACTGATCATGGCTTATTTGCATAATCATAATCCTGAGCAATACCTATTTTTTACCTTCAAGTCATTAGACTGACCATAAGTCTCATCTTAAAAAATATGTTTACAAAATCTTTTGTAGATAAACATGAAACAGTATCATGTTAAATAAAAATCACTGAGACTAGTGGTGTGGAATATGTATTCTGTGTTCCTCAACTGATGTGCTTACAGAAGGGATTTTCTTCAAAGGCTTTATCACAGCAATAGCCATACGCATGTACATTCAATTCACAGCTGCTTGTTGTGATCTAAGGATTGAATTTATATTGTTGAATGAAATGTATGAAATTACTTCCCTAGTTTTATGGTTTTCTTTGATCCCACTTTTAAAGCAAAGAAAACAAAACTGTTCTCTCTGCAACTAACCTCAAATTCTAATAGTAACAGTGATTAAAAATCCCTGAAGACACTTAATTTCATCCAGTCACACTTTTAGATGTGTTACCTTAAACCCCAAAATTGCCCTGAAGTAATCTGATATTTTCTGCTTCATGCCTCACAGAGTACAAAAAGAAAAAGAGAAGACCTGCTCTAGCTCCTAAGTAAGGGGCTCTGGATTTGTGTTATGACAGCTAAGATGCTAATGGCAAGGAAAGATCATTATACAGAACCATAAATAGATCTGTCATTTTAAAATAATGTGAAGATGTTATGTGCTGGTACAATGATGCAACTTAATAATTAAAATGATTATACAACAGGTGGCATTCAACAGAACATAAAATCTTGTGCATCAATCATTCAGAAAAGGCAATCAAAGTAGTTAGGGCAAATGTAAGGCAGAATATTAAAGTCTTAAAGCTGTGTTATAAGGGCTTGATCTATCTCAGGTTTCTTTTCTGTAAGAAAATTCAAAAAGAAGGAGTTGAAAGAGGATTTAAGAAAGATTCACTGTAACTCTGGGGCTCTGTAGAGAAATCAGTGGTCCTAAGTACTTGGAGAACTGTGCTTGCCATTGTGATATTTTATAGATCTTTTTTCAAATAGCAGTGTGGAAGTTTGAAGTCTAAACATGAAGTCCTAAATTTATATTAAAAAAGTATTTAGTTTGACTATTTAACTGAGCCTAGTCATAGCAATTAGATTCTCTTAGGTATTTGAAGTAAGCCAAGACTGCAGTTCTATTTGTGATAATAGCCCATAGAAAGAACAAGGCTCACTGACACTAGTAAACATTCCTGAAATGCAAGAATAATAGACACTCTTAAAAAGTTGATAGAGCTCATATAATTTTTTTTTCTGGACCTAAACTTCTTTTACTCTCTCCAGTTTCCTCCCCCCTACTTTTAAAAGTCATTCAAGGAGTGTTTCATAGCATAATTATTTCTTATTATTAAGCATATAATTATTACAAATAATAAGTTCAAGATGCCTGGCATGGTAACAATCATATTATTGCAAAGAATGTTAATAGCTGCCATATCAATTACCTTCCACCACATTTAACAGCAATAATGTTCAGAACTATAGTACTGTTAGTGTCTAAAAATGGCACAGTTTATCACTGTAGAAGGTGGTAGGAGCCATATTTTTTTGACAAGCAGTCCTGGTCTGTAATGTTTGCCCTGGTGACCAGATCTTCCCTTGTACAGGTCTGCAGGGACCGAGCTCAAATTATGTGTCTATGTGCTTGTACAAGACGGAACCGTGTAGGGGCCAGCATATCTCAGTTTCAGAAAAAATATGCCTCTTGGCTTGTTCTATCCTACAAAATCCATCTAGTTAACTGTAATGGGTAGAACAGAAAGCTTTGCTTTCACTGCCACAGAGAGAACTGTAAAGGAACTCTTGTGTTTCTGCTTCTGCTGTTATTCTGCCCTTAATATAGATTTACTTTTCTGACAATATATGTTATGGGACTACATTCAGGACTGGGTTTGGCTGAGACAGAGTTAATTTTCTTTGCAGTAGCTGGTATGGGTTTATGGTTTGCATTTGTGCTGGAAATAGTATCGAAAACTCATGAAATTTTTTGTTATTGCTAAGCAGTGCTTACATAGAATCAAGCCCCTTTTCTGTTTCTCACACCCCATCCCAGTACTGCAGAAGGATTTGGGAGGGAACACAGCCAGGACAGCTGACCTCAACTGACCACAGAGCTATCCCAAATACTGAGATACCATATGACATCAGCAGGTAAGGTGAGTGAGCCAGGTGGGGCTGAGCTGCCCACCAAGGCTAAACCCACACCACTTCACCTCAGGAAAACTCACACACAGCTGTTTCTGTTTCACGTGTTCCAGCCTTTGTCATCCTGTGTCTTTGCAGCACGCTTGCTCTGGGTGCAGTGCAGATGTGCCCAGTGGTGCTGGGGGAGTGGTTCTCCACGCTGCACTGCCTTCCGAGCGCCGGCGAGCCAGCGCTGCGCCCGCCTGGCTGCGGCTGTCAGCACCACGCCACGGTGGCCAGCAGCAGCCTGTGACCTCTGATTCTCTGCTGATGCCTCTGGACATCTTCCAGACTTGCTGGCTAGCCTTAAAGAAAAATAAACAAATAAGGAATAAATAAATAGGGATAATTCGCTGTGTTAAAGTGCGTTGTTGAGAACAAAGAAACAAATAAATGGTTGACCCTGTAAGTTATGGATTATTTCTTTTATTTATTCACTCAAACAAGGGAAATTAGTATAGGATATGCTTTTCTGCATATAAATTATTCTTCTTAATAAATATTCTGAGAATAGTTTTATACATTTTGGAAGCTTGAAGTCCCCTGGTTATAAATCATCTGTGTTCCATATGGCACAGGCATGTTTTAAAGAGTGTACCCACTGGAAAAAGCTGTATATTGTTTTTCTGAATGCTTTTCCCTTGCCCCCTAAATTTATAAATCATACTGTCACCTTCTTAAGTGGTTTGTGGTTTATTTTCTAAATTTTTGTCTGTCTATAGAGAGGGGAGAAAAAACAAGAGGTACCAGGTCTTTTCTTGTAACTGTAGTATTTCAGCTGGTAGAAGTGATGAAAGGCTCAGACTGTATTAAGTATTCAGCTCACTTTTCAGATCACCTGTATTGCTATTGAATACCTTTCCTTAAAACAAGTGCAAAGAGCATTTGATTGCCTACCTAAAAATAGTGCCTTTTAATGGAAAGAAGGAGATGCTGAACCTGCAACGGAGGGAGTAGGAAGCAGCTGGGGCTGTGCTGGCCTGCATGCAGCCAGAAATGATGCTATCAATAGAAACCCGGGTGATTTGGTCTGATCCCAAATGATTAGGCACTTATGACAGTCACAATCCCTGCCAAGTTTTAACTCTCCTTCAGCAAATGACCTTCAGGATGCCCTATAGAAGGATAACTCTCAATACTACTTCTGGAAAAATGAAAATATTTCATTGATTATTATTTTGTTTCAGCAGCTTACTTTTTAAATAAAATGCTCAGACTGCAGATTAATGCTTGACATAATTATATTTCTGTCCCTTGGAAAGGATGCATGTATTGAAAATGTTGATATGTGCTTTGTTGAAATACCATGCAGCTATTATGGCATTACTTGTACAGAGTGCATTACTCTGTCACACATTTTCTCCAGCTTCTTTTGCTGCATTAGAACCCTCTGGTTTCTGGTGCTCTCTATTTAGATTTTTCCTCTCAATTTAGAATTTTGCTCCTATTTTCATGTGTAATGTACCTCACTTCTATGAATGGGCCACAGTCTCATCTTAATGATCTTATTATCTCATGTTTTATGAATTTGAATAATATAGAAGAATATATGTTGTTTTGATGCTAAATAGCAAGAACATAAAATATATCGTATTACACTTGTCAGAAATTACTCAGGGAGGGAGGATTGTCAGCTTCATACCAGTCCTAGACATTGGAGTACTTTATAGAAAATACAGCCATTAAAATCATACAGACACTCAGCTTCAGATTACTTTGCTGAGCACCCCTTAGAATGATGGCAGGTGCCTTTCATCTTTCCCCTGCTGATTTCCCTGTCTGAACTTGTGAATTTGTACCCACTTCCTTCCTAGGACCTTCACAACCTTCATCAGTAGGAAAACACTATTTGTGTGAGCAAAGCCTCACTAAAGATGATGGTGCAACCACTGCACTGCACAAAAGGATAAGAGCTTGGTAATGCAGCCTAAAGCTGAAAAAGGAAGCGGTAGGTGAGATTCACAAAGGCCTGTGACCAGAAGCAATGTGGGGAGTAAGGTTCCAATTAATTCCATGAATTAAAAAAAAAAAAACAAACAACAAATGTCATTTTCCCTGACTCCAGCTATTTATTTTGTGCCAAGATGTAGAATCTCTTGCAGTTCACAACTACCACAAACAAAAATTTCTTTAGGAAAACAAACCCTCCCCATCCCCAGGTCCCAAATGATAGACATTTGAGTTAATTGAAAATTTCCTCACAATTCCGTAAGAAAGTCAGAACAAAGACCGACGTGATCTAGCACGGTCCCTACTTCACGGGAAGTGGTTTGACAACACCTGTTGATGGGAAGTAGAGAATAAATATTTTTTTTTTCTCTTGGTTTGCAGCTTTTGCTTTTGCTTTATCAGACTGCCTTTATCTTGACACATGAGGTTTTCCTCAATTTTATTTTCTCCCCTGCCTTGTCCTGCTGAGGAGGGGAGTGATAGAGTTGCTTGGTGGGCACCTGGTGCTCAGACAAGGTCAAATAACCACAGTGCTGTAAGAAAAGAACCTCATAGACTAATCGAGTGGAAATAAAAGAATTCATAGCCTGCTAAAAGATGAATAAGGCTAGAAAGGGAAAACACTTCAGTCTTAGAAACAGAAAGAAAACTGTAATGAAATAAAGCATATGAAAAGGTGTACACTTCGTAGGAAAAAGAGCAACAAATCTAAAGGTTCTAAAAAAATCTTTATGTTAGCAATTACAAGATGAACTAAAACCAAAAATCTCTTTTTTCTAGGTTACCAACAGTTATTTTGAGACTGTCACTATGCATTTGAGTATATACAGTCTCCTGCTAATAGTGTATGCATGAATGAATATGTAGTAGGAAAAAAATAAGAAAATGAAAAATAGTAGGTCCTGAAGCTATTGTGTGTTTCTGAGTCTTAATTTTTGTGGATTTCAGAATTTTTGTCAGATATGTATCTAAAAATTACCTTCTCCCTGAAAGGGATGAGAGGAAAGATACCAACCCAAGAATTATGTAGGCTGGAACCAACCACCTGAGCAGAGAAGCAATACTGGATGTTTCCAACCCATCTTGTGTTTTTGGTACATTGTGCTGTCCCTAAGCCAAGAGGGATGGATAAGCCCTGTCTGTTTCCCCAAAACCTTCTCTCTGCAGGCAAATGCACAAGTTACAAAGGCTCTAATGGTGTCTGGTTCTTGTGCATAATCATATTGCTTTGTTATTAAAGGGGATTATCTCAGTGAAGAAGTCAAAGCTAAAACATTGATCTCCTGAGATCCAGCGACCTATTACTGGTAATCTTTGAATTGTTTCTAATCAAACCAACACCAGCAGTGTGAAGCAGGTCTACAGTGTTACTGAAGGTCTGTCTGTTGCACTCTGTGTCTCTTAATACTTTGCACTCACAGCTTCCACTGGCTGTAACTAGTGAAGGCACACCTGTGGCTCTGCAGCCCAATGCTCAAACTATTCTGTCTGCACTCTTGATCTCAGCGAACTCTAGACAACACCTGTGGCTTTACCTCCTAAAAATGGATCTATTTACTTCAACTCTGGATGTTACTTGGATTCTTGACATAACAGCAGCTCACCCCAAGCTCCTCACAGAGCTCAGCAGTAACTGGATGTCCAATTAGTTACCGCCTTGTTGGATACACGCTTTGAAGAAAGCTAGCAGTGATTGTTAAGGGATGTACTGACTCCATTTTGTGATTCAGATTCTCTTGCATTTGAGCTAAAATAGTGTTTATTGAAAGGTGCTTGATTATTTGCCCTACAAAAGACTAGCAAGGTAAGGTGACTTGAAATAAAAGTTGTCCAGTATGATTGAATACAGTGAAAAAGAGCAGGGAAATTATCATGCTGTGTAGTTACTGTACAAGCAAATTAGAAAGAGTTTGTCTTCTTTCATCTAGGATTTCAAATACACTTTCAAAGAAGAATTTGCATAATGTTATATGCAATGACTAAACCTTCCACAATGAGAACATCTGTACTCATGTTGCTTTTAGCAACATTCCCTCACCTTTCTTTGGTGGATGATTGAATTAGAGTTTGGTCAGTGAAAGAAAGAAAAGGATTATCTTGCTGGTATAGCAGGAGCTATACACAGTATAAGTATACATAGAGTTTTATCCACCTTTATTTGAAAATCTCATGGTCTGTTTGGGGTTCAGTAGCTTTTATTACAAATTAGATCTTTACTTTGCTTAAAATGGCACAGTAATGTTATAGCCTGCTCAGTTATAATTCATGTCTGTATTGGTAATCTAAAGCAGGAAGACTCCATGATTGTGAATCTATTTCCTTCCCTGAAATTTGCTGTATATATTATATAAATTTATTAAAACTAATCTAGTACAAATTGAGATTAGCTGGCATTGATTTACAAATAACAAGAGAAATTACACTTATGGTATGCCCTTGTGTTTGTGGGCTATAGCCTTCCTTCTGAATCAGAAAACAGGTTCTTATTATTAAAGAGTTTCTCTTGTGGATAGAAAATTACTCACTGCAGAACGCCATCACAGCTGTGAGTCTATCTGCAGTTGGATAGAAGTCTGCTCTGCCAGATAAATGTCAAGGTCTGAATAGCCCTTTTGTGTCAAAAACCCTTCTGGGTGGAATATGGAACAGGTTTTGAACAGGAAAGGAAAGTATTTCAGGCCAGATGGTTAATCTGATGGAGTTATATTCTGACAGAAGGAAAGAGTAGCATTGTGTAGTTTAGCAGTTATGTCAGGGAGAGAAGAAAGCCCTTCTGCTAAGTTAATGGAGATCCATGATTGTGCAGGACTCTAGGGTAATATGACAGTTCCTAATAATACATAATGGGAAATAGCTAATATAGTTTGATAAAGTTTTCATGCTGTTTTACTATTTTAGGAGTTTCTAAATGGCAATGGCTGAGAACCATATTCTGGCCAACAATTCCTTATTTTTTGAAGTGTGTATTTTTACCTCCATACGTTTGGTTGTCTTAATCTGTTCTCAAAATTTTTATGAAGTGTATCTCCTTCATATGGAATTCTGGAGGGAGGTTTCCACATGATTGTAAAGCTAGAAAGGGTTTATTCATTCTATGGAAAAGATTCTAACTGAAGCTACTGCTCCTATCATAGTATTCTAACTAGTCACCAAATGTAACAATTTATAATACTCATTGGGGATCAACAACTTATAAAAGAAAAGCAAAATTCTGGTAAAAAGGCTGGTTGAGGATTTTAGCTAAAGGGCTAAGAAAGCCACAACATCTTGAGCAAGGAGGCAGTGAAAGGTAGCAACATGCTGAGATCCTAATTTCCTGCTATCTGGGCCTTTCAGAAAGGCTGATGCACTTGCTGATAAGAAGCCTGTGGTTTCTGAGAGCAGTGTCTTTTGGTCCTCTCTGATATTGCTCTTTGACCTCTTCGATGTGAAAGTTAAGAAAGAAAAACGCAGCTGGCATGCTGCCTCAAAAGACTGTCAACTTTCTCATCAAAGAGTGGTCCTTGAGAAAGCAGGACCTAGTTTATATGTTGGTGTTTTATTAGTACAGAAAATGAATGTAAATCTGAAAATAAAATGCATGAACAACAGGTTTCATTACAGCACCATAATAGAATCTTGATGAGACAGCTCATCAAGATTGTATTTGGAATATGTCTGTGGTGAGCACCCAGGAAACTAATTTATTTACAGTGTATTTAGGCAGTTTATGAAAGTTCTAACTAACCTCTTCATCTGTAAATGTGATCTGTGGTTTTGAACACCAAAGTAATTTCAGAATACTGTGTAATATTACTATGGTACTACTCATTAAAAAAAACAACTCAATTTCTCCTTTCAGTGTCTTACATCTAACATGCAGGTCATATCCTTTTGACATGTCATGTGAATTGTTGGAATGAGAATTGAGTAAGAAACAGAGATGAAGGAACAAAAGTTTTTTAGTATGCAGATACAATTTAAAAATAAAAAATAGATAAAATGTAAAGAAACCTGGAAATGTAGACATCAGATTTTTCATAAGCACCCCAGGGTTAATTCTGAGTATGTACTTATTAACTGAAATATGATAGTAAATTTTAATTCTTCTTTCAGATCATATTTCAAAATTATGAAAACAATTAAAATAAACAGTTTGTTGACATCTGATAGACACAGGGATGACCTGATAGATTGTCCCACATATTATCAATGCAAAAAGCTAGTTGAAGAATAATGGGAAAACTCTGGTGGGAAAGAACCTCTGGTGACTTCTAGTACAATTTCTGGCACAAAGCAGGGCCAGCTATGGGATCAGAGTTACTCACAGATTTATCTAGCTAGATGCTGGAAACCTTCAGTGATGAAGAGTGCACAAGCTCTCTGACGACAACCTGCAAAACTGCTTGGTACATGGAAAAGACATTTTTCCTTATATCCAATGGGAATCTCTAATTTTCACGACTGTTGTTATCTGCCTGTCCACCATGCACAACTGAGAAGGACCTGGCAGATCTTCATTGAGATCTTCCTGATGACCTTCTCATATGTGCTGGCAAACTCCCATCAGGTCCTTCCGGAGCCACTTCTGCAGGCTCAGCAAGCCCTGCTTCTCCAGCCTTTGTTAATAAGTGCCCCAGCCTCCTTCACTGTCTGGCAGCCCTTTATTGAAAAGTGACCCCATTTCACTAAAGTCTGGCTGGCACTGGATGGATCAAAGACAGATACACTATTTAGACATGCTCTCAATGGTGCTGAGTTCAGGTGGATTCTCCCTTCCCTCTATCTGTGGTATGACAGACTGTTAATACACCCCTGGAGTGCTGTTTCCTTTCCTTGCTCAGTGCGCTGTTTGCCATCATGACTGGGTCATTTGTGCAGATTTATGCCCCAGTCAGGCAGTCAGATCCCTGCCTGTATTACTGCAGGGGGTCCTTCTTTCCCCACTGCAGGACTTGGCATCTGCCATGCTGAATTTTTCCGGGTTTCTGTTGTCCAGTTCCTCCAGCCTGCCTGGATCACTCTGAATAGCAGCTTGCCTTCTGCTATGTCAAAATTGTTCCCCCAAACCAGGAGTTATCTGCAAACTTGATGCAGTAACAGTCCACTACCTGCTCCAGATCACTGATAATGGCATTAAACAGGACTCATCTCCTTTGTCTGCCCATCCAGACTGTAATGTCCTAACGTGGTTATGTGAATATTATGTGAGACACTCTTGCCACGGACAAAGCAAATGACAACCACTTCTCTCTCCTCATTTACAAACGCTCTGTGAGTTCACAAGGCTATGTGGATTTTTTTTCAGTCAAACTCTCTAGAATGATCATTTACAGAAATTTTTACTGATTAGGAAAAGTTACTCAGAAACCAAATCAAAGTTATTAAACTACTAAAATTATATGCAATCTACTCACATTACACTGTTGATCATAATTGTGATCATTATCCCTTTCAGTAGAGATATGCTCTAAAATGTGATAAACACTGCCTTTGTGACTTGTTTTACAGACATATGCTTTGGATGTTGCAATGGACTTATCTCAATAGAGTTTGTATCAAATATTAAATAAAGAAAAATCCAGATACCTTAATGTCTGGCTTTAGTTAGGGCTCATCTATGTTGCAACAGGATGAGCTGTAGGTGTGTGCAAAGTGGTTACTCAAAGTAGGTGCATGTGAAGCTGTTGCTCAGAGGGGTTCTTCAGTGAAAAGAATGTCCTCAGATATTTATAAGATTGCAGAAGATGCTTTCATCATCTCAAATACACACTGAGAGTTTATTATTTTCTTCTAGTTGTGCAGGTTTCAGAGTAGATCTGCTGAAGCATGCTATTGTATCAGTGGAACTGTCTCAATAAGGTAGACTTGCTATAGATTTAACATATAATTGTGGTTTTAAAAACAGATAAATGGAAAACTGGCATCCTTTCCAGAGCATAATAATTATATTTTTATGGCTTATAGTTGAGTCAATATTACTGCTAGAACCCATTATATGAAGTCCACAACCTTTCAGCATGATCCTCAAAGAGCAAAGAAAGCAATATATCTAATAAAATTATAATTAAAAGTTCTTTAAGTGCTACTTGGTTTGCCAGCTATAAGATTATACAGTGAGAGCCTTGGGGAACTGGAGATAATCGTGTGGTCAAAACTATTCTGATCATGAATAAGCTGTTAATTTGTTATCATCAGTTAATTTATTAAATACTTCAGCATTTGTTTAATGAGCTGTCTAAATTAGAATGCGACCAACAGGAACATATTAATAAATGCTATGTACAGAAAGGATTTTACACCATTATTGAGTCTTTCCTCTTCTGTGTAAGGGTTTTTATTTTCTCATGTGAATTTCTCTTGCTACACATTTCTTTCAAAAACAAGACACAAGTGGTACTTAAATCACAAATAGCAACAGAACATTGAGTTTTATGCATTTATATGACAGGGCCCTTGCTGTGTTTTCTTATTGAGGATTTTGACATTAACTGAATCAAGTATATCAGCACAGTGGCTATGTTTCTGCTGTCAAAATGCAGCTTTAGGACTGTTTAAAAATGTGGGAAACCAGTAGCATCCTTACAGAAACCTTGTCTAAATTTATTTCTATCTGGACAGAGAGAGCAGAAGGTTTGGCGGAAAAGCAGATTCTGACAGATGCAGACACTGAATTTGCCACGCAGATTCAGAGTGGAGGTCTATTAACCTGTTCCTGAGAGTGGACAGTATCCTCTATTTAAAAAAATAGGAGAGAAAACAAAAGATGACAGTGGATATTGAAAGAAATACTTTCCCCCTAATAGTCTAGCACTTCTTCCTATCCCAGCAAACAGACTGCTGCATAGAGGCTGAGCTGTAGCTACTATATCCAGATGACAGGGGGAAGGCTCGTATATGAGCTTTAAAAGATTAGAGGGAGCCTGTGATCTTTGAGAAGTTCCTACAGCTGAAATTTAACTTGTAACTACAGCTATAAAAGGTTAGATATTTTCATGAAGAACACTTTGAGCTCTAGTGTATGAGAACATGTCTAGCAAAATTCCTGATTAGGTTGTTGTTCTACTGTAACTGATATCATTATTATAATTTTTTACAGGTTTGATCCTCCTCTGAAACTTGGTTGTTTTATTAGCATCAGCAATAATTTGCAGTAGGAGACTCCACAGTTTAATTGCTTTTGGGTGAAAAGGTTTTTCTGTTACCAGACTGATGTTTCAGCCTTTCAATTTTATACAATTCCCCTGTGTTCTTCTTTCATGAAAAAGGGTACTTAGCAAAACCCCATCTAATTTCTCTGAACTATTAATTTCATTTATTCATTTTTTAACTTGTCATTTTTAGCGGAAAAATGTTTCAATTTTATTTTTTTCCCCTACTTCTTCAGTTATGATTCACTTTGCACAACCTCTCTATTTATTGATTCTTTTTTTCCTTGAGTCACAATGACCAGAGAAATTATTATGCTAATTGTCTTTGACTTTTATTAATTAAATCCCCTAAGTGCTAAGTACTGTTGTGAATAAACAAGGTGGCTTATCTGCATGATTCCAGATATATATCTTGGATAGTAAATCTGAGAATACAGGAAAAGCTAGCAGTTTTGTCCTGTACTTACTAAGCCCATTCATCAGTGATCAAGATTTCCTACTGATGACACACGCCAATTTAGGATAAAGATACTAAGATTTTCAGGTGTCAATGCCTTTGTAGGCTTTGGTAGAACTTGTGAGATTCTGGTATCAAAATGTCTTTAACAAAATGTGCTATAATCAGAAGAAAGACACTTATTTTTATTCTTTTAACTTTTGGAGACACTAATTTGTGCAGTAAATGCTTTCTGAGCACCGGAAAACACGTTGCACTACAAACAGATGCTTAATGTATACTGCTAGAATTCCATGTATCTTTCACATGAGAGCAAATGGAGAGGATTAGATCAGTGTGGAAAATTAAATGAGTACTTCTATTTATAACAAAGGAGACCATTGGTTTTTTAGATAAATTGTTTTATTTCAGAAGATATTTATGTAAGATTCAGTGATTTCCATTGGTATACTTGTAAATCCCAGTTTCAACTTTATTCCTTTGTCTTTTCCAGAGTATTCATGGTAGCCTAGGTTTTCCAAGATTATGCAGTAAATAAAATATTTACAAACAAAAAGGATAAAGAAAAGTCATATTTATCCATTGTACATTAGGATTATTGCTGAAGAATTTAAATACTTAAGTTTTTACAACTTTAAAACCTAGTTAAGTACTGACACATGAGTTTTATTACAATTGATTTATGCATATGTATATATCAAAATAAGTTTATCATAACATAAATGATGGAAGTGATGCAAATCCCTCATTAGTCATAGTTTTATTTTACATTATAACACAGGATGCATCTGCTACGATTTTCCTACATGTCTTTGCTTTGCTGGGATAAAACACATCTCTAAATCTTTTTCAAGGCTTGTTATATTGATATGAGTAAGTGAGATTTTTCATGGTTAGCATAGCGAAACCTTTTCTTGGGGTTCATAATTCTTTCCATAAACATAAAAACATCAAATATTTAATATTTGTCATTGCAAAGTATCAGATACTTGCTCTACACCTATACCTGTGAATCCCCAGTCCTTTCCAGATAAGCATTGTGCTCTTATGGCCAAACTGCAAAATTTTGCAGGCACTTAGCAAGCATTATATGACCCAATAACCACTGGTCTGTCAGAGAGGGGTATATTAAAGGTTTAATATTGCACCCCTTCCAACTTCAGCCAAAAGTAGTCATATTTTGTTGAAATTTTTGGTGGCTCAAAAATTTTGATGGGGAATAAAAGGACACCATCAGACCATGCTACCCCTAATGTAAAAAACTTATATTTGATACAAATTTCAGCTTTTGAGGCAGCATTATACCCATGGGTTAACAGACAGTCCACTTTCTATTCATATTGGAATATTGATAGGTAATCTAAGAAAAGTTTGATTTATGAAAGAGAAATGAAGATTTACATGAGTTTATATTTTTCTGAAAGACTGAAATTCTCAGGGAACAAAAATCATAGGGAAATTATGCAGCACTAAGAGACTCAAGAAATGAGTAACACAGCACAGCACAATTTTTAGTAAAGAACTTTAAAACCTGATTTGGGTGAAGATAAACTGTCAGTGAATTTGTACTAAATGAAGATACATGTGGAGAGATTTTATGATGTATTATCTAAAATCACAAGAATACATGCTCTTAGATACTTCCTAGGCAGTTTATGATATTCTGCATCCATTGCCCCTAATGATAAAGTATGAGATTTTCTAGAGTGCACATGGGAACGACCATTGACTTAATAGTTGTGATGACAGTGATCTTATCACTGTGTGTACCAGATGGAGGAATGCTCAGCATTTGAAGCAAGGTCATGAGTCTTGGAAGCAAAAATGCGGGGTCGACAGTAATAGTTGTAGTATTCATTACCCTTTTGTACAGCTTCATTAGGTTCTACATCTGCAATAATTGCAACTTGTAAAGCTTTTTTCTTCATTCATACCTAATTTCTAATTTTGACTCAAATATTTTCACTGCATTTTTTGTTATAAAAGTATTATTTTGTCAAAAGCAAAAAGATATAGCAAAAATTTATATATTTTATTTAATATTTAACTTTTTAATTTTTTTGTGGGGACGGGTAAGAATTTTCCAAGAAGAGAATTATTCCAGGTAATATTGTTTCTGACTGTTACTGAGATACTTATTTTGACACTACATGAAATATTTTACTACATAATTATTTCATTGTGAATTATTGAATGATCTATATCTTCATATCAGAATTTTGACTCCAGAAGTAGTGATGTCTATAGTCTGGGCTAAGAATGTATTTTTGAACATTCAGGTGATAAAAATGTTATGATTTTTCCAGATTTATTGTCATTCTAAACACTGTGAACCATTCTAGTCATTACATGACCATTAAAACAATTTGTAAACGGTGGGTTACTGTACTTTTTTCAGTCTTTAATTACTCACAGTATTTGTAATAAATTTCACATTAAAAAATGAAAACAACAAAGATTTCCAATGATCTATTCACCTTGTCTCAGGAAGAGATTATTATCTCATATAAAGGGTTATGTCTCTGAGAGGCATTTGATACTGCACAAATACACAGTGAATTTAACAACGACTTTAGGATTGTCAAGTCAAGAAGATTAACTAACTTCCGTTTGATTCATTAAGATCTTTGAGGTGCTCCTGACTGAGTCTTGGAATCCTCCAAAAATAGGCCATGGGGAAGAAAACTTGCATATTAAGTGAAAATTTATTTTCCGTCTCTAAAAATTAAATTTACCTATTTCTACTATGTTAACGTTGGAATTTATTTTCTAGGATTTTAATATTTTCAAGGGCTTGGTTCTTATTTGCTTAGGAGATAATATTTTTCATAAATCAGCTGCTACAAAAGCTCTGTATTTGGAATTGTTCCTTACAGAAAAGAAAGGAATTCTCTTTATTCAGTACAGTAAACATCTTCAGTAAAGCAATGGTGTGTACAGAAGAATTATAATTGGATGACACCTACATACAGGTTCTGGCATCTTTATACCAATGTGACACTTGTCACATCTGTTTGATTATGCAGACCAACGTGTGTATCAACACCACTGATGAACACAAAAGACTTCAAATTCAAAAATAATTTTTTTCACAGCCAAGCTCACTTCACTACAGGGATGTTGCAGTAAAGGTTTGAATTGCAGTAGGAGTGAAATGAGAAAAAGGATAATACTCATGATTTTGTGCTGGAAGCAATATTTCAGAAACTTTGAAGTTTTTTGCACTGTTGCCCTCTTTCCTCTTCACTCTAAATGTAACTCAGATTTTTAAAACTGATGTTGGCTCCTCAGATTTTTAAAACTGATGTTGGCTCCTCAGATTTTTAAAACTGATGTTGGCTCAAGATATCCAGAATTTTAAAGGTATAGAAGATATTATTTTCAAACATGCATAATTGGACTCCATGAAAATGCCATTTATAGACATTTTAAGTTCCAGAGAGCTTGAAAAATCATCCTTGAATTAGGCATATAACTGAGGAAAGGAGAATGCAATAATTCTTACAGGCACAACAAGCAGCTTCTATTTTCCAATATCCCTGTATGACAGTATCACTGGGATGATCTAATGCTCCAAACGAAATGTAAGCACCAATTCTCTATCCTGTCATGTATAAGATTATTTTTATTCTTCTGCATTATGCATTTTTTACTTAATATGAGCTGACAAATTTATAAAGGGAAACAACCCTCTGGATAAGCTAACAGCTATCAGAGAAGGTGAATGTGAGTGTCCGTAGCCAAGTCCCTTCCCTCAAGCCTCTTATCTTGCCAAAACCAACACAGCCCAAATATGAGAGCATCTTGATTTGCCCTTCAAAATGCTTTTAAAACCTTCAGTCTTTTATACCAAGTCAGAATACTTCTCACACTATCAGTGAGTTGAAAGGTACTGCTTGGGATTTGTATGACAGAACATTTCAATTTCTTTTTGTCATCCTGCCACGCAGCTGAGTTCATGAGCCCAAGTTAAATGCCAGGGCTCTCCACGTAAGGGGACCTAAGTGCCTTAAAGTGAAACTGGTATTTGCTAGTAAGAGTTAACTGCTCACTGGAAAATGCTGAAGTGCTAAAGCATGACCTTATCCTGGTCATGCAAACATATAGCAGTATACCTCAAGATCAGAGAAACTCACAGCTGCCCAACCTATCCTACATCTCAGTGTCAAACCAGGTCAGACACTTATTTTAAAAGGAAGACAAGTAGGTGAAGAAGAAATACGTTTACATTCTTCAGCAGATACATTACTGAGGAACCAGACCAAGTAAAGAATTGTAGGTTCAAATGTTCACGTATCCCCTCTACAGGAATCAGGGATTGACACAAGTAATTTCTCTTGGCTTTCCTTTCCTAAGAAGTCAAATTTTGACTGGATTGCCACCCCTGTCCTCACCTCACTGAACCATTTCACAGATGATGAGGACAGTCACTTTAAGAATAGCCTAAAAATAGAGCTCTCACATGTAGAAAAGAAAATAATTCTCTATGGATATTTGAGGCAGTCATGTATATTGTTGATCATTGTCTAATTACAGAAAAAGATGGAAGTGAGAAAGTAGTCAGCCCAGATCTCGTTTGACGTACTAAAATTATTCCTGAACTGAAATGCAGGTTTGTGTTCTACACCAAGACTTGGAGTGCACTGTTGAAGTCTGGATTCTGATTTTATATTCTCCTTGTTGCAGCTGCCACTCAGTCTTTCAAATCACTTATATCTTTGATGTCAGACCATTGTTCCATTAAGGTGCAGCTCACTGCTTTTTTCAACTCAAATACTTTTAATCTTGCAAATCGAATAAAGCTCAGTAATGCAGATAATATGTCAAAAATGTCCTTCCCTCATTGACATTCCCAGCGGAAGCCTACTTTTGAAATAATTTCTCAGCTAAGTTCAGACATGTTCTGTAAACCATGAAAAATCACTGAGAAGTGCTTAGTGAACATCAATTAAAGGAAAAAGATGGCCAACAGGTATCACAATAATAGTTAACTGCAGGGTTTTTGTACAGTAGAATGTACGTAAAAATAAAATAAAATTTTATGTGCATGCTATTATCGCAAAATATCACTAATTTATAAAAAATAACACCAGAGTGTACTTCTAGTGATATGTCAGTGGGCAGAATAATAGTTGACTAAGTCTGCTTTGAAAGTTTTGATACTAAAAGTAAATGGTTGTTGCAGGTCTTCAAGCAATGCAGCCTATTATGGGATTTATCCTCGGTGGTAAATATTTCTGTTGTCAATTGGAAGACATAAAAAAGTCTTCACCTTGGTATAACAGCATATGCATATCTGAGATGCCAGCAGTTTTTTTCGAATATGCTTTTGTGGAGCAAGATTTAATAGGATGGACAGAACAGGCTCTAATTCATATAAAGGTGTCTGAGCCTAGTGGACCAGGAAGACAGCAAAGACTTGGGAACTCTGCTACTGAATGGTATTGAAATGAGTTTCTGATTGTGTTTATACTGTGATATATTCATGACATGTTTACATATCTAAAATGACATATTGAGTATAGAAAACGATTATATTGAAATCACATAAAAAGTGACAGCTAGATTATATTCCTGATATAGTTTTGTTCTTTTATCAGTGGAGGAAAGGCAGATTTGACAGGTACAAAGCTTTGCACCTAATCCAGGTGCAAAGTCATTGTCAGTTGAATAGAGATGTCAAAAAAACACAGGACAGAGACTGGTTGAGGTTGGATAGACCTCTGGAACTAATTTATCCCAACTCTCCAATAAGGCATGGCCAGCTACAGCCAGTTTTCCAGAACTGTATTCAGACATCTTTTGAATGCCTCCAGTGACTGAGACTACAGCCCCTCTGGGCAGCCTGTGTGAGTGCTTGGTTACCTTCACAGTAAACAGTGATTTCTGACTTCCAGATAGAAAATTATCTGATTTGTGCTGGATTTTCTGTCCCCAGCATTCCTTCTGCATGAGGCCTGATGGTGCTGGAAGTCTCAGCTGAATCCTTACACTGCCCTGATCATGACATGCAAGTTTTCATAGCCTTTCTGGTCAAAAGACTATCCTTCTTTGAGACTGAAATGCATTCATGTTGTATTCTTTAAAAATATAAGGATCACAGGAAGAATATAGATTGTGGCCTATAAAAGCTAGAGAAATCGAGACTCAACCATTTAAGTCTTCTTCTTGATAGTATGGGGTTAACAATAATAGTATATTCTTTAGTATTTAGTCCTGCCTAATGTGTTGTTGTTTTCAGCAAGAAGATTTCTGTCATTTGAGCAAGGAAAAATCATCTTGAAACCAGCTAGGATTTTCAAGGAATTAAATTAATTTACCTATAATCCTTACTTCTTAAAATTCCTTTGATTTTTTTTTTTGTTTGTTTTACATAGCTTAATGTTTTCCACATGGCTCCTGTTACATGTGCTGATCTTACTCTAACCTCCTTTTGGTTCATCAAAACTGCCCAGTAAAAAAAAGCACACTCTGATGCACAAGTGACAAGTGGTGGAATGCTCACCCTGGAAAATGTATCTCTAAATTTCTTTCTATATATACACTTTTTGAAGGATGGAATAACATTTTTATGTAGCAAAGAAATTCAAGGAGACATGTTGTATTTATTTTATTCAGTTATTTTTTAAAATCAGCTTGAAATGATAAATATATACTCAGTGTCCAGTGATCCATCATCCAGTGGCACATACTGCAGTAATATGTACTTCCAAGAGGGACATGGAAGAGCAAAAGCAGGAGTGAAGGGAGGCTTAGCTCAGTGGTAGTAAATCACTTGTAAGTTGTCTCTGGTGATTTTGCAGATCTGGCAGTGTGGATATAAATGTGCCATGCGAAATCTTTTTTTGTGATTTTCCACAGAAATTTCAGCCATATTATTTGTTATATCTGTGCTGTGAAGCCATGCAGATATATTAACATATCATAGTTTAGGCATAAGTAATGAATTGAGGTGCAGTTGGCATAAAAGCAGCAGATCTCTTTTTGGATGTCATAGTAACTGAAAAATAGTAAAGTCTTTAATTTTAGATGGGCCTATAGACAGAAAATCATAATTTTATGCATTGTCCAGTCCTTTCCTACTTGATATTGTTTTGTGTTTATGTATTTACCATAAAAGTGAAGTATAAAGAGGCTGTAGACAATAGAATAGGTAAACCAGTTAGACTTGCCAGGGAGCAGAGATAACTGAGGAAGCATTTGTCTTCAGTAATAGTTATTAAAAAGCTTTAAAAATTGGGATTTTTAGGCACTTATGACCAACTGAACTGATGTCAACTGGACCACGGTGCTTGTCGGTGAAGTATTAAGTTTTATTTAAAATATTTGCATCTATACTTTTTTTTTTCCTATCTGTATTTAGATCCTAATTATTAATTTTATTCCATTTAACTTTCAAAATAATAATTGTATTTTCCTTTTGTTTACAAAAGTAAGACCTTTTTCTCTTATGCCATTATCAATAGCTAACTGAGTTGATTCAGAACAAAACCAGTCCTGCTAAAACTAAAAAATGAATTCATGAAACCAGCACTTAAAATTGCAAATATATTATAAAAAATTCCTGTCCTAACAAGAGAGTGGCCTTGTGTGAAAACAGATATGCTGCCCATATAGGAAAAATAAAAAATATTATTTTATGTATCTGGGAAAATACTGCAAGAAACAGCTGTTTTACAATTACCACCTTTGTTCTGACTAAATTTTTGACTGTACTAAATTCTCTTTTATGTACACTTGCTACAAAAAAGAGGTTGAACTGACTTGGTACCATAAATATTGCAGAAGCAGAATTTTAATGCATATGAATTGGTACATAATTAATTTAGATTTGTGAATTTATATAAATAGACAGTCACAAGAGAGGAATTCTTTTGTAATTTTGAATGTATCAGACTTCATACTGAAGAAAAAAAGATGTTAATGAAGTACATTTTCTCCAGAATCTGGGCTGTGGACATTTTAAAGCAGAAAGTATATTACTGCTCAAACTTATTATTCAGAACTTTTAGTTTCACTTTCTGATGATCAGACAGTACTTGAAGATTAAAAGAAAGAGTGAAATCAGAAAGCATTCTTGAAACACTTCTTCAGGAATATTAATCTTATCTCTAAGAGTCTGAAGAGCTTTCTAGCAAATTTCTGTTCTGCCATTTTGATTAAGAATGAAGTCCTAAAGTTAAAAAAATAGGGCCAAGTGAACTTTTAAGTATTGCAAATGAAGCTTGTCTGTATATATTTAAGGTCTTTTTCACATCCTGGTGAGAAATACCAATCGCTATACAGGAATGGAGTATAGTTTGCAGACTACCTTAGTACAGCATCAATAGACACAGATGTTAATAGTCAGGATAGTGGCTGAAGATATATTTTTTTCTACTTGCAATAGGAAAGAATTAAATTTCCTTTGTCAGAAGAGCATCAAGAGTACAGCATTGTGTTTTTGGGTGCTAATTTTGGTAAATTTATGTTGAAAGTAAATACCAGCAATTCTTGGAGTATATTTTAATAGGGGTGACAATTTTCTTTCATGCTTATTGTGTGCTTCTGAAGCCACATTTGAAATGTAATTAAAGGAATGAATAATGATTCTGAAAGTAGACCAGAAATTTCTTGTTATGATTTGATTTCTTTCTGTTTTTTTCTGAATCTTGGGATTTATGATATACATTGGAAAGTGAATGCTAAAGAGAATAATTGGTTGGTTTTTTGTAATACTGATAACATTACTGTCATCATTAGATAGGGGTGATGTTCTATTGATGAAATGGAGAATACATACTTCTTGGAAATAGAATTTTTAGGGTTATTGATAAACAACAACTTGAACCACTCCAAATATTAAAGCCATTCATTAATTCCTGAGTTTGTGTAGTATTTGGCTCAGCAATGAGCACTGGGCCTTCCTGGTGCATTATGGAAAGAGAATAATTAAAAACATGTCAGCTATAAAAAGCAGTTGAAGAAAATGAGATGTGGTATGAGCAGGTGCAATTTCTATGACTTCTGTGCAAATTCATCCAATTATATAAAACGTTATCCATTATTTACAAATCCAGTTTTTCTCCAGTTTCATCAGTTAAGCTTTGACTGAGTATATTTCTCTTATTTTCAACCAGGGTTTGTTTTGTACCGGTTCTCATAGATGCTGATTCTCTTAGAGGGTATTTTGTTGAGGGATCTATTTAGTGAAATACATGTTGCAATTTCTAGCAAAATAAAGATGGGGAAATAAATCATATTCTTTCATATCCTTTATAAATTTCACTTAGGATGTCTCCAGACAGCGTGACTGAGTTTATGGAAACAGACACTGGTCTTTTACTTCGCACTGAGAACAAAGGAGAAGCACAGAGAGAGCTGGAGATACGGTAGGGAACGTTTCTTTTCTGCCCTCAATACCTCAATAGGTGTGCTTTCATAATCCTCTTGTGCAATTAGCTCCTGGAGGATTGTGCCCAACAGAGAAAGCCTGACCCTAAGAACACGATGTCACTGCATTCAGTTCAAGTCTTTTTGATACTTACACCTCTGGGGAGAGAGTGTGGCTATGTGTTTTGAGTGCTAGTGTTTCAAGGAGCCCACACAAAAGTTGCTTCCAGTTGAGATGCTGTAAGTCATTGGCAATAGATTTCAAGGCCAGAAGGAGTTGTTGTGGTCATTGCAGTCTATGCCACACTAGAAAGAATATTTTCCCTATTATTTTCCCTAAGTTGCAGAAGCATGTTGAAGTACAGTACACGTTTTAGAAGTATATTTTGTCCTAAGTTCAGTGTTTCTAATGAGGAAAAAATCCCTTCCCTTGGCAGATTGTTCCTTTAATTTCTAAAACTCTGCCCAACTTTTTCTTAAATTTGAATTTATACAATTGATTTTACCACTGGGTCCGTTCTGTTTCATCCAACCATGCCCATTATATCTGTGCTTCTCAGAACATATCTCACTATCTTCAAAATTTATTCTTCTTGTGCTAATGTCGTGCCACATATAAACAAGACTTGGGTGTGTGGAATGGTCTGGGTTTTTTTTAATTTTAAATTTAGTGTGTTTAGGACACTTTATTGAAAGCAGTTACTTACCTATGAATGTGGTGACTGTCAGACTAACCAGCTAAAATCTCAGGAAGTTTCTGACTAAACCTGGGCAATTCCCAATATTCCAAGCCTGTCTTTCATGGATGCTTATTTAATGGCATTGGTTAGCTCTGGTTTTGCTTCCACTGTGAACATCAATTAAACGGCATTTGCAAATGCCTGTGGTATTTGTACTAGGTGTTGATGAACTAAATTTATTTCATTGAAAAGAAAATGGCTAGAAAATTTTATGATAATCAGTGTAAAGATTACAATATGTTCTCTGAATAATTAATGAAGAACATATAATGAATCTGATTACCTATCTGGAATTTATGCAAGAAGAGCTGATAGTGATTTGTTCACAGTGTCTACTCTTATTTATATAAGAAACAACTTGAGTGTAGATGGACATTTCACTAGAACCTCTATAATTACTGAGATTTCAGGTAACCGGCAGCAGGTCTTGCAGATATATATTCTAAGGGTATATTTGGCCACAGGGTTGAGATGTAATCTAAATTTAATATCAGTGTGATCATGGTTGTATGTAGAAATTGAATAAACTCAAATCCACCCTTGACAAAAGGGGCGGGAAAAAAAGAATGTTTCATAAGTTTCCACAACCATCTTTGAGGACAAATTAAAGACATTTTGGTTCATATCATGTCTGAACTTCGTATATTTTGGATTTGCTTCTTATCTAATTTATAGCTTTGGTGTATTGAGTAACTTGTATTTTACAAAAAAGATTGTTTTTTGTTGTATTATAGGTTCTGCAGATTTTGGAATTATGATATGGTTGTAGTTAAATTTTCTAGCCTTAAATTATTTTGTGATATAGTGTAGCTCTGGTCATAATGGATATAATGGAACTCCAGTAGAGGTTACCTGTAGCTAGTCATATGTAGATCGGGCACTACGCATTTGATAAAATAATGCTGTGACAATCTTGTGTGCTGTTGTAACTCAGTTTATTGAAAGTCTCAGCTATAAGTCTGAAATCTTATATATGTAAGTATAAGGTTTATTCTGTGAAAACTGGTATTTTGTCATTCTTTAAAAAGAGAAGATAGGCAGCTGAAAGAAAGTGGGTGTACATCCTCTAAGGAAACTATTTTGGCCAACCTCTTACATGTCCTGGATTCAAATTTTCCTTCCACATTTCTAAAATTTTGGTTCAGCATTTTATCAAATAAAATCCTCATAGGAACAGAACGAAATATTATGTAGAGCTTGTTGGGTGTTTTAACCTGATTTTTCCTCCTCTTAAAAACAGATTTCATCCAATCAATTAAAAATAGAAGAAATTATGTTTCAGAAGAATTCTAGAAGTCTTTTATCTTAATCTAAAGCATTTTCCTGTCCAAAATAGTTAATTATTTTCAAGTAATTTCACCCAAAAATGACTTCAGAGCTGGCTGATCCTTAAGTATGCAAATATTACAAGAGAATTTAATATTCTCATGAAAGGAATGACTAATTTTAATCCATTGAGAACAATTAGGGGGTGCTGAAGCAGGGAATTCTGAAAGGGTGCACCTTCTGTGGGTCCTCTTGAGTCCAGAAACTTCTCTGATGACCAGAGTGTTTCTCTGCTGCTATGAATTCCACAGTACTGTGGTCCCCATGCCTTCTGGGAGAAAAAAAAGGAGATCTAAAAGGCTGTCTTTCCTTCTCCCCCAGTTACTTCTCTGTCCTTGTATATGGTCCAGGACAATCCCTAGCTCTTTAAAATCTCATGTTTTAATTTAGTCCTCAATGACTCTCTTACTCTTGTAAATCAGTTCTGTAATTCTGTTCTAGGACAGAAGTCATAAAAATCAGATCTCTTGAAAGTATTATGAGCAAATAACTTCACTAGAATAGAATTAAATGTCATTGTTTCCACCTGAAAAATTTACTGCCTTCTCCAAGCATCTAGAAAATTTTCTGCAAGGTGATAAAAGTTTGTTTTTTTTAATTTAAGGTACCTGACAATTAGGCCATGTAAACTTTGTAGTAGCCTTCATAATTAATAAAGCCATATTAAAGTAGTGCTAAGATGTATGTAAAATAAAAACTTCATAACATCTATGCATATAATGGACATAAAAAGTGATGTACAAAGGTGAATTACAGAATATATTTCTGAATATTTTAATGTTATGGTATATATAAATATACAATTTTCTTACATTTCCACTGCATGTGAGTTTATTAGCTCCTTTCCTTCTAAGAAGTTTCATACAATTTCAATGTTCTAAAATGTTCTAACAATTAAGTGTGTGATTAGGTGTGCATGTACTGAGGGCTGTATAATTATGAGGCATACTCTCGAGACTTTATTGATACTTTCACTGAAGAATGAAATGATTAATTGTGATGTCAACAAAGCTATCACTGAACATGGATGAAAAATTACTGGAGTCATGCTTGGTGCTTTTTCTGCTTTTCCCATTGTTTCCCTAAGAAATCAGCAGTCATTAATATGATTTAGGTAATGCTTAATCTGAGCTCTTAAGGTATTAATCAAAAAGGAATGTACAAATAAAGGTGTGTTGCAATTAAGGGACTAGAACTAATGGATTTACCAGTGAGTTTGGACATCCATTTTTTGTTCATGAGAGAAAAGAAAGAACTTGAACACATATGCTGTGAGTTCAGTCCATGAAGTAGAAAGGCACAGATCTTTAAAATTATGTACAACTGGATCAATATTTGTCTGACAAGAGAAACACTCTTGATATATTATTGATTAGGAAAATAATCTGATGTTGCAAATTCCTGACCACCCTATGAAGTAGCCATGCCAACCCACAGGGACGGGTCTCTCATTCTTCATCCTATTCTCCATTTCAGCTGTAGAATTTTGTTAATTAGTGAGACCCTGCTTATAATCCAAAGTGAAGTAAGTGCAGGGAGAGCAAGGTTCTTGTCAGTATATTTCCAGGTTAAACTACAGGCTGCTGAGTAAATATTTAGCATAAGAGAAATGCAATTAAAGAGTTAGGCAGAATTCTTCAGTCACACTTGTCATGCACTACCAACAGCAAGTCTTTAGGAAACATGAAATTATCCAACAGTCAGAGAAGTAAGAGAGGAAAGAAGCAGAATGGTATAGTATTCTCCTCCCAAAAGAGCAGCATTCAGGCTGGCCTGGACTCCTGCCCTTGCTCTGCAATTTGCTGTCCTTCACAGGCCTTACTTCTCACAACTGCAGAGCTGGCTTGTGACTTTTTAGAAATACAGCTGGAAACCTACAATAATAAATATTAACCTTTTATATCAATGGCTACATTTCCAAATAATTTCAAGAGGCAATTGAAAGTATGCTCATACTATAAAATTTTCTAACCCTGATTTAATTATTCAGTGATAGATATGTTATCATGTTTTTCAAGAAATATCAATAATTAATTTACTTTTCAATAATTTTTAAAGCACTGTACCGAAGGTTTCCTCCTTCTAAGTCTAGTCATTGTACTGTGTTTTCTTTCTATAGTTTGAAGTGATCTTTTTCTGCTTATGTTCAGAGTCCTGTCACTGCTTCAATTTCTTGTACAAAATGAATTTATTGAGCTCCTTAAATTGCTTATTCTCCAAACCCACTTCCAGTTCTCAATATTCATTTTTACAGTAAATAAATAAGGACTAGTCAGGCTGGAATCTGTCTGGCAATATTGGTACCTTTGAGTTGGAAGGTAATGTAGTTGCTTGAAGTTCAACAATGTTGTAAAATACTATTACTCTCCTTCCAAGGAGATTGCATGAGCAGCCTTGATCAAATCCACCTTTATGCAGAGAAAAGTAGAAACTATGAAATCCTCAGCAAGACAATGCATCTTTTCTCATTTAAACCCACAGGAAAATGTAAATAAATTGTCCTTTGCCCTCCAATACTACAATAACATTTACAATGTATCCCACGTATAAGAAGGGAAAAAATACTTCTCTATTAGATTTGGCTAAAAATAGTGCAAGAATATGATTTAAAAAATGAATGTCTTTGAACATTAGCTTTTGGGTTGTTTTTCTAAATCTGACAAGTGCTCAGAACATAGGATGCCTGCTCTTTAATAGTTTTAATAGTTGTAAAGCACAAAGATGAAAACATCTAGATGCTGTATTTACACGAGTAGCTGTGATCTGCCTGTAAGCATTCTGCTCCACTTTCGGTATATGCAATTTCAAAACACAAGAGAATATTTTATTTTCAACAGTTGGTATTATTAAAATGGTAAAAGATGCATTCATTGTACTAAGATTTTAAAAGATAATGTCAGACAACATATAAAAGCAGGTTGTGAGAAAATGAAAAGTATGTATAGCAGCAATGTATAATAGTATGTTATTAAAAGATAACAAAAAACAAAGAAACTTAGATATTATGATAATTAATAATAACACATTATACTGATAACCACTGAAAAAGAGTCTATTCAGAAAATGAAAACATTATTTCTAGGGAATATCCCCACTAAATTATATATCTCAATTCAGGTTAGTACTATGTGAAACCTGATTACCTTGTGCATTTGCCAACATACTCATCAATTATCAATCTTGCTCATAAATGCCAGCCTTATTCCTTTTTTAATTGTGAAATTAAATAAAAGACTGAAAGTATTTGACTTCTGCAAATTATAAATACAAGTAATCTAATAGCACATTTATAATTAATATTTTCAATGAGAAGTCCCTCAGATATTATTTGCAGGTAACTATGATGATCTTGCATCCAAGATTAAACTTGTTAAAGTATTATTTGGAAGTTTTGAGCTTGCCTTATATGTAGTTCATGCAGAAGCCTTCTTTTATAAATACTCCATCAACATGAACCCACCTGTCTGGTACCTTTCTTTTGTATTCTGCTATATCACAGGATTTTTCCCCTCCATCTTTATCAATGAACAACTTTTAGTAAGAGGGGTTTTAATGAATGGTGCTGAAAAATTGCTTGTTTTTGCATCTACTTAATCAACCATTAAGTAAGGCCCTGGTTCAGCAAAGGCCATGCTTAATTTTAAGCACTTGACTACTCTCATGAACTGTACGATGAACTGCTTGAATAAGGTTCGTCAAGTCATTTTTGCTAGAGCATAGTCTAGTGACTAATTGAAAAAATAATCTTTTCAGATGTTAACCAAAACAGTCTAGTCCCTACTGCTAATATGTAATATTACAACAGTCAGTACTGACATCCAGAATCACTTTTCCTTTACAGAATAATGCAAAACAAAGAAAGTCAGTTTTACCTTCTGGAACCAGAGGCCAGTGAAAGCTGATACTGGTGCCAGAAGAAACAGTTTGGCCCTTTTGCAACCTGTGGCTGGTGCCTTCTTAGTACAAGTGCCTGGATGTGCAGTCCAGCTGCTTACCTGCTGAATTACCTCTAACATCAGCTCTCAACATCTCTCATTTCCCAAGAAGACCTTGCTACAAAGATTTATTAAACCACATCACCTTAAGCATTTCAAAGAAGACCTCCATCACAGCAGGGGCTCTAACATCAAAGTAACAGTGTTTCTGGGGAACAGTGTAAGTTTATTCCTAATATTCTCCTTTGTGGAGCCATAGCTGTACGTGCATTTCTGTATTTTTATTTTTTTTCTGTCCTTGTTTGCCTTTTTGTTTTAACTACGAGTTCCAAGGCTCAGAGATGAAAAGAAAGGTCAGAGAAATATCTTATGTGGACTGAAGTCTTGTACCATTTAGCAACTTTCCAGGGAATTAAAAATGTGAGGGAAACTTTTCTTTATTTTTATTGGACCCTCTAGTTCAAAAATACATACCTGTCTGGTCTGAATTTCTCTTCAGATGTGGTTTCTTTTTTCTTTTATAAACGCCCATATAGATTTTTTAATGGCTCTGTGGAGCTGAATTATTATATATTTATAAATAATCATAAATTCCTTAAGGAATGATGAATATCTGAATTCTTTCTTGGTCTCACAAGCTGGAAAAAGTATATAAAATACACCAGGCAATACAAATTCTGTTTTAGGAAGTGAGACTGAGAATCTACTGTTGCACAAAGCAAGCAGCCACTGTGGATGAATGTTTTTTATTGTGAAGGCTTCAATATTGTCCTATATGATACTTTGCCCTCATGTTCAAAATTAGCACTTTTTACTGTATAAACACTTTTATTTACATTATTGTTGAGAAGAGCTTTGTCCAACATCTCTCATGTTTCTAGCAGATTTTGTTTCAGCCCAAAATTTAATTACAAATTAAGTAGGTATATGCTGAAACTTTCTCAGGGGTGTCAATTAAAGATAAACCTACAATAATAGTTATCCTATAATGGCCTAAAAATCATTAGTTATAATCTTAAACATTCCTGGAATCAATTGAACTTGCTCCTTCTTTCACTTAAGCTGCTAATTTCCTTTATTATATATTTGTTTTAGAACTAATTTTAAGTGTCATTTGGTAGCTTCTGTTTCAGCTGTACAATTAAATAGTCTCAGTACATGACAAGCTTGAAATTACCACCTTTTCAGAGTACATGAGAATAACCTATAGCCCAACACCTGATATTATGAGTCAGCTGTGTGACAAAACAGACTCTCTCTCTGTGCGAATGTGTTGTGGATCAAACTTTTACAGATATAAGTGTGGGCCAGTGAATCTAAATAATTCTGTTTCCCAAGGCTCTTTTTCTGATCTCACACCAAAGCTGCTGCATATGAGGTACTTTCCTACGTGCATGAGATAAAAGGACTGCACAGAGCCCTCACACCTCTGACACTCTGTATCAAGATGAAGGAACCACCAGGCTGCATCTGACAGGTTTATTTCTCTCTTCTGGGTGGGTGGATGAAGTCGGAAAAAATTGGTAGGAAATTGTAGGAAATGTTACCTTTGAAAATAGAAAGCATGCTAAATACCCAATTAGTGCACATTTTACCATTGTTAGGCTGTTTTTGCATTGATTGTCTCCTTGCACTCACGGCCCCAACTAAACTATAGAGAATAAACCAAGAAAAGTCTTGAACACACAGCAAATGCCACGAAATCGCCTGCAATGCACGATGTTACTGATCCGTGGTGAAGAGCTACATGATCTGAAGGCTGAACAAATATCACTGACACTGTGCAACTGTGGAGTGGGGTAAGGCAGGCTGGGCTGGGCAGAGGGTGTCAGATATTGGTGGAGGAAACAGGCCATGCAGAGATTCAGTGAGGCCAAGCCTTATATAGTAGAGGCAGGATTGATTCCCTGCGGGAATTTTGACACATAAAGCCAAATCCTGGGTTATTTTCTAATAATTTGGGAACATAGTTTGTTTGTGTGAATCTCACTGTTTTACATGTGGAACTTAGCCAGGTATTTTCTGCCATAGAAGATTTGCCTTAATTTCTTAAGGCAAATTAAGACCTTAATTCTTATTTTCTCTGATCTTTCAGACTTATTAGAGATGATTGTCATATACCAGAACAAGAACAAAAAAGAAATTTGCCATTTCAACATAAAATCACATTTTTCAAAAAAGCCATATATTTATAATTTGTAAAAAGAGCTGAGAACAGGTACTGCCTGAAGTATGAATAAAAGAGGTTGTTGTCTAGTCAGCATAGGCACTGTGATTTTACTAAGCTTTGGTTACTGCATGTCACATTTGGTTTCAAGGAAAAAAAACGTATCTGAACTTGTCATATTTTTTTTGTTCAGAGTTTCATATTTTTTCTGCTTGGCATTTTCTTCATGTCAAGTCTACAGATATCCTTATATATCCTTACATTATTCTCTAATTTCTTTTTTGGCACCTGCCTCTTAAATCACAATATAAAAGAAACCACTTAGTGCCTACCACTATTTCACACTGAATAACAGGAAAATACTCATGGATGAATCTCAAAAAGCCTACAATAGGAGGCCTTTTGAAATCTAAACCTCTGCATTTTCATTCCAGCCAGAGATGATGGAAAAAAAAAGTTCTCTCTTAATCTGAAGGAAAAAGGAGAGGTAGGAGGTTTTCAGAGCACAAATGAGAGAGCACTTTTGCAGTAATTCAAAATATTTTGTCTATTGAGGACTTTCAGTTGGCAAAGCATAAGGCCAAATTTGGAGTTGTGTATATAACTAGGCGGAATTCATAATAGGTGTCATTTCAGTGAATGCTGGTAATAATGATGTCTGTGAGAGAGAAAGGAATGGTAAAAAGATTCATCTTGACATCTGTTTTAAAGGATATAATGAGATAAAGAGTACATAGTCACTAGAAAATACAAAATAGAAAATGAAAAAAATTAACCTGATCTTACAGATTTAATTGTAATAATTGTTTTTTTTTACTAGAACTTTATCCAATCCTCGACTTTTCTTAAATGAAAAAATATTTTGTTATTATATTAAAATATTTATACCATGTTTTTTAATATATAATGGGATACTATCTTAGAATATTTGAGCATGAACCCTGCTTAAAATTCTAATGCCCTTATTCCAGAATTTCAAAGGCATATTTTTGTTCTACAGTTTGCAGGTATTGTGCCTAGGCTGAAATTTGCCCTATAATTAGTTCTTCCTTTTATTCAATTTTGTTTCATTTTTAACAGAAAGTAAAATAAGTCAGTGGTTCTGTTGCTAATGATTTCTGAGATGGGCTATAGCTTCAGTAATTTCAGTCTTTTTGATTGGTGGAATTAGTAAGAAGGAAGGTAAATGAGATGAAAAATGATAACATATTTATCAAGGGGACACAACTGCATGGAATTAATAATTATTCTTTCTAAGATTGCAGAAAATTACAATTAAGGAAAAAAAAAAGAAAAAATAAGATTTTACTGGTTTATAACAGTGAATTATCCAGAGGTGGCTTAGGTATTCTCCAACTTAGTGCTCCCACTGAAGCACTCCAAATGATGCACTGCTCACTCACGCTCTGTTCCTTTTTCTTCTCTCCCTTCCATGGGATGGAAAGTAGAATTGAAGGCACAAAAGGTAAAGACCATTGGCTGGGACAAAAAAAAAAAAATTACTGGAAACAGCAATAACATAAGAAAATGAACAGTAACAGCAACAATATTAATAAAACAGTGTACAAAGGAGGCAAACAATTCACAAGAGAATGCTCACCACGTGAAGCCCAAAAACATCTGACTGTTCACTTCCTGCTACTTGACCAGAAAGGACTCCTTCCCTCACCACCAGCAGTGATGTCAGGTGCTACAGAGTAATGTCTGGGTCCCAGCCATGCTGTTACTGAATACTGCAAAAATTAGCCCTGTCTGGGCTGGAACCAAAAGATAAATTAATATATGGCAAGTAAATTTTTGCTAGAAGTATTAAAATAGAGACTGTACACCTTTTTAAAAAAAGTTGTTTTACAGACATGTAGTAAGTGTGCACATGTTGAAAGACAGTCAGATGTATTTTAGGTTAGTAGGTAATTTTCTTATTAGAAGAATTTAGTTCTAAATACATTTATTGTAGACATAAACATCTACCAAGCCATAAAGATTTGTATTTCTGATGAATATTGTGTTATTATTCCAGACCTTGTTGCCCTGAGGTCCCTTTCCTAGTAAATGAATATATGAAAATCAAAATCAGGTAAATAGTAAAATGCATGGCTCACCCACTGATTTCAGTTAGGTTGTACATGGCTCTGCTTCTAGGAGTTCTGCTTATGTTTCCTGGCACCAGTATTTTTCTCTTTTTAATGATAAAAATAATCAAGTACAGAAGAAGGGTCAAAAGCTTTCTTCAAGTAAAATACAGTCCTACTGTACAGAAAATGTTCATGTCTTGACTCCTTAGATCAAGATCCATTTTTGCCTCCTGCCTAATACTGCTCTGTGGCTCTTTGTCATTGTCCCTGGGTAGAACAACCTGTCAGTCAGTTGAAAGTGCCCTTTGCATTGGTAATAGTATGCTGATTTATGATTCTTGTAATGTGCGTGGTTGCCTTCTAAAAGAAATTTGGTCAGAGCTTTTCATTTGAAACTTCATCTAGAAGTATTTCTTTTGAATATGCTGTTTTAAAATCCAACACATCAGTGTTTATGTGAGTTAGGCATAGGTTTACACGGTTCTGCTTTTTTTTCTTTAAATTAAACTAGTTCATAGTATCACTGAAATGAACAGCATGCTACGAAACTATATAGCTGCAACATCTTGTCTCTCTTAATGTAACGTTAGACTTGATTCATAACACAGTTTTTTCCCCAGAGACTCAAATGAAAGTTTCATTTTCAGCATAAAGGTACCTAACCAATGTCAGGCAATCATAAGTGGTGTGAATTATATAGATCTTAGATTTATAATCTGCCTGAACCTAACCCTGAAAATCATCTGGCTATTTGTAAGGAATATCTTGGAAACTTTAAAAGACATATGCAGTCGTTAAATTCTCATCATATGCACACATTTAATAGGATTTTTTTTTGTTACTAATCTCAGCTCAGCAGACTTAGTCCTTCCCTTGTTACCACTATAATTTATATGTAATCACAATTTGACAACCTTAGTGTAAAGCTGCACTCTGTCCTCCAAGGAAATTTAATACCTTCTGCTCTGTACTCTCATAGCATTTATCACTCTAACAATAGGTGTATATGACCCTGTTCATTTACCCTCCAACGTGTGCAAAGGAGTTACTTTAGTATAACCAGGTTCCCAACATAATATATCAGTGACTGTTTTTAGCTGTTGATTTGCATATGGGGTGGTGTTGTTCTCTTCCAACTGAGTTAAATTTTCAAAGAATTCATTATTTCAGTGGATTTTCTTACCTTGCTTTCTGATGTTATGCTACCAGCAGAAAGTAAAAGATGAGTATACATGATTGTCATGCTTTTATGAAAACACAAACCTGATTTAAATGTCTTCTATCTCTTGGGAAGTGCAGCTAAGGCTCGTCCTGAGGCAGAGTTAGATATTTCTGACTACCAGATGGGTGTTTTTTATTCTTTGCCAGTTTCCACCTCTTCTGTTGATCCACCTGTTCTGTTGCGGTTATTTCCTGAATATCAGCCAAATGCCCACCAGGATATTCACCACTCATTCTCCTTCCTCTGTGGGACAGGGGAAGGAAACAGGATGAAAAATCTCATGGGCTTTCCTACCTCTCAGCCCTGCTGAAATCAGCCTCCTTCACTCCCAGCAGAAGTGGCACAAGGAGAGTGGGGAGGGCTAGCATTAGTCCACAGCAGGCTCTTGCTGCTGCTGCTGCTTATTGCTTCTCACTCTTACTGTGCTCCACCACACACCCACTGTGGGCTGCAGTGTGAATGCCTGCTCCAGCTTCTGCTGTGCCACCTCCTCCTCATCCTCTTTCTCTTCTGACCTTGCAGCTGTTTTTTTACATTTTTTGGTCCCCTTTTCCTTTCTCTAAAAGAGTTTGGTTGCAAGGTTTTTCTGCCTTTTCTTAAATATGCTTTCCCAGAAGGGCCAGCTCCTTGGCTGCAGGGCTCAGCTGTTCCCTATGGGTTAGTTAGAGCAAGGCCAGCCAAGGCCTTTCCTCACAGAGAGAATAATTCCTACGTTCATTAAAAATTAAATAGTATTAAAAATGGACCACTAAAGAGTTGTTTTGTCTTTATGAAGGAAGGATATACTGAGCATGTAGAAGTGACTTCCAGTTTGATAATTGTTTCAGAGAAATCATTTGAGTAGGAGATTTGGATCTTATCCTCATTTGCAAGTTTTCCTTGACCAATGAGTATCCTTCACAAAATTGTGAACCTGTGAATCTAGAGATCTTCTTGAAACTTATGCAAATATATTCCTTCATTATTTTTTTTTTACTTGAAGTCTCTAAAACAAAAATTTCACCAGCCTTTGAGCCAAAGGGATAAGGGTTCTATCGAGATTCTTTCATCATCTTTCTGAGGTAATCAAAAGTAAGACCCCAGTCATCCCAAGTGAGAGCTCTAGGGAGTGAATTAAGATAGACATTTGGTGCAGATGATTTAAGTAAGGTACACATTTGTGTAGATGATTTATGTCCCTTTACACTTTTCCTTGCTTTCTGCTCAATCCCACCCCTACGTTAGGTGAAGCAGATATGAACTAAATAAACCAGATGCCAGCTCAAGAGAGGAGGGAAGGATGGTACTGCTGTCTTTCATGTCCCCACAGCTGGAGAAGCAGATAAGCTGCATCAGGAGTTAGTCACATCACTTTCATATTTACAGAGATTTCCTGGATCATGCTGATATTCTCCTTTGCTGGATTCATCAATCTTTGCTGCCTTGTAGTTTTGTGAAAGACTCAAGTACATGAGACATTAGATAGTTCACTATTTTTGCACCATGCTTACACGCTCTAAAGAGTTGGGTACTAAAGTAAAACTATAAAAGGGAGATACTAAGATTAAATCTCCTGACTGCAAAGGCCTTTTCAGCCAATTCCTGGCATTATTCAACTCAGTGTGGCCAAAATATTGTTGAAGATTTATTTAGTTTGTGTGGCTATTGCTCTGTCATTTCAGTGATGTGTCTTGCAGGTTTGTGTGGACTTTTGTCGAAGGTAGTTTAAGGTAGAAGTCTGGGCTTGAGGCACTGAAGTACATAGTACATGTATTTGTTGCACATCACCAGATCACAGGTACAGTATCATCCAAAAGTACAGCAGCAAGATTCACCAGATGTCAATTCTTACTTATGTAAGTAAATTAAAATTCAAGTCCAAGTTGTGGTATAAAAGAGAATTTTACCAGGTAAATATACTGGTAAATGTAATACTGAAAAAGTTGAAAATTCTTTGCTTCTTCTCTCATACTAAAAAATTAAAATAAAAGATTGTATCAAAAGCACTCCTAGGAGTGCAAAGAATTGTCACGTTGTGAAGGAAGACATTATCCTGATAAGACCGAAAAATTTCAGCTTCTCTGAAATCTTTCTGTATTCAATTCTGTATACGAAGTCAGAAATAAATTACATTGGTAGGGGTCCCTAGGCATGAAAACAAGAAGGCTTGGAATTATATTCTGTTTTTTTATACTGTGCATTCTCTTATATGGCTTAAGGTCAGCAGGTTCTTTATCTGTGCATCATGTGAGTCATTAACCACACCTCCACTTGTAGAAGATAAGAAGAAGATAAGATTGTCTTTATACAACCAAGTGCAATATCCAACCAAAGTACTTGATTCTGTATTCGATTGTTATATCCCTTCAAGAACATTACTGAGACCCCAGTGGCATATTTTAAAAATATTATGTCCACTTAGCACACTTGGTGCTGACTTTGACAATGTCTGATTACTCTGAATGCCAAGTTTTGTTTTAGCAATGACTTCTGATTACAGTATCTTGCCACAAGCTGCACCAAATTATCATGAAAAGGATTGGCCAGTTATCAGGTACTGCATGACTCGCTGATCTCAATGTTAAAATCTCTGGGACAATGAGTGAAATAGAATTTTCTCCCATCCCATCTGGTAAGCAGAAAGAAATTATGACTAGAAAATACTATTACTTTTATTCAACAGTCAAAGGTGTCTGTTTGCTTCAGTATTAACTATAGATCACCTTGGTGTGCCATGGACCATTCAAATTATATTTGTGAACACTTAATTGCTTTCTTCTCCATGTTCCTAGCAGTTGCACTTTTTACCCTTTTATTGCAGTGAATTATGCCTCTTGTCAAGAAGGCAACTGTTTGCAGGAGATAAAATGCAGAGCCACAAACACTCAGGCTCTGAACTTTTTGTGCATGAAATGATTCTTTGTCCTATTTTTAGATATTTTTAATATATTTTAAAGCAGGCAAGACAAACAAAAATGGAAACAATAAATAAAGCAAGAAAACCCTGAAACATTTCTGATGAATAAAGCTGAAAAGTCTAGTAAGTGAAAATGTGATTCCAAAGAAAATTGAACTCTGCATTTTAAAAAGCTACTTCCTTTCCTACAGCAAATGCAAGTTGTGTATTATAACATTTACAAGAAATGCTGTGGGCTTATTTTAGTCCATGAATGATCTCTTAGAGTTTATTTCCTGTCAGTATGATGTACAAGAAACAAATTTTGTGGTTACTTAATTACTGATATGCTTACACACTTCTCTGAAGTAGTGAACGGTCTTTCAGTAAGTCATAAAAAAGCGCTTGGGGCTAAAGAATGAGACATGTATTTCTAGGCACAAAAATTTTGGTTGTAGAAAATCTAGAAAAAATTTTGTTGCAGAAATCTTTAGATTTAGCTGTGAAATTGGACTGTGGATTTGTTAACTTCTATTTATTGGATTGGAAAAACCCATATATTACATCTCTCTCATTAATTACAGCACTTAAAAATGACAAAAAAATCAGATCCTTAGAGACTTTAAATCATATAAGATATTTATAATTTGTTGTATAGAATGAATGCACTGATACCCTGTCTCCTCCAGCGAGGGAGGTGGGGTGAAGGGGAAAGGAGGCTTGTAATAATTTCCTACTATGTTCATTTAACGTTATGATGGTTCCTCTCAGGAGACCATAATGAAAAGATAAGAGACTAATGATCCATAAATTTAACAGAACCCAGACTGAACAATCTTTCAGTCGGACAAACTTAATTAACATTAAGACACATTTTCTTGAGATGAGTATATATAAATGCGTGTGTGTGAAATCAAACACCAAGGTAAGAACATTTCTTAACTTCTCAAAAAGTTTGCTTTCAGACTGTCACTTTAGGTTTCCAAATCTGACTCCTTTCTGCTTTCAAAATGTAAATTTGCTGTTTCCAGTTTTATTTATACTTTGTTTTCAAAAATACAGCTGTCACTGCTCTTACTTCATACTTGATCTTTTCTTTGGATATACTGTCACAACTACTTATTCAAGTGACAAAACTAAGGATTTTTTACTGGTTCCTTTTGTTCTGATTATATCTTTAGCATCACACACAGTAACATAACCAAGGTCTTGTATTTGCTTGTGGTCAACCTAAACCAATCTGTAACAAACATAGAGTGTATATCAAATCCCATCCCAGTACCGACAGCTTCAATTCTTGTATGGAGAAGCTTTGAAGGAAAGTAGAATAGCCTTGTCACCTATTCTCTCAATGACTCTGTAATTTCATAGTGTGGACACCCTCGCTAGTGAGTATGAGAGCATATTCAGAATAAAGTTCTCTCTAAAATGGTTTTCAAAGGAGGTTAAATTTCTGTCCTTCCTCATAGTGAGTTGCTGGCACAAACAAGCATAGGCAGACCAGTTGAGCACTTGAGTTGCACCATTAAGACTGATTTTGACAGTCTGCCAACAAATACAGGCCCACCTTATTTTATTATGATAGATGCATCTGCATAAAATCAGTGAATCTGAGGAATTTAGGAATATTTGCTGAGATGCCTGTGTGCAATAACACAATCTGTGCTTGTACTGCAAGTGATCATACCCTGTTTTATCTTTCACTTAAGATAGCAATGAACTCTTGAGGACTGAGGTTTAAGTTTAGGCATATACAAGCTGAACCCTTGTCTCATTCATAGATGGCTTGTTCATACTTGCCTAGCTATATTCATCCTCATTTTATATGCCTGTGCATGCTGAAGTCAGATTTCTGATGGCAATAGAGAAAAGATCTGCATTCTTTTCTACTTGTGATTTTGGTGGGGTTTGTTTACATATTCTTCTCCATAGCAGAAAAGCTAAGAAAATATTGAAAGAGTTATGTATTATACAGATGACAGACAGATAATTTGACAGATAGGAATTTTGGTTAACAGACTTAATAATTCTAATTTAATCAATCAATAAGAGCTAATAAGTTGTACAGTCCGATATTTTTTCTGCCTTTTTGTTTTGTTTTTCCTCTACATACTGTGCTGCATGGCAGAAAACATGTGAAATGCTGATTCTGTCCTTGCTTTCATCCCTTCTTTCTGCTTTGTTTCTAAGGAGCAGTTTCTCTCAGAAAGAAGCAGTTCATTTTGCTGTGTAAATTCATAGTAAAAATCTTATCAACATTTTGCTTATTCTCTCATCACTTTTCAATATGACAGCTCTCCATATACATGCTGGAAGCAGTGCTCTTCATAATCATTCCCTCTTCAGTAAAAGTCATTAAGTCTACATTGTCAAATATTACCTTGATTACAAATGTACATATTTTCCATACTGCTAATATAAAATAAATGTCATGTATTTTTATTGCAGCTCTAGCAAAGTGGTTGATATTAAGGAACCATTAAGGAAACCTGAATCCCAGATCATTATTCATTCAACAGTCAAAAAAAGCATCTGTGCATTAGATGCTATTAGCACATGCAGAATGCCAGATATAATGATCCCATTAAATCAGACTTGATTAATAGTTTATAAAGACTGAATTTATGTTATTTTTAGAAATACAGTTTATATTACCCATTTGCATTATTTTTTGGAAATACTGTTTCAGTGAAGAACAGCCTGAAGGCCTTTCCTTGGCAAGTATGTAGTGTTCCATCCATTCTGATCCACTTCCACCTAGACTAGGGAGGTAGAAGGTCATTATATGGAGAAGATTGGATTTCTCCAAGCTTGCATGTACAGAAATATGCTTTTATTATGTGTCACCACATTAACTGTTCTATGTACTTAAAACTTGCTCAAGGATTTAGCAAAACTTTCTACTTTCTCTGTTTGTCAAAACCCAATGTTATTGTGTTTATAGTTTTAGGTGTGCTGTAGTAATTAAATGAAGTTGATTGCAGACTTGTCCTATGCCACTTGTAGCACTGAAATAAAAGCATTTCAAATGGACCGAGTCCATTTGGTTTTTTTTTTTGCTGTTTGGGTTGCAATAGCTGAGAAAATGTCTCTGTCAGGATATTGAATTTTCTCTTGTTCCCACAGAATTCCCTAATGTGAGCTCTTGTTTATGTTAAGTGGCTAAATTTCCAGGGCTGCAAAGAATGACTGAAAAATATCCAGGTTTTTTTCTCCTGGTTAAAATTGTCTTTTGTCTTTATTGATCTATCAGTTTGCTCAGTGACTTTCCAACGCACCTTGGTTCAGATGAGTTGCATAGAAAATGTGAAGGCTTGGTACCCATTTTTGCTCTGCCAGACTCAGCCATCACTACATCCTCCTTTGCTCTGCTTTGGTTAGCTTTGGTTCTGTCTGACATGAGGAGTGTGTATAGCTTTAAGTTCTCTCCAGAGCATGGTAAAACCTTTATCAAGTAATGCTTCATTTTATGGATTGATATGAAGGATTAACATTATCAAAGATCTCATCTCTTTTAATCACAATGGGGAACATTTTTTTTCCCCTAGCAGAAGAAGAAATTATAATGCCTGTATTTGGGAAATTATAGCTAATCTGTACTCTGTTCCTTCAAAGGAGATCTTGATCTTTATCTTCAAGCTTAAACCACACACAAAGATTATCTCTTTTTTCATTTTAAAGGAGCTGGAACCTCAAATATCTGTAGAAGTTTCAGCTTTTTATTGTCCTGAAAGAAGCTGCTGTTAAAAACTGACGCAAATTTAAACAAAGACGCTGTTCATAAAAACAATGGATGGACACTCTTGTCAAGGAAAAACATTGACTGTTTCAGCAGGCAACACAACCCTGACTGTTTTAAGCACAAGCCCTTCAGGAGAACTCTTACTTTTGCTCACTGAACCACAAAATTAAAGTACCATGGAAGAAATCCAGACGTGCAACAATGCCCAAATATGTATCGCACTACACTGAAAGGCTTCAAAATTACTGTGTTTACACAAGGGTATTACTGACAGAATAAATGAAAATTTTATGGTCAAAGAAAAGAAACACAATTTTTGTTAACTAGCATTTTTCTACTGCTCTAAAGCTTTTATTGGGAGCAGAGGGAATTTGTACTCAGTGAAGTAGATCAGTGAAATGATAATTTGTCTTTGAATGGAGCACTTTTATCCCATTAATTTCAGCCATTATGGTGTGAGATAAGATGTAAGCCATGACTAACTGAAAATTAAGGTCCCAAAAAAAGAGCAACGAAACAAAAGAGTACCTTATGCAGTATTATACAAAGCACATGCTAAAATTAATTTTTACTCAATCTTTTATTATGGCCACTTTTAATCTCAATTCTTTATGCACTTAATCATGCCTGCTTCTGCTATATTTAAATATATTCAGTTTACTCATCAGATCTCTTTTTAAGGATATTTGATTAAAATCCTTTCTTGTTGCAGTTAAGAGAAAAAGGGCGTTGCAGTGGAGATATACTTTAGGTGACTGTAAGGCATTGAAAATTTTCTTTCCTTTCCTATACTTCAAATGAAGGAATCATTTAGCATGTTACAAAGAAGCATATTTTAGATTGTGTTATTTTCAAAATTAATCCGGCATTGTATGTTGAATATTACTGATAATAATCCTTTTATAAAAAAATGTAATCACTGTGATGTTTTTGTTACATTTCAGGGTAACAAGAAAAGAGGAAAGGATCATTGACATATGTTGTCAGAAGGAATCTCCAGAGTTCAAGACATTTCATTCCATCTATTGCGCTGAAGCTGGATCATGCAAAACTACCATATGCTTTTCTAATCTGTTCTGAGAAACAGTGAAGAATGGTTCATCACATCCTTGGGTAGCCTGGTGAAGTGCCTCATTACTCTTCATTAGAATCCTTTTACTGCTCCAAACCTAAAGCCTTTGCTGATTTCTACTTGTCCTTCCCCTGATGTATATGACGAACAAACCATCTTCTTTTTTTCTAACTGCTTTTAAAATAATGTTTTCTACTAGCCAGACCTTTTTTTTTTTTTTTTTGACTGAACACATCTCCTTTTTTTTTCCTCTGAGTCATGCTTTATAAAATTCTTTACATGTTCACATTTTTTCCAATTTTCCCTGCTGGAATCTGCAGTCTGCCAGTATCATTCTTAAGACATCCAAAATGAGCCTGAATCCTTCAGGGACTCCATACTACCAGCAAACAGGGCAAAGAAAGCTGCCTCTCCTGTTCTCTGTAGGACCTCCTAGGACACATCCTGAAGTGAGATCTGTCTTTACAACAGCAGTCCCTTATGAATTTGTAGTGTACCTCTGATCTTTGTATGCCCTTAATATATTTTCTGCCTGACAGATTTTTCACCACTGGGAATGATGCATTCAGTTGGGTTGTGGCTGTTATCCTCCTTGAGTACTTTCTGCTAGATTTTTGAATTCATCTTGTTGAACAATCTTATTGAGATTGTCCAGCTAAAATTTCCCAGTAGCTATGATTTGAAAAAGCAAGAGCTATCCTCTTCTAATCCTTTGGAGATTGCAAGTAAATCTTTTCATCTGAAAAGGTGAGAAAATTCAGTCTAAGTTTTAAGAGGCGTATCCTGGGATGTCCACCTTTAATGCCACAATTCCACCCATAGATTGTCTTTTGTTGCTTCTTTCCATAGTCTGGCGCATCGAAATTCTATGTAAAGACTCAGCAAGTTCTGCTGTAATGGAAATATGAAGAAAAAGAAAGTACTTTAAAATAAAACAGGTTTCCCAGTTCTATGTTTTTCAGGTTCCATGAGGTTTATTTTCCACTGTCACCCACAAAATTTATTCGTAAAGAGGGATCATTATTCATGGATGCTCTGGGCAGAATTTCCATCTGCTCTCGAGATCTTCCCACTGATATTGTTAGTTAGCTAAAATATATCATAACATCACCCCCCTCCTAATGTTGCAAGAGGATTAGATTTAAGGTTCCCTGAGCAGTTTCGATATTCATTGGCAGAAAAGGTGATGGTAGAAAAATTCAAGGCAAAACTGAGAACTGGGAGCTACATGGCTGTCCAAGTGGGCCTCTTCCAAACAGGCAAATGCACCTTGCTTGCATGCACATAGAAGGCAAAACAAAACTGAGAGAGTTTCTTGCCCTCTACTCAGCCATTCACTCCTTTTTCCTCTGCCAGAGCTGCCTGTTGCTCTACCTCTGCAGACAGACAAGCTGTGTGTGTTTGCACCTCCTGAGAGAGGGGGCATAAAATTCTCATAGAAACTGCAATTCAAGCAGAAGTTGGAAAGCTATTTTAAATTGATAATAAAAAGATAAATGTGCTAAAGTGATAATCAGGGAACATTAAGCACTAATGCTTATTATCACAAAAGCCAAGTCTAATCAGCTTTTAAATGTATAATTAAATTTATATTTCATTAGTTTTCTGAATCTGGACTATGTTTTAGTTGGGAAACCCTGTGAGACTGCCAAGCTAAAAATATATCTAAGGGACCCAGAGCTGATGTGGAAACTTAGTACTGCTGCAAGGAAGGCAGAACAGTCTAGAGAAGGTTCTATAGAGATGTATAAAATTTGTAGAGGGAAGTCCAGAGCAGGGTTTTAAACAAAAATGTGCACATGCAGCTGCAATCTGACTCGTGTCACTGTATGCCAAGAGCCTGAAGACATAGTATGGGTTTTATAAGTAAAACCATTTCTGTGCAGGATCAATGTTAAATAAATTATTTACTTCTTCTGAGGAAGAAACAGAATGATAATGGAATCATTGATACAGTCTTGGGAAAGGCTTTATTTTGTTTTGTTCTCTTTTTCTCCAATAGCTCCTAAATATCTTCAAGATGTATAATTTCCAGAAAAACAATTGAAAGGAGACTCGAGAAGAAAGGAGATAGAATTGGTTTTGTCACAGCACTAAAAACAATGTTGTGGTGTAACCTCTAAAAAGACTAAAAATATAAAACCTAATTCAGAAATAAGTTTTCGGATTTTTGGTTTTGGTTTTGTTTTGGCAAATGAGAACGATAGCCTTATTAAATGTTTTACACTGAGTTTTGAAGAACTTTACAAATTATCCTGCTATTAGGTTAATTCTTGTATTCATTATTAATTGACTGGGAATTAGAACTCTCTGGAAAAATAAGTAAGGGGACAGAACCAAAGAAAAGACCTTATACTGCAGAATCTTGTGTTGTAAGGAAGAAATTAGTGCAAGTTATTTTTGTCAGTGGTAGCATACATGGTTTACAGTAAAAGAAAAAGGTGAAGTTTGTAGGCTCTTTATTCTATCACATAAAGCTGAAGCTAATTTATTCAGGCTCTCTGATATGGATTAGTTTTTCTAATTACTTTCTTAGGTTTTGATCCTCACAAACATATGAGGGGAGTAGAGGCAGTATAGGAGGACATTAATGAGTAAAGATATTAGGTCTCTCTTTTTTTGTAGACACATCCACTAGGAATATTTTGAATATTTCAGTACATTTTATTATTTTATTATTCCTTTTTTTTTTCTTTTTTTTTTTTTTTTACCCCCACTGTCTGCTGGCAGCAAACTGTAACAGTGAAATATTTCCATAATTTCTTAGTTTGAGAGGCTTGGCCCACCTCTTCTTAGACCTGACTGTGTGTATGAGGTTGTGGAAGTGTCAAAACACAATACTTGTTCTTAATCCAGTCATCCCCAAGACAAGAAAGAAGAAGAAGAAAAAAAAATGCACAGAAAAAGTGACCTGGGTGATTCTCAGTACCATCCAGGGAGCAGCAGTTCATTCTGCACTATGGAGAAGGAGAGCAGTCTGATCACTGGAAAAGATCCTGTTACCATGATGCCTTACAGTACGTCCACCTTCTATCCTGCTGCTGCTGACAAGTCAGAAAGGTTTACATGGGACCTTCTTGGTGTCACCTTGTATACCCTCCCTTCTGTTCAGGACTTGCTTTCCATTTTTTTTTCTCATCTGATGAAACAGGTGGGTACAATCACCTACAAGTAAAAAAAAATTAATGATGAATAGCCATTAGGGAAAAAAACCAAATACGAAGAGCAAAATAA
>JANRGV010000062.1:69673927-69692365 GCA_024734035.1 Alethe castanea
AAGAGCAAAATAAGAAGAAAAAAGCCTACCCTCCAAACCCAATACTAAAATAAATTTTCTTAATGCTTTGCTATAATTTTGGGTTAGCTGACTTCTTAAAATTAAGAAGAAACATGTTTCATGTCTTAAAAAACACTTGTAATAAACCTAATAGAGATGCAAATGTGTGAGTACGTTGTTGCAATGAATTATGCAGTATTTGATGTTTTTCAAAAAATGAGGGAGACATTTTGTTTACGTGCTTCATGCTTTCTTAAAACAAAAAGACAACTCAAAAATTAAGGAAGTCTCTGCTTCTCCAAGAATGACGTTATGCTTACATGACTGGAATATAAATTATACTATGCAGATAAAAGATGGAGTGGATAGGGATATCAAGCAAAGATTTATACAATCAAGACCAGATATAGGGTTTTTTTTTTAAATTCCATTTACTCCTTACTAATTATAATCATCTTCTATGAATTGAAACTCTTTTAGTTGCTACATTTTTCTTTCCCTTTTATGCCAATTAACTTTTAAATATAACAGAAAAGTTAAAAGATGGCAATGTGCCAATAATAAATATACATACCTGGAAAATAAAAATAGTATTTAAATACTGACTGTCAGCACCATCCTGGGATGTTTTAGGATGAGTATTGTTTGCAGGTTGAAGCTGGTGATCCACCTGCTCTATTCAGCTCCAGTGAAACACATCTGGTATGCTGGGTCAAGCTCTGGGCTCCTCAGGACAAGTAAGATGCAGGCTTACTGACTGAGTCCAGTGATGGGCCATAAAGACAATTAAGGAATTAGAAGATCTCTTAAATAAGAAGAAGTTGAGAAAGCTGGGCTTCCTCAGCCAAGAGGCAGCTTGTGGAAGAACTCAGTATTGTGTTCTTTTATACACAAACCAGTTGTTTTGTCTTGCTCACAATAATATTCATACAAATATTCTGTCAGCATCTTAGTAGTCATATGTTCGAATTCATTGTCTTTTATGTAGAAAATTTCCTAGTGCTAGAAAATCAGAATTTAGCAGGATTCTAAAATGTATCTGCTGTGGATGGCTCAGCAATCACAGCAGCCCTCTCCAGAAACTCAAGGAACAGAGAATAAGTCCTTCTGTGTGCTACATATTATCTTGAGAGCAGTTGAGTGAACTGCCTCTTATTCCAATCTTAAGATATGCAAAAAAATTGTTTCTGGTTTTGGATTGTTTGTTTATCTTCTGGTTTTGCGATTTTTATTTTTTTTTATTTTTTTTTTGTCTTCCTGAGAGAATGGTTATTGGTTTCTTTGCTTAGCTATTGTTATTTTACTTTGTTTTTGCTAGCTGTTGCCTCTGGAATATAAATTTGGAACACAGAGGAAGTAAGTTTAACTTAAGTTCAGCAAAGATATTTAGATGTAGCTTTCTGCAGTCCTCTTAGGACTGGCATCCAGTTCTTCATTTAGCAAGGTGCAAATAGGAAGTCATGTGTCAGCCCTGAGCAGATGCTTTAGACACAAATATTTCACTAGAATAAAATAGAATGCTAAATCCATTATACCTTTTTAGCATGTAGGACTACAATCATGTCTACCTTTTAAGCTTACATTTTGAAAATATTTCTCTTTAAGCTTTTCTGTGCCATTTTGAATGCCCCTATTTAATGTGCTATAAAGGTATAGAGGCTTTCAAAAGACGTAGAAGTAAGATGTCCACTAAAGTCACAGGTCACTCTCATATAGTGAAGGATTAAGTAATTACTTTATTTATGAAAGCTAACATCAAGCTGACATCAGGCACTTTAGAACAGGATCTTATTTCATTATGCTGTGTTGTGCTTACCTATTTTATGCTAGAATTGTTGGAACCCATAATTTAGCTGACATAATGCACATAAATACTGAAGCACAAACATTTTATCATATAAATTACTGGTATGCAACTGGTATAAATATAAATCAGGGCCTGAGTAGCCTGGCTTAATGTCTCCCCTCCCTAGCCTTTGCACAGCTCTTGCAGAGAAGACAAGGAGCAGAGCTCTGGTGCACAGTCTGTCTTGTGGGCTGTACCTATGGTGCCCAAGCACACATCAGCTCTTTGCTGAGCTGCTGGGAAAACTGCAGCTCATCCTGCAGTGCTGCACCAGGTTCAAAGCTTCCAACAATTGGCTCATTGCTAATGGAGAAAAAAAGAATTAGGAAAGTTATGTGGAGACTTCTAGGAGAGGGCTTTCTTGTCAAAGTTTGGGCATGAAAGGGGTGATCCTGTGGAAGGTAAAGCATTTTTGAAGCAGCTTTCATAAATTTCATTTTCAGTGTCTATCTCGATCAGCCCTGAGTCTCTAATGAAGGAAAATCAAAAGTATCATTCTATAAGCTCAGTCACAGCTGTCATAAATTTATTTTTAGGTTAAGTTTTCAAAGTTACAGAGACAAAACAGAGTCAAATAAAGTTTCAACTGACAAAGAAGAGAAATGAGATTTGTTAATAATGCTCCTAAGCACAGCCATTGTAATAAGAGGACAGTTTCTCTCCCTTATGCTGAATAACATTACATTCGTTGGGATTTGTTTTACATATACTTATATATTCAAAATGCTTAGGTATTTTACAAGAATTAATGAGAGTTTTTAGAGGGTCAGGCCATTATTGGGAAAAAAAAAAAAAAAAATCAGTGAGATGGAAATGATCTGCCCCTACTGTCAGCTTCTGCGCTGTGTGTGGCCCCAGAGTGCAGAATGCAGCAAGCCAGCACTAATCCTGCAGATTGATATATCACCATCAGCTCCTTCAGGAATCACTCTGGGGATTTGAACCAACCATGTTAACACCTGATTTTGTTCAATGTGGCATCCTACAGAGAGTATCAGTCTGCTCTTTCCTTGGGTTAAACCCTGGCCACAGCTTTGTGGCTGGGACTGGTTTCCAGCCCAGTTTCCTTTACACAATTTTGGTCCATCTCCTGGCCACCTTCCTGTGTTCTTCTTAGGACACCAAGCTTCTTTCCGAGGTACTTTGTGGGACACAGCATTTCCTTCCCATGGAAAGAGTATGTCATTGCTGCTGTGTACAGAGTCAAACAGGATCACTTTTTAACATACTTGAATGGAAATTACATTTAGGTGTGGAATAGCTTTCCTTAGTAAAAGCTACCAACAGCTGAAATTGGTTTTTAAGTATTTATTTTTCTCAGTACCTGGAAGCTTGGACAGTTTATGCTCATGCTTTGCAACTTTTAGTAAGATTTTCTGGTATCTCCAAATTTTAGAGGAGAAAGTAAAGTTTCCCAGTGTCTCTTGGTATTTCGATTTCATGAAAATACCATATAAATTGCATGAATATTAAAAAGGAAAAAATTTGTTTTAGAGCCTAGAAATATTAAGTATTTCACCAAGCTTGTTTTTCTTGAGTTGAGTTTTAATATTGCGCTGTCCTAGAGGCAAACAAATAGTAAATATTCCTCGGCTTTTCTTTTTAGAGACAATAATACAAGGCCAGCCCTCTGTGAAGTGAGTTTTCTTTGGTTTGTAACAAACTAATAGAAAGCTGAGAGGAAATTAAAAACATGACTGTGCAAATTTGGCCAGAAAATTTCCAAATAAATAAAGTATTACATTTAGAAATTTGATATGATGTCAATAAAGTTTAGGGATTTTTTTTAAATCTTAGCAGTGAATGCAATTTCTCTTTTCAAAGCTGTGAAAGGAGATCCTGTTCCATCACAGGCTACTTTGCTGACAAATTACATTTGTGACAACAAGTTCATTATACAAAAGCTATTTACTAACCACAGGAGTGATTTAAAAGAAAGTTTTCCTCTTTTTGACACCTAAGTCAATCCTTTTGCTCCCATAGTGACACTGAGACACAGTAAGAAACAGGCTTCCTGATGAACCCCTCATTCAAAATATGCAATAGTTTTGTATTAAAGGCCCCTCAGGTTTGGGTGGCAACTGCAGGGCAGAAATCTCAATGGACAAATTTTTCCCTGAAGCTCCCTTCCACTGTTTAGCATGTGTGAAAATTGTGTTCTTTGGTAAGGCTTTATCTACAGCTCAGACCTCAGGATGAGATTAGGTCTTGCCTAGCATCACAAGAAAAGAGACAAACTGTGGGCAATGTGGCTTAATTCAAATATAACTCTATTAAAGCAATTGCCATGTCATGAGGAGTAAAGGACAGCAGCCTTGAAACAATCAGTGAAGTCTTTTTGGACAGATAACAAAAGAAGGTTTAAACATTTTCTCTCCGCTGAAATGATATTTTCATGGATCCTTAAGAGACTTCTGCTGAATTTGTGAATTTATGTTCACTAACAGATTTGATTTCTCTTCTGGGGAAATACCCACACTGGATTTCAGGAGAAAAAACCCCAAATTTCCCAATCAACCTGTCAATCAGCAATTGCCTTCAGTGTATGTCCATTTTCTCCTTGGTAATGAAAGAATTATGGGGAGCTTTTCTCTCAAGGTCCTTTACTGCAGCCAGTTCAGTATGTGAAGTAGTCCAAGTATAATTCAGTATGTGGCTTTCTAATAATAGCTCTTTCTGGGTAGCTGGATGCATGAAGAGATTATTTTTAAATACCTAATTGCCTTCCTCCCCTCCTAATTTAGCTAAATGTATGATTAGGCACAACTGCTAACTGTAACAAGCTGATTACTAAACTCAGGCAAACCAAAACTATAAAATCTTATTATTTCATTCCATACTTCAAAAACAGTAAATTTCTTTTTTCTGTCTAACAGTGGCTGAGACACAAGTTCAAGTTAGCATTACCAAGATCTGACCCTATTCTGTAAATAGCAGAAAGTGTAGTACACTTAAACTTTTTTTTCTTTTGGCCTGCTGAGAGTCTGTCTTCTGTCATCTGCAAATTTAATGAGTATCTAATGAAGATACAGACTTGAAGTCCAATCCATGAGGAGCTCAGAAGGAAATTTAAACTACAGCAAGCTCTAGGATCTGAGGACAGGTACCAGTACTGTTAAGACGTGTTTGTAGCGGTAAAACTGATGTTTCTGCTCTCTCTATGTTACCAAGACATTTTGTTCCCTAAATGCAAACACTATTTGGCTACTGCCTATTTATTGGCAAATCCGAGCACCTGTATTGCCAACAGTTTTTTCCATACAGTTGTAAATATGTGCCTCCAACAAGACTTCATGTTGGGTTACGGTTCTTGAAGACATTGTTTACTTTCGAGTCAATAGGAGCAGTGATGCTAAGGCACATTAAAACACCATAATGATGCTTCATTATTGGCTAGTCTCATCATTAGCACATTGTTCTTGTATTTTGTAAACATTCATATATCTGCCAAACCTGACAAGTCACCATTCCACCTTTAATTGTTACGAATGATTTGAGAGAATCCAGTTGGAGAATGAGAGCAAGAGTGGAAAAAAAAATTATCTCACACTTCCATGTTTTCTTCCCTGCAGGTCTGTTTTTTGTTTGTTTAGGTTTTTGTTTGTTTTTCTTCTTTTGTGTGCTTTTAATACATAGAATCTCTTGAATTATTTTCCTGAAAATCAACTGAAAAAATTTTAGTGACAAAAGTAAGTGTGTTCTCCTGATTAATCTGAGTTTGTTAGAGGCAAGCACTCTAAAAGTATTTTTGTCAGTTTTCTTCTAATTACATTGATTTGGGGTTTCTTTAAAAATATTTTAAAAAGTGCTCTTAATCGGGGGAACAATTAAACAATATGTGACATTTTATTCAGCATGCTTCATAGACAACAATCAATCCAGAATGTTTTGCTTACCAGATATCTATGATAGGCATAAATAACTAGGTGGGATGATAAATTATATATAAGAAAGCTGCTGTTTAGTTTCTCATGGAAAAGATTCTCTAAAAACACTCTAATCCTCTATGACCCTGTTCAGCTCCAATGCCATCTTCATCTCCAGAATTAGTACTCTTACTTCACTGTCAGATGTTGTGTACATTTAGAAGTGTCTTCCACTAGGATTGTTTTATCACAGACTACTTTTCATAGTCCTTTCTGTTGTGAAACCCCACACAGTTGTCCCCTCACACTGCACTGTTCAAGGAGGTTTTATTGCCAATCAGATCCATTTCTGTCTACTTTCTACTGCTAAACCGTGCTGAAAATTGCATTTCAGATGCACACCTTACCTTTTTTTACTTTCTGGGAGAAAATTAAAATATGATGCTAAAATCTATGAATGCCTGAAACTTATTTATCTGTCCTCTGTCTTCTGAAGAAATACCTATTTCTATATATGGGTCAATTTACAGCATTTCCAGACAAGTTAAATGACAGGAGATATTGAACTGGAAATCATTTGTTCTCAAGTTTTCTTTTCTAGATATAGTTTTAATTTTGGCAATTTGTAACATTGTTTCATGCTGGTGTTCTCTCACATTACTTCCAAGGCATGACAAGAGAGTCATCTCTTGTATTTGCCTTTAAAGGGAATGAGGGCTGTAGAAGTATCTTGCTCTCATAGACCATTTCTGCATTCATATGTTTTAACATTACCCACTCTTTTTAAGTCTTACAAGGAGTTTTCTTCCTCTTTTACTACTCTCATGTTCATGGATGCAATTAGAAAGGACTAATTCTCATATCTTTGGAATCCAGGATTGCAGAGCAAAATGGAATTGATTGGATGCCAGGCACAGAAAAAAAAAGGCAAATCTCTTGTGCTGAACACAGAGGTTACCCCCAGAAAATATTATTTCTCAAGCTCCACTTTCAGTTAGTCACCAAAATCTATAATTGATCTTATAGAAGGTAAGGAGCAATTGATAATATTTTCAGTGGAAAGAAGTCCTGTGAGAAGTATGAAGTGAGATGCAATTTATAGTGTAGTTGTGTGAAATTACCTAGGTAATTTTAATCTCAAGCAGAATTATTTCTGAAAAAAAGAGAACACAACATATTAGTAGTAAGAGAGGCTAATTTTTTTAGAGCATGTCTAGTTTTTTAAAAATAAAATATTGAAAGCTATGCAAATATAGAAGCCTTTTTACAGTGGTACTGTATCATATGCCACTAAACATCTGAAATCAGGATTTTCATTACAGTTGCCGGTGCCATTATTTTGAGTGGTCAATAATTCATTAGTACAAATGCAATGCAGGCTAAATTGTAACATACAACCATACAACTTTCTAATCCAAAGAAAACATTCCTTCTAGTAGGTTGCTTTTATATAGTTACAGGACGCATACCAACTTTTTATATGGACACTGATGCTGCTTGCTTATCCTCTTTTTTTGGGATATAATACCTTTACATTAAAAAAAAAGCAACAGAAAAAGGCAAAGAAACTTCCTTCTGAAAACATCACCTCTGTGTTGTCTTAGCTGATGCACTAGTAGAATAGCTGTCCCTTGAGTATTCTAGAAGACCTTCTAAATCCCTCTAAAAGTGGAATGAAATTTATTGTTATTTTAGGCAAACTGAATCAATAGCTAAAAATAAAAAATAAAAAATAAAAAATAAAAAATAAAAAATACACCAAACCCTCAACCAACTAACCAAACCCAAGAGCAGAAGCAAGCTTGGTCAGTGGGAATTAGTAAAATTTCTCTTTTACTGGATCTCCAAATGAATCCACTCTGCTTATTGCAAAACTCATGCAGGCCGTTCCCACAATCTCCCCATTCCCCTGATCTGGCAATTCTTTGAAGGGCTCTGCTGCTCGCATCTAGCCTACATGCTTGTATTTTATTTGTGTGGAAACCAGGAGGTGCAGAGATGGAATGGAAGTCTGGGCCACCACCAGTCATTCAGACGGTGTTGCAAGCACATGGTTGTGAGAGTGCCTGGACCAGACAACATGGATATGCTCCTGGATACAGTACTACAGATGTCACTTACAATGTGGAGGTTTTATTGAATACATGAAAAAAATCCCCACCAACTGCTGTGAATAATTAGGGTTAAATTTTTAAATTGTGGTGAATAAAATGTATGTGCATATCGATGCCATTCACCTTCTTAAAGAAGAAATCACTTGTATGACATTAGGACGAGCTATTTGGTTCACTCTGCATGTCTATTACTAGAATGTCATTCAAAGCAGATGAATTTTACATTGTAATCTGAGAGTAATTAGGCTCAGTAATGAATACAGAACAGTGTAACAGCTTTCTCTCATGGGCCCCATCAGCTATGGTGTTTTCTCTCAGCACAGCTGCTGTGAACATGAACAGAAAGGAATAATTCTTGTGATGTATCAGTCAAGCATTTTCATTGCTATAAAGTCTCAAAGTCAATAACGCATATTCTGAATTGGATTTAAACTCCAGGACTGGATTTATGCCAAGTATTTTTTCAAAATACAAAACTTTAAAAACTGTGCTGCAGTTCATCACTTCTTGCTGCAATGAGCTACATGTTTATGTTTCTCAGGAACAGGAGTTCACAGAAGCAATGGAATTTAAAATGGCAATTGTAAATGGCCTCATGGAAAGAAAAATCATTTTAGGAAGAAGTAAAAATGATGAGTATGCATATTCTCAACAGTGTAAAACTGCTAAGCTAACAGTAAAACTTGTTATCACAGCTCTGGTTTATGACAACATGACTGATGCAGCAAGAATAACATTTAGTTCTCATCTTTGTACAGCTTACAGAGATTATGTTGTTAATGGCTATCAAAACACAACTTTCTTCTCCTATACTATAGTTTAAAAATGTGTCTAAAAGACACACAAAGAACATAGGGATGTCTAAAATATGCTGGGAATTCCATATGTGTTATTTCATAGTTATTTAGGAATAGCTCAAGCAGGAAAAGCTGTATGTAAGCAGAAGTGCAGAGGGTGGTCTGGTTACAGGTGCTCTAAGAGTACCCAAGGGACTTCATAAAGTCAATTTTTTTGGGGTGTGGTGGTAAATGATGGTAAAATCATGGCAAAAACTGAGTGTCTTCAAAAGAATTTAAGCTCAAAATATTTATTGCTTGCCAATTCTAATAACATATACATTTTTTTAGCAGTGAGAATAAAACTGCAATGTACTAATGATCTCAACAGTCTCAGAAGCATACAAGCTAAAGTCTCCTAGAAATACAACTTCAGCATTAGTTGCTGCATAGGAAAAAGACCTGGCCTGTTGTAATGATTGAAATTCCTTAGTTGGGGTTGGACCAAAAAAACCCAACCAAATGAAAATACCCAAAAAACAGAAAAAAGTCCCCTAACTGCACACTTTATTCTTAAAAAAGAATTTAGTAGAAATTTCCTTTTTTTTCTGTCATTCAGCTTGCATGTGTAACCTTGTGACTCTATGGAAAATAATTTCAGGAAATAAAGACAAAACCTTTCTTTTTTGCACAAAATTTTATGCAGCGATATCAAGTAACACACTGAAATCAGGATGAAAATATCTTTACTACATCTCCTTGAACCACTGTAGTATTTCAGTTTCTTTTGGTTTCCAACTTTTATTTCTGTTTAGTTTTATTATTTTAAATTAATATTAAATGTGGATTTCTCCCCTACTGCATCAATTTCTCCTTTATTCTTAGTTTGAGTTCTTTTTCTCTGCTGTTTTTTTAAATTCAAGTGGGAGTCATGCTATAATAGATCTCACACTGAAGTGATACCCTGCACCATGTTGACTAAGTGATAGTGACAAGAATTACCTAGTGCCAATAACTTTTATTTTTATTTACCTTATGACTGTTTCTCTAGCCAAGCAGCGTGAAGGAGCCTTCATGCAATAGAGAATGAGGCCAAATGAATTGTTTAAAATTGAATTCCAGCAAATTTCAGCATAACTTGGTCAGTCTGCTGTCAGTGCTTGTTGTTTAGCACAATTCCCTGTTATATCCTTTCTCCTTCTTGGTGCCTCTTATGGCTATTTTTAATAAAAGGATGCACTTTGTCTAATATTTCAAATGTTTTATTTATGGACCAAGGAACACTGCAAATCTTCATTTAACATATCCCAGGGTGAAACCTGTCCAGTCTGAAAACTGTCTTGCCACAGTAATGAAAAGTAAATGCAGCATTTTACTAGATTCAAGCTTAGACATTGCAGTTCATTATTCCTTAGTAACAAAAGAAGTTTGAAGAAACTGCTTTCTTTTTCAGTTGGTTTTATAATATATAGATATTTTTTAACTTTAAAATCAAAATTGTTTTTTTTTTAATCTCTCCTACATATCCTTTTCTGTTTGTCTGCAGTTAGTGTCCAGTAAACTATGGGTTTTATTCCTGGTTTGCTAGTGGTCTGTTGAAAGGCTTAGGGACAGCTACTATTGAGCACATGGAAAAGCAAGGTGTGTTGGGAAAGACTCATTTAACTTCAGTAAATGAAAATCCTGACTCTCACACACACTCCACAGGGTGGAGTGCTGTGAGACTATCTGACTGAGCAAATGCACTTATTATTCTTTTGCTTCAAGAAAAAAAAAGTAAGTATCTTCTTTTTAATTCCCAAAAAAACCACCCCAAACAAATTTGGTTCTTCTCCATGGTTCAGTGCATCTGTAGGATGCTGGTATAGTTCCTTTTTCTTTCCCTCCCAGTGGTTGAGCAATCTTGAATCTGAGCATCCTGGTGTTTTGCAAGCCTTTCTAAGTGCCTTGCAGGTGATCATAGCTGGACAGGACATGATGTGCAGGTACATTACTGTTTCAACAGGTTTTGAGATGTTGCCATGGCTGCCTGGTACCAGGTGTCTTGCTCGTGTGCTTAGTTAAACTGAGACTCAGGTTTGTCAAGAAGGATTTAGGTCTTCACATTGGACAGATTTTTTGCTGCCTTCCTCTGTGTCCTAGGTTGTAGTTCACTTTGTAGGCTACTTTGAGTGAGAAAATTCCCTATTCTTGTGTAAGCTTTCCGCACAGGTACACTCTCTCACACACAGAGAAACACACATATGCACACACAAAGAAACAGTTTCTCATCTCCTTGTATCCTGCCCTGGGTAACTTTTTGTCTGGACAAAAGGGCCTTGAGAAATCAGGCACTGAGAGCAGGGAGATGGGAGTAAGGGAGACTGGAGCAGACAGGAAGAGCAGGCAGGAAAAGTATGCAGCACACTGGCAGCTTGGATGATCTCTCCATGACATATTTCTCAGGATGTTCTCTTGTGAGAATTGCCATTCCTCTACAGACTGTCTCTTAGCTTCCAGGCAGTTTTTTTAAACTTTCGTCCTCTTCTATTCTTCACACAACATACTGTGCAATGCTGCTGCTGCTCTCCCACATGGTGGCAGGTGTGTTATCCTGATAATCAGATGGATTTATTTGTTTGGCTGCTTCCTCTTTGTGATTTTGTTGGTTTTGCATGGCCTGGTTTTTGGTAGTCGGGGGGCCACAGAGGTGGCTTCTGTGAGAAACTGCTAGAAGCTTCCACCATGTCTGGTAGAGCCAATCCCTGATGGCTCTGAAGATGGACATGTTGCTGGTCAAAACCAGGTCAATTAGAGAGGTTGGTAATATCTCTTTGATAGCATATTTAAGAAGAAAATCAAAACAAAATGGGACACTTTTTTTTTTTCTAGCCAGAAAAGAGGAGGAGGTGAGAACAAGTGAGGAAAAACATAGTGACACCAAGGTCAGTGGGGAAGGAGGGGAAGGAGGTGCTCCAGGCGCCAGAGCTGCAGGCTATTGTGAGACCATGGTGAAACAGCTGTGCTCCTGCAATCCAAGGGGAACCATGGGGGATGCAGAGATCCACCCACAGCCCATGGGGATCCACGGGGGATGCAGAGATCCACCCACAGCCCATGGAAATCCACAGGGAATGCAGAGATCCACCCACAGCCCATGGGATCAATGGGGGATGCAGAGATCCACCTGCAGCCCATGGGATCCATGGGGGATGCAGAGATCCACCCACAGCCCATGGGGATCCACAGGGAATGCAGAGATCCACCCAGAGCCCATGGGATTCACAGGGGATGCAGAGATTCACCCACAGCCCATGGGGATCCACAGGGAATGCAGAGATCCACCCACAGCCCATGGGGATCCACAGGGAATGCAGAGATCCACCCACAGCCCATGTGGGGATGCCCATGCTGGAGCAGGTGGATGCCTGGAGGAGGCTGTGATCCAGTGGAAGACCTGATGGAGAGAGGGGTCCCTGCTCCTAGGCTGGAACAGCCTGTCCTTGGAGGAATGCACCCCCTGGGAAGAGAGAGCCATGTTGAAGCAGTTTTGGGAGGACTGCTGCTCATGAGATTTGGAGTCACGCCGGGGTAGTTCACAGGGAATAGTCTCCCATGTGAGGGACCCCAGGGTGCAGCAGGGGAAGAACTCCTTTCCTGGATCAGTAGAAGAAAACCTCAGGAAACAGGGAAAACTGGCAGAAAATGGAATATATCAGGCCCTGCAATGGCATGCAAACAAAAGGAACAGAGAAATCCTGCCGAGTTCTTTATCTTGTCTGGCCTTGTTTTCTTTGCCAAGTTACAAGGTCTCTGTACCTAATTGTGGATTAAGGATCAAGGTCTTTCCCTTCCCCTGTTCTTCCCCTGAAAGAATAGGGTTGTGCAGCCCTTGGGTCACATCACTTCTGTACTTGCCTCTTGTTTCACCCTCCCCACCCTTGAATATCTGAGGTGTGGGAACTCTACTTTGTGTTGGTGCTACAAAAAAAATATTGGGAGTGATATAATACGATCAATTCCACAGGAAAAAACACCTCAACAAATTAAAAATACTCCAGAACCCCTCAAAAAAACAAAACAAAACCCATCCAAACCAGCTGAATTTCATGCATGATCAGATAAAGAATGCCTGGATGCAGCATCAAAACCTTGATGTCAACCAATTTTATGCAGTTCCTTTGCTAAGAATTGCATTTGGAGAAAGCAGAGGGTGAACAGCGTTTATAAGGCATCCAGAAATTCTAAAAAGTTCCTACAAAAACCAAGAAAACAATAGATGCGGAAAAATATCACTGATGCCTGAATAAAATCAGCAATTCTAAGGTGTAAGTAAGGCCTGAATAAGATTGGCAATTATAAGGTATAACACAATAATATAATATAAAATATTTAATTTATTTAATTTAATTAATTTAATTGATATAACATATTAAAAAAACCCTTTGCCTTACTGCATATGATTCAGCTAACTTTTTTGCATCTATTTTAAAAGAAAATAAAATTGTTTTAACTCTGCTGATATGAAGTGTTAAAATACTTCAAAATCATGCTTTGTGTAAGAAAATGGCAATTCCAGTCCTGTCCTAAACAGTGGGATTGAAAACCATCTCAGAAAAATGGTTTTTGTGATACTGCCAGGCCCTCTTTGCAGACCAACAATATGTTTACATTCTAGAGTTAAGATTCTGATTAGAGCCCATTGTCAGTTATTTGTTCTAACAGAAGTGATAGGTTTTGCAGTTTGCCAGTTGCTGAAATGCTTTGTATGAAGATCAAAAGAGAAATGTTTCCATTATGTGAGGGGGAAGTATTTCTGTGTGAAAATGTGGGGCCTTTTTCTTATGTATACTTTTTAAAAATGGCATTTCAAGAACTCTCTTCTGAATGAACCAGTATTTGTTGTAATTTTAAAATATTTTTAAAATGCAAGACAAGTCAGGCTGTTATGCTGGCTTTGTGTTTGCCCTCTGTTTATAAACAGTACTGAGGATCATCCATCATCTGCTCCAGACTTCAGAATGATGACATCTGGACTTCATCCTCACAATGCTGTAACACTGTCACCTCAAACAAACTCAGAAAATGCTAAAAAAACAGCACAACTTACAACCATTCCACAAGCATAATATCTGTGTGCAAACGAAAGGTGAAAAGACTCATTTGGCTTGAAATAATTAAAGTTTTGGGGTTTCTTTTTTTTTTGTCTTGGTTTGGTTTTTTTCCCCCCTCTTCCCTTTTCCTGGCTTTAACTTATTGAACTTTTTACTTAAGGCAGCCTGAAGACATGAAATTACAGATGGTGCTCACTCATCTTAAAATTCAAAACTTCCTCTTTCCAAAGGTAATTGTTTCCAGTTGATACTTGCCACTTGAAGGGGATAAGTCAATCATTTCTAGAATGAAAACAGCTTTTATATTCCTGAGAAGGGAAACTCCCTGAAAAGATCTCTGTCCTCAGAAAAGGGATTGAATCTTCTTTCCTTCACCTAAAATCTGATTTCAGGTGTCAAACCCACACACAAAAACTTTTGCAGAAACAGGTAAAAGTAGCAAGAGTTCCTTGATATTTATAGTCTACGAATGCTAAAATACAAGTGGGAAAATCAGATAGTATACTTGAAAATATTAAATATTTCAAAACTTTCTCACAGGGGTTGGTCTCAGACATCTAGAGCCTGTAGCCTTTTCGAAATCTGGAGCATTTTGAACAGCAGATCATGGAATAACTGCAAGAATATGTAAAGAGAATATGCCATTTACAGTGTGCTTGATTAGGTTTCTAACCCACACTGAAATAAAATAATCCCGGTTAATGGTATCTATTTTAATAAACATTTTTACAGTCAGAAATACAAGTTAAATTCTTTCTATGACTTTTGATAAGCTTCTAGAGGGCATGCTGGCTAATAACGATGCTCTAATTATTTAGTAGCTCCAGACTGGGATTGGAATCTTTGGATTTTGTGTTTTCTCCAGGTTCTTCCTGTTCCTGTCAAAATAAGGCTATTCCCTCCTGTCTGTTTGCACCTTGATTTACTTTAGCTGTATCTTCTCTCTTTTTCTTGGGTTATTAAATATTCTTTCAGAGTAAACCATCTGTCTGATGATTTTCCACTGACTGATACATAGCTCTGGGAAAGGATAAACTAATTTTGCCAAAACTCTCTCTGGATTTGGCTGTTGCATATCCCATTGCTAGGGACATGGAAAAAAACACTACAATTCAATTCTATTGGTGAATGCAATATTATTTGAGAAATAAAACTTCCTTATTAGGATATTTAGCCTTCTTGGATCTTTAGAGAATCATAAAACAAAGTAATTCCCTATTACCTCAGTGAAAAGGAATTAACGAAAGAGCAAAATTACCAGAAAGGTCTGAAAGGAAATGGTAATCTGTAAGGACCAGAATGAACGCCATTTGTGCTGCCGTCCCGCACGGCAGGGGCGTTTCCCGCCCAGCCTCGGCGACCGCGCACCCAGCTCCGCTCCCGGCCCCGCGGGAATTCAGACGTTGTAGCTCCGGGAGGGACGTTCATTGTTTTTGGGGGCTAGCTAAAGGGTTTTAATAAGTTAATTACTGTTGGTTAAAGGTTTAAAGCAGTCCAGGATGTGGTGTGGGTTGTTGCAGAGGGGCGTGGTAACATCTCGGGGTGAAGTCAGCGCAGCGATAGCAGCGCCAGGGCTGCGTCAGGTGGAAGGAACTGTCCAATCACTCGACGCCCTGAGGGAATGGTGACCAATGGAAGCCCTGGAGACGGACCAATTATCACGAGGATCCAAATCCCACCAATTCTGGACCGGGGTGGAGGTTATAAGAGGGAGTGTCGGGCAGCTGCTCCATGTTCTCCTACGGATCTAGTTTCCTGTGGAGTGTCTGGTGTGTCAGGGGTGGTGGCACGTTTTAAAGTTTTCCGGCTTGCTGAGAGGGCATTTGGGCTTATCTCTGGTGTCACGGAGGGAGTAACAAGTCACTGAAGGAACGGACGATTTCCCGCGCGCTGCCGAGGGGACACGTGAGGGCCCCTGAGGGTAGGGAGACGCCATTTTGTGTTGCCGTCCCTCACGGCAGGGGCATGTTTCCCGCCCAGCGCGGCGGCCTCGCACCGGCTCCCGCTCCGCAGCGGCGGGAACTCAGTCACACGGCGTCCACCATGTGGGCTCCCCTCCTGCAGCGGCGGGAGCTCAGACTCGTTGTGCCCGCCTTGAGTGGCGAGGCACCTTGCGCGGTTCCACACGCGGTCCGAGAGGGGACGTGAGGCAGCCCCTGGAGTGAAACATGGCCGCCGTTACAGGGTTCCGCAGTTCGTGAGGAGAAAAGATGAAGTAAGTCCAAGGGGACAACAGGAACTTGCTGGGGGGGGATTGCTGGGATACCCTGGCCTTACGTGGGGCAAGGAATGAACATTTTTGGGTTAAAATTGAGCTGTTTGGGAACAAAAGCTGCAGTAATGGTTGAGGGAACGGACGTTTTTGGCGAGAAAATCTGAGGGGCTGTCTCGGGGAGACAGTTTTTTTTGGGGAAAAGTCTGAGGTGATTTGGGGAGGATGGGCAGAGAAAGTTCTGTGATAAAACCTGAGGGTTACTGAGGGTAGTGGCAGGTGCTGCGCATGTTTCTGAGAGAATAAGAGGTGACTGAATGAATGGCTGATTGCCCATGTGATGCCGAGGGGACATGAGGGCCCCTGAGGCGAGGTAGACGCCATTTTTGTTGCCCGCCGGCACGGCAGGGGCGTGTTCCCCGCCCAGCTTCGGCGGCCGCGCACCCAGCTCGCCTCCCGCAGCCGCGGGAATTCAGACGGCACAGCGTCTGCCGTGTGGCCCGTGGCTTTCGCTCCACCCCCCCCCACCCGCACCCCCCCCGGAGTGGCGGGAATTCAGACGGCACAGCGTCTGCCGTGTTGGCCCGTGGCCTTCGCTCCACCCCCCCCCGCCGGAGTGGCGGGAGTTCAGACGGCACAGCGTCTGCCGTGTGGCCCGTGGGCTTCGCTCGCTCCCCCCCGTAGTGGCGGGAGTTCAGATGGCACACTGTCTGCCGTGTGGGCGCGTGGGCTCTGCTCGCCTCCCGCAGCCGCGGGAATTCAGACGGCACAGTGACTGCCGTGCGGGTGCGTGGGCTCCGCTCCCTCCCCCCACGCAGCCGCGGGAGTTCAGACGCCACAGTGTCTGCCCTTTGGGCGCGTGGGCTCCCTCTTCACTGGATGTTCTGATAGTTTGGAGGGCCGTCCAATGATTGCTCAGGCTGGTCCGCTCACCCGGTAACGTCATTCTTCTAGAAAGTTCCAGCCAAAACTGCCAATCATCCGTCCATTGGCCCTCCCCTTGACTTGAATCATCCTTACTGCAAGCCCGTCCTTTGACAGTTGATGCTCCCCTGACTCCACCCACTGCAACCTTCCCAACAACTTTTAAACATGCAATTAATTAACAGTTTACAAATTATTAACCAACAAACCCCAATCCCGCCCCAGAACGCGAACTCATTTCTAACAATTCCCCCCTCCAAGACTTTGATTGGGCTTAAGCCCACATCAACTTACATAGTCTTATTTAGTCTTAAAAAGTTTCTTCATTAATTTTGTTGATTCTTCTAAATCTTTGGTATCTTTCATAGGTTTCAGCAGCAACCTCCAGGCTTTGGCTTTCTTGCCTGTTTCCTTGCATTAGTAGAATATTTTCTTTGTACCCTTTAGTTTTGAGGCTTAACTCGAGGGAGTTCAGCACTGTTTTGGTGATTACTCGGATGAGACAAGGTCCCATGCAAGGAAGAAGGACAACGCAGATTAAGGCATCTCCTGCTATCACAAACACTTCCTTCCACCATTTCCCTTTTACAAACTCATGTCACCAGTCCCACGAGTTTGTCTTTAATAAGGGGGTCCACTTCTGGACGGGAACATGGGCTAACTTTCGGATGTTAGTTGTTACATTTGTAATTACTTTACTATGATCGTCGATTTCCATGCAGCACTCTGAAGAATTAAATTTTCAACAGACACCTTTTTCTGGTGGTGATAAATAATCTAGGGCTAGTGGATTTTGATAGATAATAGTTCTCATTTGTCTGGCCTGCGCATTCAGGAGGTCTATAGTGAAGGTGGATTGGTTAGAAATGATTTCTAATAAGGGTGGCAAGCGAGTAATTCTGTTTAACATGTATATAGGTGTTATATATCGCCATGATCCGTCCTGGACCCAGGTGGCAGGGCCATAGGTAGCTAAAATTCTCTCAGGGCTATATAAATGTAGTTCTTTTGCAGTAGTAAAAACTGCACAACAGCTTTCTGATCAGGATTATTTACAACATATCATGGCCATTATACACAGAGTTGTATTACAAAAAACTGCAATTGCAAAGATTACAATAAAGCTAGCAAACAAACTTAATCAAAAAAGTTAATGTAATATAACCATGCCAAAAATGGAGTCAAATCTCTTTTCCTTATCATTCAGAGTGAATGGAGGGGGTCTGCAAGCACAGAGCGACCATTACAAGCACTATTGCAAAAATGAATATGTGGCAAGATCTACTGCTAATATTTGCGATTGGGTGGTTTGAGACTCAGCCAGTGCAGCGGTTGGGTGGCGGTTCACTTTGGGTGCTGGAGCTTCTGAGGCCTGAGCGTGTCGTCGTCTATTGGCAGCAGCCGTGGGACGACAGGGCAAGAGCAAGCTGGAGGAGCAGCAGCTTCGAGGTGAAGAGTTGAACGATGAGGGAAGAGCGAGGTTGGAGCAGAAGAAGGAGCAGGAGAGGCCTTCTGGGCAAAAGGGGCTTTGTGGCATGGCCAGGGCACCTTCAGGGTGCCGCGGCTGACTTTGGTTGTGCTGGGCGACCTCCCTGTGTGCAGGGCTG
>JANRGV010000062.1:69692465-69709149 GCA_024734035.1 Alethe castanea
GAAATTAAAGTAGTAACTTAAAATATAGTTTATACAAAAATTGAATAATAATCATAGTATGTACTATAAAAAGTCTTGGATTCAGTTTTCACTTGTTATTTGGATAATTATTTAATTAATCTAATTAAATTTACTTAATTTGATCTTAAATTAAATTTGCTTCTAATTTATCTTAAGAATAAGTAATCACATGGAGCACCTAAGAAGCAAAACTTATACACTGCCGAAGAGCAGGGACAAAATATTTAAAGGCTTTGGGACAAAAAAGTATATTTGAATGACCTTGAGTTTCTGTAAGTAAAGGGGATGTTACAAAAAACTTCTGTTACTGTTTTCAGTTAGTGGATTTTCTCTACTACATTTTTCCAACTTGTGGTCAAAAGCACCTTACCAAGATTAAAAAAGCATACAGTGTAATCCAAAATACAGAATAGGCAGCTGGAAAGACTAAAATTCTGAACCCACAGTCTGAACCCACAGACTTTTTCAGGATATGCAAGACAACATTTATTAACCAAAGAAGAAATATGTAAGTCATAGGACCATATCACTGAATAAACTTCAACTCTTTTGAGTTGAAGTAAATTTACTAACAGCTACCTGTCACAGGGAGCAAAGTGGCTCACTCCTCATTGTTAATCTTTGCCCTTTGGATGAACTGATACAAAAAATCAACAATTTTACAATAGAATATTAAAGTCAATTGGAAGTAAGTTCCAAGCAAAATAATAAGCAAAGCTCATTGACATATAGTATCAAAGTTAGGTTCTTTGTGCCTAGAAATGAACTTTGTAGCAATTTCCTAAAATAGTAGCAATTTATATAGCATATATCCTCTATATGTATGATGCATGTACACTGTTCTTGTGTGCACACACAAAAACATTTACATGTATAGACACACAGAGAAATGTGTGCCCAGTTGTATGTTTGCTCATGCTTACAGATATGTACACGTGCAAAGTAATGCTTTTTCCATTAGAGGTATCCTGGACCATATGTATATGTATACAGTTATGTATATATGTGTATATGCTTACATATATACATGTATGCACACACACACACACATAGATACATAAATTATAGGCTATTACTGATAGATATATACTTCATTAGTACTTTGCTACTACTTTGCTGCTACTAAACTTAGCTTTATTACTGCTAAATCTGACTACTTCTAAGGCTTGATCTTAAACTAGTCTGCTTGTTACTATACCCTAATACAGAGAATGTACTCTATACGAATGTTTGTTTAGATATTTATGAGGAAAGCCAGCTGATCTTGCAGCTTGATTTCTGGAAGATGTCAGTGGACATGGCAGTTTCAATTAAACTTTCTGCATTTGGCTAAGCTAACTAGATGCATAAGCTCTGGTTTCCCTGACTATCATAGTCAGCTGTGAAAACATTCTCTGGTGTGCATATCTGTAACACCCAGAGAGGCTCAGGGAACACAGAACAGGGAATTATAAAAAAATCCAGTATTTTTTGACAGCCTTGAAATATAATCCCAAAGAATCTCTCTTCTGAAGGCAAGAAAATTCCATAAGGATGTTAGAAATGCAAACATGAGACATAGGCAGACATCTGGTTGCTTCACAGGTCAGGCTCCAGCTGTTCATGTGGTGCTTTGGGAGAGCAGAGTTATCCATTTTCATCGTGGACAATAGCACATGTGGACCTGCCCATGCTCAGCCCATCCAAACCCTGAGAGGATGTTATGCAGAGCATGTCCATGCTCTCAACAGCAACCTGGGAGGATTTCCAGGGGTTTTCTTAAATGTAAAGACAGTGGATTGGCTGTTGGTGTTGACTTGATAAATCAATTGACCTAAGAATTACAGTAAAATGTTTTGCTTTATGGGTTGCTTTATTTTTCATAAGGAAAACCCGAGGGAAAAGAAGTGCAGCCTTGATGGAGAAACAAATGGAAGCCACCATTTGGAAAAGGAAGTTTTGAAGCAACATTTCTCGGTAATTCATAGCCTCAATATCCCATAAGCCAAACATTATGTTATGTTACCCCAAGAAAATATTTATACTTATTTTAAAAGTTTCTCTGAGAATGATACAAACACTGGCTGCATTCTATTTCCATTTCCTGATTTCTTGTTTTCTACCTATATTCCTTGTTGTTTTAGTTGAACTGTTTAAAATGCCTCTTATCAAGCTCTGGAAATTTTCTTAATCTAATTTAAAGGCAGTCACAAGGATTTGGGATTTTGTCTCTCAAATTTGACTTTCATTAGATTTGCATGTATTATTCGTATGTTTGGGAAAAATGTTCAGTGATTTCCTCACTATTTCTAGTCACAGGAAAATTTCTCATGTCCCTCCTGTAGTTACACAAAGATAACAAAATATTTGGAGATCACTGAGTCAAAAATTTATTAAAATTAATTTAAAAAATTAAAAATTAAAAATTAAAATTCATTAAAAAATAATGAATATTTTAAATTTTTCTTAAAAGTGTGGATTAATTGGTATTAAAACTATTTTAGAACACCTGAGAGCACAAACTATAGGTACAGACTAACCTCAGCTATGTTTCACAGTAGGATTAGCAGTAAAGAAAAATAAGAGTACATTTTATATCCTAGGGATTAGCCACTGAATCCTACAGCGTGACAAAACCAGAAGTCTTTTTCCCAGTATAGATCAATAATTGTTTTAGTGTCCTGTGGGTGTCAGAATAAGAGTGAAACCTGATGAAAAAGTGTAGCTTGAGAAAGTATCTTGGCAGGCATCACATCAGTTCCTTTTCCACGACAGAGTAATTACTTGGATTTTTGAAGTGAACACTGAAATAGAGAGAAGGACTTCTAGCTGTGCACTCTTTGCTTCTTTTGAGGTACAAGAAGGAACTCAGTATGCCTTCATCTATGTTTCAGAACCAGACCCATTTCTGATTTTTGCACAGTATATAAATTATTTCTGGAATCCATTGTCAACATACACTCCTGAGATCAGCTCCTTAGTCTGCATAAGAATAAGTCTAACAATTCTATACACACCTAAGCACACAGTCTGGTGTAAAGGATATAACTATAAAGTTATAGTTATAACTTTAAAGTAACTATAAAGTAATGATACTCCTTTAGTTTGAGGCATAACACTTTAGCAGAAATTATTAAGAGAGGAAAAGAAATTTTCCCTTTGGGCAAGCTATTCCAGGATGAGGTTTCCTGTATCTTTCTTTCACTTAAACATATGCTGTACTAGATAATAATTTTTATGGCCCCCAGTGCGAGTCCATAATCACGTTTCACATCATTCCTTTGAGGTCATACATATTTACTTAGAAGGCCCAGTGCTAGTGAATGAATACCTTAAATGTAATTTCTCAGCTGCCATATCTAGCTTCCTGTCAGTTCCCAGGCTGGTTAAAACCCCCTGACTCACACTTGTCACCGATATATTTTTGCCAGAAAAACTGCAAGGCCTTTCTGCTCCAATTTCACTTCTTTCCAGGAAGTGGAGAGATGCTTTATCCCATAGAATGTGGCATGGCCACCAACTTTCAGCTCATGAATCCATCATGTGATGGCAGCACATATTTCTGTCAATCCTTTAAATTATGGTTTATCTTGTGAGCAGTAGGCAACCAAGGTTTCCTGAAGGAGTTTCTCCTCTACTATCCATTTATGAGCAAGTAATTGGGCACAGAGGGAACAGATCAGTGTATCAAAGCAGTCAGTGTTTGTGCCCTTATACCAAAGCAGAGTAGGTTTTGCAAGTTCATCTTCTGAGTAAGTTTAGTGTGGTCCCCTGGACTAAACATTTCTGGCAGGTGTGTGGTTTGAAGTCAGTCACACCACCATCAAGAGCTGGAGGAAAAGCTTCTAGTACCTTAAAATGCATTTGAACTATAAGTTAATATTGTTCTTAGTTCTGTGTATCTTGGATATTTTTCAATGCATACTGGGGAACTTACTCCACTTCCAAATCTAAACTAAAAAAGACTCTGGTAACCACAGGTAAATGAGAAACAATAACAGAAATAAGGTTGCCACACACTTTTAAACTAAAGCTTAACTTTGTCACTTGACTCTGATGCACAGAAGTCATTAATCTTGCCTACATATGTGAGCACTGGTGTAACTGTTTTCTCAGGAGGCACTTATTCTGCTGCAGCAGTGAGACATCAGGCTCTTCAGTAGGAATGAAATCAGGATACATGAGCAATCCCAGATCTATGACTTTCAAGAGTCTGCAAATGTCATTCCTCTGCGAATAAAATATTTCCCAAGTTATTGTATTTCAAACTGGGATTATCTTTTAGATCATAAAATGTCTAACAAAACTCTGTTAACACAAGTGCAGGGACCAGACGGATGTTTTTATGCAGTTTATCATCCAGCAGTTGTAAAAGCTAAGGGACTGTTAAATCTCACAAGCCTTTGTTCTGGCTCACTGTAGCTGGGCCTGCTGGACCCACTCACATCTAATAGATATTTGGAAGAGGTAAGCTATGAAAATTGACATCTTCATTTGGAAGTCAACTGGTAAAATTTCTAACAGTTCTAAGTTAGTGTCAAAATCTTATCCTTTCCCTGCTTTTATGTAAAGTGGTGGCACTGCCCTAAGTTCTGGCTGATTAAGGGCACCCTTGGTGCAGGAAGTCTGAAGGCAAGCACAGATCTTTCGCAAAGGAGTCTCATAAATTGAAATTTTTAGATATGTTGAAGCCATGATTAATCAGATTTGTTTTATCTCAGGCATTATTGTGGAGAGGATCAGTGCATCTAGATCTCTTGAATCTCTCACTACAGCCTACCTATGTGGATTACAGGTTGCCCAGAGAGATTTAGGAGTCTTCCTCACTGAAGATATTCAGGAACTTTCTGGATGCAAACCTGTGAAATGTGCTCTTAGATGACCACACTTGAACAGAGAGATTGGATCAATGACCCTGCTGTGGTTCTATTTTACCTTACAGCCTTGATTTGAACTATGTATGGCATACTGGACTGTATCAAGAGAAGGTATTCCTTATATTGTACATTATTAATTAATTAATTAATTATTATTGTATATTCTATTATTTCTATTGAAGTCAGAGCTTTGCTGTGATCTATATCTTGAAAATAATGCAGCCCAATATCCTCCGATTTGCCCCATAATCTTTATTCCTGCATACTGTAGAGGCTCTAAGTTCCTCTAGAAACAAGAGTGGGAAAGAAAGTAGAGCTCTTCATGCTAAATCTCTACTAAACTGGAAGAACCTGTAAGGGAGGGACCCTGGCCATCACCTGGAAGGCTCACGAAGATGCACATTTTCTTCGTCATCTCTAAGATGCTTTCAAACAAAAGAGAATGTCTGCTGACTACTGAAATGCACCTGAAATGATACCTGTGAGAAATCTGACAGACTCCATTCATAGCAGTGTATTTCTGCTGTTGTTTCAGGGCCTACCTAACAGACCACCCACTACTGACTCATTTCTAGTGCATCAAACATATATTGTCCTGGGTCTTAGTGCTTCCTTATGTGACTTCAGGACATCACTGGAGGATATTCTCATGCTGACTTTTCAAAATGTGATTTTCAATATGAGAGCTTGAATGTCTTCCCAGATCAAAGCTAGGTTTCCTGTCCTGAAAACAAAATAATAAACTAAAAAAACCCAATAGCCTATCTATTAGTAAATTTATTCCTTTTCTAGTAATCAAAAAAATTTATGAATTAAAAATGTTCTTTCAAATATTGTAGCTGAAAATGGGGAAAATATTTATTAGAAGCTTACAGTCTCATCCTCTCTGTGTGTATACACATATTTCTATACATATTGGCATAAGAAATAGGTTTTGTTTAAATCACCTGTAGATCCCTCATGTTTGAAAATTGGAAGACCCTGCAGATTGTTTTGTTTCAGTATGTCTGAAAAGACTCTTGCTGTCATCTTACTAAGAGCGTTTGATATATTTTGTGGTACAGGGTGAGTCTGAACTTCACAAAATTTGTCTTATTATCATCCATCACCACTCCACTCAAATCTCACTGGGGGCAAGAGAACACAAGATGCATCTTAAGTGTGATTACACTGAAAAAAATGAGGCTGTGGATTTCTGTGCAGCCTTTGTCAACACTTTGTCTGAAATACTCATTTTCTAAGCAGAAATATTATTCTTTTTTTAGCCATCTTCCCTTTTGCTCTTAATGAAGTGGAACAGTGAAAATGCATCACCATATAAATTATTTGAAAGCAAAACTGAAACACAAGCAAACATTAGCTATGATTTTGCATGCAAATAATCCTCTATGCAGCTGCAACAATAACACATTTTTTATCAATTCAAACTCTCTCATAAGACAATACTGCCTGTATCATATCACTTAAAGACTAATAAGTACTTTGTCCCAAATAGTTTTTTACCAAAATAAAATCCAATACTCAAGCACCTATTTTACTATCTCTATTTACATACATATTTTACATAAAATTTCATCTTCAAATTCTACCTGGACTATTTTTTAAATGCACTATGTTTTCCCAACAGATTTATTGTATTGATCATTTTCGAAACTGATTAAAACTCATCTATAACACTTGATTGTAAATTTTGTTATGCATCTCTCACAGATGAGAGAGTTTGTGTGTTAAGGTTTTTGATACAGGGTATTGTGAGAAGGCTTTTGCTGGCAAAGTGGACTGCAACTGCTCACTTTGGGGTGTGTGATGTCACTTTAGAACAGCCTCAATTTAGGTAGCAGAACATTCAACCAAACATGATCTTTCAATCAGTGTCAGGCTACCATAGACAACTAAGAGCTTTGGGTGGAGGTTTGAGAACCAGACAGAATGTGAGGGGAGTGGAATGGTGACAGTGTCCTCAAGCCTCGTGCTGGGACCTGGTCACAGTCATTTGCCACCGTGAAAACTAAGGAGGTATGCTGTGAGAAGTTTGCAATGCTGAATTGAATTACTGAGCCTGACACATTCCCATAATTTCAAGCTATTTGAATATCTCTGGACAGTCTCTGAATTCCAGGGTGACCTGAGGCATGGCACCTGGATTTCATTTTGTAGAGAGCCTGGTCATGTAGGAAGGACTCAAAACATCTTATCTAAGTTGTACTGATCATGTGCTGTTACCATAATAATAAATTAAATAGATGAAGGCAAGAGACCAGGAGCACTGCAGAGGCCTACCTAAACACTGGGTAAATAATTTTTAACCTTTAAAACTCATATGATTTGTGAGGTTTCCTCAATTCAGTAGAATTAAGGCAGTACCATCACAAGTATCCACAAGTTCCTGTAAACAGGCAGTTCAATCATTAATTAGACTGGCATCAGAAGTACATCCAGTCCCCACCATCACAATTCTTGACAGTCTGGACCTCCCTGTCTGGGGATCCACAGGGATACAGAGATCCACCCACAGCCCGTGGGGATCCATGGGGGATGCAGAGATCCACCCACAGCCTGTGGGGGGGTGCCCATGTGGGAGCAGGTGGATGCCTGGAGGAGGCTGTGATCCAGTGGAAGACCTGATGGAGAGAGGGGTCCCTGCTGCCAGGCTGGAACAGCCTGTCCTTGGAGGACTGCAATCCCTGGGAAGAGAGAGCCATCTTGAAGCAGTTTTGGGAGGACTGCTGCTCATGATATTTGGAGTCACGCCGGGGCAGTTCACAGGGAATAGTCTCCCACGTGAGGGACCCCAGGGTGCAGCAGGGGAAGGACTCCTTTCCTGGAGCAGCAGAAGAAAACCTCAGGTGGTGAACTGATCAAAACCTCCACGGCCTGTTCTCTGTGCTGTCAGTGGGAAGAAGGGAGAGGTTGTGGGAAGAAAAGGTGTTTTTAAGGACTTATTTTACTTCTCATTATCCTCCTCTGATTTTGCTAGTAATAAACTCACTCTCTAAGATGAGCCTATTCTGCCTTTGGAGTGCTTCGCCCCAGTTCTTATCTCAACTCATGAATCCTTTGTTTTATTTTTTTTCCTCTCCTCTGCCCAACTGCAGCAGTGGAGGGTGAGTGAATGACTGTTGTTGAGTGCCTGGCATTTGGCCAGTATCAAGCCATGACAGTCATGCACATAACATTTTTTCTCAACTTTGCAATTCTTCTGGTTAACATTTGGTAATGTTTCTGGTCTTAGAAAATCCATTGCTTTAATTAAATGGTTTTCTGCAAGATGAAATGTACTACTCACTTTAATCATCCTTAACATAAAGGAATGGAAGATGGGAAATGAGAAAATTCATAGGGCTCTTGGGATGAATAAAAGCTTGGAGAACTTTACATATGTTTGTAGAGTTAACCTCAGCTGGAAGGTAAGCCCCTAATGAGTCTTTACTTGCTCCACTCTTATGGAATGGGGTGGGGGATTTGAAAGGAAAAAATGAGAAAACTCAAGGATTGAGCTAAAGTCAGTTCACGCTGCAGTCTGTTGTCAGATGCTTCTGATAAAAGCATTAAAACACACTACTGAGCTCAAGGAGCTTTGAGGTTGTAAGGGTCAGTCTGAAGTTTCCCTAATCTGCCTCACAACCATTGCACAATCAGATAATGAGACCCTGGAACCCCACCACTCACTCTGGCCCTGAGTTCTGGCCTGGCTGAGGTGGATGCTTGTCAAGTGACTGTTCTGGAGGTGCGTGCTGTACTGTCACAGTACACTGCCTTCGAGCAGGTATGGGCTGAGTGAGCTTTGCTTTCTAAACCTGCTTCTCAGAGCAACGGGCCTCTGCACACAGTAGTCCATTAATCTTCCCACCTTTTGGCCAGAGGCCCCTCGCCTTGGAAAAGGGCCGTAAAAAGATGACTTTCTGGAAAGACTTTTGAGATCTCTTTCTCCCTACAGACGGAAGACACATCTATTGGTTGAAGACCAGGAGGACGACGTCTCATCTGTTGGTAGCTCTTTCCCCATTCTTCTCTCTTTCTCCCTCCCCTTTTACTTTGTTTCCTTTATCTCTCTCTCTCCACTATAGCAAAACTGAGTTTTTGGCACTCAGTAAAGTGCATTGCTGCTCACTGCTGGATAAAATTTGAGTCCCTTGCTGTTTGTCTTTTGCACCCTGGGGTCAAATGAAACCATCATGACTCCTGCTTGGTTTGAGTGGATCGTGACAGAGGTCAAAAGTGGACCGGTGAGGCAAGAGCGAGCTTGGAGCTGAAGAAGGAGCACGAGAGGCCCTCTGGGCAAAGGGCCTTCCTGGCATGGCCACGGCACCTTCAAGGTGCCGTGGCTGACTTTGCACTGGGCGACCTCCCTGTGTGCAGGGCTGGGTCTTTGCTGTGGTTGGCCTTTTGCCATTGTGCTCCTCTGGTGCCTGGAGAGAGGAGCAACCCTGTAAGGAGGGTGAGAGCCCCTGTCTCCGCACCTGAGGGGGTAACGGAGCTCCCCGAGCCCCCAGCCCGGCCGCCCTGTAAGCAGGGCAGGGCTTTTCCCCAGCCGTGGCAGCTCTGTGCCTGCTGCTGGCCCCTGGCCAGTGTCACCCCCTGCACTCGGGGGGTGTCACAGCCTTTGTCCCTGTACCAGCCCTGAAGCGCTTCAGCACGTTGAGGCCCCTGTGCCCTCCCCACAGTGCAGTGCCATGCAGGTCTGATGCTTTTGTCTCCCACTGAGCAGTAGGGATGGCTCCCTTGAGCCCGTTGGCTGCACGGAGCTTGCTCCCTCTCCTGGGACTGTCTTCCCCTCCCTCCCCTGTCCACTCTGCTGAATGAAAAAGAGAATGAGAATTGCTGTGTTACATTTGGTTATGACCAAAATTGGCCATCTGGGTCAAGATTTACCAGATATAGCAGTGCCTGGTTTAGAGGGAGTGGGCTTAGTGGGAGGTTTTCTAGGATATAATTGCACTGAAATACTGATCAATTCTTCCATAAAAATTACAGGGTAGTTTGGGTTGGAAGTGAGTTTAAAGATCAGCAAGTTCCAGTCCCCGTGTCATGGACAGGAGCACCTTCCACTAAAGCAAGTTACTCAGCGCCCATCCAGCCTGGCCTTGAACACTTCTAGGTTTGGGGCATCCACAATTTATCTGGGCAACCTATTTCAGTGGCTCACCGCCCTCACAGAAAAGAAAGAACTTCCTCCTAATACATAATCTAAACCCACTATCTTTCAGTTTGAATTCACTACCTCTATTAGTCCTATGATTACATGATCTTGTAAAAACTCCCTCCCCATCTTCCTTGTAGGCTCCCTTCAGGTACTGGAAGGTCACAATTAGGTCACCCCTAAGCCTTCTCCTTGCCAGGCTGAACAAATCCAGCTCTCTCAGCCTTTCCTCATATGAGAAATCCTCCATCTCTCTAATTATTTGGTGACTTTCCTCCGGACTTGCTCCAGCAGGTCCATGTCCTTCCTGTGCTGGTGACCCCAGAGCTGGATGCAGCACTGCAGGTGAGGCCTCAGCAGAGCAGAGCAGAGGGGCAGAATCCCCTCCCTTCCCTGCTGGCCACGCTGCTTTGGATTCAGCCTGGGACACAGTTGGTTCTGTGCACTCCCAGTGCCCTTTACTAACTTGTGTTCAACCCCTCTCTGACAAGCACCACCAAGTCCTTCTCAGCAGGGCTGCTCCCTGTCTGTCTGTCCCTCAGTTTGTTTTGATAACGAGCGTTGCCCCTACCCAGGTGACACCTTGAACTTGGTCTTGTTAACCCACATGAGATTCCCATGGGCCCACTTCTTGAGATTGTCCAGGTCCCTCTGGATGGCATCCTGTCCCTCAGGTGTGTCAGCAGCACCACTCAGCTTGGAGTCATCAGCAACAGAAATACGAGTCATCTAAGTGGTTTTGCAGATGAAAATAACAGTCTAAATAAGTTAGTATTTGTTATTACATTTGTAATTTTCAGCTCTGAAATGCACTTAAGGTTTTTTAGTAGCAATCAAAAAATATCAGAAGAAAAGCAGAGTTTCAATGGAGATTAACAGTGATGGAAGCAGGATTCATGGTTATGATAATTAGAGAATAGGTTCTTGTTTAGGCTGCAGCTTAGAAAAAGCACAAAAACTGATGAAACATTCTTCCTAAAGAGACAGCAAGGTAAGGAGAATATTCTATGTCAAGTATAAGAGCAATATGAAATTCATCTGTTATGACTTTAATGCCTTTCTCGTTCTTCCCTTTTTTTTTTCCTGGCAACCTGGGAAAGACAGTGCTGAAATGAGCTCTTAATTAAAATGAAGTGAATTGAGGAAACACTGATGATTCTCTGTTATCTTGAAAACTATTTTTTCCATTGGAAAGGAAAATGAAGAAATGAAAAGTCTGTTTAGTCAAAGAAATTCCAGGATAAATTTTGCTTAGCTAATTATTATTTTAATATATTTTTAGACTTGCAATATGATAATTCCTAGTGACATGTATTTGAGAGAAGCCAAAATTTTAAAAGAAACTGAAATAACCAGCAGCATTTTGATACCACAAAGTTTTAGCCTATAAGATCAATATTTAGGCAATAAGTAGGTAAAGTTAATAAAATACATATAAAAAAACTGTTTTGAAAGAGCATTGCTTTGTGTTCAAGTTGATAAATTTCCTCCTATACTTCTTACCTGTTGTGTTGCAAGCAACACAAAAGCATCAGCCTGAATTAAGAATTACTTTGCCTTAAGAAATGAGGAAATACTAACTTTGGCATGTGATTTTCACACATTAAAAATTTAAATATATTTTGGATCTCTTGCAATAATTTCAGTATGACTAGAAAGAAATTAATTTGTGAAAAATTAAATGTATTGATGTGGCCAAATACAGTGTCACTGTTATCTGTCTGTAAAAAGGAGATAAAACATTTAAAAACCACAAAAAGATAGTTGCATAAAGAAATGCCTAGTTAAGATTTAAATGGTTAGTCCTGCCAGTATTTAATATTCAAGAGAAGAAAAAGCAAAGAAATAATAGTGTGAGGTTGAAGAATGAGCCATAATGTATTAAATTAGAGCAGAGTCAAAAGCAATGGCTGAATTTTCACTGACTGTCCATTAGACATGACTGTCTAATTGACTGTTAATGGGATTTGGGTATTTTGCTCCCATGTGACTGAAAATTCCTGACTTAGTTACTAACAGAGAGAAATAAAGAGCAGAACACAAGATTGAGGATTGCACATAGAAGCCAGAAAATATAAAGAGTAAAGTAAAATCAAATCTTTTCATGTGATGAAACTGTAACTGTGTAAATTGTAAGTAATACTTGCTGTTGAGAATAGGTGTTAGAGGAGAATCAGGAATGCGTTTTTTCCAGAGTTTGTATGAGAAAGGAGTCAATACCTGCTGGTAACAGTGGTGTGGATTTTACATTGACAATATAATATTTGGGAATATGTTTGTCAGTGACCCAGACTCATGCCTCACTGAGAAACTTTTTGCTATTATATCTCTGAAGAAGAAATATAATTTTCTCAGCAACTAGAAAATGTACCAGAAAAAACAAGCTGTCCGCAAAAAGGCTACAACACAGATGTTTTCTTATGAAAGCACTTTTGCTACTTTTCAAAAGATATTTGCTCAGTTTTGTTCATCTAATCCTGAAGGAAGTAATGTCCACTGGAAAAACATAAACTGCATCAAAAGCATAGAAACACAAAGAATGCTTAATTAATCCATTGGAGAGAAAGTGAGAAGCAGAGACAACAATGCTCCAGAGGAGTTTTCCAAACAAAAAAAATGGCTTCCCTTGGTGCAGGACTTGTGAAGAAGAATATCTTCAATTTGCTGATAGGAATGAGAGCCTGCTTTGAAAGCTAATTAGATGTATTACGTAGGTGTAGCTGAGCAGACCTTCTCTGGAACCACGCTTGGGAATAACAGAACTTTCCACTGTAGTGCATAATTCCGTGGCTGAAGACAGACTCTAGACCAGCAGAGAGACTGTGTTGTTGCTGCTGTGGTTTGCTTGCTGAGTATACTTAGTATATCTGACGCAATATATACCCATGCAATAGTTTACATAGTTGGTAAAGTGATCACTAGTAAGACGCAGTCCAGGATTTCCTTTTATTTGTTTAACAGGTTCCTGCCACTCTCACTTTGCATCTATTTCTGTGATAAGAGGTGACAGTAGAGACACTTTATTTCCCCACTTACGACGGTGCACACTAGCTATATTTGCAAGATGTATGAGTGTTTCTTCATCCCACACTGGCAGACAGTTTGTAAAAGTAACTGTTGAATCTTGGTGTTTTTAAGATTGTTTTCACCCATTCTGTCATGAATGTGAGAATATGATTTCAAACAAAAGTGGCAACAGAAGGTGAGGCATCAGAACAGAAGAAGGTTGTTGACCGCGAAAGAAGGTGTTCTTTAGTTTCTGTCTTCACCTTGGAGGGAGGTGAGGATAGACAATCCCCTTAATGCCTGGGTCACTACTTACACCCTCTTTGAATAAATAAAACTCTTCCACTCTTATTTGAACTGGCTAACATTTCTGAACTGTCCAAAACTAACAAAGTCCTAGCAAAAACTTATGATTAAGCAAATATGCTCACTTGATGACATCTCAGAAACACAGTCTTACACCTCTTCTTTTACCAGTCCTCTGAGTGGTTGTTGTCTGGTTTGTTGTTTTGTTTTTTTTTTCCCCCTGGAGAAATTCCACCTTCAAAATTATAGCACTAGCTGTGAGAAATACTAAAGCCAAAACTGAAGCTTTTGGTGAGATTCCTAAAAAACCCCTGTATGATGCTGGAAACTTTAGTGTGGAAAACAACATGTAAAAGACTTCAAGTTATGATTTTTGTGACTTCTCCATCAGCAAATGTTTTCCTATAACTCAGCTGGCAATATATAGTAAGCTGTTTATAATATTGAAAATATTTCTTCTCACCTTAAAATGGATTCTGAGGTTCTTTCATGTTGAGGAAGCTGAAATCTAAGTAGTTTTGTATATCTGCATATTTTGGAACCATCCCTAGTATCATTATGAATTTAATAAAGTGCATTCATCTATAAAATTTAATGTTCTTTGAGTTCTTAACATCTAATGCCTCAGCTGTTTGGAAAGACACTCCAGTAATGCATTTAAAAAAATTGGCATGTAAAAAGAAGTTTCTGTGAAGCTAAATGTACATTCACTCAGCAGTATTTTAAACTTGGGAAATGTCTAGTACTTTTGTAAATAAGTTTTGGCCCTAGGTGTGTGGGCTACTTTTTAGAAAATACTTGTTCTAAGAAAGCTCTGAATACATGCACTCTGCAATCTATTACAATGAATGTTCTAATAATCAGGGAAGTAAACATAAGTGTTTTCATTTTTCCCTGGTGCTTGTATGGAAAGAGAAACTTAAATCAGGACACTACAACAAGAGCCAGAAGCTGTACATTTGTTAATTTTGAAAAGAATATTTGAACTTGACTTATTTTGCTATCAATAGTTCCCTTCAAAAAAAAATCAGATCAGAAAGAGTAATGAACCACAGGGTTACAGTGATAGCTATGCAATGAGAGAAACTCCTAATAAGAAACTTGATGTAGCTGTCATTGGAGAAAGCATGCAGATGCAGACAGAAACAATAATGACCTGGTACTTTAATACTTGACTTTGACTGGTGCTTTTTTGCCTATAATATTGATCTCTTCAATGAGTATGATAAGTGGAAACCATAGAGTAAGGTGTTTGTTTGGATCTTTTCTGAGATTAGCAATCTCTTCCATCAGCAGCACATCCTATTTCTTAATGATTCAGTTGCCCTGATAAAATATTTGGACCACCACTGAGCAGCAATAGGTCTCTCAGCTGAAACACTGAATGCCTTAGTTGTAGCTCTGAGGTATACACAGATTAATTTCAATCTACTCCCTAAAATATCTGTCCCTGAACACATTTCTGTGCACAGGATCATATGTTCTGTTGCTACCAGCTCAATATTTCTGGGTTAACATTTTAGATGTTCTGTTTTTATTGGCTGGTCTTCAGTTCAGACAATCTCCTGGAGTGATCTGAATCTTGCAGCCTTAGATATCTTAAATTTAGCGAGTAGAATTTAACTATACCAAAATAAGAAAGTATATGATCTTTATAACTTGGCACTTAGCCAGAGCCTTTCTTTATTCCTGATACCAGAAAATACACAGAGGTCCTTGAACTCTTATGCAGTAGATGAGTGAGTACTTGCCTATATGTTCAGTAGTCTGCAACAATCAACTTGTCAACAGATTTTGAGAATTCTTGGCTAGGAAAGGAGCAAAACAAGAAAACAAAATTATGTCATTACAGAAAGTAATAATGAGCTAATGAATTAAGGGAAGACTAATTCAATATGGACATACAGGTATAACTTTTCTCTCAGTATGTTCTTCAGCCATAAACTGATATTAGCTGAAAAGAACCTCTGGGAGGATACAACACCATATTAATTTTTTCAGTCTTTTCTAACCTCTGTCAGAAATTAGTTATAGAGGGCTCAAGGGAGGTCATATTCCAGTGAGGGCATCTGCAACCTTAAAAAGAAGCATATTAATTGGTGCTTAATGATTGAAGAAAATGCTGATTCCTGAAGCTGAGGCAGCTTCTTACAGTCTGGATGGAATTGACTTCTGCTATGCTTGTGTTCATCAGAGACATGAACTGTAGGCTTATGAGATGCTATTTAAAAAAAAATACATATATATCAGAGTGTAATGATTCCTATGGGAGAAGTTTAAAAGCCCATAAGTACAATTCCTCAAGAGAAAAAATGACAGAAACACAAAACTTCATGAACAGAACTCACTTCAAGATTTTGCACATCAAAAGCCAGAATTCAGCAAATGCAAATAATCAATTAATTTGGATGTATTGATGTAGCACCTGTGGTTTTCATCTTTGTGAGTTTTTAAAGACCTATATCGAAAAACAAATTTGATATCCAGGAAAACAACCCCAAATATACAGCAAGCCACAGGGCTTGTTTCTTTCCAGTCAATTTGTCTGAGTCTGTTGTCTAAAATGCCTCTGATCACAGGAATGTTTCATAAGAACACAAAGCTGAGCATATACAGCTTCCATGTTTCAATGTTAATTTTAATGTGTAGACAAAAAAAGAGTAGGGGAGTAGAGCATGAAAAATTGTTTAAAAGGGAAAAAATACAGCAAACAAACAAACAAAAATGCTAGAAGAGGTCAGTGGAAGACCTACCATGAGGACTAATATAATTTCTAACTTGAATGCTTGCAAAGGTCTTTGAAATCCTTGGTAGGGCATATCAGACGTGCAATGTTACTACCTTAGCACTGTGAAGGACCAAGCAAGATTCTGTTATTTTCCCCTGTTTATTTCTGAACCACTTCGTTGTTCCATCAATGCACTGCTGATCGTGCAATGTTCACTTGCCATTTCATACAGACAAAAGACCTGTGGGCAGACAGCTGACTCCAAATTACTGCTGACTAGTTTTAGAAAAGACATGCTGTTCCTAATGAGAACAGAGAATTTGCATGAGAATATTTCTCATGCAAATTATTATTTCTAACTAATACTCCCCAAATCATTAAAATCAGATATTGGATTCCATGTAACAAAATGGAGTTGCTAGGCAATATGAGTGGTCAGCCCTTTTCTTGTGAGAGCTGACTTTAAAAAAGGACTTTATGTATTCTATTCTGAAATTCAAACCTTTTGTAATTAAATATGATTGTAGATGTGTTAAGTTTCATATTAGCCAAAAAAAGTAAGATGTATCACTTGAATTTTGCTTGTGAATTACAAAGTTTTTCATTTTGGGACACATTTTCCACTGT
>JANRGV010000062.1:69717663-69746802 GCA_024734035.1 Alethe castanea
AAAGAAAGAACTCCCAGCCTAGAAAATGCTATAGTAGGGACTTTTTTTTTTCTTTACTAGCTTGTATTTCTTGTATTTCAAAAACAAAAAGGAAGAGAAAAATACATTTGGACTAATCCACATGAGGACTTAATTTCTGTTCTAAAACACTTTATGCAGTAGATCAGTGTAAAATGATACTCACTGCCTACCTGAGCTGGTGCTAATTATTGTTTACATACCATTTAAATAATTTGAAAATATGTAGACATCATCTTGCAGAATATGGCAAGCTTTGGTATTTATTTGCTTTGATATTTAATTTTCGGTAATTAAGAGTTTTGAAAAAAAATAAAGAAAACCATGCCAGGCTGTAGAAATACATACCAGTTTCAATGTAATTTTTTAATTTTGGCACTATCATTTGCATCATAAGATCTTGGAATTTTCTTAAATGAAAAATCCGACATTTTGACATTATACAAATCAGATAGACCAAAATTCTCTAGTGGACGCAACGTGTGGACTGAGGTGAATCCCTTCCAAACAAAATAATTGGAAAAATAGTTTAAAAAAGTGCCTCTCAGTACTGTCCTGAAAGAAAACTGCAGCTTCTTTTAAAGGAAAAAAAAAGAAAAGCAGGAAAAAAATCCCTCTCCACCTCTTCTCCAAATTAATGTAATGTATAGTTGTTTGTAAGAAAAAAAAAGTCAATTTACATAGAGTTACCTGTAAGACAACAGAAACAAAAGAATTTGTGTAAAATCCATGCTATTATGTTTCCAATTAATTTTCCATATAATTTGTTTCCCTTACATGTACACCTTCAACATTTTATATGGAAAAAATGGAAACTCTTTAGCATTAGTGGGCCATTGACGTACTTCATGCTTTTTAGCTTCAAGCTGTTCAGTCTCAGAGATTTTATTTATTGTGAATATTTATATTATTCTGCACCATGATAACCACATTTTTTCACAGTGCATTCTTCAAACAAAAGGGTGGATTATAAGAATTTTCCTCACACATTTTTAGTAATCACTTTTCAAACAGCTCATATTATAAAACACTATTTATGTGGAATATAAGCTGTAAAATAATACTCACTCTATATCTGCATGTGTACTAAATATCTTTTATGTAGCATCTAGATAATTAAACAATATAGGGACATCTTCTTGCAGTTTTATGAGGCAGTCAAATTCACCACTTCTCTATATTTTGTCTCATTTTAATGTATAGTTGTTGGCCTTCCTAATTAGCAGTTTGTCCCTATGTCTTTGAGCCTTATTTTATTTTATTAGTAGCTTTTCCTCTTTTCTAATAGCATGTTTCATTTTATTTTATTATTTTTCTTTTCCATCCAATTTTGCATTATGGAGAAAGAAGTCTGGAAGCTTTTGCTGACATTCAGTGAATACGGAAACTGGATGGCAGAGGTAGTTGATCTCGTAGTGGTAATCATGCACAGAAATGGAAAAAATTGCAGGGTGAACTTTTTGATCCATAGCACGGAACTGTGCAATGATCAATTGCCTGTCCAAATCTGCTCTGTACTTACTATTTTTATGGAAATGTATCATCCCAGCTTCTGTTCTGTATACTCAAGCTTTGCTCTCTCTCCACCCCTTGATGTTCCAACTACTTCTGTAAGATTTAATAAAGTACCCTGAAAATACAAACATTGGGTCTTTTGAATGACTGGATTTTACTCTTAATTGCAGCTGGAAAATTTGAGCTCCAACCCCACTTTTTGGGAAGCAGTATTAGAAAATGCAGATTGTGGATAGCTTAATGGAACTGGCCTACTTTTTAGAGCCATTTGTTTTGATGAGAGCCTGAGTGTAAATTCTGTGCAGAACACAGACAGCTATTATGCAGTTAATTATGCACAAAGTAAACATGTACAATTGCGAACAGCAGAATGCCACCTAATAATGGATAACCTGAGATTTATGGTATGCATGCCCAATCTGTAAAGGCTTCCACTCATGAATCTAAAATGAATGGAACATTACCCAAATGACCCAGAATGAAGGATTTAACGTATCGCTTTACCCTTATTGCTACTTATTCCCTGTCAGCAGATTTTTCATTTGTTTTTTATTTATTGCTCATAAACGCTGCACAAATGATTTGGTCATGTTTAAGAACATATGGTCTGCCCCTCTGATTACTGGTTATGCACTTTTTTACCAATTACTTGTTAAAGTAATCACTTCTTTAATTACACTGGTCAGCAAATAATGATTTTGCCTTCATTTACTTGAAGACCAACTGCAGCAAAGCAAGTTGTAATGTGAATGTCCCTGGAAAAACAGGGCACATCTTTTTTGGTCATATTCATTCTCTTTCTGTTTAGGTGTTCTTATAAATGTGATTGCAGTCTACATTTATTCTTACTTCAGGTTTTCTGTGCCAGAGACTGGTCATTGCTCAGATGCAGTTAGCACAGCTGTGTGCTAACTCTGCATCAGAGCCCCTGCTAATGAGAGTGTTGGCTCACACACGACTATTAGCACTCATCATCTCCACTGTGTCTCCTCTGCAAGGAGAAAAGAACTTCAAAAATTCATAATTAATTTTAAAGTAGCAAGAAATCCAACTAAACTGCTAGAGCAACTTGTCAGTAGACGGCAAGTTTCTATTGCCTTTTTCTGCACGTGGATTTTCTACCTTGTTTTTTGTTTTTGTTTTTGTTTTTGTTTTTTTTTTAAATAAGAAAAAACAAGCCCCCAGACCCTGAAACACCTTTTGTAGCTTTTCTGTATGGGATCTGTGACACAGGGGACAAAATATTTTTTTCATGTTTGAGTAGGTTACCACTTCAATGTAAATACTGCTGACATGGCTCTCTTTCCAAGCCTCTTTTTCCTTTGGATTATTATTAATTACATGTAATGTACTGCTGTAATCAGTTTCTTTTTTCCTTTAACCTTTCTTCCTGACTTTATTCTTTTATTTTCTGACTGCTAGGTCCTGTCAAAAGATTTCGGTGATTCAATTGCATTGTACAATCCCTTTGTCGGGGATATCCTAGCAAAATAAAATAAGAAAGTGGAAAAGCTAGTCAGAGATGTGTGCATTATAAGCTTTATCTACATTGCTAAATAAACCAGATGTGGGGATGGGTTTGAGTATGTGTTTTGTCATCATGCCTTTTATTAAATATTGTCATGCTCCCCGTCACAATTTTGGCACTAGAATTTTCTGAAACAATGTTTGGGTAAAATTTGGGCCATAGGATGTGTCAGGGAGCTTTCATGTCCCCACTCATGAGTAATATGCAGTGTAGCAATTCTGCCCTATACAGTCTTCCAGCAGTACTCAGGCAGACTGGCATCCTCAAGCACTGCCATGTGCCCACACTTAGGCTACACTCAGAACCCTCAAACCATCCCCCTCTTTCAGACAGTGAAACATTGGTAGACTGCAACAGAGATTTCTCAGTAGTCTAGACACGTTCAACTGTGAAGAAAACATAGAGATGATAAGCATGACTTAAGGTGACTGAGGCTTAGAGAAAGATGAATACTAAGTGCTATGTAGTGTGGATACAGCTAAGCCAAACTGTTTGCCTGGAGACTGGATCCTTTCTTTGTTTTATTTAACAGCAAATACTGGAATTCCATGGAGAGAGATGAAAATGCATATCCAAATGTGAGATATTCTTGTCTACAGGTGATGGATGGATAGAGTACTTATAAAATATAATGAATAGATTTTCCTGATATTTAGAGAAGGACAAATTATGTTCCTCTATTAAAAAAAAGCAAAACCCAAGAGACTTAATTAAAAGTATTTTTTAATGCACATATTTCCCCTTATACATCACTGTATACATCATAATTCTCTTCATATAGATCACATCAGGAAATTCATTTGAAATAATGAAGGAAGAACTGTGGTGATGTGAGGTACATTGCTGTTGGCACACAAGCTGTCTAATTCAAAGCTAGCTTGTACAGTTCTGCCTTTGACTGCAATTCAGACATGCTTGGATACTAACACTGCTTATGTTTGAACTACTTAGGCACTATTGGCTTTCCAAACAGTTTGTTATGACAGCCCCTACCCCGTAGGTAGAGGGAAAGATGCCATACAGTCACAGTTTCTTTCAAGCTGTTCATTCTTATTCCACAAGATGTTACAAAAAAAACCCATAAACAAACCCAAACCAAAAAAAAACCAAACACCAAACAAACAAAAAACACCCAAACAAACAAAAAACCAATCAAATAGAACAAAACCCCACACAAAATAAACAAAATCAGCGAAACCCCAAAACACTCAACTATAAAATTAGTAGTAAAGTAGAAAGTAAAGTAGTAAGATATTTTGTGAAATTACCAGAAGAATAAATGAAACAGACTGGGGAATCAGTAACTACAGAAAAAAAAGAAACAAACCCCAAAGTAAGCTATTAAATGCATCTTTCTTCTGGGCCATTAAAGGTTGTAGGTCACAGCTGTGGACTGCATTGCATTGTTCATTTTTACTACTTTGATGGTCCTGCCTACTTTTCTTGCACTTTTGCTGAATCCATCCTGCCACCTACATCAAGGGCTTTAATTTCCTTACACTATGTAAGGGAGAGAGGGAAGCTCCACTTTTATCTTTAGAAGACACTAATCTTTTTTCTTCCCACCTTTTTTTCTCGCTTGTTCTTCTATAATTAAAGCCAACAATTCAATTGTTTTTACCAGCATTTTTTAGCTTGCATTGCTCTTTAATTTTTTTTTCTCCTTTCCATTAACAATTTTATCTTTGATTACTATTCCTTTCCTTTGGATCGGTCTGCTTTCACATCAGATATCTTGTTCTTGTCATTGCAACCTGCTGTGTGAAACAGGTAAGCCTGGTAAGATACATTTACGGAGCAGCCTTGATTGTGTTTGCTGAGCTGTGAGAAAAACAAGAAGCGTAAAAAAAAAACCAACTCAAAAGCTTGCTTGTGAATCAGCCCCTGCTGAACTTTCAGTAAAGAGAATTTTACACTTAAACTTAAAGAGACTTATTGAAGTCTCTTGCTGAGAAGAAACCATTTCATGTTGTTAGCTTGATCTTAGTAGTTTTCTTCTCTTTAATGTACTGCTCCAGCAGTGTGTTACCCAGTTTGCATAGAGGTAAATGACAACACGCTGGCCAAGGCATTTGGTGTGAGTCCCTTCCACTTCACCTAAGAGCTGTGGAAGCACAGCAGTCACCCCAGTGAGGCTGAGACTCCGCTGCAGCAGTCAGGCTGAGAGGAGGGCACCCATCTGCAGAAAGCCTCTGGGGCTGGAGGGACCTCTGATCTTAAAGGCAACTTTGCAGCTGGAGCAATTACTGCCACACATCCAGCTGGATGTGAGGGTGATGGCTTCCAGCCTGAGGCCTTCGAACAGCCATCCTCTGCTAATTGGGAGCAGAGAAAGAGGAGATCAGAGAAGTTAATAAGCGTGAAGTCAGTACTATGGCCAGTTAATAGCAGTACTCTTCCTTGTTATGCCCATGAATGTGTTGCAGAAGTATTGGCAAATCTTATCCTGCCTGTAGGTAAGTGGGTGGCTGACACAGAATAATAAAGACTCTTTTCTTTTAGCTGCTAGTTTGAAGGCTGCTCAGACTAGAAATGGCAAAACTCTACCAGATGATGGTCTCTCTGATGGTGATCAATAGTCTTGAAGTATTTATTTGTTGGCAGGAGTCTGTCTCATGGAAAATCCACTTTATCAATAGAATTACTTGCATTTTAACAAATCAGGCCTGGGGCATGGGTAACCTTTGTGAGTGTCAATAATGAATGCTTCTGCTGGTCTTGCTGTTTCTCCCCTTTTCATTCCCTTAGAATCTAACAGAAGTCTGCAATAAGTTTTGAATTAAGACTGAAGTAGGAATTACTCCCTGCTAGGAAAAGGAGTCATCAAGCCAGTGGTGGAAGAGAGGGGAGATACATATCTTGAATAAGAAAATTTAGCAACTGTATTGAGGTCCTAGAACTGGAGTAGGTTTGGTGTTGGGCCAGAATATGGTCAAGTAGTAAATTTGGAAGAAGTCAGTTAATTGCTTAGCCATGAGCTTTCTTGTAGCTGCCATCACACTGTGCTTTGGGACAAAGATGTTTTCTTTTATCTGACATTCCCTCTCTGAATTCTGGGAGGTCAGCTTCAGACTTGAACAAATAACGTCATTTATTTGTTTGTAACTTCTGCTAGTGTCACCATTTGGAATGAATTATACTGCACTGAACATGTTCTGTCTTATCAAATTCTATTTTCACTTTGTGCTTGTCCTGTTGTATATCACTTTGCAACTGCTTTTGTAAAAATAAATAAAGCAAGAAAATAAAACTATTAGTGGTTTTAAAATCCTTTAAAAGCTTGTTTCAGCCATTCCTGCAAACACCTGAGGATTGGATCCTTGTTTCAAATACAGATAACTCTAATATTCTTTTTGTTGTCTGTATAGCTTTGTTGTTTTATAGTGGTTTTTTTATGACAAATTAAACAACTTCGGTTTTACGAAGCAGTATGTGCCTTTTATTTTTTTTTCAAATTATTTGTCTCTAGTTGTAAAGCATTATTTATTGCCTTTCCCTTATGTGTGGTTTTTTTCTTTTTTTTTTTTTATTTTTATTTATTTTAAAATTTTATTGTAATTTTATTATTGTCAGTTTCTGGATTTGCTGCCTTAATTCTTTCTTATTTTTAGGGTAGTATTTTTAAAAAATAGTTTGCTACTTCATATTAAATGTGTGATTTTAATTTACAGTTTATTTCAAAATCATATATCCGATTTTTTTTTTCTTCTCTCCCTCTTTTGCCTTTTCATTCATTTCTTGAATATGCTGTCTTTGTAGTGCAGAACTTTAAACTTGAGTACTTTCTTTCTTGCTCCTATTAGCTAACCCTGGTCACACTAAGTTTATTTATTTATATTTGCAGGTATTTTTTCAGGATCAAATCCTTCACCCTGTACCAGATAAGTGTCTGAACATCATGAAAATAATAAACAGAAGAGATTTCACTCAAAATACCCAAAAGTATTAGGGAAAACTGCTTTCAAAAGGCACTTTTGCCAACCATTACATAGAACAGGTTGAAATCTTTGAAGCATCGTAAATCTGGTAACTTTAAATTTCAACTCTCACTTCTAGTTTCACATTTTGAAGCTATTTTTGACTTTCACATAGATGTTATACATCAATAAATATTTAAGTCTGACTCCTCATGTAAAAAAAAATCCTTTGGCAAAATCTATGAATAAGAAGTAGTTGATCTAACCTGATGATTGAATTTCAAAAAGTAAAAACAGACCAAGGCAACAAACCTTGTCCATGATACGAAGACAATGGTAACAACTGGATATTTATTTGTTCTCTCATTAAATGATGAAAATATTGTGCCCAATGTGCTTGTATTTAACATTCTTTGACCTACAGCACCACATAATCTTGTTTTGCCTTGGTGAATTCAGAAGTGGAGCAGTTTTGGGGATTCTTGTTTTGATGTGCTGTATACAGTGCAGTTATATATTTACTGCTCAAGAGAAAGTTGATGTTAGCCACAGACATTTTCTTATATGGCTGCAGTATTACCTAAATTTTTCCTGGAACACTGCAGAATGGAAATGAAACTATCAAAATCAAATTGTGGCAAATCTTTTGCCACATCTGGACATGAGTTACTCTGGCCAAAACAATAAAATCCTTGGATTTATACTGATGATACAGAGACTATGACCAGAGTGCAGCCTCCCAGGAATGTGACTGGCATGCTGTCTACTTACAGATAAATTGTGAAGGAAGCTATAAAAACATTGTTCTTTGTTCTAAAATGAAAATGTACAGTGCAGCAGAATAAAAAAAGCTGGATCACTCTGAATCTTTGTTAATTATTCAACATAATGTTTTTTCTAGTTCCTTCTGTCTAAAGGGACTTTGAAAGAAATCTTGGGTTCTACTACTCCTCAGTTGAAGTGGAACATCTGGTACATAGATACAGAAATTAGGAGAACCTTTACATATGCTGTGATTTTACAGGTAAAATTTTGTTTGAACAGAGTCATAACTTCATTAGTTTTGAATCACAAAAATCAAGTCAATTTACTCTAACAGTGCATGAAGGGGAACACTTTGCTATTCCACAATAAGCTTTTTGCTTTCTAGGAGCCTTTTTATTTTGTATTTTCAAACACCTTTTAGAATTTGAATGGTCTTGATAAGACTCCCTTTCCAAAACCAGTATGAAAGTGGGTGGAATATTGTGAAAGTTGTTTTTACTAGACAGCCAGGTTTGATTTTGGGGTTGAAACATATGGAGCATGGATAAAGTGACAAGTCACTAAAAGTATTGAAACAGCTGTAATCTTAATAAAATCAAAAGGAGACTGCAAGAATTTTCTTTGAAATATTAATGCTTATGCCAGACAAAATATTCTTAGAATGAGCATTTCTACACTTTAAGAGGACATCAATATTGTTTTCATAGCGAGACATGTGGAGTTAGTAAATAACAAGATTTATACACAGATCTCCTGAGTACTGGGTTGGACAATCGCATTATTGATTGACCACCATGATGGCACTAATCCTGAACCTCCTTAATGCCATCATCTCTAATCATCTCTTGATTAGGCACTCTGAGGCACCATAGCCTGGATCAGGTAGCAGGAGACAGTTCTGATTGAGCAAATCAGTCTGGAAAGGGTCCCTGGGGAAGAATTTCATTTTCCAGGCCAGAATTATCATCTCTGTGCCTTTGAATCTATACTAATAACATAATGGGGGAGGAATAAAATGTTTCTCATGATGAAATAAAACATCTGTTTCCTCCCTTTCCTCTGGGTTAGGTTTATCAGATTATGAGCTGGGTATTACACAACTCGTTTGCAGTGAGCAAAATGGACTGATAGTAGATAGGTATTTTTAATTCTTTTGTTATGTGCTGTAGGGCTGTTGACATATGTAATTATTAAGCATCATATTTGAAAGTGCTTTTAAAAGTCTTGATAACATGAGATAATTAGTGTCCCTTTACAGAAAAGTAAATCCCATGCCAACTTCACACAACTGCAGCTTATAATATTACGGCAACTCTGATCTTAACAGATTCTGTTTGTGGCTGGAGCTGTGAATCAATGATTTCCTAGTCTGTGATGCTCCTCTGGAGAAAATAAAGACCAAAAAAGACAACAGAACAAAATCCCTCTAAAACTTACTTCGGCAAATTAAATTTTGCATTAAGCTGTTGATGACAGTCAAGAAAACTGATTATTTTGTTTGGGCTAAATTATACCACTATTATTATCTGACACTTGAAAGAGCATACCTGCAGAGAACTGAGATAAAACTATTGGGAGTCCTTGCAGGCTGAGGCTGGTGTTAGATAACCAGATGAAGGGGCACTGTTATCCCATCAGTGTCCTGGTGCATATGATGTCTCTCTTTGAAAGGTTAAAAGTGGTAGAATATCAGGGCAGTTGCCCCTGGAGTCTCCCTTTTTAACAGGGTAAAGTGGGAAGCTCTGGGCCGTTCAGGTTCCATTGGTAAAACCTATTATTAAAAAAATCCCAAAAAACTAGATGCTTTAAAAATAATGTAAGTACCTACAGCCATGTATCTGATCATTCCCTAAAAGTTCATGATTACTGCAATATTTTGCGTGGTACTTGACATTATTTTCCAATGTCTTTCTGAAATTGTCCCTATATTTGTAAAGTCCATAATGTGTTTTTCAAAGCTGCTTTTTAGAGTTTTTTTAGTTATTTTGTTATTTTTATTTGTAATATTAAATGATCTCTTTCATAAATCTCCTTAAAATCCTGACTTAAAAATTGTTTTTTGAGCTTATTTCCTGGGTGGCAAGAGGCTGTATAATGTTGTATAACTATTTCCACATAGGAATGGTATAAACCCTAGCAGATATTGTTAGCAATGGGCTTGGCAGGTCTATAAAGAATGCAATCATGGTTACCAAGCAAAGAAATAAAATCTCAGTATGAATCTAGGAGTACCAATGCAACTAGGAAACGCCCATAAGAGGTGCCCAGGGGTACTCCCCGAACATGCAGTATGTATGGAGTCTGGTACTTGGGAATATCAGGAAAAGGATGATCTGCATTGGCCTATCTGGGAAATCCATCCAATAAAGTTGGAAACAGATATGCTAGTGGTTACTAACTGAACCCATGCTTTTCAACTACAGGAAAATTCAGTCAGCTCAGAACGGTTTCTGATAGGTCCTCCCACCCAATACTCTCTTTTTCTTAATCAACACAATGATAATCTGTTTTTCATCTTTATTGACTAGGGTGCTACTCCCTCTCACTCTGCAATGTGCTGGCATTGCTAATTTAGACTCTCTCAGTGGATGAGGAAAAGAAGGAGATAGTGCAATTTTTGTCTACTGGGAAATCTAGGATAGGAACATTCTGTGAAGCAGTTTGAGTCATTACTATGCTTGCCTGTTCATCTCTGCTTGTTGTTCTGGTGCCAAAGCCATTTGAACTGTGGTTATGTTCACAGCAGCACAATTTAAAATCAGGTGTGAGAATTGTCTGTAGCCAGTTAGTATGAGATCCTCTGTGGCCAAGGAATTCTATAGACACCCTGTTTATAAGATAGACATACTATACTCTACTTTTGCTGTATGCATGACCTTTATCAGCAAAGTTTCATAGTTAAGTGTTCAGAAATTTTTCTCTAGGAATTTCATGCTTTCTTAACACAGACTCAGACACATGCAAATCCCCTATGAGGTTCTAAAAATGCCCAAACATACTATATAAAGCAAAAGTTTATGATCTCAGAGATGCTCTTGGAGTCTTCATAAGCAGAAAATGCAATTATAGACCCTGAATCCAGGTATCTGTACCTCTTCACAATGTAACATTAACTGATAAGGTCAAAATGACAGCCTGAAGAACACACCTGACCTATTTAATGTCTCCATCCAGCCCATTGCTGCTGGCAGGGGGAATGACTGACCAGATAACTTCCTAGACACCAGGACTGAGGAAAATTCTTCAAAAAATTGCTGGTACCCCATTACACCCCCATAGGGACAGAAACAATATCTGCTGTCTTCTTATTTTACATGTATGAAATAAAAAAATTGTTAATTTAGTGCCACTGTACCAAGGCATACAATCCCTATGAGAGAGAGCTGTTAGTGCATGTAGGGAATGCTGTTGGGGAGGCCCCCAGGCAGGCTGTAGGTTTGCTTACAGCAGCAGTTGTGCTGTCTGTGGCAAAGACTGCACAGTACCTGTAAAACGTCTCTAGAGGGTGACATCAGTAGAAAGGTAAGTTTTATAGGCAGAGAGAAGGTAGACAGGCAATTTGCTCAGGAATATCTAGCACGAGAATGTCTTTGTTTTACTGTGTGGGGGTTGTAATGAGATGAAATCAAATAATGCAATTTCTTGTGTTTTTTTTGTGGTGGGGAGGGAGAAGAAGTTGCTATTGAAAAATACACAAGATTTGAAAAAAATGTGCAAAGCAAGCAGGTTTATTGAAAAGTAAGCTGGTTAGTGAAGGTATGGAATTAATCTATGATCAGAATGAATTATCTGAAAAATCTCATATTTGCTTCTACAGATGTTTAAACCTCACACTACCTACAAAACTATTGAAACTATTCAATCTTAGTCAAATGTAATGCTATTTTTGAATAAGAACTGTTGACAGGGTTTTGGAAGAAAATTACTGACACTAATATTAACACTTTGCTTTATATTATTGATAGATAACAACTGTTAAAAAAAGAAAATATGCTATAGTGGGAATTTGTCAAAGCATTATAGAATTGTATTTTGTATCATGTAAAAACATGAAAAGAGCTACCAAAAATACTGTATGAGGTCACTAGCACATTTATGGTGCTCCATATAAGCCTTTCCAGGTGGTGATACTAAAACAAACAATAATTTGTCACTGGAGCTGGTTTTATTCTGTCTTCGTAGATGTAGAAGACAGACTTCTGTTAAAAATAATTGCAGTACACAGACAACAAGCTGTTAGGCTACTCAAAGTGAGTTTGGCCCCATTGGTACGAAATGCACAGGAGTCTACAGTGTTGCTAAATTATTTTACATTACTTTTGACCTAAAAGCATTTTTTCTAATGAAGAGAATTTAATTCTTTTTGAAATAGCAATAAACTTACTTCTTGCAATTACGTAAGAAAGAAACAAATTCCTTAAATACTCTGATTTTCAGCAACACACACAGAAAAAAGTGTATCAAAGTGAATTCCAAGGTGTTTCCAAGTTTTTCTGTGATTTGTAATAAATACTCAAATTAATCTTGTCTAAGAGTTTTGCAGAAGTTGTGTGCCTCTGGTTCCCTGAATAAGAAACTTGCGGCTCGTTCTCTCATTATGCCACAAATATGAAAAATATGACACAACTCTGCTGCATAAGAGAAAGAGGACTGTATAAATCAGTTTAACTGATCTGATGTTTATTTTCTTGGATGAGGAAAAACCAAACAAACCTCAGATTCTTATTAAATCTATGTTGAAAAGTTACATGTTTCTATTTTGTAAGTATATTATTTCAATGTTTTTTTCATTTGTCTCTTATCCTTTACCCTTCTCTATCACTGATTTTATTTTTTCATCTCCAGTTTGCTATTGTGGGAGGCAGTTAGAGAAAATGACAGTAAAACAGGGACAATTTGAAAAAACTTAAAAAAGAAGAGGAAAACAAATAAATAAAAAATGGTCTCAAGCTTCCTAAGATAAAGCGTTGCTAGGAAAGACAAAATTTAATTTTTGCCTTCTCAGTGCAAACTCCTGAAGAGTTCTGTTTTACCTAAGCAATTTCAAGCTGCTGAAGCACAGAGCCATCAAAGGTGCTCAGCCTTAGGGCAGACTCACTAGAAAGAAGGAAGAAAATGCTACAAAGAAGGTCTCATCCATGAAAACCTAGACAAAGTACTCATTCTGCCATTTTTCTTCTGGTTTCTTAGAATTGTTCCGCTCTCATCTCTAGATTTCCTTGAAAGCACTAAAATAAGTAAATATTCATACTTTTACTTTAAAGCCGTAGAGAGTGAAGAGGGATGCAGATTGGATCTAAACATTTGGAAAGGAACATAAAATCTACTGTGCAGCCAGGATGAGTCTATTACATAATAATCTCCCAGTCACCATGCTCTGCAGAGCAGGCTGTTATCTACAAGTGGGGCTGTAATGTTGTCAGTCACCTCCTGTGCTGTAGGAAGCACCGAAGCTTCCTTGTTTCCTTGAAATACTGAAATACAGCAGAGGGTAACTATACAGGGCTAGGTGTATTAATAAAATCCAACTGATCTGTGTTGTACTAGTAATGAAGTAATTATTGTTGTCTGGACACCATACCAGTTACATATGGCTACGAATAGGCCAGATGTGAAATTTAGGTCTTACTAATGCATTTTAAAATATTTTGTGTGTCTGCTGCTTTAGCTTCAGTACTCAGTGATGGGTTTTTTGCATGAGATTTCTTACCCCTACTTCGCTTTGTTAAAGAATGGATATATAAAGAAAGTGGATGAAGCTATTCTACTTGGAATTGAAATCTATAGTACAGAAATACTACTATGTGCAGCTAGTATAAATCCATGTCTCTGTCCTGTAGTATGAAAAAAAGCGGTGTACTTTCCAAATCTCTGCAACTTAACTCAGCTAGCCAGAAATGTAACAGAGATTGTTTATCTGTGTGTATGTGATTGAGACTATCACTTATTAATTAAGACTATTTGCTGCAGCTCATGGGACATGGTGTGTTTTAAAGTTCTCATAAATTTTATCTTTGTGAGCACTTGTTTTCAAATGACCCTGAAAGCACAGTAATCTTTATAGTCAATATGTATATAAAATGTGAAATTTAAATGTTTTCTACTCCAACTACAGTGAAATCCATTTATATTGCTTCTTGACATGGGGGAGAAAAAAAAGCAGATTTAAAAAAATTCTTTCTTTGAAGGATTTTACCGAAATTTATCAGATTAGAGTGCAACAAAAGAGGAGCATGTCACAAATGAAAATTAAATACAATATTTTTTGTGTTTAAAGGAAATGTCAAATAATATACAAATTTTTCAGGAATTAATGAAATCTTCTGGTAATTGTTTCCATTCATAAATATTCAGGACAGCAGCTGTCTACTCCTCACTTTTCACTTCTTTATCTTTTCTTCACTGTTGTATTCATGACCTAAGGATATTACAATACTGCTGATCTGAGTAATTTTTCTCACCATAATCTAAGGATATTGTGTATGTCTAACTGGTACAAACCATCACTCCTGCCTAAAAAGCAGCTTCAGCCACAATAGGGATTTGTCCTTAACTGCCTGCTGCCCAAAATGGAGAGGCCACTGAGGCAACCACGCTGGGACTAAATCTCTGGGAGAACAAGGGAAAGGAAAGCTTCGCCTAGATTACTCTGATGGTATGTGGCACTTCTCAGGAGAGACATATAAAACAGTGTGCGTGGGTGGGCAGAATCAGAAAAAGCAGATGAGAGAGGTACAGAAGCCCCTGTTCTCACTGGCACATGCTTGCGCAGGGTAGCTGCAGACCGTGTAGGTAAAAGAGAACTTTTGAGGCATAATTTCATAATGAGAATCAAATTACAGTATGTATTAAATAAGAAAATTCTTAGTAATATTTTAATAAATATAATGGATTTGACTAACTACCTGTGTAATAATAACCTATTAGAAATGCACAGTGAAATCAAAACAATTATAAGAGGAAAGTAGGAATTGTTAAAGATGGAAACACACTTAAAGTATCAGAAACACAGTTAAGGAGCTATTGTAGGATACTTTCTACTTGACAGCTCTACAGCTTGTCTTTTAGTATGTAGTTTTTCCGTGCCAAATATGCAGAATTACAGATAACATTAAATTAGGCATGCCAGACTAATTAATAGGAGTAAATTACAGAAGATAAGTCTGAAAATCAGATGGATTGTTTTATAGAGAGATGTAGGGTAAATACTATAATTAGATCAACCTGTTGCTCCCAGTCTGGCTATGATGAGAAAGCCTCACACATATTCCAAGGAAAGATTATTGTGTTCCAAGAGGAAACGTGGACGTTAGCAGTTGGTTGTTCTGACACACTGTGGTGTGTTTTACTTGCTCCATGTGAACAGGTAGCATTCTGTCTTGGAGAATCCATTTTCTAAGTTATTAATCAGCTAGAGTCTTTGGTTCCTGGGGAGTCTCAGCTCTGCTGGTGTTCTTGTTTTCCATAGAGCTGGAAAACAGATGGAGCTCTAGTCAGGTTGTCTGGGCAGGTGGGGGTCCCACCCTTAAGAGAGGGGAAGAATCCTCAACCTGTCACTTGAAAAGAGGAAAAGAAGCAGTGCAAACATAAATCCCACCTGGTAACTCGGAAAAGTACTCTGACACACTGTACAAGTCACATTTTATGTATTTAAGGGAGGAAAGTTTTGACAATTTGGGAAACTGTTCTAATAAGCATACATACTAATAAGCTGGTTTCATGAGCTCAAGAACATGAGAGAACTGTCAAAAATTTGCAGAAATACTCTAGATACCTGCCTTTCCAGGATGAAGGCCACCACATTATACATGGGCTATTGCAACTGCCAGACAGAGGACAGCATTATAGCCTGCAGTCAGTATACAGTGAAAGGAAGGAGAATGTTCTATCTTTCTATTATCTTGCATGTTATGTTATATACAGGCTGTTCCCTGGCCTCCCTCCACCCTGGATGTGCTGAAATGGCAGTGAGTTGTGTTGGCAGGGAGAACACTAACTGCTGTCTAGCACACACTATCCAGTGAGAGCTATTTTTGTTATCTTCTAAAACTACAACTTGGAAATATGTACTGTTGAGAGATTTTGCTGTTTGAAAAGTCTCCAGGAACTAATTCCATGGCTGTAAATCAAGAATTATAATGTCATCCTAATACCAAGAATCTTTTTTTCAGTCCCAAATGCGAAAATTTTGTGTTCAGCTGACATGAATACAATACAAACCAGAGGGGGACATGAACTCTTTGATAGTTTTCCCATGTATGATGCTAACATTTCAGCACTGAAATTTGGTTTCTGAATTTTTGTTTCTCTTTCATGTACATGAAAATTCCCACCTATCCACAGTAATTGAGATGGCTGTTTTTCTGAAGACAGAAAATGGATAGGAATTCTTGATTCTGCTTTAGCTTAAAATTTCTTGAACATTGACCTATTTTAAAAAAAATAGCTTTTTATGTTCTTGGGGGGTCTTTGGGGTTTTTTTGGCTATGGAAGGCTCATTTTATAAATTCACATACGAGAAACTGGTTTGCTTAACTCTGAAATTTGGCAGAGAAATAAGGAGAGAGAAAGCTCATTACTGTGAGCTCACGCATGCCCAGTTTCTTGGAATTTCGGTGGCAAGCTGCTGACCTGAGACTTGAAGGACATGCGGTTCCCCTATGGATTTATGGCCAGATTTCTAATGAGATTCTCTAATGCAAGTCAGAAATGTAAATTGTCAGAATGTGAAAATAACTTAGCTGATGGAGTACCAAATGGTACCATTAAATTTCATATGTGTGGTGGTCAGCTGAAGCCCACAGTCCAGACAAGAACAGTGCATCCCAGAGATGAGCAGGATATCCCAGAGGCAAGTACTGATTCCTAGATAGTGTATTGAATGAGGAGAGCAGGTAGATTACAGCACCAGCTTGTGCACATGTACATATCTCTGCACCATTTTGCATGTTGGGTGTGAATTTTTAGAGATGTTAATTGAGGTACATCCTCCTCCAGGTTGAAGGTATCTTATTGAGCCCTACCAGTGAGCTGTGCCTCACCTTTCAGCTCTAACAGCATGGCTGGGATCTGACCTCACTTCAAACCCTCTCCAGCATTAACTGCCTGACTGAAAGAGGCCTTCTTGGGATCATACTTCCAGTTTTTCCCTCTTTACCAAAGTGCTAAAGTTTCTTTCGGTCAGATGGTGACAGAGCAGAACTGTAAGGAAGTACCAAAGGCTCACTTTCAGGAGATCACTTATTGTAGGTTTGTTCCAGGATAGTTTACATATTTAAAGAAGGGTCTCCAGAGGGATGGGAATCCTTGGCTTTTCTTTATAATTGAGTGTTTTCACCTGTCCAGATCAGCTGAGCAGTCACATGTCCTTTGCTTTGCAGATGATTTGGCATGGATATGTGAACACTCTCTGGAAATGTAGATGTGCAGTTTCTACAGGTATTTTTGAAGGTTGGCATCCTCAACCTAAAGGGTCATTAATTGATTTCCTCTTCCACTACATACACACATAATACATGCACTTTCTGTCTCCAGATCAAAGTAGACTTTACATGCTCAAAATGCCTGACAAAGGATTCATAATGAAGCAGCAGTCACCCCAAGCCATGAACTGCTCTTTTAGAAACCTCACAGAACTGAACTTAGAGTATACAGATGGCAAAGTCATGGTTTACAGAACTCAGTTGTGCTGATGTGTGAATCAGGTCTCAAATAGCTCAGCTGGCAGCAACCAGAGTACTTAAACTTTATAGCCATGCTTAAATTACAAATTTAAGAGCAGAGCCAGAGCAGAGGACTGGTATTTGCTCATCCTTGATGACGGAAGAATTCCTGCTACGGCTTTGGCCTGAGAATTTGTCACTGTGCCACTGATTTCCAAGTACTCCCTGGGAGCTCAGCACACAATCTGTGGAGCATTCCCGTGAGTGCCTTGGATGTGGCCACCCTGCCACCCTGCCTGAGAGACCCAGAGAGCTTCAGACCATGGATAGTGCTCTTCCGTGACAGCCAGCCTCAGGATCCTGAGCACATTTTGTTTCCAAGTCTGGTTTGCTCATCTATGCTGTCCTGATCTGAATGGAAACAAAGAAATAGGGCAATTTTAGACCCCTATTTTAAGCCCTTCTACTTTACCTAAGACCTAATTTTGATGTCTTAAAATCTTTTCCTTGTAAACTTCAATCTTTTCACTAGGCTCAGATCAGTTGAATCAACGAGGGTGCATAGTTGTTTCAATATATAGGAAAAACAATACTGTATCTTGTCTCTTTTTGGACCTCTTTGGGTCTAAATAAGAGATAGTGCTTAAATTATTAAACCTGGGGTTTTTTTCTGTTTGCTCAGAATGAGTTGCAAGACTGAAGCCCTAGCATTCCCATTGTCCCCACCCTGTAACACAATTCCAGGTTTGCCCCGCTGTTGAATATTTACCAGAAGAATTCGTCAAAGAAAAAAAATAAATGAAGAGAGAAATGAGGGGAAGAATTGAACTAGAACGTAGTTTTAAATGTTTCTAATCATGTCAGTAAGGTTTATTACTCCTGATTGTAGGGGCACTTTCTCCTGGCAGGGGAAATAATTCTATTTGTCAAAACTCATACACATAAAATTCCCAATGAAATTAATGAGCATACTGAGTTTGAAAGAAAATCATGAAGAAAGAGATACATAAAGATACAGTTTTGTTTCCTTCATATTCAGGCTATCACCCCTGCACAAGGAATACTAGATTTACCCTCCAGCTCCAGGAGTCACCCTGTGTCAAATGTAGGTCTTTCACTGTTTTTTGTTCTGTTTGGGGGTTTGGGGTTTTTTTTTTGTTGTTGTTTTGTTGTTTCTGGGGTTTTTTGTTTTTTTTTTTAGTTTAATTTGGAGGTGATCTCTGGCTTCTCATATTGACCAGAGCAGCACAGGTTCTTTTCATAATTTACAAGATATTTTATCTGTTATAGAAAGACCGAATTGCCTCTATATTTTCCTACCCTGAGGACTTCAGAGTTAAGAACTGGAGCACAGTTTCACTGGAACCCATAGTACAATTGCTCAAAGCCTAATGCTCACTGTCACAGACAATAGCTCCCATGAGGCGGGGCAGCAATCCCTTATAAACAACAGCCTTGTGCTCACAGTAAAAATTAATTTCAGCTCTCAGAAGAAACACATTTCAGGATAGGCAAGGGATGTGAATTTCAATATTGGCAAATGAATTTGTATGGAGAAGTGTACTCCACCTCCCACTCTAAAATCCATTAGGAATAGGTTAATGTCTGTATACAAAAAGAAAAAAAGGTAGAAAAGGTAAAGAAGGGAGAGAGATGTGCAGCCAAGAGACACACATGAAAAAAACATATATTAGGGAGTGCAGAATAAAAAAATGTACTCAACGAGTTCAGAATAGTAAATCAATGCTTGCTACTCTACTCTACTCTTTGGTTATTTGCTGATGAAAAAATCTAAAACTTTTGAGTAAGAGTAAGCGTTTTGCACCACCTTTATATTAAGATGGTGCGACTGCTCCTTTAGATTTACTGTTGATCTGTGGCTTTCCTGTTTAATCTACGGAACTTTTAAAGATGTTTATATCTGCTATTGGTGTGCTTCCATCTCCTAAAATTTCTGATTTATAGACCCTGGCAAAACAAAAGTGGGCTGAATTATTGAATGCTTTATTATGACATAATGTAATACCTTTACTACGCAGTAAATGCTTGTTTAATAGAGAATGTCCTTTATATTTCACTTGTAAAATCAAGAGATCTATTTGTTTGAGCTTGGATTTTATGTTAGAACAGTATGTATAAGGATCTTTTCCTTAGTCTCTGTTGCCTGCAGAATTATGATGCAGAATCATATTTTTCACATACTATAGGACATCAGAATCCTTATAGTCCTTCAAATTTTATTGAGGGCTGTGAACCTCCAGAAAGTGGCAGAAAATTCTAGCAGAGACAGTACCCACCTGTATTTTGCTAAAGGTGTAAAATGGTAATTGAAATTTATGTTCTCTATGTTTTGCCTGACTTATCTTTTGAGTTGCCTATAAACTTAAGAAAAGTCTCTGTTTCAGTCAATAGCTTGGGAGAACTGAGAAGAAGAGGGAGAGGGTTAAACTGATACCATGAAATGTTGTTTAGAGTTAATCTCCTTTTAAAATCTGTGCGTATAGCAGCCTGTGAAAACTTTTGCTGTCAGGTACAGCCAGATAAAAATCATCCACGGAGGGAATTTATAATTTATTTTAGCTTGGCTGAATGATTATTTCATCGTATCACAGTTACTTTTTCTATAATGCATCTCTTCACTGTGAGAAGCAGATATTCTCCCTCTGGTATAAAACTGATAGGCAATAAATCTATTTAATATCTTGTAGTTCTGTGGTACTCCAGCTCAGAATTTTGCCAATACAAATGATGCTCCAGATCACCTTCTATGTTTGCTTATACTCACTGGATCATCAAATTTCAGTGGCAACCATCTTTTAGTATATGCACTATTGGATGAAAACAGAAATGGAAAATACGATTCAGTGCAAATATAGTGGATCTTTTGCACAGCACTATCTCCCTACTTATCCCATATTTTATCTTTCTCCTCTCACTATGAACAATGTTTACTGGTTGCTATCCATTAGGATAAGATTTTACTTTCTAAAATTATTTTAATTACAGCTTTGTGGTGTCTGTTTTTGCAAGTATGGATTATTAAGACACACATGGTGGCCTTAATTATTCTTTTTATCATTAAAAACCTTTTTTCCTTCTTATATAAAATTATTTTTCAATCTGGTTTTGCAAGTGGGTTTAAGATTTCTGATACTACACATCTGTTTAAAAAAAGGCTTGTTTTACAAAAGGCAACATGAAGGTACAAAGCTGGAAGCCTCTCCAGTTTTTAAAAAATAAAAACAAAAAGAAAAAGAAGAAAAAAAATAAAATCAGTCTTTTAAATCATTCTAGGAGGTTTGGAAGAAATTCAAGCTCACAGAATATTTTTAGCTATTTTTTTCTTTTTATTTAGAATAAGCATTAGGGAAGCAAGGATGTATTCTGTACTATGTTTTTGACATGAACAAGACAGATAAAAGTACTTGTTCCCCACTATCCTTAATGCATAAAATCAGGTTAGGATTGTGCACTGGTAGATTAGCATTTTGGACAGCTTTTTTTTTAAATAATTTTTTATTTTTTCCTCAGCCAAATATGTAATTTGTGACTTTGGATAAGCCATTTCTTATCTTGGGTTTCTGCTGGCAGGTTTGCATGGCAATGCTTTGGGCATGTTGTGGGGGGTGGTGCAGGCTGCAGGTGTGGCATCTGTGAGAAGTCACAGCCAGCTCTAGCTGGGTCCAAAACATACCTGCTGCTGGCCAGAACTGAGCCCATAAGTGATGCTGAGAGCACCTCTGTGGTAGCATTTAAGAATGGGTAAACCCTACAGTAACTACAAGAGAATGAGAAAATGTGAGAGAAACCGCTCTGCAGTCAGCAAGGTCAGTGAAAAAGGAGTGGGAGTTGCCAAAGCAGATTCTCCTGCAGCCCATGGTGCAGATCATGGTGAGGCAGGAGACATCTTCTGAATTTCCTTGTATCAGTTTTACTACTGTAATGCTTGGTTTTGCACTCAGCATTCACTCATAATGGTAAAATCTCATGTTTATTAAGTATTTTAAGTTCTAAAAGCAAAGAATAATTTCATATTGGAAATAAAAATTTGTTAAGCTACAGCATTTTTAAGATTGCAGCTCCCCATGCATCATTTACTTCCCTTCTACTTTTTACATTGAAGACAAAAAATTGCACTTTTTATATTAAAATAAACTGTCTCCATGTTGTTGTATGTTCACTGGTCTCAAGGGCCTTAGTACCTTGATCCGTTAGTGAAACAGCTTCCAATGGGTGGCTTCTCTATGGACAATTCTTGATTTTTTTAAAGAGCTATTGTGTATGAATGTAAGGAGATTTTGTAATCTAAAGAAAAATAAAATTTTTGAATTTGCATTCAATTTCAGACCATTTGCTATTTCTACTTATTTTTCTGAAGTGCACTTAAAATTATGGAATCTCTATGATTCATTTATTTATTTATTTATTAGTTAGTTAGTTATTTTAGGAAAAGAGCACCATGATTAATTGGTCAGATCATATCAGCTCTGACACAGAGGATGTAATCTCCGGTCAAGAACAACACTTGAGGAAAATAAAAGGAAAAACAAGATTTGGGAACCATTCAGCTTCCTTACACATATGGCAGTTTCAGCTGTTTATTTGGTTTTTTTTGTTTTGTTGTTGTTAATACATCTAAAAGCTGCAGGGAACAATTACGATCATCCTGGCTGAACTGCTTCATAACCCAAACTACACCATTTCACCCGGGGACTCTTACACACAACGTAACAGCTTGTGATTGAATTACTAGAGCATGTTGAATTGCTGAAAGTTCATACATGGAAACAACTTTTTTGCTCTTTAGAAGTTTGCTCTCTGTTGGTCCACCAGTGTCAGGTCTGTGGTATCATAAAGGTCTCTAGTCGCAGCTTGCTGTGATCTCTGTGACTTTAAATTAGTTGAAAAAAAAGCAAATAGGTGTTGATTTGAGCCCATTCAGTCATGACTGAGCTGAGTTTTTAAAAATCTACAAAAAACAATTCTTGGGCTCTATTACTTAAAAAAAAAAAAAATAGTAACTATAGTCAAGTAAAGCTCCTAAAGCTTCTTTTTTAGGGTTGGGGGTGAAGAAGGCTCATCTGTGAGAATGGTGTACTATGCAGAGTCCTCAAAGGACAAGACAGAACAAGTTTTCAGAGAAGAATTGTGCCTCAGGTGAGCACCTTACAGATGATTGTCTGCAGGCTATCTCTCTAGAACATATATTGGGTGTTCTCAGAGAGTGAAGAGTAAGATAAATACTTTCAACAGAATGTATCTGTTTACTCAATTATTGTATTATTTTAGCTTTTTCCGATAGACCCATTTTCTGTAATTGCTTTAGGAATAAACTACTGCCTAAATAGAAAAAAATAAATACAAGTTCCTTATGATTCATTAGTGACAGCAATTTTTTTCAACTTTTCCGCTTACCATAGTGTAACAATAGAGGACCATTTCATGACTGATTTGAAGGAATGACCTCTGTCCAGTTATCAGAGGTTATCTGTGCCAAAACCCTGCTTAAAATACAGCTTAAAATAAGGAGCAGTGTAATACAGTGTCATTGCAACCTGTGATAAGATTCTTTCTGAGTTTGGCAAGCAGTGTATCAGAAAGAAAATTTAGTAGTAAGTTTAAAACTAAACTAGCCAAATAGATATATGGCTCAGTTTGAGACTGAGCCCTGTGTTCAAACACTGTGAAGGAGTGAAAGCTGTTAGCATTCTGCATTTCTGAAAATGAAAATGGTGGGATTTCCAGAAAACCTCATGGAAGACGCCCGTAGCCTTTCTGCACAATATGGTTGTTGACATACTCTTTCCATAGCTGAAACTATTTTTTTTTTAATTATTAAAGAGGTGCTTATTTCTGTTGCCAAAATTAAGGAGATATCCATGGGCTTTTCTGTATTTAAGTTGAACTGTTTAGTAGAGACAGTTAATTAATTCTTTCCCAGTGGTTTCATTAATCCTCTGTAGTTATTCTGTGAACTCCTTTGTTTAAGTAGGTTTGTTTGTAGGCTTTTCTCTTATCTACCAAACCAAGACACCAATAGAAATGTATTCTAAAGTCTGTTGGAAAGTAGACATGTACATGAATGCATACTGTGGGTGCACATCCATACTCGTAAACCAATATATGGATGGGAATGTGGCAAATAAACAAATACGTATGTATGCTGTTTGTCAAAAAACTTTGATGAAATCTCTCAGAAATCTTTTCCAAGGTTTCAATCTGTAGGATTTAAAGTGGTGCTCATTTCACCAATCTGAAGTCACTGGCGGTTAAGTCAATTATCCTGACATCTTCCAATGTCTATGAAATGAGAAAGAGATACTGGCCTAACAAAGAGTGGGGAACTACTACCTTTGAGGTGGTCAAAAGCACATAAATCACACTTTATCATTTCAGTGTAAGCAGTCATTGAAACACTACCCATCTGTATCTAATGCACTCCATGCTGGGTACAACATGTACCAGGAATAGCATTCACGAGCTTTCCATTGTTCATTGCTTCAAACATAACTCTGTGAAATGGATATGGCATTAGTTGAAATAAGTTGCTTATTTTGCTGATATGGGGGACATGCAATTGTGACTTTGAAAAAGAGTTTCTTACATCTCTGGTATCTACTTCACTTTTTTTTTTTTTTTTTTTGGACATTAGCTTCCAGTTACTCGGTTAGGAAATGATATTTAAATTTAAAGCAGTGTAAACAGAGAGTAACACTGATATATGCCTTGTAGAAGGCATAAAATCCTGAATCTATTTTTAATTCATAGTGAGCTAATTGTTCTGGATTGGGGCCTGCTCCTTTTGCAAGTAGTGCTAATTACTTTAGAAAGGGTTTCATGGAGAATAAACGCTATGAGTTGTTTTTAGTTTTCTTCATCACCAGAAAAGTACTTTAGCACTTTGAGATCTGAATGTACTTAATTTGTCAAGAAAATCCTTAGAAATCTGTAAGATGATACTGTAACTAACAGGTCCAGCACGTAGAATTATGTTAAGAAACTGTAATTGCATTTCTACTGTTGTTATTTTTTCATCTGACACGTCATTCTATAGCAAACTTTATAGAGCAGGAGGTGAATTGGTATAATTAATTTGGTTTCTTGCCATCTTTCCCATAGGTCAAGCCAATTAAAAGACGACTGAGAGAGACAGTACTCCAAACTGTAGCATATGGCACCATGGCATAAAACACACAGTAGAAGGAAAACAAATCAGTTGGGATTTTAGCTTTGAAATTTAATTGAATATAAACAATGTTTTTCTTTGGATCACCTTGAAATTTCCTTCCTTCTCTTGGCTTCTTATTTTTATCAAGAATCAGAACAGTATTCTCTTCTTGGGTCATGTAGTAGCATCATTTTTGCCTTTGAATGAGTTCCCTGCTGCAGCTGTTTCACTTTTCAACATTTCACTTTCGTTGTAAGCAAAGTCAGTTGAAAGCCACAGAATTTATTATTTGTGATGTATTTGAAAATTCTAAATTTAGTTTTACTGCAGAGAGTAACCCTTCTCTCCCCCCACTAACAAAGCAAATGAAACATAATGTTTTCAAATTTTCTTACTGTGTAAAAACCAGTAAGGTTCACAATAAATGGAACTTGTTCGTTGGTGGTTTGGGTTTGGGCTTTGGAGTTCTTTTGCTTCAAGTCAAATTTCACACTGCCATTCTCTATTTCACCTGAGTCTGAACTCTCAACACAGGGAACATGATTTCCCTGGGACAAGTCTGACAAAATCAGGCTCTCTGGGAAGCCCCTGTCAATGTTTTATCACAAGATGTGAGGTCACAGGGTCTTTCTCAGTACTACCATTCTGTCCTCCATGTCTTGTAAGCTGCTACCAGACTCCTTGAAATGACTTAAACACATGCAAAGCAGTACTTTACAGACAGTCCCTGAGTAAGACTCAAATGCTAGAATAGCCTGGGATAGATTTTCCTGAAACAATTTGGAAGGGTTCCCCTTCTTCTAAAGGGAGAGCCTTGCTAGGAAGAAGAAAACTGTTGGACAGAGTATTTTGGAAAACATTCTTATTTTAGTTTCTGTGTTTTTTTCATTCTAGTTAGATTTGCGTTTTTCAGGTTAACTTTGTTTTTCTATGAATATAACTTAGTATACCCCTTATCTCTGCTAGGACATCAAGGGTTACTATTTGATTACAAAAGGGTAACTGAATATTGAGGTCCAAATCCAGATCCAGTGTATATGGTTGCTTGTGTAAAATTTATTTCCTATTATTTAGAGATTCTTTCTGACACAGATCTTTTGATTTTTTGCTTTTTTTTTTTCCAAAGTGTAGCTCAGATAAAGCACCATTTTTTTATCTGGCAACTACTTCAAATCTAAAACCATGGTTATATAAATAGTTGCTGAGGCTGTCTCTCTGTTGTTCCATTAAGCACCAGCATAGCTCATTTTTCTACAGACAGTGGAAATATGCAGACAGTAAAAGTGCAGTTGTTTGCAGTCAGAGTAATGTAACTGCTTCGTGAATGTAGTTATCTCACACTACTGGAGAACAGGCAAATGAGATCAAGATCAGAATAAAACTGTTATTCCTGGATTCAAGTAATGAATAAATTAATGTCTGCACATGCTATTCACTATGATCCTTGAATGTACAGTGGGATACTGTCTGATGAGCATGAGAGAGCAAAGCATGTCAGCTTAATTTTTAATCTCATCTACAGGTTAGTCCTTGTAAAATAACAATTATCAAGTTAGATTCTCTGAAAGAATGAACTTGTCAAGCTCACATACATTATCTGCTGTGGCAATTGATGTCAGTATGATAATGCCATGCCAGCAGTGCTTAAGCTAAGAATTTGTCAGTTACCCCATGATAAACTCTAGCATTTGAGGGATTTCTTTCATCCCAGTTCATCAAATCACATAGGTCTGACATTCAATATGCAGTCCTCAGGGTTTCAAATGTTCTTTTGCTCTTGATTTATGCTAACAATAGAATATTTGAAAGAATGAAGACTAAGTGTCATCGCAGTGCCTAAGTGACTCTGATTAAACAGATTCCAGAAATTGGCTGTGGACAGCTGCACTGAAGTAGGAAGTTTGGATAACTGTGCTGATTTCAGTTGAAATAGAGTTAATTTTCTTCACAGTGGCTGTTGTGGGGCTACATTTTGAATGTGTGCTGAACACAGGGTTGAAAATATAGAGTTGTTTTTATTGTTGCTGAGCAGGGTTTGCACAGAACCAAGGCCTTTTCTGCTTTTCGTGCTGCCACGCTGGAAAGGAAGTTGCAGGTGTGCAGGAGGCTTGCAGCAGACATGGTCGTGATAGGTCACCCCAACTGACCAAAGGGATATTCCAGACCCGATGACATCTGCTCAGTATATAAAGTGGGGAGAAGAAGGAGGAAGAGAAGGGACGTTTGCAGTGAAGGTATTTGTCTTCCCAAATCACGATTACATGTGGTGGGGCCCTGCTCTCCTGGAGATAGCTGAACACCTGCCTGCCCATGGGAAGTAGGGAATTAATTCCTTGTTTTGCTTTGCTTGTGTGTGTGGCTTTTGCTCTTTCTGTTGAAGTGTCTTCATCTCAGCTCCCGAATTCTCTGACTTTTTCCCATCCCATTCTCTCCTCAATCTGTCTGTGGGGGAGTGAGCAAGTGGCTGTGTGGGACTTGGATACTGGCTGGGGTTACACCACAACAAGCTGTAAAGTTGGAGGTAAAAGTAAGACTGAATTTTGTAATGGTGCAGAAGAGCAAGATGAAGAGGGGAGCAGCTTACTTCCCAAATTTCTTTGCTCTGAAGACAATGGAACTTCAACATACTGTTGATATTTGGAGACCAGGCTCAGCGATCATCTTGTTTGACCTTAGAGGTTTTCAATGTGAAAGGCTACGTGTGGGTTCATCGCCTCAGGAACAGGCCTTTGCAGGGTTTGATTCTTCAAGATTTCTTTAAAAGTAAGGTAAATCAGACTTTCTAGTAATTAAATGTTTTCACTGACAACATAGACCACCGATAGCAAGCAAAAAATGTGCCTGACCCTGTTGCAAATAATTATGAATGAACTGATAAATTCTACTGCCTGCTCTGGACAACTTAGCAGAAACTAAGCAGAAAACTAAAAGTATTAATATTGGCAGGGAATGCAGAGAGCTTTGCTGCAGGGGGAGCAAGCAGTAATTCATGGAAATGGATCTGCAGGTCTCCTTTATTGGTACAACCACATGACAGATTATATTTAAGATTGAATGGAGACTGGGCACAATCAAGCCCTTAGCAAGGGAAATGTCTTTTTTCCTGAGTGTGATTTCCCATCCTATCATAAAGATACCAATTATTTTCAAACTCTTTCTCTCATTTTAGGTTGGAGTAATCATAAGATTTTTGTAGGAAATTGCATTAGTAATTTTATTACTTCTTTAGACATACTTTTATATGTTAAAATTCAAATTTATTATACTTACAGCTGTATTACTTCTCTGGATATAAAGCATTTTGGGAACATGGTTCTGAAAAAATATTCTATTATATTTATCATTCTAGTGTTTTCCACATCCTGGTATCTAGAGAACACTCTGTAAATACCTTTCGATAACCTTAAGTGAAAAGAAAAACAAACCCTCAATTCAAACATATTTAACAAATGGCCTGGAGCACATTTTTTTCTTTAAAATAAAACCTCTTTCCTTACTCTCTAATTCGAGCTGGAATTAATGGCTTCTGCTGTCTTTTTTTCCTTATAACAGTCAGGAAGCAATTTATTTGATGCCACATGATGTAACTAAATTAAAAGGCAGAAGGTCTGTGAAACAAACGTTTTCCAAGGAGAATATATTTTCTCCCAAAATTCCAGAGGGGGAAGGTATGGTGTATTATTATCACTTTTCCAAACTCCCTCCCCCTCCATCCCTATATGTGGTTCTCTCAAGGTTAATTTGAAATGGTATAAAATACCACATTTATGGAAGGAGCTGTTAATCTTTTTGTTTAAAATGAAGAGAAGTACTTCGGAATTTTCCCCCTTCCTTACTCGGAAGCACCACAAATGCCAGCACAGCTTACAGCAGAGGGCAATAGTGAGCTGTAGATATTTTCCCTTGCCTTTTCCACGGAAGCTCTTCTCCAGGCACTTTTGGCTCCTCTTCTCCCCTAACCATAGGTGGTCCTAACAGTGTAAAATCTCGCACAATAGGACCAAATGCAGTGACGAACTTCTTCCACTGTTCTCAGAATTTGCTGTATTTATAACAGATAGGTGAAATTAGTGACTTTCATGGCTCCATAAAGTTACTCACCAATTAGTCTGAACCCAACATTCAGGCTTCGCTGCAGTGCTAATACTCCTTACTTTAAATCTGCACTCCATCAGCTCTTTGGAGTAATGGCTCTTGCCTGAATTTGCGATATCAAACAAGAGGGAACAAGTATATAATTTTACATATTTTGCTTTGGAATTCTTCTAAAGTCGATTTAAACACTCCTCTTCAGAGACGAGGGCATTACTAATGTAATACCTTTGAGCAGTACAAGTGGCAGAAAAGATGAAAATAAGTGAGTAAGAAAAAAATCAGAAAAATATAAGAGGGCAAAATTTATGTTTCTTTCTTAAAATTATGTCATAGTTTTCTAAATAAAGAATTTTTGCCTTAGAATTTAAAAAAAAAAAAACAACTAAGCAGCCCTTTCTGTGTTTTTAACTGTTCTATGGCTTGAATTGAATGACATTTCTAAATCTAAGTTTCATTTATCTTGGGTTTTTA
>JANRGV010000062.1:69746823-69761905 GCA_024734035.1 Alethe castanea
GGGACTGCAAGTAGAAATAGGCCCTTTATTCATTTGACCTTTGTTTTTTGTCATATGGGGTTTTTTTCTGCTTATGCTGGCTGCTGGAATCAGACTTTTCTGACAAAGTTAAAATGGAGGAAAAAATTTTTCCTATCCGTTTTACATGAGTGCAATGATTTAGGGAAAAAGTCATTATGACCTTATATATGTGCATTTTTACAAATATCTAGCACATTTTAAAGTGCTAAGGAGACCTGATCTCAATGAGATGGAGCTATGTGGGGTTATTGTTAGTGTTTAAGGAGTGCCTGAAAAGAAACTTTTCCTTAAGCTTTTCTTTGTTGTTAGTAAGTGTTTTGGGTTGGGAGGTGGTATTTTGGTTTTTCAGTGTTGTTGTTGAGGTTTTTCCCCCATAATCAGTGGCATTGTACTTTAAATGCGTTCTTAAATAGCTTTGGGGCACTGTTCCCAAACACCAGACCAGGATGCCTGATCTGATGGTATAGCTACCTTTACTATCTTTTGAAAGTGCATTCCTACAAATGCCTGCCTAATTGTCCTTTGCTTGGATTTATCCGTGTGGCCACAGTTGTTAGAGACAAGCCCTCAGGTTATGAGACTGTGACAAGACAAGGGTCCTAGCTGCCATTGTCTCTTTTGCCTTAATTTTTTTGTGGTGGAGGACAGGACCTCTGAAGTTGTTGCTTAATTGACTTTTATATTTAACAGACTGCCTTCCATTACATCAGTCTGCCCCTCAGGCCCTGCTGAAGTCCTGATTGATTTCTAATAGCTTTTAAACTTAAAACCGTAGCCTCCTGCTATTTTTCAGTGCTTTTGATTGGTGTTTTTCTGCATTGGCTTCCAAACACATATACAGATAGTGAAATAGTTTGAGTGTTTCTGATTGCAAAACACTGCAGGGAGGAAGAGAAACCAAATACGTTTTTTTTTCATGGCTTTTGATTGGAAATGTCACAGAAAAGCATTCCCACAAAGCTGCCTAGAGTAAGTCATCAGTCCTAAAGGCTAGGGACTAAGCCCCAGGATCTCATTAATGAGCTCAGAGGATCCAGTATTTACAGCTGTGTCCAGAAAAGTCTGCCTTTCCTAGTGCTGCTTTTCATTAATTTGCAAAATCTTTGCAAACCACCACTGGTCCAGATAAACTCAACTACATCTCTGCTTGCCACTGAAAGAATATCCCCCCTACCCCCCCAAAATGCTTGCCCATCTGTCCATGCAGCAGAAGCCTAAGGGCCACACTGCAAATGACAATTCACCTATTGGTACCTGGATTCTATCTCTGCTTGGCCACCTTGAATTATAGAATCATTAATTTTGGGATAGGCCTCTGCAATCTTTAAGTCCAGCCATTAACCTAATGCTGCCAAATCTGCCACTAGACCATGTCGCTAAGCATGTTCCCAAGCACCACATCTACCACCCACCATGGTGAAAATATTAACAACACACACCTTGCCTGGGACCTTTTGAGTGGTGAGGAATGAGTGTATTTATCCAGTACAGGTGAAGCTTGCTGAGCACTGACTGTCCCAGCAAAAAGAGAGGAGCAAACCAAAAGGGGGTGAGCTCAGGCTTGGTCTGACTCTGACATAGATCCAAAACAATCTGTGGGTTTCGGGCTGATAAACCAGCTCTTCTTGCAGACTGGCACCTTCCTGGTGTTGGCGGGAGTGAGGAGCAGATGTCAGTACGGCAGCAGAGCTGCCTCAAGCTGCTCCTGGCTGTGCTGCTGCCACGCTGCCCATGGCAGTGTTTGTGGCCAATGCTCTGTGCTTCTGTGGGGGTCACCCAGCTGCAGCCTCCTGCTTATAGTGCCTCCTCCTGGCTCCTGCCCCATCCTGGCCTCCCTGCTGGGCCGGGACTGCCTGCTGTCCCTGGGTAGCTCTCAGCTGCCAGCTGGAGACAGTGCTGAATGAGGCAGTGGTCAGGCACAGCCTCCTGGGCAGCTCTCCCCTCAGACTGCTGCAATTACCAGTTGTCTCCACCCTGATTAGAAAAGAAAACAGCTTTCCTCAGTCTGGCCTTCAGCCTACAGTTTGTACATGCATCTTCCCTTGGCAACTGGTTTTTCTTCTGCTGATGGCACAGTCTCCAGCGAAATCTGTCTCATAGTAATGAGAGGAAAACTCTGAAAACCTCAGCAACTCATGCCTCACTTGGTGGATGGTTTTGCAGATCTGTGTTTTCAAAACACAGTAAAATAATAATTATCCCTTGCTGCTCTCTTTGTGGTCCTTAAAAAACACTGCCTTCATTTAGGGAAAATGGCATCTGTTGAATCCAAACCACACAGGTAGTTGGTGTCAGAGCCAATATTAGAGCTTGGAAGCTCTGGCTTTTGACCTCATACTCAGTCCATCAGGCTATTTACCTACCTTAGGAAGCAGAAAACTACCACTTACAAAGTGTATATATAATAAGATGTATCAAGATTTTCAAGAGGGGAAACAGCAAAATTCTCCAAGAAATAAAATCATCTGTCCTGTAGCTGCGAGAATCAAATATCCAGGCATTTGCGTATCTGCACAGGGTTGGATTCACTATGGAGTTGATAAATTATGATACTGCCAGTTAGCATTTTTTTTAAACAAACTGTTCATTAAGGTTTTGACTGCATTTTCTCTGCATTTCTGTGCCTGTTTTCAGATATTCTTATGAAAAGCTGTGCCACATTTCTATGCAGTCATATGCAAAGTACCACTGAATGACCTGGGGCCATATGACAGGTGCCATATTTATGATAACACAACATTTTTGATAGAGATTCCATATTACAAACAGGGAGTGTTCCAAATATCACAGATGTGTATCCTTCAAAACAAGAGATAAAATGTATGCTAGCCTTTTGTATACAATAATGCCGTCTGTTAGCTTGTGTTGCTTACTGAATTTTCCCAGGATTTTGATAATAGAAAAAAGAAATTTAAAAAGTGCCAAAATGAAAACAAAAAACCCAACCCTTAAAGCCTCGTTTTATTGCAGCCTTATGTATAAAATTTTAAGCCCAGTACAGTAGCAAACATGATTTTGAATCTTACATGATGCACATAGATCAGTCTATTTCTGAAAGCAAAGAGTGAAAGGAAAGTCGGATGAAAGCAGCAGTTCACATAGGTCATAAGCTACTTTTCTTTTTAAGTAGCTTCTTAATTTCACTGGTAGCATATTTTTCTGATACAGAAGAATAAATTAATGTTTGATAGCAAAAACTCTAAAATGTTTAATGCAAGCTGCTTGTAAAGGATTCAAGCATAAGCACAGCAGCATTTCCAAGCCCGTACGTTTACAGGCGGCAGTGTGATCTTCTTTGTGATGACAAATTAGCCTTTAAAAGTCACACGATCAAAAGCATGTCACTGAAACCTGGGCAAAGGTCAACAGGCTCTGAGTGGGAATCCTGCCGTGTTCCTGAAAGCATGGGATCATTTTCTCCATGATTGTGCTGTAGCATGGACTGTTTGAAAGAATTATCCATTGCTGATGGGAGTCTGTGACTGTAGGTGAGTGCATTGTGTGTGATAGAAGACTTGAGTGTTGCAAACCATGCATGGATTAAACATCAGAAGCATTCAATTTAATGCTTTTATTTCTTTCAGGTTGTGTTTTTATTCTTAGTAACAGTGGCCAGCTGCATTTCTGCAGTAAGAAGCACTATAGAAACAGGAGAAAAATCGAGCAATGCAAGTGCCTTTCCCCCCTCTCTTCTCTAGAGACAGTTTTGTATTCTGGGACAGCTAAAAGGCCAAACATTAAGAGCATGGACATGCACTATCTTTTGTGGAATATGCATGTGGTCTTCCTATGTATCACTGAGCAGGAGAGGGATGTTTTGCTCTTTCATCCATGCATAACTTGTCACCACTTAAATATAAATTGAAAACATTTTTAAAGACAAATGCATGCCCAAAAGGATTTCCCATCCTTTAAGTTGCCTGTTGTTAATTGACCCAAGTTCAGTCTTTCAATTGACAGGAATTTTCTTTTTCTATTGTGTGAAATGTAGCCAGTATGCACTACATTATTAATTAAGAGTAAATGTTTTTATAAAAATCCAAATAATTGAATCTTATTTGATTGTGTGTCTGCATGTAACTTAACAAAGTTTATGTTCACAAATTGGCTATAATGGTTAAGGTTGCAACATAGGGCACAGATAAGGTCTTATGCATGGTTTTTCTCATTAAATCTCAGCTCTGGACGTTGAAATTATTATTATTATTATTACTATTACTATTATCGTATATGATATCAAATCGCTTGTGTAATTGGAATTGTTCAGCCTGAAAAAGTCTTAGGTGTGACTTAATTGTGGCCTTCCAGCACCTGAAGGGAACCCACAAGAAAGATGGAGAGAGACTGTTTAAAAAATCATGTAGTGTGTCAGCATAAGAGGAATGGATTAAAACTTAGAGATAGGTTTAGTTTAAATATTAGGAAGAAATTCTTTACTTTGAGGGTGGTGAGGCACTGGCACAGATCACCAGGGAAGTTGTGGATGTTCCATCCCTGGAACTATTCAAGGCCGGGCTGGACAAGGTTCTGTGCAGGGCTTAGTGAAAGGTGCCTCTGCCCACAGCAGGAGGGTGGAACTAGGTGATCCTTAAGGCCCTTCAAACCCAAACCATTCTCTGATTCTATTCTTATATATAGTTACATATGCACATGTGCATGTGTTTCTTCGTGCTTGTGTTTTAAAACACACAGAATTGTTGCTAAATGTAATGACTCAGATTCCTCTGCATGGATTTTAGTCACTGGATGCCTGTTTCCTGTGGGGCTTGTTATGTTCATGGGGTGATTCTTGGTGGAAATCCTACCACATATTATCATGGTTTGGGTGCTATAAAGGGGTACATATTTCAGCTACAACTGTTGATCTGTGATGCCTCTCTCCGCACTGCATTTTGATTGAGGGCTAAGGGGTATCTCCAGGAGGGCTGGAAGCAATGTGGTGAAACAGATACAGCCATTTCAGAGGAGAAGAGTCTCCAGCTCAGTGGGCATTGATTGTCCCATATGTCCATATCTTCCAAGATAGCCTTACTTGAACACCATAAATGTGGCAGTGTCATTCCCTGTTGATATGCCAAGGCTGGGATACAGCAATACCACCCCCCTGCTGCCAGCAGAACCTTTAGGTTGTTCCTCTAAAATTCTTGATTTCCCTCCTAAGCAGCAAAGCTGATCAAACAGCACAGATGGTGGTGTTTGGATACAATGTTTCAAATTGTGTTTATCTCTTCAGCACACAGTCTTGCAGTTTCTTCCTATGATCTCTTGTTTTGATTTTTTTCCCCAGCAGTTATAACTGTCCTGTGTGGGTGTATAAACATTAAACCAGGTTTTTATTCAATGCCTCAAAGAAAGGAAGTGGCCCTTCCAATTTGTGTGTTGCCACATATTGAGGGACGAGAGCAAATAACCTTAACTCCTCTTAATCAGACATTTATTGATGACTACCTGAGGAGAGCAGAATCAGAGAATCATAGAATCATAGCACACCCTGAGTTGGAAGGGATCCACAAGGTTCACCAAATCCTGTTTCCACACAGGGCAGCCTAAACATTAATTCATATATCTAAAAGCATTGTCCAAATCATTCTGGAATACTCACAGACCTGGGCCCATGACAACTCCTCTTATGAGCTTGTTCCACTGCTTGAAAACCCTCTCAATGAAGAACTTTTTTCCAGTACCCAATCTGACCTTCCCTGACGCAGCTTTCAGCCACCCTGCTGCATCCTACCACCAGAAACCAAAGAGATCAGCACCTTCTTCCCCACTCCACCATTGAGGAGGAGGTCACCCTTCAGTCACTTTTTCTCTGAGCTGAGCAAACAATGTCCTCATCTGCTGCTCATAATCCAAGCCCTCTAATTCTTCCACTCTCTTTGTTAGCCTCCTTTGGACACATTCTAATGTTTTTATATCCTTTTCATGTGTTGAAGACCCAGACTCTGTTCAAGGTGAGGCTACACCAATGCTGAGTCTGATAGGACAATCATTATTTTTGTCCACTTAACTATACTGTGCTTGACACACTTCATGATATGGTTGTCACTTTTGATCACCAGGGCCAAGTTTTGACTCATACTGAGTTTGCCATCAACCAAAATCCCCAAATTCTTTTCTGCAGGGCTGACCTCCAGCCTTCTGTCTCCCAATCTATACATATATCCCAGATTACACCACCCCAGGTACTGAATCTGGCATTTGTCCTTTTATAGTTCATTCAGCCTGTGACATCCATAAAGATGTCTCTATAAGACCTCTCTAACCTTGACAGAATCAGCAGATTCTTCAAATTAAACATTGTTGGGAAACCGACTTAGTGTGCATTCCACTCCTGTGTCCAGGTCATTGATAAAAACAATGAAGAGAAGCAGCCCTGAAACTGAGCCCTGGCAAACCCCACTAGTGACTGATTTCCACCCTGATGCTTCCCCATTTACTACAACCTTTTGAGCCTGGTCCTCCAGACAGCCATTTACCCATTAGGTTATGTATGTGTCTAGCTGTATGCTGGACATTTTGTCCAGACAATACTCTGAGAGACAGAATTGAAGGTTTTATAAAAAACCAAACAACCCCACCCCCTTATTTTCCCTCTTCCCCTGTTCACAGGAGAAAAGATCATATTGAAAAGAAGTTGCAGTGCACTTCTATGGCATGTCACTGCTTCAAGGGACTGTATGACTTAATATACACTGTTTCTGGAGTATTTCAGCACAGTGTGCAGTTCAGTATATACACAAACATATACATACACAGGAGCCTCCTGCTTCCTGCTGGCATGCCAGTCTTCTTTTCTTCTTTTGTTAAAACTTGGTAGAGACTGAGTCAATTTGTTGCTGAGTTCATACGTTTTACACTTCAGAACTGCAGTGCTTTCAGTAGCTTAATAGCTTAAGGAGCTAGAGACAATAATCAGGCCTGACTAATGACAGAAGGCCGGTACAAGCAGACGTTGGAGTTGTGTCAGAAAAACTAGAAAGCCTATGTGGGTGTGAATATACAACCTCTGAACTCACTGAGTCAGATCTTCTTACAATTATATCCAGAGCAATGTTCTGAAAATGTTCCCTTGCCACGTTTGCAAGTGCAGCATATTTGTGTAACAGGGTGATGGGTTTGCAAGGCAAGGTTTTGGCAGCAAGGTGACAGCGAGGGGTGGCTTCTGTTGGAAACAACTAGAAGCTTCCCCTATGTCTGACAGAAGCAATGCCAGCTGGCTCCATCATGAACATGTTGCTGGCCAAGCCCTTCAGCAACGATGATAGTGCCGTTGGGATAATGCATTTAAAAAGGAGGGGAAATTCTGTGTGGCATGAGCAAGCAAAGTGAAGATATGTGAGAGAAACAGCCCTGCAGACACCAAGGCCAGTGAAGGAGAAGTGGTGCCACAGATACCAGAGAAGACATTCTCCTATGGTCTGTGAGAACACCACAGGGAAGAAGACTTCTGCCCTGGAGGTTCGTAGTAGAAGATCCCACTCTGGAGCCAATGAATACCCAAAGGAGGCTGTGATCCTATGGGAAGCCCAAGCAGATGCAGGTTTGCTGGCAGGTATGGAGTAAACACCAAACAGGGCAGATTTTCAGCAGCAGAGTTGTATATATGTGTGAGTGTTTGCTGAGACTGTAAGTTAGAAGAAATTAAGGGCTGCTAGGGAGGCATGGGATTTTCAGCAAAAGAAGCTGGATGGGCATTTGGCCATGGTCCCTTCTCTTACTCTGATGGCAATTTCGGAAGTTACATGACACAGGGTCCTGGGAAAACTTTTGTAAGGACTTCATTTATGTTGTATGCTATGAAGGACTTCATGTATATTGTATAGCCGGTTGCTGAACTATTTTGATAAAAATGGAAAGGCAGCAACCCTGGTTAACAAAGATGAAAAGATAGAACTCTGAATGGAAAAAAGAGTCCTCTGAGTCCAGAATTCAGTGTGATTGTCTTCCTGCCCTTGCTTAAAGTTACTCTGGCCCAGAAAAAGACTGAATGTGAAAGAAACTAAGCAGAATGTTTGAACAGTTCTCATCCTGACTGTTACTAATGTCTCTTTTACTAAATATTCACATCAGATGCTTTCTTTAATTTTCTTTCATTTTCTTTATTAGTTTTGAAGGGTGGTAGGATTTCACTTACAATGTTCTAAGTATAATAATCTTTCTGTTGGCTCTATGTATTTGATATCTGCACCACTTACTATCAAAAACCCACTTTATCTCTACAATAGTAAACTGGTACGTGGTTCCGTAGTTTTTAAATTGTAATGAGGTACTGAAAGTATTAAATACTTCCTGAAGAGTTTGTAATATCTGAACTTCCAAAAGGTCTTTCTGACTTGTCTTATGCTACACTGATGAGATTTTCTGGTAAAGAGAGGAGAGCATTATCAAACCCTCTTTTTAATGCATGGATATTGAACGATATGTGATATTTAAGTTCTGCAATGCACAGAGGTTAATTTGCACAGGGGACTTTCTGCTTGAAAAGAACATGAGGAATGTGTAAGGGTCACAAATAATTTGTCTACAGAAGAGTAATTTTTTTTTGCCTATGTCTCAATTTTTTACGGTTGGGTAATATGTTGACAGAAATTTTAGAACTTTATATGAACTTAAAAATTTTTTGCATTGGCTTTCCAGCTGTGATCGATCTTAAGTAATTTTATCTTATTAACAGACATTGTAGGCCAAACAAAGATTTTTTTTTTCCTTCCCTTTCACATTAGTCTTCTTTGGTTCTCTCTCAATGTATTCAACTTCTGACTCAGTAAATAACATTTCAACAGTTTCAACAGTTTAACAGTTTCAACATTGGTTCCTTTGTGACTTAAAAACAAGTGTTTATTTAGAAAATGCCTTCAGGAAGGATACATTTTAGGACTTATTATTTGCCACAGATTAAATTATTTCTTGTTTATTCCCTTCACTTAAAAATTTGTAATGAATATTTCAAAGTATGTTTAGTTTAGTAGTTACATTTGAGTCTTTATTTAACAGTAATTTCAAGTCATAGTGAAACTTAGCCTCAGTACTCTCTGATTACAACTCATAAATCAGGTTAAATGTTTGAGTCAGGGAACTTTAAAGCTGCTTTTGAATCCCAAACAATGGCAAAAATTACATTTTATCTAGGACAGCAGTAGCTTGTCTCGCACTGATAATTAATGACACAAGAGCAACAGCTTTAAAGAACAACATATCAGGAATTTCTAAAGTCATCTCCATATTAATAGTCAGAGATTTAAGATTTATAATTTTTTTTTCTAGAAAGAGTAGTATACTTTACTTTGCATTTTTCTAAACAGAAAACATTTTCCAGTCATTTTCCACACAATGTTCCTGCAGCTGATTCTTCCTAGCAGTAAAATCTAGCACTTGTCTTTATTGGATTGTATCTTAGATTTTTAGGCCATTTCTCCAATTTTTCAGTGCAATTCTGAATTCTAGTGCCATCCTCTAATATACTTGCTGGCTGAAAGCAGCACCACCTAGTTCCTTCAAGCTTATAAAAGTATTGCCTATTGTCATTCAGCTAATTAACAGAAATATAAATGAAGAGCATCTTATACCCTTTGGCTTTGTGCTCAAACGAAAACAAGCAAAGAAAATGCCATTCCACCAAATCCTCCTGTTGTGGAAATTGGATATTGAGATGCAAAGCACATACTCTCCTGTGTGTGCAGTAGTCCTGAGTCATCTGGTATCCATGTCTGTATGCTATTAAACCAAGCTGTGTCAGACTAGGGGCCAGCTATTGTGTGGTCTCTAAGATGTAATTGTTTTTTTATCCATGCTGACTAGTAGCCTTAAAAATAATACACAAATGTAATTTAGAAGTTAGTATGAGCCATGGACCACACACAGCAGGCATTTTATGGGATGTAGCTACCTCTTTTGGTGGTGAATTTTTTCCTGTATGTGTTGTTATGCATGTCGTGTCACTTCCCCATGGGGTTACTGTCAGAGCCCTGGTCTTCCTTAAGCTTTTATCCTTGCTAGCTCTTTTCAAAAAGGAAGTGCTAGATTTCAGATAGGGCTAGAAATAGCTTCTTGGAAAAGACTAAATGCTAAAAATTTTGTTTCCTTTCAGGCTAGAGTCATAAGAAAATGCAAAAGCAACTGGTGTGAGAGCCTAATTGCACATAAAGCTGTCAATATCCTTCTCTTGTAACTAATAGAGAAGCTTCTTCACATCAGATCAGTTACACAGTCAAATTAAAACTGTAGATATGAAGTCATGTGTTTTGAGGCTTTTTTTTTTACCCTGAATGGGAACTGTCATCCTGCAAATGTCACATGTGACACAACATTCTGCATTAAATTGGGAGGAATAGCTTTATACCTGAGGTCTGTAATGTGCAGTCTTGGAAAAGGATAATCGCTGTGCCTGAGTGAGGACTGGCTTTTAAAGAGAACCTATACACTATGGGCTTCAGTGGCACTGTGTGACATCAGTTCATACTGGCTGAACATCATAAAGCTTTGAACCTTAAATGCAGCATATTTTTCATGTTAGTATTTTCTCACAATTTATGCAAAGTAATAAAAAACATTGCTGGTTCAATTTTTAATGGAACTGTAAATGTTGAAAGTATTTTCTGTGATGGAAATACCTTTACACGCAGAGGGGGGAAAAAAGTGAAAACAGGCATTTAACAGGAGGTTTTCCCAAGTTTACAAAGAGCAGTTCTATTTATCTGCTTTTTAGGACATCACAAGTTAATATTTAGGTGTTACTCTTTAAGACAGTACTTGAGTGTCAGATAGGAAATTCATATTCTATGACTTGAAAATATCTCCTCAGAACATGAAATATGCTGTTAACATCCTCATTCTTTCCACAGGATTGAATTTTCTTTTTTTTTTGATCTTGCAAGGGCAGCACATTGTGTGCAAAGTTTACAAACTTCAGGTCCTTAACCAAAACTGAGCACTGATTAGCTCAAAGAGAAACATTTTTGCCTGTAATACCACAGGACTTATAAAATATCCCTCATTCTCAATATTTTAGTAAGATTAGCTCAGTATCCTAGTGTTTTAAAAAACCTTTAAATTATTTTTGATAGAGATTTAGAAGTCATATTATTTCCTTGATAAATATGTAAAGCTGCTACATATAGCTTTGGTCTGGAAACACCCATGTAAATTGTCCCTCAGGCAGCTCTCTACCCTGAATGCACTTTGGGGGTGTCTGTCTGTCTTTGCATAATCTAGATAACCTCAATCCTCAGTTTGAAGATTTAGGTCATTGTTTCCATTGCCTGCCATCTGGTTGTGTTCACTAACCAATAAGGGACATCTCTTTTGCCCTTTTCTGTCGGGGTTCTGTTTTGGGTTAACCTGGGCAGGCAGTTAACCCCTCACAGCTGCTCAGTCACTCCCCTCTCTAGCAGGATGGAGAAGGGAATCAGGAGGGTGACAGTGAGAAAAGTTACCAGTTGAGACAGAAACAGATTAATGGGCAAAAATAAAACTGCACACAGAAGCAAAGCAGACCAATGAAATCATTCACTGCTTTTTTATTTTTGATACATCTTTTTGGTTTGGTTTGGTTTTGTGGGAGATTATTTGTTTGGGGTTTTTTTGTGGTTTTTCTTTTCTTTGTCTTTTTCTTGTTTGTTTTTGTTTTTGTTTTGTTTTGGAGGGTTCTTTTGTAAGGTATGATTTGTTGAACTTATAGGTTCCATGGCAAGAAATAAAGTACTCTTAAAACCTGTCTGTAATTAGTTTCATGCACATTTGTATCGTGTCATAAAAGTCACTAAGATTAATTTAATAATTTTTAGACTTAGTTGACTTTTAAGGTATATACCCCACATTATTGTAAATATTCATTGTACGATACATTGATTTCAATAGACTGGAATATATAAATATAGTAAATATAAAATAAAATATAAAAATATCCTGTTTACTACTTCTTCTAATTTTTTTTTACCTTTCCAATTTCAATTTTTTGCTCATGATTAAGCTAAGTGTTAAGATTAACTTTTTTTGAATACTCCCAGTTTGCCATGATCATTTGAAAGGATCCTTTCTGTGATTATCGGATTTATTTTTTCATTAATATCCAGTTGTTTCTTCCTATTAAATGCTAATGCACAGAAAATATTTGGGAAGCTATTATAATCTGGTAAGGTATAAAGACTCTGTTATAGTCCCTCATTAGCCTGCTAATAACTCAACTTTTTCAAGCAGAAACTTGGTTTCTTTACTAGCAGAAATTAAGTTTAACAGATACACAGTGCTTTCTATAGGATCTCCCTAACAGAATGAATTCCATTCCGTCACTCCAAAACCAGGTTTTACTGCTCTTAATATTCCTTATAAATTTTTTCTTATTATTTCCTAAGTCACTCAGGATAATATTCTACTACAAGTAAATAATTTATAATTCAAAAGTAACATCTTCTGGCTTGACTTTAAAAGATACATAAAGTACAAGACATCTGTTTGCCAGAGAGTTTTATCTATATAAATGCAAGAAACTCCTTGGTTTCTCTATCCCCTTTGGAAGAACATCCCATTCCAGACTACAGAGCAATTAATCAAAAACTGAAAACACTGTTAGCAGATTCTGTCTTACATAGTTTCAGATGATGACTCCTTTCATAGTTTTTAAACCATCCCCTGTCTTACTCGTCATATATTCAGAAATAAACACACAGATACACAAAAAACTGAAATGGAACTAAACAGTGCCAGACCAATGCAAACACTCTCCCCAGTTACTACAAATAAGACTCCCTAAAACAAAAGCATTAAAATCTATAGGTCCTAGACATGTCCAATCCAATCAGTGGTGTAGTTCATTTGGTGGAACAAATGCCCTTGTGAATGCAACATGGGTGCAATTAAAAGAGTGCTGTGTGGTAAAATGAGCTCAGTCAGGCAATTCTTAAAGAATGGAAATAGCCACTTAACAGTAGGACAATATTTTTCTTTCTGTTTCTGACTGCTCGTTCCTGATCCCCTAAGGAGTCCTATAGACTATCTTCAAAAGATGCACCCGCTGACCAATATTCTTAATTCTACTTACAGCTAAAAATAATTGACTCAATAAAGACATTGGTTTAATGACTTATACAGTTTTCCAGCTAGTCTGTCCCTCTAATATTGATGCTAAATCCCCTTTTCTTCCTCTGCTTTATATGAGCTAACAGCTTCATAACTTTCTGGTTTTGATCAAGTCATTTATTTGATTAACATAATTTTGTTTCATTTGGAATAGTTACTCTCTTTTTTTTTCTTTTCCACTTTTCAGATCTGATGAGCACTGAGGCACTCTTGAGTCCAAAAGCTTGTCTCTCTATTTTCTTCCATGTTTATTGTCCCAATAGAAGCTTATTATTTTTCCCAGAACTACTTTAAAACTGAAGACTAATTTCTTGGTAACAAAATGGGAAAGTGACAGCCAAAAATAGCTGAAGGGTCCCATTATCACAGGGCTGAGACCTTTTCTTTCTGATAAAGGAAAGAAAAAAGAAGGTTTATTCTTGAGCCAGGTTATTTTGCTGTGGTTTCTTGCCTACTTGACCTAATCAGAATGCCTTGTGGCAAGCACTGTCAGCTGTGGCAGTAAGTTAAACAGCTGAAACCTTCACTGTCTGGCAGTGCTCTATCCTCAGTAGGGACTTCTGGTTTTACAGGCCTGCAGGGTAAGTTCCAGCACTTGAAAAACAGTTCAGTAGAATCTCTGGAGGCAACAAGTTAATGACCAAAGATTTCAATGGTCTACAACAACTGATGAGTGTAAATTTAAGCTCTGTGGGACGTATCTGAGAGAAACTGATGGAAAGATACTCTGTGAAGGTACCTGTTCCACAGATAATGTCCATTAGGCTTTGCACTATGTTTGAACTTGAAGAGTAAAGCAAGGCTGTAAAATCACAGACAGTGTTCCTCAGGATGCAGCCAAGAATAGGAAATATTTATGGACTGCTTAGGTAGCTTTAGATCAGGTGATGCTGAAGTGCATTTTTCAAATGGTTGCTGGAGGTGAGTTTGTCCCTGTGGAAATTTCAGACCAGCAATCTTAATAATTTTTGTGTATTCCGGCTGCAGCATCCTTTTTGATAAGATACTGAAAGATGGTGATGAATTCATGCGTTATAATGCTGTGTTGGGTTTACTTTTCTTGGAAGCCACTGTTTTAATCTTCCCCTGCTACCAAAGCCTAGCCGTGCTAACTCTGTACAAATGCCTACAGATGTGAGCTGAAATTAACTTTATTTCGTAACTGTCAATAGAAAACAAAAGAGAGTAGAAAAGCTTCTAGTATGTCTCTCTTGCTAAAAGTCTTTTTAAAGGGTGAACCTAGATTGTGGTCGCTAGTCTAACTCAGCAGGTCCAACTTGCTCTACTTACTTCCTTTGCAAATGATATTTAGTCACATACCAAAATCTTCTGCTTTGAAGCATAGAGAGTGAAAAAATGCTGTCCTTTCAGTAACATTCCTTATTCTCATTAGTTTAGCTGTGCCAGCTCTTTACATGGCAATACTGTTTATCAGAGAAACTTATTAATTACGGTATTTGAGATACTACTGTAGGCAGAGGCTTTTTCTTCCCTTTCTCTGAAAGACAAAAAGCTTTAGTGGACTGAATGTGTTACTGTTGATGCACTTGTCAGAGTAATTTTTTGTTAAAGACAGCAATATGAAGGTATACAAAGTAGAGAGGTGAAAAAAGTAAAAGGAGAAAATTATTTCTGTCTTGCTGGTGTTGAATGATACTTGCAGCTTTCTTCCTGCAGATTTACAATTTTACATCCTGTTCTTTGCCATGCCTGGAATGAGTCTGTTAAGGACATTGTTTCCAGCTGTCTCTCTGGTCACAATCTCACAGCAGTGCTGGAAAATACACAGCTAGGGATATCTGAACCAGGTAATTGTTGTAAAAGGAGAAATATCAAGGAGGAAATGTAAAAGAAAGTAGTTTCACTGCACTTAGGTGGTTTTTTTCGGGTTTTTTGGGGGGTTTTTGGGGGGGGGGGTTGGGGTTTTTTTTTGTTTCTTTTTAAGTATTGTTGGTTTTTTGGGGTTTTTTTTTGATGTGGGGAT
>JANRGV010000062.1:69780850-69817050 GCA_024734035.1 Alethe castanea
GCAAAAAAAAAAAAAAAGAAAAAAAAAATTATGTTTTTGACACTGTATTATTTTTCAAGTTTTAATATTTTTAAATGCTTTGCTGCAACACTCTTAAAATAACCTAAGATTCATTGAATCAAACCACTGGTTTGAATTCGAAAACATTGTTTTGAAAAGCTGAAATGTTGCTTTTCATCTGACTTGTAGGGAAGTGTTCTCCAAACAGACATTATTTCAAAAATATCTGTTTTGATGAAACACTATCTTTGTCACAGGAAAATACTCCACTTTGAATACTTGTGTCTAACTGCAGTGTCAGCAGAAATGTAGTGGAGTGAGTCAGATATCTCTTCTGATGCTGTCTGGAAAAAAGAGTGCTAGAGACAGAAATGGAATTGAAATGTAAGAAAAGTGTTGAAATACATTTGTGTTTCTTATTCTTTCTTGTGCTGAAAAAGTTAATACCCCTTATCACATTTTAAAATTCAGAAAATAAAGAAGTTTTCATCAGTAAGTCTGGACAAACCTCAATGTTTTAGGCACCATTCTGAGAGATGAACCAAAGCCAAACATATAATACTGTAAGGTTGTATTTACACATATGAGAAATTTTTACAAGAGACAGTCGATTTATAACCATTAAGTTATTCATACAGACTGCTGACACAACAGGGACAATGTGGGTTTTACATACTTTTACTTTCTCCAGTTTAATGAAGAGGAATTATAAGATGGCTGCATCCCTGAAGTAATTCTTCAGCAGGGGTAAGGCTGAAATAGCCAGCAACCTTAATGAGGAAAAATGAAAGGGCATCACCACTTAATTCATCTCATTATTGGCTCTTAAAATGGAGATAAATGAGGCAGAGATAAAAAAAGGAGAGCATGAGACAGACATGCATTTCATTTGTGAGTGGTTACCGTGCAGAAGCAGGAGCGTGTCTAAGCTGGGCTGTGAGTGTGAATTCTGGAGTGCCATTAGCAGCTGCCAGAGATGCTGGCACAGTTGTTGCACTGACGACAGGTGGGCACCGCCAGGAATGTGATTGCTTTAATTGTACCTTGTCTGATTGTGCTTAATGTAATTTCAGATTTCTACCAAAAAATTTAAGGTGCAGTTGAAAGATCTGCAGTGTCAAGTTACATGCTGAGGGCCTCTCAAATAGCAGCAACTTGTGAGCAGGTTCTGTGGGAAACGTTTAATGTAGAGCTGAAATCTCTGTGCCCAAAAACAGACCAAACTATCTCTGTCCTACACACACACACACAGGTCTCATAACCATGTTTTACTTGAAGAGGTAATATTCACAGCATTGTCCAAGTGATAGTGGCAGTTCCCTTTGTGTATTACTCCAAGTCAGAACTGATTTAGCAACCCATAAATTTTGCACTGTAACAGAGCATTGCATTCCTGCAGCATTGTCCTGGTTTGAAAAAAACAAGTGTGCTAGGGAAAGCAGGGCCTTCTCTTAAAATGGAGAAAGTACATCACTTCCTCTGAATCAGTATAATTTTGAAATTAAGGGACTCTCAAACAAAGATATAGGGATAGGAATAACAGTTCTTTACTAGTATATCTAACAAGACAAACAGAACATCAACTATAAAATTAACAACAAACAGAGCAGTAACCCAGTTTTAGTCCTTTTTGGCTGCAGGCACCCTTCCCTGTGCTGCAGTTACTGGTGGTGGGCAGGGACAGACGCTGTGCAGCTGCAGGAGTGCTGGGGGTGATGGTGGCGGTGTCCCAGATGGGAAAGGGATGGAGGAGAGACTTTGCTCATGGTGTCGGTCCTGGTGCTCCAACACAATGCTAGGAGATGGCAGCCTGAAGAGAAGGTGTCCAAGCAGGGCAGCAGTGCGGGTTCCAACAAGAGAAGAGGCAGCTCCCAGCATTGGGATGACAGGGAAGGGGTAGCAGCAGCAACCTTCCTCCTCCGACTCCAAGAGTGAGCAAGGCACTGCCTCCCAGCCTCCTTTACCTGCTTCAAATCTTCTAATATCCCCTTCCCCCTGCCTTCCGAGAGAAACTCCCAAAGAAGCAGGGAGGCTCTCCCTCCCCCCATCTCAAGGTCTCAAGGGCCCAGCCATCAGTGCTCCTTGGCATGTCAATGGGAAAAAATTCCACAGGCAGAAAAGAAAGGAAAAACCAACCCCTAACAAGCATATACTGATCATTAATTATCCCATGAATTGAATGAAAAACCTCACTCTTCAAGAAGGATTGAGTCTTCCTGGAAAAAGATTGGATGTTTTGGTGACTGTTCTAAATTGACACACAGCAGATGTGGGTGGGAAGAAAATAAAAACTTGGAAAGGAATCTATTCACTTTTTCCTTTGAAATCCCCTTTTTAATGCTTGAGAAAAAACTCTTGCCATTTGGTTAGATTTCCATTTTTATTTCTGTCTCAGTCTTATTTCCACAATCTGCATAAATTTTTAAATTTCTTTAACAAATGGAGGGTAGGAATATATTTGATAACCAATTTGGATTATGATTTATTTTCTTTCTTGTTCCCTTTATGTATCTCATAAATTTGAGGTTATTTATTTGCTCTGCTCTGTAGTTCTTCTCCCCATGAATTTTATTTCTCTTAGATATTTTATTCTGCAATTCCTGAGTCATCAGCCTTGAAGAAAATGGAGGCCTGCTGCTCCTGAAGTCTTTTTTTTCTCTTTTGGAATAAAAAAAATTCAGTTGCAGAATGTAATTGTGTTATAAGTCGTGATGACTTCGTTGCTGAGTGTCAACATGGGAAGGCACAGGAAGGATCCAAACCAGAGACAATATTTCAATGGCTCTAGTGTTAATAAACTTCCAGAATGTTCAGATCCTAGACTGGGTATAAGTAAATGTGTTGAATGTGAAAAGCCATTTCAGTCTCTTGCACTGTTTTGGTTGCTTTCGTTACTTTATCGGTTGTGTAACTGAAAATGGAGCCATTGGAAATAATGATTTATGGAACCACATCTTGTCACTGTGACTTACAGGAAATCAGTAAATATTCATGACAGGTGGAAAATTAATATGTCATTCCTTAAAGGTATCCTGTGGTGTTATGAAGACATGAGATAAAATTCTGCACTTATAAGAATAAATGTGTTCCCTATATGTCAATAGAGACGTGGCCATTTACATCAATGCTAATTTTTTTTCAACCACTATGTATGATAGCTGCCCCATACGATCCTGTAGATTTATGGATTCTGCCACCAGCACTTCTTAAAATTAAAAAAAGTGAAGGGACTTGAGAGATTCATTTCTTGAACGGCACATTTTTCATACTCTTTCATCAAAAAATTTGACAGGTAGCTTATTATCTTTGAGAAGTTGCCATTTAGTGGGAGTATTCTCAGGATTTTATTATTTGGATGCTTTAAGTACTTGCCACATTTTATTTAATAGTGTAATGTTATAGAAACTTGCAGATTTCTTAAAGAAAATTATTTTGATAATAATTGTCTTTCAAATCTAAACAAAAAGTACCTTTTAAAAAACTATAAAAATTCTGAAACAGCTTCTTTGAACTTAAAAAGTGTCACATTGAATTCTGTTGAAGGTATCTCTTGTTACTATAGAGTAGCTAAGAGATATTAACATTCTTATGATAAACACAGTAAATATTTCAAATATATGAGCTCAAATAATTTTGTTCCATATCTCTTTCTAGTTGTCTAACTATTTATAAAACCAACCCTCATTAAATCCAAAGGTTGCAAGAACACATTTCACAGACTAATGATTAATTATGTAGATTATTGAAATGCCATTCAAAGAGTCAAGCCACCTCTTAGGAAAAATCTGTATATTCAAATGCCTGTAACTTTAGTACCTCCTATCCGGAAATATACTGGCATATTGTAGCACATTTATCCCAAATTATGGTAATCAACGAATCAGAAGTTCAACTTGAACCAAGCTAACATAGCAGAGAAGGAGGTATGAGATTAGTTATCAGAGAATGGACTGAAATAGGAATTTTGAAAAGACAGAGGAAAGAAGAGAGAAAAAATATAAAATTAATTCCAGAATTTTTTTTTTATAACAGAGAAAGAAAATATTCAGAAAAATGAAATTCAGGAAAGGAGAAACAGATAATGTGTGTCAGCTCCAGATTACTAAAATGACATAGTCACATAAGCATAGAGAAGAAGTGTTAGTCACTCAAACTCAAACAAGGCAGGTGTGTTTGGAATTAAGTAATGGTATTTTCCTATGTATTTGCACACAGATTTAAGGTAAAAGTCAAAACAAAGTAACACTGCATAGAACAAAAATGTTTTAATACATAAATTCTTGGGAAACTTCCTGCATTTGCAATGCTGTTGAATGTGTCTCATAGGAATTTTATTTCTGTGCCCTTAACAACTCATATTGAAGAATAAACTGTATTTCCCAAGGTGCATTGCCCATTTACTATACCTTAAATTCTAATACAGTCAGCTGAAAAGGGTGATAACATATCTATGTAACATAATCTTCCTCAAAAATTCTACAATGAAAAAGTAAAATGTGGATAAAGCAGCATTTCCTTTCAGTTTGAAATGAAGTTGAAATTTTGATTCAGGTAAAAGTGAAAGGTTTCTTTTCAAAATTTTCCAGTAGAATTTCTTCAGGCTCTTAAACACTTTAACAATAAGTATCTGTAAGTAGAAAGGGAGATAATTTGACCACTGGAGAGCAGAACACACTGGAGAGCAAAAGAAGTTCCACATTTTATGGGAGCCTTGGAAAATTAGCATAGAATGGATACTTGGATTCCTAAAAATCTCATTTAAAAATTAAAAAAATATTTACTACACGGTTATGCATTTGAAAGACCTGTATTGGACTACAAAATTTGGAAAAGTTGCTTTATTTACCTCCTGATCATCCAGGTATTCTCTTCACAAATCACATTGATGTATCTTTAACACTAAATAGCATTTAGTAATTCACTGCTGCCTTCCCAAACTAACAGAGATTTTTTTTCTCAGATCCTAATCCTACTGACTATTTATTCCTTCAGGAATGCCTTGCAACAATGCAAATTTCAGAGCATGCTTCTTGCATTTTATCACTGAATGTGCCAGTTAGATGAGAATACAATGTAAATATAGGTTATGCCAAGTGGTCCCAGACAATCTCAGTCTAAAAAAAAGACTGCATTTTAAGTTATGCTCTCCCTCATTTATTTTAATTCTCCAATGTTACAAAAAAAAAAGTTACTGCCAAACATGTACAGCATGGAATACTTGTAAATATTTTTTATGGACTGCAAAGCAACAAACAGGCAGATTAAACAGAACTGGGTAACATATATTAACACACTAAAAATATATTAATATTTTTCAAAAAAGGGCATTTGAAGTGATTGGTGAAGGGCACTCATACTTATTACAGTGATTTTTTATGCTCTTTCCTAATGCAGGCTGAGATGGAATCCTTCAGCAAAACCAGAAAATGAATAGAATATAACTGATCATTTTGACGAGATGAATGCATCTTTGCTCTAACACATTTTTTTTGTTGCTGAAAGTATTTGTTTATCATAAAATCTAGTTTTCATTGTGTTACTGTTGAAAAACTATTTCACAGGTATTTTTGTAACTTTTAATGTAGCTAATGCAAAAAAACTATTTTCACTTCTGTGTGTTTGCTTTTCGTAGATCACTCATTCTTATGACTAAAATTTTGAATGTATGGGGTTTAATGTTTCACATCAGCAACTATGCATTTCAACTGTATGGAATACAGTTGCAGTTTTGCAGAAGGACTCACAAACTCCTGGGTTTGTTTTCAATTTTAATCTATTTATACTGGGATTTGTGTATAGACAGAATCTTTGAAAGTCAAATCATATAATTAAAACATCTGTGGAGAACTTGCTTTGCTTTAAAACCTAAGTTGTGGGCTTCTTGTGTTGCAGAAAATTCCCAGAATCAGGTGCACTTACCCAATGTGGTTCACAATAGAAGTTAGTACCTGAGAACAGGGGGACACAGGCAGTGACAACCTCAGAATGGGAGATACCTAACAGTTGATGTAAACAGTGCTGGATGCAAGTGGATAGGAATTTCTGTGAGCGTGGCACGCTGAGCCTGGTCTACTTTTGTTTCAACTCCTCTGTGTAAACACAATCCAAATATCCCACTATGAAATGGCTAGGACAGGAATAACTAATAGCCTAATAGAACTAATGTATGGTTTGTACTTCAAAAGGATATTTGTTTGTGCAGGAAAAATATAAACCCTTTTCTCAAACCATCAGGTCAGTGGATTCTTGCAGTGCATTTCACTCCTCTTGAGTTTCTATACCAGCTACATAATTAAATATTAATAAGGTTAAATGGAGATCAAAAGAGAATTTCATGCGTACTCTGCCTGACATTAGTAATATCTAGATACTTAAGGTTTTCTCCTAGAATTAAGAAGAACAAGGTTGAAGTTCCTGGCCCATGACTGTATTTCTATTAAGAAACTGAATGTATTAATGACTGTTCCCTGAGGGTAGTTCTCATATGTTAGGATTCCAATCTGGGCTATTCTGACACTGGAAAAATCTTATCTAAAGACCGTTTTTAAAAATGCGAGCACTGATAAATGATTTGCAGTGCTCAAAGAGGTTTCCTAGAACTCATTTAGAGCTATAGATGCAGCCAGACTGGTTTCTGATTGGTGGGATGCACTAGCCAAACTCAGCCAGGACAGACCTTTCTGCGGCTGTCTGTTGTACAGCTGGAGAATGTCTTTCAAAGGAGTTAAGCAGACAAGAGAAATAGTCTGAAAACTGAGAGCTTTGTATATTTGGAGTATATCTGCTAGCATAAATGCAGACATTTACAGGGCTAAGGAAAAGACAAGCTGACATCAGGAAAGATGACAGTGGAAGGAATATCCTAAATATAGGTTGTGATCTTGTAGTTCAAAATGTGCATACTCAAATTAGAAATTTGTATGTCATATTTAATTTGTGTATATTTTACTTATCCATTTCCTGACTTACCCAAAATGAGAGGCTTTTGAGTATCTTCTTAAGTGCTGCTTGAAAAACAGAGAATGTTGTGATGTCTTCTCCAACAGAGAAGTTGTAGGAAGCATTGTACTGACACAGTGCTCATAAGTTGCAAACTGGCCACTGTGGTATAAGTGATGATTCTAGTTATTAAAATACAAAAAACAAGTACATCATTATATCTCTGAACACTGTTTTAATATATTTTATATAGATTATTATTAAACAAACTGGACTTCATAAATATTAAACACAGCTCTTATCTAGAAATGTTTTTGCCAGTTTTAATTTAAGGGGAGAAATTGGGTTCCAGTTGTCCTTTCCTACAGATTTACTGCTGGTTCTTTATCTGTTTTTGAATGTCAATGAATAGGAGTTTCAGTTATTCATTAATATTCAAGAAGTGAAAATCTACTTGTTATCTCTTTGATTAATCCAGCCTATTGTGCCTTATAGCATCAATCACAAAACATTGCAGTGGGTAATGAATTACTATGTGACTGCAGGAAACCATAAGGGATATTAAACTAAACTTAATCTTTTTAACTAACGACATTCTAAAATGAATGCAGAAGATAGAATTTCTCAATAAATGGCAGAGTTGAAGTCTTTCTTTGGAGTTTCTGATAGGTATTCTTGCAGATTTTCTCTAGGAAGGATATGCACACTAAAAATAAACATGTATCTTTATTTTTTTCTGCAAACTAATTCCAGTCTCTGGTGAAACAATTTTGAAAAAAGGCTTAAAAAAATGTTCAAAGGTTTCTCTCAAAAACTTTAGAATTTAGTTTTTGACTTCTCAGGCATACTAAAAATTAAAGGTATTTCAAGACATCCTTTTTAGGATAACAAAAGCCTTAATAAATGGTAAGATATGTTCACCTAGGTTCATATTGCCATGTGAAAGCTTCCCCTAGGCAGTGCCTGTAGGGAAGATTTTCTCTTGCCCTTTGGTTGTTGCAGGTATCCAGGAATGATCTTTCTAAGCCCTGCAAGTTTCAACTCACAAAGGTGACTGGATGGTCTAAAGGATGTTAATTTTTGAAAAGGGTTATGTAAATTGTAGGTGCAAAAGTAGACCAAAGAAAATATCTTAAAATGAGTTGTCCTTTCCAATAAGTGTTTAAACAGATATGATTTGTATGGATAGTCAGGTCCTTTTCCTTCCATTGCCTGTTTTATGCTTCCTACTTCGATAAACACAAAAGCATACATAGTGGAAAATAGAGCATAGAAAATTTGCTCTGTGAACACATCTGCTCTTTTTCAATTCATCTGCTTCAGAGTTTTTCTCTGCACAATACAAGTACAACTTTCAGTAAGTGTAGAGTGGTGTAACCAAGAAGTACAGTAAGCTGGTGTGTAATAGCTTTCCACAGTCATACCAGAAGTAAGGTAATTATAGATTCCCAGAGTTCATTTTGGTTTAAAATCTTACTTCTGCCTCAATAAGTATTGGATAATGAGCCCCGAACCCCCAAGTCTAAATCTAATTCTACCATGAGATTTTAAAAGCTTATTTTCATGTAGGTGCAGAGTTTAACAGGAATCCTGTGACTTTTGCTTGAATGAAGGCTACCCTGCTGTGTTTGCTGAAGGAGGATTAGAGAAAAATGGTATTAATAAATTATGAAGCAGTTAAAATGAACTGCAGGATAGCAGAACAACAGAGTACAAAATCAGCAAGAGAAAACCTATAGGTTTTACATCTGTGCAGCTCAGAATATGAAATAGATGTGCGGTGCCTGGGACGCATGCCTGTGGAAGTGAACAATGCTGAGTAGCTGTGATCAATGCCAATGCATTCGTTAACATCTCAGGCAGAAGCAGAAATATGACTGCTCACAGCCCTTTATGAATTCAAGTGGCACTTAAGACAGAATTTTTGGAAGGTTTATCTTTTGGGACTGGTGCTAACATAGGCAAATCTAGTGGTGTAGCCACAGTATCTCTGCCCTTTTAAGTTCTTAATTAACAGATGGAAATGGAAGATTGGGCAACGTAAAAAGAACATTTCTGAAGTTCAAAGTGTGTTTGGGTATCTTTCTGGAAAATACTGTTCCAAAACTGTCTTTCGACTTTGTATCTGTGTACCCACATCTTAACATGTAACTCCATATATTTGCCAACTTAAGGGAGAGGCAATTAAACTATTAGAAATGTTCCACCTAGGCAATAACAGCATGTCATAGTATTGAGCACTGGAGGAGCCAATCAAACACCTATACATGGAAATACCACAGGTATTTCATAATAAACAATTCAGCAAGCCTTTATATGGTGTGGATGCATTACTCCACAGGTAGATTTCAGTTGTGTGGTGAAGAGAAGACACTAGAGAGGGATAAAGTGGTAAGGGGTGCATGCTCTTCTTTGTTAACTACTTCTCTGGTTTTGTCAAAAGGAAAGCGAAGAGATGACAGATATGCCAGTTTGCTGGTTTCTACCAGAGAAAATTTAATGGAATAAAGAGATTTTGTGGTGCAAAACAGAAAAAAAAAATGCAGGCTTTATAACATTCATGTTCTTGTGAACACAGATCTGGTTGCCATATGGCTTTTCACTGTGAAAAGCAAACCTGAAATAATGCTTCAACCACTCCTTTTCACCAGGTGAATTACAGAGCTGAGCGTGGTGCATGGAATCACTTTGCACCTGTCCGCCTCACTGCATGTTACTTTGAAACATGAGTCAATATATTCCAAAGGAGAACAAAAAGAGTCATTCTTTTGGGGGTCATTCTTTTAATGTTAGTGGGAGCATTTAGCTGCTACTAAAATTATAAAATCACTTTTAGTACGTGTGAACACACATTCTAAAGTGTCTACGGTGCTATAGAAGAAATTTTTAAAAATTGAATTTAAACACCTATATGCAACTTTCAGTCTCAAAATTTAGTGGATTGTTACTTTGCTATGAACGTGTTTTTCAAAGAATTCTCCCAAATGTTTCCATTCTCACACATGGAGGGAGATGAGCATCAGAGAACACAAATTGGAATACTTTGTTTCCCACTATGCTGGAAACTCCTCAAAATACACAGTCGTGTCTTTTTCTTGAGCATGATGTTCAGAGTACTGATTCGGGAGAGACCAACATTAGCCCTTCCAAAGGAAGTGACATATATTTCTGCTAAAGTAAAGTATTTAGAGCAGACTGATGTGCTGATTTCTTGACTGCTGGGTCAGTAGCCATGTCACTGAGATATATGTATGTTGCTTGTTTGCCCTTCTGAAGGATTAGGGATTGCTGGATTTGTAGCCATGCAGTGTTAATTTACTTGGTAAAAATACAATCCTGTTTCAAAACAGCATACGACTTCAAGTCGAAAGCTAAAGTATTATTCTAGGAAAAAAAAATCCACAAACAAAAAAGATTGGTTCACCTACTTTACTCCCTGTCATCTAAACTCAGTACACTAACCAATTAACACTACATGTGTTACTTTTGCACTTCAACACCTTAGAAGACTTCAGTCTAGGTACTGAAATTATTTGAACAGCCAGAATTTATAATGTTGGCAAGAGTATGACAGCGATAATAAAGACAAGATATATTTGATTCTGTACCACCATGAAAATGACCTGCATTTATTCCCCACATGTATAGTTCAGTAAGGCATAAGAAGGCAGAAAATTTTTCATCTGAATATCTCACGAATGCTTAACATTCTAGCTTTTGCGTAATGCCCAAATTGTCTTTGAGAGCACCTATCTGCAGCCCTGCTTTTCCAGTCTTTCTTCACCCTTTCATATGTGGTGACATCCGAGTGTATAGTGGGCCATGACATCATTTATATATTCAGGAGTTCATTGAAGAAAAAAATCTCTTTAGTCTTATTTCTCATTATTCATATTTCATATGATCTCTGTTCCAATTACAGCATAGTCCTGATTCCAAACAGTCTGACAGTGGCATGGACTGTTTAAATTATTGACAAAAAGTACATTTTTATTTGTAAATAGTTGTGATTTTGTTCTTGTTGAGCATTTTGTGAAAAAGGAACATGTAGATGCAGCACACACATGACTTTTCCTATTATATCCTGTTTGACTGTACTAATTTTGATATCAGAAACCCCTCCCCAAGCCAACGAGCTTACTAACTGCCCTGATATTAAAGCAGATTCATATACGTGGGAGGGAACATGCCTTCTGCTGCAGCCACTACCAGAAGTGACCACTCCCTTGTTGCTACAGGAGCCCAGACCACAGCAGAGAGGTTGCGAAAATTTTGGAGTAGCTGCAAGAAGCAGCCTCTTGCTGATGAAGCTGACAGCTACCCCTCCACTGGAATCATCAGTTCTAGATAAATTCTGAAAGAGCTTTGGGGCCTCGGGTGACTTTTCTGGCACCCTGAAAAATTACTATGGTCCCACATGAGGTAAGAATCTAAAGAAGGAAAAGATGTTTCAAAGCTGCCCTTTCTTAAGGTTTTGCAATCAGAAGCCATTACAATTACTTCTTGAAATGGGAAACAGGGAGTCTTACAGGACACACATGGGAAGATTTTGGACATTATGACTCGTGGTAAAAGCCTTCTCAGCATCTATTTAGTTTTTCAGATATCTATCTATCTGCTTTACACAGCTAATTCATCATCGTGAACCACAGTATGATATTCAATGTCTGTATTTGTTATGCTATTTTGTGCATTAAATCAATATAGGCTACAAGTCTTTACCCCAGAGTATATCTTGAGCAATTTGCTTAATGTGATTTCCTTCTAGTTGCGCTCTTGTGTTTGCTTATAGCCTTTTACTTTCACATTTTAAAAGGATCACAGCCTAAACCAAGGGAGCTGAAAAACACATGACTCTTTAAAATGCAGAGCCATCAGAGTCCTCTCCTGCAAAGGGCTGATAAGTGCTTTAAATTTTTCAAATATGGTAGAAATTGTGACCTTTTGCCTTTAGCCTTGATTAGGGTTGGGATTTAACACACACTGCCTCTGTATTTTCTCTGATTAGATTGTCCTTGGGCAAGTGCATCCAGCATGTGCTAGGCAGGTCAGTGATCAGTCTTCCACAGGGAAAAGAACAAAACCAGGAAATAATCATAATTCATTGTGATCAGACATTTAAGTGTACACTAGAGAGATCTGCTGGTTATGCGAATTTATTCTGTGGTCATATTATTATTATTATTTTATAATTCGTTCTCCTTGGTCTTTACTATATGCCTTCGTTATTCTAAGGCATTAGTATTTTTTGACTTTGTGTACACAAGCCAGAGTTTAATTGTCCTCATATTTGCCTGTAGTAATATTTCATTCTTTAAAGCAATTTTTTCAGGTGTAGAGAAAATGTTCCCTATTTTAAGATAAATTAATCAGGCCAAGACATGAACCTAATAAGAACTACTGAATATTCACAGCATAAGACACTTTTCTGCAATATTTTAACTGAGTTACATTTTAGTGAAGTAAATATGCATGCTATATAGATATTTACAATGCACCATTCTCAATTATATAAAATCTGTCACTTTTTTTTCCTATGTTTTTTACCCCTAAGTTGAGTTTAAAGATCTTAAAATTATATTCTCAAACTACGAGCACCTGTACAGCTGAACACAAAGGAATGAAATTTGCCTTTCTGCAGGGAACCAGTGTGATTTCTATGCAACACAAGTTCTACTTAAACTCAACCTCAGAAAGCTTAACATTTCTCAGAATCGTAGAATAGTTGAGCTGAAAGGAACCTCTAGAGACCATCTAATTCAATCCCCTTCTACAAAAATGGGGTTAACTAAAGCAAGTTGCTTCAGGTCATGTTAAGTTGAGCTTTGAATATCTCCAAGGATGTTGACTCCACAACCTTCCTATGCAATCTGTTTCAGTGTACAGCCACCCTCACAGTAGTTAGGCTTCTTCTTATGTTTTAAAAGAATTTCCTTTATTTCTGTTTGTGCCCGTTAGCTCTTGTTCCTGCACTGGATACTGCTGAGAAGAGTCTGGCTTCCTCTCCTTTATTTCTTGCTGCAGCGGATTGACCTTTTCTATCTGCCATGTGCCCACCAAGCCACTCTATCCATCTCCCTTCTCAACAGGACAAGAGAAGAAAAAAGATAAAAAACCAGTGGGTTGAGTTAAGGACAGGGAAGCCATTCAGCAATTATCATGATAAGAAAAACAGACCTGGAAACTAATTTAATTTCTTGCCAGTCAAATTAGAGTAAGAAAATGAGAAATTAGAAAAAATCTAAAAACAGCTTTCCCCAATTCATCTCTTCTTCCTGCACTCATTCTCACTGCCAAATTTGTACCTTCTCCAAGGAGCTCGAGGGGCAAGGAAATAGCTGTCACATTAAGTGACAACTTTCGGGACTTTGTCCCTTTCTTCTCACTCTCTTCCCTTGTTCCAGTGTGGGATCCCTTACACATGAATTTCAACATTGAGTCTTTCCCATGGGCTTCAGTTCTTAACAAACTATTCCAGTGTATATCCTTTTCATAGCACACTTTTTATCCAGGAATGGACTTTTCCAGTGTGGGTTTCCCTCAGAGTCACAGATTCTGTTAGAAGGCCTGCTCTGGCAGGATTTCTCTGCAGCCACAGTTCCTGCCAGGAGTCTGCTCCAGCATGGGCTTTTCAAGGGATTAATGCTTCTTTCAAGGTATATCCACCTGCTTGGTGTGGTGTCCTCCATGGTCTACAGGATATCTACTCCTTCTTGGACCTCCATGGGCTGCAGGGTACAACATGGTATTCTCTTTGCTGAATATGCCCTGTTTCTTTTGGCCTGGGTATGCCTGTATTGGACACAGAAATGCAGGTGTGTTTTACCAGGGATGAACAAAGGGAGGAAGATCACCTTCTTTGACTTTGTGATTATGATCTTCCTAATACAGCCCAGACAGCTGTTGGCCTTAGCTGCAAGGGTACTTTGATACATCGTGTTCAACTTGGTGTCCAGCAGGACCCCCAGATGCTTCTCTGCCAAGCTACTCTTGAGCCTTCAAACCCAGCATATACAGGTGCATAAGAGTCTTTCCGATAATATTGCAATTGTAGTTTTAAAGGATCCTGAGATCCAAGTCAATCCCCTTCCACAGTCTGTCTAGGTCTCTGAAGGCTACCACAGGTTACTGATGTATCAACTACTCCTTCAAGTTCTCAATTACCTGCACACTTGCTGAGAGTGTACTCTTGTCCCATCATTCAGGTCACTAATGAATGTACTGGATAGTGCTAGCCCCTATATTGGCCTCCAGAACTACACTTTATCTTTAACATGTTTGGAAATTATTTCCAGAAGGATTTTCTCTTTCATATTCCCAGGGTTTAGGATTAGGCAAATCAGTGTGTAGTTCCCTGGCTCCTGTATCTTGTCCTTCTTGTAGGTAGAAAATACATTTGCTTTCTTCCAGCCCTGAACAGCCTCCTTTGATCATCATGGCCTTTCACTGTATATATTCTTTACATGTTAGTAATAATAGCGTGTTATGTGAGCCTGTTAATATTGATGAATTCTTTTCTATATTTAAATTACAAAGTATTTCTAAATATTCCTACAATGGAGGGAATGAAACTCTATTAATTATGTTTGGAGTTTACTACTCAAAGTTGCTGGGTAAGGAAATTTCTTCTGTGAAATACATTTTCCCTTACAACTACCATCCTTTTCCTCAGTTTCTGATTATTTGCAAAACAATAATATTTGGGCAGAAGTTAATTGCTTCTATTCAATCATTTGACACATTTTTCGTTACTTTTAGAGCGTGTGAACCTTTCACCCAGTCACAGTTACAATTAAGACTGATGAAATCATTAGATGTGCTGCAAACATTCGGTTTATCCATATAGAGTTTGGCAACATCTTTAAGGTCTTCTGTCAGGTTCATTCACTGTTTAATTATTTGTTGTTGATTCTGAATAACAATATGATCACTGTCATTTGTCATTACACTGTATTGCAGGCACACATTTTTGACGGGTGGTGCTTGTGGTTCCAAGAAGGTTTCAGTTAAGTGAACAGGAGTTAATAACATCTCACTAAAGTCTGCAGTTTCCTTGTGAAATACACCCACAATTTTCTTACAATCCATGTGGAATAGCAATGAATACTGTAAGTGATGAGGAAATACTGTGACCTCCTATACTCAAATCTAATTTTTTTTCCTTGATAATTATGTCTCCTAAATAAAGTTTAATTTTGAGGAGTAGAACTCTCACTTGGTGCTGTTCAAATGCTTCTAAATGGAAGCTCACAATGCATGATCCAGTTGTCTTTGTTAGAGAGTGTAGAAGTGACAGATGCAAAAGTGCCTTCAGTAACTTGTGTTCTGTGATTCAGCTGCAGAGTCTTGTTGCACATTATTTTAACAACTTGTCTGAGAAAGTAGATAATGTGTGATATCTTCCTTGGTTATCCTATTAGGACTGAAGTAATGGAAAAGTAATGCTGTGTGATGATGACCATGCAGGTAATTTAGAAGCCATCTATACACTCATCTTGTCTGTTTTCTGTGGAATATTTCCTGTGACTTTCCAAAGGGTAAAGCTTCGTTCTCATTATTATTTTTGATTACAAGCAGAATATAACTTTTTGGACTATATCAACATTGAGGAAAACTTGTAGTTGACAGTTTTTACCCAGATTTTTTCTTGTGGAGGGATAGTCCTGGTTTTAATCTATTTCATCCTCTACAGTAGAAGTAAGTAAACCAGGTATAAATACACCGCACAAGTGTGTAAGTATAAAACATGCTGAGAACTGAAGATTCTGATATATATGGCTGATATATGAGCTTTTCCTCATACGTGTACACCTTTCCTCACACATAGATGTCTGATTAAAAGGACATCTGTATCATATACTCCACTTTAAAACTAATACCTATTGTAACTGGAATCAGAGAGAGGGACAGAAAACTGGGGATTTGAAATTCTTATTTTCAATTCATGCCAACTTCAACTTCTGTATTTCTAATCCTCTTCTCTTAAAAAAAAAAGATGAGGCATAGATCTTTCTATAGTTGGTTCCTAGTTCTATTTTCATTTCCTCTAAATTGAAAAAATATTTTTTGATGAAAGGACCCCCTCTACGAATGTGGTTTGTTTATTTTCAGGGAAGAAACTAGTATGAAGGCATTCAGTTTGGATGCTAATAGAAAGCAAATATGCTGGTTTCTGGAGTAATTTCTGTACCTTTTTGTTTTCTACAAAAATATACTTGCATTTTCTGATGGGGCATCTAATGCCTAGAACCCTGAACTGCTTTTCATCACAGCTCTAAAATTGTGACAGCAATTGAATTTACCTTGATTATGCTCACAAATGTGATGTGAGGCCTAAATAATTAATATCATAAAGTACTTCAAAATTGTTAGTTTAAAAGATGAGGCCGATGCTCTTAAAATCTGGGACACTTCTTGAAATCTTTGACAACATTACCTAATATTTAGAGCATTGCTTAAGTGTTGTTTGAGACTAGTACAGATAAAGACATGAGGTTTACCTGGTTATAGAAATTTTATTAAATGCAAAATAATAACAACAGGTCTGTCTGGATACAGGCAGTAAGAGAATTTTCTAAAGGAAGACTCTAAAAGGTACTCAGTATGTTCTCAGCAGCAGTGAGACTTAAATGGGCTACTTTTGTTCCCTCAGAATGACTCACAGCCTTATCTGAAACACATTTGTCAAAGTGATCCAGGGTTGCTTATTACTGGGAATGCTCACTGTGGAAAGATTAAATATCTGTGTACCGCGGTAGCCCCTTTATACAAGTTAAAACTGCTGTGACTCACGCTAGGAAGCAGAGTATATTAGTCTGGGCAGAACTATGTTAATGTACTTCTTCCCTGTACTCAGAGCAGTAGGAAGATGTTCAGTGATAAGGGAACTTGCACCGCTTTCTTTCTGTCCTCCCCTTACTGAGATTTCAGTCCTTCAGGCACTCTTCCTACTGCTCTTCCTCTCGATTGTGTGTCGGTAGCACCTGACAGCACTCAGGCTTTTTTTGTTCCTGTCTTGTTGATGCCCTTTTTTCCACACTCTCCTGCAATGCCAAAAATACAGCTTTCAAAAGCCAAGCTGGTTATTTTTGCACCGTGCACTGCAGATACCAATGGAGTTTGCAGTATAGAGTGGATTCACCTCACCTGCCCTCAGGTGTGTGCATCCAAATTACTTAACTCCTCTACAAGTCACTGCAGAGAAAGGCATAGTTACAATCAGGCCTCCACTTAAGGGTGAGATGAAACACTTTTTTAGAATTACTCCTAGAAGGAATTTAGAGGAAATCTAGACAATTAGATGTATGAGTTGAATTAGATAACCTTTCAATGTTCCTTCCAACCCATGATATTCTATGATTTTACCAATTTTAATAATATGCTTCACACCCTAACTGATAAAAATAATTGTGGGATGTATTGCCAATTACATGAGGAGATGGGCCTTGTCTTTTATATATAAATAATATTTTATATATATATATATGTATTCTGAACCTGAAAGTATCAGTAAAGCAAGCACTGGCAAATGATAAGGAGTTGGAGTGTCTAGTGTATTTGTGCATGTGTTTGTGTTTTTTATGAAAGAGCAGTGCTGTCATGGGTAAGCTGAGATTCTTTTTTTTTTTTTTGTGTGTGTGTGTATGTCATTTTTTTCTTGGTTTTTTGGGGGGTTTTTGGTTTGTTGGTTTGTTTTTTTTTAATTATTATCACCTCATATCAGAGACTGTATTGCTTTAAGAGAAAAAAAATCAGCAATTTGCACATTTTTTCAGACATGTAACAGTGTTTAGCTATTATTGTCTCTTTTGGCAGTACTTGATACCAGAATTTTCAACTCAATTCACAGCAGGACTTTTTGATACTCTCAAAATCTGGGTTTGACTGATTTGTTCCTATCTGGAGTAAGTATATTCATTAATACAGTGTAAGTTGTGGCACATCTCAAAGAGCTTTTGTAGATCTGCTGTGTTTTTAATACTTAGATTCTACCGCTAGGATTGATTTCTCACCAGTGTGCCGTCATTTGCTTGGGTAGGCAAATGACAGGCAAATCTATTTTACACTTCCTTTAGATCTCATACTGCAGTCTTCTATCCTATGTAATGACCTCTATTACATATAATATTCCATGCCACATATCTTAATAAAGTTAATACTGTTTGCAGTCCTAGGTTAGCTATGGTGTACTAGCATCTGTAATGTTTTCCAATGAATATTGTCTACATTTTTCTGGCAGATGAAGATGATTTTTTTTTCATATTCTCATCGTATGTCCTGTACTTCTGTCATGGGCACCTATCAAATCTCATATTGATTTTATGACGCTTAATAAATTGCAAAGTCCAATACCTGAAATCTTTCTTAACATTTCTTTCTGACCTTCCATTGTCTTATATTTAGGTAGAGCTGTAGCTGATGATTTTATGTCACAGTGGCAGTTATTTTGAAAAGTTCTCTTTTTACCTTATCTGAGTGGCAGAAACAGCAGCTTTAAAGGGATTTATGTTTTATTGAAATTCAATCTTCTTTTGAGTGGCAACACTAGCCAAAACTCCGGCATATTATTTCCAATTTGGTGGCTTCTTTCTTCTTTCTTACTGTAACCCTGTGTACACTGTTTCTCAGAGGTACTCTAGGAGTTTCAAGGCCCTGCAGTGTAGATTTTGGAAACAGAACTCATCCCACATAACAGTAGGTATGCATGCATACTTTTATATTTCTACTAATTCCATAGAAATTGTTTCACACTAGTGATAATTACTACTTGGTGCTTGCAGATGTTATTTCTTGCTAAAATTTTAAAGCCAAACCTTTTGAAATGGAATAGAGGGAATTGCTGTAATATTATACTTAGTTGATCAATTATTATTCTTACAGAAAGACATACTATTTTAAAGTAATACAAATTTTCCTCTTCCTCTTGTGCAGAAAATTCACAACAATTGTTAAAGAGGCAAAGATCTGGTTTAGGGGCTAGGTACGTAGATCAGGATGCAAAAACAAACCAGGGAATAGTCTAAACACTATACTATGCAGAACTCCCACCAACTTGTCCTTGCTATCTCTGTGAATCTTGAGTCTGCTGCACAGTAAATTGCCTTTACAGTGTAATGAGGTTGAGCACGTATGTGGGACAAAATTTCAGGTAGTCATCTTTGCATTAAGTATTGTTTTAAAAAGTAAGCAATAGAGAAATTAGCTGCACCATTTATAATATTGCAAGAGTATTGGTAGATGGGACTCTCAACAACGAGTTTTTTAAGAATAATTTTCTTTCTTTAATACAGAAGAGATTTCCTATACTACCAGTTCTGATTTTCTTTCTCATTTTTCTCCCTTATGATAGGAAAAATTGAAATGAAATGAGACAATCTCTCTTTCACAGGAGTTTCCTTCTAGGTGTTTCTTACTCTGCAATGTGTCATTTATGAATCAGAGAAAATTGCTTCTGTTTGTCACCTCTAGTGTTTCATCCAGCTATCCTTATTTTTCACTGGTTCTGATCACTATAAAACAAAATACCTCTATTAATATATTCTTTCTTTTATAACGAATCATTACAGTCAGATAGAGAGCTAAGAAAATGAAGGAATGAAAGTAGTTTCCCAAATCACTTAGAAAACTTTTTCATTTCCAGAATTAAAATGACAGAGATTTACATTTCATTTCAGGGCAATGCTGTTTAGCATCTCAAGGAACCTTTGAAAGTCTTAGTTATGGTGACCCAGGAAGATACGTAGGAAGTGGATGTGGAGAACTGAAATAATCCCTACCTCCTTTAGGTGTTTTAAACTTAAATGAGAAATTTTGGCTGAATATTTAATGTGGAAGTCTGACATTTTCTCTTGATTTCCTCATTATTTATATATCATGTACATTTGCTCAGTCTTATTGCCTTCCATTTCTACAGAAATGAAAGTCTAATTGACTTTTTTTTTAATAATTTCCTTGTATATATTTTATATTTTACATTAGATACAGGTTGACTTTTTAACTCTTATTTTATGGTCCATAATTTGCTCTTCTAGAGTTACGATTCTTTTAGAATAATTGGTTTGTGATTATCCCCCTATTCCATCTCTAAGTAGTCATTACTTTTAACTGTTTGCCTTTCTGCTTCTTGAGTAAAATCCAATGCCTGCTGTGCAGGTCAACAGTTTTCCTGGGAGACTGAAATTGCTGATTATGTTTCCCACAATAATCTCAATCATATACTGATTACACACTTACCTCTCTGATTGCCTTGATCCAGGCTGAGTTTCTCCCTGAAAACTCAAATGACTCTGGGGCCTCATCTGCTAGTTAAAAGCATTAGTGGCAACAATGTATCTCTAGATCTTGGTGTTCATTATTCTTTCTAGAAAATGTCAGAACCTTTATATAAGTAAGGTGGGCAAACTTCTTTTACTCAGGGTTATTTGCTTCTGAAAAAGCAATGTCTGATTTTCTTTCAAAGCTACTAATAGCAGTCTTCATCCACTTGCTAATAAAATCCCAATCTTATGTCTCAGAGGTGAGCAATCAATACTTTTGTTATTCAGACTAGGTAATTAAAAGAGTGATTTATCAATTTCAAATTTCAAATCCCTCTTGCTTATTTTTTTGCTTTTGTTGCTTAGTTATGCAAATGCAAATCTACCTTTAATAACCATATTTGTCCATCATCCAAAACTCATTATGTCCTTCGTGATATCAAACTCTACAGTAAATGTCCTGCAGGCAGTTTGATAAATAGGACTTTACATAGTAAAATCACACTGTTAATTGTCATCCTCACTGCAACGTCATTGATCTTGCAAATGAAAGTTCAGTAATCTGGGCAATAAAAACTCCATAGGACATTCCAGTCCCAATGTTGAGAGCATTTTTAAACCAAGTTATCTGCTGACACAATTCATATATCTTCCTCTGTGGTGGAGAATAAGTTGTGTTTCCTGTCCCCATAGGGAAAAGGTGAATGAAATAATCCAGAATCTGTTCCAAATTTCCTGTTGCACGTCTGATTTAAGGTTAGGTGGTAAGCAACGTGGCATAGAGTGTGCGCATTATTTTGGATATTAACTAAATTAAAAATAAGAAGTAATATGGCATAGGTTCCTGGTGTTAGAATTGTCTATTATTTCTCTTAGAGCCACACACAGTTGCCACTGTTGATGAAAGGGCAGTCAGGAGAAGGCACAGCCTCAACGTTGAATTTTTGTGATTTCCGCATACCATTCCAGCCTGCAGAATCCAGGCAAATTCCAGGTAATGTATATCAGACTAGAGAAAGAGAAGTGTGAATGGCTTTTTATTGCTGCAGCTCTGCTCTTTTTTTCAACAAGACTTGTTGCCAGCTGCCATGACCTGCACAATTGCTTCTTCAGTGTGAGCCTATCAACTGTGAGCAAGGTGAGATTGTGCTAAACAAGGCAGCATGTCAGCACACTCTGCAGAGATGAAGAGTATAATATTCAATGTCTTCCTTATTCTCTTCTCTTTTTTTTTTTTTTTTTTTCCCCTTCATTTTCCCATCAGGACTCTTTAGCACAGAAAAGATCCTTGAGGTGCTTTTGAACTGAGAAATATTCTATTTCCCTTTTTAAGTTTATCACATCTTCTTGATATTACTGTACTTCTGTTCACACTATCCATCATGAAATAGGAGAAAGATAAGCACTTCTTACCATTTCTAGACAAGAGTGAGTTAAAAGTATAGACCTTTGATTGATGCAATCTTTGGCTTGTTCCTATAGAACCAGAGAATCTGTGCATGTAGTATTTGATTTCCAGTCAGGACTCTTCTGAGCATTGCTTTTGGGTATAAAACCACAACATTCCCTTTGTGTTCCTGTTTCATGTTACTAATTAACATGGTAACTGTCATCGAAAGGCCAGTAAGCATTGATCTGTTGATCTCCTAAAGTGATTAGCAACATGAAATTTGCTAATAGGGTTTGCCTGAAACATCACTGAAAAGCAGAAAGGCCAGTTTCACCTGTGTAACAATTTAATGTAGATGGGCTGTCACATCCAAAGGGCGATTTTTTAGTTCTCATCCTAAATAACACTGATACTGCAATTCTACACAAATGTTGTTCGTAGCTTTTCTTGCAATCAACAGACTGTCCTTCATTACTCCAGAACCAGTCAGCAATACTAAATTCTTTCATACAAAAATTTAATGATGATGAAATCGTCTCAACACTGTTATCAATGCTTGATAATTTTGTTATGAAAATGTTTGAAGAGACAAGATAATTAGATTTTAAAAAAAGGAATGAAAATGAGATCTTATTTATTTATCTCCATGTATGGGTGTGACAGAGAGAAAGATTTGGTTGAGTGAGGATTTCCTAGAAAGAAAAAGTTTGCCTGTTATCACAGATTCATTTCGTAGGGCATTTTCCATAATGAATAAAGCCAAAGAAAATATAACAGTCTTATACTGTTCTTTCACTAATTTCTTGCAATAGCATTTAGGTTTTGATGGAATCTGTTAGTAAGGTGATTGCAGCATGGAATATGATAGAGAAGTAATATTTCCCAACATTTTCTAACATTAGATAACCCTAATTTTAAACTGAAAGTACTGGAACAGTCCTTCACCAGAGTATTGAAACTGTTCAATTTACATAATGATAGTGTGATTTACATATTTATTAGTTTCATTTAATTTGCTGCAAACAAAATACTCTAATCTGGTTCGAGGATAATCTCTAACCTTCTGTTTTCCTTCATTTAATGCACACACATAGACACACAGACAGACACACTCATGCTAGCCTTTGTCTACATTTCATAAAATGTGTTTGCTTTTCCTCTAAACACATTTCTCAATTCTAAGAAAGAGATTTATTGGGGTAAATGCCAAAAAACAAAAAGGAAAGGGTGACCTTTACAGCTTTCTGTTTATAGTTCCATTTTTTGTTGTTGTTGTTATTGATTTGTGAGGTCTTCTCTGGGTCTGGTTTTTTGTGAGGTCTTTTCTTTATCATATCTGGGTTAACAAATACAATTACAAAAGTTAACAATTCCAGTTTTTGAAGAAAATGTTTAAGTGATGATTATCTATCTCTAAGAGTTTGTTAATATTTGGGCTGTATAAATATTTCCACACATACATAATTTTAAAATTTTGAAGTATTATCTATATATTAATATTTGTAGTCCTAAAATGGGAAATATTTCAGTTTTGGAATTATTTCTTTTGTTTGTTTAAAAAATTAAGGTTTTTTTATTGGGTGGTTTGTAGGAAGGAAAACACTTTTCTTTCCACACTAGAAAGCAGTCACAGAAATTATTTTTAGTCATAATTTTGTAACTAAATAGATTAACTGCATAGATTTTGAAACTAAACTCCCTGTTTGCTGGTCTTATTATCTTGGGAACAGCAGCCCAGCTGCAGCAGCCTTCCTTTCTGTTCTGTGTTCATCCTGGACACCTTTGCAATGCTCCTCTTTGTTGTGACATGAGATGTCTGTCCTCTTTTTGCAGCGTGAAAATGTAGGAGGAGCTCTGCCTGGAATAGGGTCAGCAAGTCCCCAGCTGCTGTTCACAACAGCAGTCTTGGAGCATGGGTGGACCAGGATCATAATTCAAAAGGCTTTATTGCTATTTGGATTCCCCAGCCCCCACTCCATCTATACTACTTCTCCATTTTCGCAATAGTTGTGGTCTCATAAACACTGTGAGCGTAAAAGCATTTTTATAGTGTATCGAAGTTAATCAAATGTAGAGAACAGATCTGTATAGCTAAATCCAGTTGTCGGCCTAACACTGAAGGATTCCTAAGACACTTTGAATAGAGACATATTCCTCAAGAAATAGTCCTTCTAGGGAAGGAGTGGCCCATTAAGGGAAAGGTAGAACCTTGGAAACAAAAAGAGAAGTGTTTCATTATTTGAATGACCTTGTTGCCCTGGGAGATGTAGATACCAATCAAAAGGAGCTGAAAGTATATACATAAAAAAATTAAGCAGGAGAAGTTATTTAAAGCCTTTAAAGAATAAGGTGGAACATATTTCATTAGAAATATGTAAGTGTATTCTGAATATCCTTCTAGGAAAAAACAAACAAAACACATACACTTTTTTGGGAAAGAAAATCCTTCTGCTATAAATTAATCACGTGTTCAGTATCTAAATTAATGTTATGACAAGGGCTTCAGGTATCAGGATTTCCTGAAAAGGAAATTATTTTAACCTCAACCCAGAAATCTGAGGTTATGATGGGAGACAGTGCAGGCTTGATGATTAAAAGAGGATTCAGATACAACTGTTTCTGAACTCTAGTCTAAATTTCCTAATGAAATGACAAAGCTATCTTTCCTTTAAAAAGTGTTTCTGACAAAGTTCCATATTTGAGGTTAATGCAATGTCTTGGTTGAGGTGTGAAAAAATTAAAAGTTTGCTGAGGACATGATGTATGAAGAAAGGACACAAGAAATAAACCAATTATAAGTATTAGTTCTCATGCTGGTAGATCTGCTAAATAATAGCATTTAAAATGATGGAAGCCTCTGCATATAGTTATATCCTGTCAATGCCCAGCCCCACTGCAGTAAGTAGAAGCCTTGCCTTTAATTTCAGAGGACATAGGAAAACTAACAGAAATTTTGCTTTCCATTATAAGCAAATAATTATAAGATGGTGCTAGATATGCAATATGGAGTATTCAAACATGGGGGAGAACCACTGCAGGAACTTCATTCTGCCATTTAGATGGCATGTAGTGTGTGTTTCTACTTACATGTTTTTTAATACCTTCATGTTGGAAGAACAGAGAAAAATTTCTAAACTTCATGGAAATTAGTCACGTGTTCATTACAACATCTTTCCTGTAAAGAAGCAATGTGACAAAACATGCTTTTAATGTTCCTTATGTAAATTGCTTCCTACCAGCTAAAAAGTTATTATTGGTACCAATGAGAATTGCTGCTACTTTCATGAAGATGCTTTTGAAGGCGAAGCAATCCTTATGGGAAATTGCCTTTTTTTTTTTTTCCCCACACAGTGCTTACTGGTTGGAACAAAATAAGTAATTAACATTTTTAGGAAACTCTTGTCTTTTGATCTGTAAAGGACTTTCACATAAGCAAATGTTTTTAACATAACTTACAGCTAAAGGTGACTTTCTATAAATATGTTAGGGAATAGTTAGTGTACAAAAAATTTTCCCAGACAGCTTGAGACTGTTTCTCCAAAGACTGCGAGGAACTCAGATTTTAGCCTAGTGAGTCATGGTGCAGAACCATATGGAAGACTGGAAAGAAGGGGGGAAAGGTTTTGTGAAAAGGCATTTGAAAGATTAGTCCCCATGTTGTTCTGCTGTTCTGTCATACATGCTGTTAAAGAAGCTATTAATTCTAAACCACCGTTTGGGTACAAGAGTGTCAGGCAGCATTTCTTATCTAGTAAGTCTGGGTCTGCTAAATGTCAAATCCTATTGACTGCAGTAGGTATTTACATGTGAATATCCAAGTCACTGGAATAATTTGCTTTTTCCTTGCCTGTCAAAGACATTTGTAGAGTGGAAATACATAACCTGAAACTGTTTTCATGACATTTTTGTGTCATATTCTCTAAAATCTTTTAAAAGAACCATGTCCACCTGTGGCTCGGTTTCCCCGTCCTCAATGTTTCTCACACCTTACCAGCTGCTTTAAAGATTTTATTGCCTCTGCCTGCAAACGTTGGCTCATGTATCCGGAAACCATTCTGATTTCCATGTTACCCCTACCATTCTTCAGTTATATCTGTTTATTAGTTTTAAACTAAATGCTTGTCCTTTCTCCACTCCCCCCACCTCTCCATCAAAAAGAGCAAAAACCCTGTGATATAATTGCTACATTGGATAGAATGAGGTCTATCTGATATGATAATATGTCCTGTATTCTCAAGGTTATTTTCAAAACCAGCCCATTCTTGCTTATTTTAAGAATATTCTACATGTCAGTCTTCCCTTATATATATCTCCAGGTTCTGTCAATTTGTCAGACTTGCTTTATCTGCAGGTTGTCTGTTATGTCAGCCCACAAAATAACATGTATACAATGAAGTTTTATATATAGTAATGTGGTAATCCATTTTAAAAACATGCTGTCTGTAAAATAATTGTATGTGGCCAAGATAGCTTTCAATTTGTACTGAAAACAGAAAATTCTAGGGTTTTTATTACACTTCTGTTGAATGTCTGAAGTATGCATAAAAGTACTATTCTAATTCTTAAATCTCTTGACCAAAAATTAGTTGTTCTTATCTTTTATGGGTGAATATATATATAGGAATTGTAATCAAATAGAGTGAAATTGCAGCACTGTGAAATTACAGTCTGAGCCATCCCTCCTGTTCCTGACTAATCCCTTCAACAAGAGGGGCCGTTCCTGGAGACTTAATCACAGGCACAAATTTTTGCAGGAAGCTTCAAACCATTGTGGGAATAATACACTTCTGTTGGTTAATTTGCAGATCTAACATGACTGGGGTTTACAACTTCATTGCAGATTTCAATGTAAGACGCTACAAGAATTAACCTAAATGAGAAAAAACAGTCTATATTTTGGTAAATTTAGGAAAAAAAAACAGGCAAAATGGAAGCACAAATGTCGCATTTCTCTTAGCATTCCTAGTGCAGAGAACAAATAAATTGTGTATTTCAAAAGTTCAGTGTTACTGCAAATAATGTGATGTTTAGCTAATAGTAAATGCCTTATGAGGTGGAGTAATTTGCCAAATCAATATTCAATTATATTTTTTTTCTCATTCTAGTAACAAAATCAAGGCAGCTGAAAGATTTCTTCAATAAAAAGTGAAGTGTGAGAAAGAACAAAAACCATAGTTGTTCGACAGTGGGTAGCTTACTTTCAATCTCTGTTGGAGGGAAAAGTGGAATAATGCAATTCCTGATGCCCTTTTGCTGGGTTTTCTATCTCTTTTTGCTGTCTGTCCTTAAATGGATGTCTGGTAAAACAAATTCAACTATTACTACCCATACTTGCATAATCAAAAAGAGGATGTCCAGTGACTGAAAATGTTTGAACCAGACAGGAGATGAGAGTGAAAAATAATTGAACTAGAGTATTGATTAATGCAAACTTCCATATTACTGTGTAAAAAACATTTGGTTTTGATCACTCATAGACAAAAGCTTTCAGATTATTTCCTCTCCCCCTATTTTTCTTACTACTTGTGTATCTCAGATGTTCTATTGTTTGTTAAAAACCACATTTTGTTTTCATTTCTATGATGTTAGTATTCATGAAGCAAAGAATGTGTTAATATCATTGTTATCTTGTTTTAGATAAAGATGGATTTCAAACAATTGTTTCTCTGTGAGGAATATAATAGGCTGTGTAGCAGGTTGCTCATAATATTTCCGAGAAAAAATATATTAAGGATATTGAGATTTTATGAAAAAGTATTCTGATTTTTGGTGTGGTCTTTAGGACTTTTTTAAAAATAAGGTTTGCAATTGTCATACTTTGGCCTTCATACATCCTTTGTCAAATCCTATGGAATTTGAAATGCGTAGATAAAGGGACAGCTACACCTGGGAAGAAGAACCTAGGCAGTGACTTTGCAGTCAAGCCTATAGTTGGTCATATGTCTTTTGAAACTGGTAATGATTTCCAAACAGTTTGAGAACTTCAAGCTTTGGGAAAAGTAATATAAATTACTCTCAATTAGTTTCCATTGGCATTTATATGCATCATTTTATTAGTTTTATCAGTTAACCATTTTCAGTTATAAGTATTCACAAACTAAGTAGGATTAAATTGAAACCATGCATTCAGTAAGCAGTATCTATGATTATTTTCACTACACACTAGTGAAGTTTAGAGCAGGTGGAGATCTAGCACAGGCAAAAAATATTATTTTTTGGGAAAACAAGAACAATAGTACATAAATATTATAAAAACTGGCAACACAATAGATTAGTATTCATTTCCATGTATTTGTAACAGTCCCTTTAGAATACCAAATAACTGGTCATTATTTTGATAGAGATACTGATTGCTTAGTTCCCTTCTGTTTCCCTTGCAATCACATAAGTATTGTGACAATAACAATGAAATCTGCAGACAATTGCTGCAGAATTTGATCGATAGCAAACTTACCAGTAGACATTCTGCAATTGGCATCAAAGACTGTTTCAGCAGAGTTGCCTGTATGAATTCTGAACTCAGACAAAGGCAACACTTTTAAAGAGCTCTGTTTGCTAGCCAGGATGCCTGAGGCCAGGACGTGTGTAAGCCTTAGTGTCTTGTCATGTACAGTGTCAAATGTGCACTCTGGTCTCTTGTAGTGCTGCCAGGCAGGGCAGAGGTGTTGGCATGGGCCATGGACCAGTTCTGGTGAACAAAATGGGCCAACAGTGGTCTAGAACCAAGGAAGTTTAACTTTATGTGGACAAGTGCAGATTCAGTATAACACTAGCCACAGCTATACAGAATCCAGCTCGGAGATGACTTTCATTCAGCTGTGATGGTGTGCAGGCAGTTTTCTCTTGCGTCTTTTTTGCAAAATGTAGCCTGCTGATGTATACCTATAATAGCATTTGCAATAGCAATTAATAGCAAAGCTTTAAGTAGTTAAGGATGTCATTCACCCTGTGTTGTCAACAAATAAGAACATTGTTCTTACCAAGTAAAAACAAGTTCAGACTTAATCACAAGAATACAAATTAATTATATTTTTAATGAGTGAAGAAGTATTTTAATGCAATTGAACTCCACAATTATTTGTTCCAAGATTTTTTAAAAACTGAGTTTATAAATCTGTTTTCAATTTTTTTTCTCAAATAAATTTTGGGGATGTAATCAATACCTCATCATTTTGAACTATTGTTTTGGAAGGTTTTATTTTTCATTTGAATTTGTAACAATGAATCCTGCCACTAAATGCAAAAAATGTTGTAATTTCTCAACTAGCAAACCCTCAGACTGAGCTAAAAATGTGATGAAGTCAAGACTATGTCTGCATCTGAAAAACCTTTAAAACATTTTAAATTTTTTTGTTCTCTATGCGTCACTTTGCCTTGACTTTCAGGTAGAATTGGGAAAGAAATCATTGAGGTAAGAACTTTTGATTTATTTGGTTTTATAAGAAATAAATATTTTCTGTTTGTTAATATAGATAAAAAAAAACGAAAACAAAAAAACCAACAAACAACCCAAAAAGACAGAATTAAACACAGAAAACAATCAAAATAGTTAATACAAGGACTTCCATACTTGAATAAGCCCCTCTTTTTTGCATTTCTCTTCTATTTCTTATTCAATTATAAGACTTCTTTCAATAAAATGTGATAAGTTTCCAAAGTACTAATACTTAAAATGAACAAATTCTAGTGTGATCAATAGTGGAGATATCATAGCAGTATCTTTAATAATATGTATTAAAAGAGGATCTCAGTCTTTAGATTATTTAAATGGTTTGATAAGTCTAGGCACTAGTCTGCTTGCTCCTGTAGTTTCCCATTTTCACATCACTAATGTGTGTCACTGTGTGTATCACCACAGAGTTTTTAATTTTCTTTCTTTTACGATTTATTGACTGCATGACATAGTTAAAAAGTGTATTTTATTTTTGCAGAATTTTAACTGTGCTGGACACATACCACCGTAATCTGTTTGGTCCCTTTTATACGCTTTCTGAAGGTTATTCTTCTGTAATTAGAAGCAGATTTTCCGCCTGAATGCCCTTTTAGGTTTTAATTATACATATGCACGTTTTGCACAAGTATATTGTTACTAGAGTCTTTAGTAAATGTCCTTATTTGATGAAGAAAATTAATAAAAAGGCACTGTGAGTGTTTCTACCGCTGTGGAAGATTTTAGGGGTTTTTCCAAAACCCTACTAAATTTCCATCCACTACAGCAAATAAATAAGCAAGAAGAAGAACAACTGAACTTTTGCTTCAATAATGGTGCATACTGGCCACTGGCATTTCCAGCTTATTGAATAACTTTATGGCATAGATATGTCTCTTGTCTTCAGCAGAGCTGGAGAAAGATATCATCTCTCATTACAATTTCATTACAACTTCCCCTCAGTTGAACGTCAAAACTTTTCAGTCTTTTGGTCTGGATTGTTTGTGTTGTTAGACAGAGCTCAAAGGCACTGCCTCGTGTTTGTTTGACAGACTATCACTTACAGTGCGATGAAGGAAGGCGTCTTTCTGTCAGCATAATCTGCCCACGTTTCTTCACTTTCATTACATTCTGCTGCATGCTGATTGTCACCATGGTGTTGCCTTAACCAAGGAATAAACTGTAGTGTTGAACAGGGAGAAAAAAAAAAAGTCTTATTATTCATATCCGTATGTTTTATTACCAGTGTGTTGTAAATCACCAAGCAGTTGATGACATTTAGTCAGGGACAGCAATCAATAAAGAGAAAATCAGAGCTCTTAAAATACCTCTGCTGCCTTTGCCTGCTCAGCTTGTTCTGCCTTGTTCACAACATGCAGCAAACCTGAGCTTGGAATGTAGCACAAAGTAATTTTTTACCCCACTCAATTATAAATGCTTGGTTACTGAATATTTAATGCCATGATTAACATTGTGATGATCCATGTCACATTTTTTATTTGTCCCTTTCATCTGAAGGATCTTGAAATGCCTTTCATATCTCTGATTACACAAAGACTACAGAAAGGTTTCTTAATCCAACAAGGGGAGGGAAAAATGACTGCTTTAACAGCATAGCACATCTCATTGTTATTAATGATAATAATAATTCCTGGCACTGACTGTAAGTTTCACCTTTTTTATGAGGCTCTCAGTAAGCAATTTATAATCCGGCATTGGAAGTCTTCACACACAACAGTTTCACAATACAGATAAGCTTATAACTTATATCTACCGTAAAGGAATGTGGAGGCACACACATTAACAGAGTTACCCAAGTCAACAATGCAGTTATAATTGGAGATCTGAAGAACTTTGAAAGAGTTCACATATTCTCACCTCAATGTCCTATTTGCACTGTTATAACATATTTCTGAACTAAATGTCAAGATAAGATGTGGCAGAATCTAGGGAAGAAAATCCAATTCCATTCTCTTCGGGTAATTAGTTTTTTTTAGAATTAAAGCTCTGCCTTAGTTGTGAGACATGAATACCAAAAAAATAGATAAAGAGGAACTGAGGCACAATATGAATTTTTCAGGAGTTCTGGAAAGTTAACAAGCTATTTTCAGGCTTACAGAGCAGAAAATTGCTATGTTTGCAGTAAAGCAGTTTAGTCATTAGGACAAATCTGGTGCACATACCAGGACCTCCATGTACAGGATGAAAACATCAACCTAGGTATAATGAGAAAATTAGTTGCCTGAGACGTGGACTTGGGGGCAGCTAGCTGACAATCTCTGTGTGGAGGTGGAAATATCCATATGGCACACATATATCAGCTAATATCAGCCCATCTGTTAATGGCATACAAAGTCCTAGGTTTCACTTCTGTGTAGTGTGCAGAGATTCATATCTGGTTCCTTAATCCTCCTGCTCATCAGGTCTTGATCCTCTAAAGTGCAGACTGCACGCTTCTTATCATGTCTCAGAATGGGAATTGCAATAGAGAGACAGATTTCATTCCATGTCTGCTTCCCGTCAGACCACCACAAAGAAACAAATTTCATCCCGTGCTCTCTTCCTGTCTGGCCACCAAAAAGGCAAAAGAACACGTGAGTCTTGGAACTGGTGAGACAGGGACCTTGGGGAGCCTAATTTTACATCCTGAGTGAATGAGGGAAAAGAAATGCTGGAATCTGTCTGGCAACAAGAAGGTGCTTCTCTTTGAACATGTTTTCATGACCTGTAAATTTCTTTCCATCAGATTATTCTGCGTTTCTCCAGACCTTATTGCAATCCCTTTCTTCTTGCATTCATGGTTTCATCGTGGCTGAGTGTTACCAGACTGTGAGAAGTTGGCTCCCTTCAGGCAGGAGGTGTAGCATCACAAATGTCAGCTTTATTCTTGGTTCAGTTTGCATGTTGGGCATGTACTGCTCACTGTTTTGTCTCCTGCTTTAGGATCCTAAGGTTATCTGTCACCATGTGGGACATCAAAATCTATCTCTGACAGAAGAAATCTTATATACTTAGGGGAGATGTCTTCATATGCTATAAATCATCCAGATTAATTTGTCTTTCCCTCTAGGTGAAATTTAAACTGGACTTCTTCCTCCTTCTCTTCTCCCTCCCACTTTTTTGATTACCTTTGCTGATTATGTAGTTTCATATGTAGTTTTTTTAGAAGTATTCTCTGTGAAAGCTGGATTTTGCAAACAGAAATAAATGCATCCAGATATCTTCTCTTCTGCTGTGCATCATAATCATTCCAAAGAAAATAATAATCTCTAAAGACTTTAGTTGTAAAATTGCTTTAGTTTTCTGACCTTCTTTCACTCCTCTGCAGTCTTTGTACAGCCCCATTCATTTATCCATCAATTCTGAAGACAAAAACTCCTGTGAGTTTTTTGAAGAGCCAGAGTTTTGTGATTTTAAAACAAGCATTGTGAATATTTCCATGAAAATTCTTTTTAATATTTTCCTAATTTTAGAAGCTTTCCATGTGGGTTGTGTCACATTTCATTATAAATTCTAGAAAAAAGAGCCTATTAGTCTGACAGCAGTAAAGATATTCTTAATTCCTTTGATATCCTTCCCATTCTGCAGTCCAGGACGAGACAAAGAACACAAACCTTTCTGAAACAGGCATAAAGTAAACAGCTTTTTATATAGGTCATCTTTATTTAATATTCATTAATGCTTTATTGTTCATGGCTTTTTACTTAACCATATTTATTTACAGAAATTTCCCACTGCAAGGCAGTTTGGCTATGGCATAGTTTATACAAAAGGAATTTATTTAAATATTTACATAACATGCAAAACTTATGCAAAAAATTGTTGGAAACAGCTTTTATGTCACTGTTCATAATGTGAAAACAGCAAAGTTCTTATCTTCTGTTGCCTTCTTACAAATTAAAAATAAAGTCACTGTAAACTACACATTAAGCATGAAGGCTGATCTTTGTGGTCCATGAGACATGTGAACTCAAGTTAGTGTAATAATTGTCCATAAATTTTTGTGGTTGTGCTGGGGCTCTGAGACATTTTTGTGAACCGTATTCTCTGCAGCTTGCCATAAGGAGACCCCTTAGCCATGTATCTTTGTGAGAGTCTGTTGATTACTAGAAAACCCTACAACATCAAAAATCCTTCACTACTAGTAACTGACCTCAGAACACATAAGAGAAATTAAAGTTTTCAAAATAAATTCAGGCTTGAGTGGAAAAGCCTTATAGTCCCTTAACTGTAAAATTGGTTTCTATCAAGCACAAACTGGCAATTGTATTTTATACAACATCAAAAAGAATTGAGTCATCATATGGGAATAGACTAACCTTTTTTTTTGTTGTTTCAATGGACTAATAATTAATTCATTATATTTCATGAATATGTTAACAAATTTTTAACAACTGCACAGATCTTCTGTAATAACATGTTTAAATCAGACAGGTATAATGACCCATTACAACTAGATGTCTGAAAGGTCACAGGTCATCCCAAGGGTACTGCCTGCCCTTATTAATGCATTAGTAGCTATTAGTTATACTGCTAGCCTGATACCCTGCCATGAATTTTCTTATGAATATTTAGTAGGTGTAGTACAATGCTGTTGTGAAGGGAGAAAAGTAAGAGATAATATGAAGATTATCTAGAGGTGTATCTTAAAACACTAGCATGTATTTCTCAGGATTTTCAAAAATAGAAAACTACATGGACTTGATCATTACTTAAATCCCTCCTTCTTTACAATTGTTTTGAAAGATGACGAGTGGAATGCAGGTTTAATTGATGTTTTTCCCATCCTATTTCTGGCATCTGAGCTGAAGAGTAACTTTCCTGCTTGGGGACTGTCTAGAATAAGTGGACATTAAATGTCGAGTCAAAAATACTTCTTTAAAAAAAACCAGGAAATTCGAGTCAAGTCAGATATGTAGGAGCAGCAGCAAAAGGCATATGGCTTAGCTTAGATGCTGCTTAGGACTTACCTTAAAGCTTTTTATATTATACAGAGACTAGAATGGTTCTAGTCTGACTATGCTTTCTTCTGTATCTTTTGTATGAAAAAAAAGCAAAAACTGTCCCCTTGGCTGTTATTTTTGTAATTTTTAAAATAAACTTATATGACAACCATTTTCTTCTTTTCTGAAAAGGAATACTTATAAAAATTGTGGGGTTTTTTTTTTGTTTTTTGGGGTTTTTAAAAAAAAAAATCTGAGTAGATACACCCTCTTTGATCAGCACTAGGATATACTGATGTTCTATGCAAGCTATAGTATTGGAAATTAATCTTCCCTTTGTGATGCTGGTTTCCTGGGTACATCCACAAGAACAGCCTACTCTAGGGGAGAGAGAGTGGAGCCTATTTGCACAGTCATTTGTAGACTGGGACAGAACTTGTGCATGGGGTAGGAAAAGGAAAGAGAGAGGAGAAAATGCCTTCCATAGGAAATGGAAAAGATGCTTGAGGAGGCTTAGAATGATCAATACCGGTGCATATTGTGAGGCCACTGGCCACACGCCTATGTACTTGCTGTGGTGTGCTGTCATAACCATATACACGTGTACTGTCTCATGGATTGCCCTTTCTTATAAGAAGTGGGCTTACTGCCTGTGTTGAATTTAATTACACAGGGAAATGTGAGCCAATGCCTAGATTCAGTCTAGAGGATGGTGCTCGCTGATCTTCTTCCTAGTCTGAGAATCACAATTAAGTTCATAGTTCTGTATGCAGATATTTTAATGAGCCTTGGGAGTTTGCCATCTTGAGTTTAAGCCTAGCAACTGTTTTCATACGGAGACCCTCCAAGAACTTAGAGCCAAACCAGGGATCCAGTCACAGTCTGTGTCATCTGGTCAGGAGTATAAAACACCCATGTGTGGTGGCATATATTGCAATGCAGACTGCACTGTACTTGTCAGCAGTGGTCTGGGCCAAGTCTGAAAATTATTCTTTTTGCAGCCAGGTTCAGCCTCCAAGAACTGACATACTAATCCTAGAATCCTGCATTATACCACTTTAGCAGATCTTCCTGTGCACATAATCACAGACTCCTGTGAAAAATCTTTTTTAAAGGTATCATGGAATCATACAGACAGACTTTCAACTCACACAGAGGTCCATTCAGATGACATGTATGTAGACTCTTTCTGTCAATGCCTCTCATGCCTTCAGTTTGCAAGACAAAGTATAGAAAGTAGTGATTAATCAATCATTTCTAACATTACTGTTTTGATCAGCCAACACTGTAGTTGATAGACTGGAAATCATAGTTCACTTGCAGGAAGGATGATGAGGCTCCAGAAGCAGTGCCGATCTCATAAATAATGGAATGACAAAGTTGTGTTGTCCTGTTGAAGATCCAACAGGGTCACTGATACAGGGAACTGGATGTTCTCCTCCTTAACTGAAATATCTATACATTTTTATAACTTTAGGAGAGAAAACTGAAGAGGGTGAGTATTCTCTGAAAGAGGGTTAGGGACACAACGTGAGTGAGCCAGGGCAAAGGCCTGCAACATGGCTCTACCTAACTCACTGTTTGTCTTGTGAAAATCCAGCTCTACCTCAAGCATGGCTACCAAGGGCAATTAGGACATAACTATAGCAGCATAAATTAGTCTCAGCTTTAGATTGTTACAGTTCTGTGAGTTATTGTTAAAATGAGTTTATACATATCTTTTAGGTCCGTGACAATCAGCCACAGATGACTCTGCCGGAGCATGGGGTTTGGATCAAATGCTCTCCACAACTCTCTTCCAACTTCAGCCCTGCTGTGGTTCTGTGATTAACATACATTAATAGCAAGTCATATCACAGTTATAAAACCTGCAATTTTTTATATTCAGAGCAGTGCAGTTACTCACTGCCAAAACTGGTTGCTAAATTGGTGTCTACAAATGTTGGTGCTATTATCTGTATATATGCTATGTTGCTTCTGCTAGTCTGAGTAAGTTTTTAGGTAAGGGTAAGGCACCAATTGTACATGCATAAATGTATGTTTATGTGTTGCTGTTTAGCATTATTTGTGAGTAAATTTTAAAAAATCAGTAATTTTCTGGAGGCATTCTGTGTATCCTGTTTTCCTTCCTATAATCCCTCTTTATTTCTGCCCAACTGGTTGTTTTGGCAACAACAACCAGTGAATATATGGAACCTCTAAGGTTAAAAAAAAAAAAAAAAAAAAAAAAAAAAAAGAAAGGA
>JANRGV010000062.1:69830438-69875592 GCA_024734035.1 Alethe castanea
AATTTGGCTATTATTGAAATACATTTAAGCTTCCTGGTACACAATGTTGACACAGCTGGTGATTTCCAGCCCTCAATCTTTTAATTTGATATTGTAGACCATGAAAGGACTTAATTTTAGCATTTATTCAGTAATTGAGGCAACAGTAACAATAATTGGTGTCTTTCCAATGTGGTGTGATGAATAATGATTGTTACCAAAGTATTTTAGGTGAAATAAAGCCTCTTATGACAGCTTCCCACCATCTGGACTGAAGCTTCTCATAATTTGAATGACTGGTTACGTTTTCCTTTGTAAAAATAGTCATAATTTTAACCACAAAGATGTAACCAAATCTTAACCACTCAAATCTAAATTTGCCAAAAATTCAAAGTATGGACCCTCACTCAGCAATCCATAATGTTTTCTTTCTCGCTTTTATTCCCTTTCTTTAACAACACCTTCATAATTAAGTTAAAGGGGTGTGTTCAGTTTCCCATTCTGATGAAAAGTTAAGCAACACAGAAAAAAACCACAACAGTTAACTGACCACCCATTTCTTTAAAATCACTGTATAATAAACACATTAAATCATTGCTATTTCAAATATGTAATGGAAATCTGGTCAATTTTTCCAAAGAAAGTAGTAAACATATACCTCTGCAAGAAAAACTTGATATGCACCTAATATATTCTCCTAAACTGAATATTTCATGGTGGGAAGTACTAGTTTTGATGGTAGGTCTTCATGTATCTGAAGATTATCATTTGGGAGATAAGGCTTGATAAACTGAAAATATATGACAACCATTTTTAACACTTTGGGTAAAAGAGAATATATTTAAGATACTACAATTTCAGTTTCACCAAAATTTTCTGCTTGCTACAGATTCACTTTGTTTTGTATTCTTTCCTAAGGTGCCTTTCCTCATACCTAATAAAAACCAAAAGCTGGAGGCATTTCCGGCTCCATTCTCACCCATCATCAGCCATCCCATAGATTAGCAAGGTACCTGGGCCATGCAGATGTTGAGCAGCAGACATTTACCCAGTTCCTTGGAAATTCCTACTGCTGGAAGCTTTCCTTCCACTGAAGCGGTTTTTCCCCATAAGCACAGTTTTTTTGGACAATATTTGATTGGGGTAGTAATCATTGCCTGAAACAGCTTCACATTGTGACTGTGAGTCTGACTCTCCCCAAAACTTACATCTGTCAAAACATGGCTGTTCAAAATGTCAAGGAAATTCCTTTCAGCCCTTCTCTGTAATTAGATACACAGGTAAACCAAAGAAGTCTCAGAAAAACTTGGCTAATTTCAATCGTTCAAACTATAGTTCTTGTGAACTTTCTTGAGAAAACCCAGAGCAAAAAAAAGCATTGGAACTTGTTCTTAATAGAAACATAGAAAAGAGGATGGGCAAGGGACATAACAGAATCAGCAGTCTGGAGGGAAATCCTTTTTTGGTGGAAAAGTAGTTCCTATGGTGATGTGTGAGTGAAAATTTAGAAGGCTGTGAAGGTGGCTACTCCTACAAAGTTATATTGCTGGGATAAATCCCAGGCCAAGTACAAGAGAAAAGTGAGTGGCAAACCAGGAGAAAGTTGGACTTGACAAACCCCATTCTGTGCTGTTCTTTCAGTGTCTGTGGCTGAAGAATGAATTCAGGAAAGGCTAAAGTATACTGAAGGGACTGCATGTTCTTTGATAGTCATGGTGGAAATTATACACGATGAGAAAAAATTGTTGAATTTAAGTTAAAAATCCCAAATGCAGGTGTCTGATGCAAGGAGTCTCTCAAAGAACACCACTTGGTTCAAAGAGTACCAACTCTTCTGGTTTTCCACTTTTTCCACCATTTAAAACACTGGGGTGTTTTGTTGTTTCTTGAGCATTCTTTATCTAATTGTAAATACAGTGTTGTATTTATACAACAAATATAAATAGTGTTTCGGATGATCATTACTTCCGCTTGGATTTTAATCGCTTGACAAAGTTATTTGAGCCTAGTTTTCTTCTGTGAAGGCAATTTACACTTTTGTGTGCTGGATGAAAATATAATGAAAAAATATGTAATTTTCATATTTTATACTGCAAAAAGTAGGAGAGGCTCTCTCTTATTTTCAGTGTTTAAAATAAAACAATTTTATGGAGCTTTTTTCTGATTCAAATGATAGGCTCATGTGCATCTCAAGTTGGTAATGAGTAAGATAAATGGCCATCAAGATAGAGATCTCTTCATTTTGCTGACTACATTAGTGGAATGGTTCCCTTGATTGTTTTTCCACCGAATACTAGAATGTTTGTTCATTATACGTCTATTATGTAGAGAAAATTCCTCCAACAAAAATTTCTTGTGTTTTACTTTTATTGCTGTGTTTGTGACAAGCAAACATAATTTCTCTTCTATTTTGTTTGCTCAAGGTGTCAGAGGCAGGCATTTAGACAAACTCATATATCAAGAAAATGGCTGGATTCAAGCTTTGCCAAGTTTGAATATGAATTTTTTAAAGAGGAGTAGGACAGTTCTTTGGTCAACTTACAGCAGAAGTTTTTGAAAGCCAAATTTTCTCCAAGATGAAAGTGCAGAACCTGAGGAGGCTACTCTGAATTTTGCTAGTAGCAGAAGTTGAACCAATGATGATCTGCTTTTCCCTACAATTATCCTTCAAGCTCTAAGTTGATGACCTGACATCAGGCAGTAAAACAGAAAGAGACAGAGCTGAAGGAAAGAGAAGGAAGGAGATTCACAGAATCATCAGACTGACTTTAGCAAAAAGATAAAAAGTGAGTTTGTGCTTACAGCTGAGGTCATCAAATGTCACCCAGAAAGGAAAAAAAAAAATCCCAGACTTTTACAAGAGATCAATAGAAAGCAATGTAAAAAGGATGGAGATGAGCTAGAAGAGAAGCTGATGGATCCTTGAAAGCTAGAGGGCAGCCAGGGTAAAATGAAATTACCGAAGACAAAGGATGAAAGATTAAAGAAAACACCTGGTTGAAACTTAAAATCAAGAGATTGAGGACAATGTGCTGTGTCCACCATTTTGTTTGCAAAGAGTGCAAAGGAAGATGGAAAGCAAAATACACCACAGACACAGTTAAACACATAATTGTCTGAATCTAAGCTAATTTTTGAGATTGATCTTTGAATCAGTGAATAGAAAAAAGCACCTTCAGAAGACAGCTTGATTTCATTATTTTATACAGGGGTTTTAAGGTTGAATCCCCTTACCATTGATCATATAGATGACCAGTTTAAGCTTGGATAATTGTCAACTATGTCTCTGATTTTTAATAGCAAGGAAAAACTCAAATAGAAGATGCTCAAGGCAAGTGAGAATGGTTTATTTTTTGTGTTCTCAGAAAAAGGCCTCATACCAACATGGTGCAGAAGCTGGAGTCACAAACAGAATGAGCTGTCTTTAGAAAGTGCAATCTGTAAAAGAATTTGTTTCTTTCCTGGACCTGGAGGGCAACTTTACACCCAATATGTGCTACTGTGAGAGTGAATAACAGCTGAGTCTCACCTAGAGAAACAATTCCTATCTTGTGAAGCTCAGCTTCCTGCAGAACACTGAAAAAATTTTGCAGTGTTTACACTCTCACTGAAAAAAAAAAATTGTGTCACTTTTGCAATATTTTTCCACATAACTGCAAGTTTAGGCTGGAAGAAATATTCGAAAGGGAGAATAGTTTTATCTTTCACCAGATGAGCTCTAAAAAAATAGAAGAGGAGGAGGTGAGAGCATGTGAGGGAAAAAACATAGCGACACCAAGGTCAGTGGAGAAGGAGGAGAAGGAGGTGCTCCAGGCACTGGAGCTGAGATTTCTCTGCAGGCCAAGGTGAGACCATGGTGAAGCAGTTGTGCCCTGCAGCCATGGGGATCCACAGGGAATGCAGAGATCCACCCACAGCCCATGGGGATCCACGGGGAATGCAGAGATCCACCCACAGCCCATGGGATCCATGGGGAATGCAGAGATCCACCCACAGCCCATGGGGATCCACAGGGGATGCAGAGATCCACCCACAGCCCATGGGGATCCACAGGGGATGCAGAGATCCACCCACAGCCCATGGGATCCATGGGGGGTGCAGAGATCCACCCACAGCCCATGTGGAGATGCCCATTCTGGAGCAAGTGGATGCCTGGAGGAGGCTGTGATCCAGTGAAAAAATTGATGTAGAGAGAGGTCCCTGCTCCTTGGCTGGAACGGCCTGTCCTTGGAGGAATGCACCCCCTGGGAAGAGAGAGCCTTATAGCGGTTTTGGGATGACTGCTGCTTGTGATATTTGGAGTCACGCCAGGGCAGTTCATGGAGAACTGTCTCCTGTGGGAGGGACTCCAGGTGGAGCAGGGGAAGGACTCCTCTACCTGAGCAGTGGAAGAAAGCCCTGGGTGATGTACTGACCAAAACCCCAATGCCCTGTCTTCCTGAGCTGTCGGTGGGAAGGAGGGAGGGGCTGGAGGGAAAACGGTTTTTTAAGGGCTTTTTTAACTTCTCATTATCATTCTCTGATTCTGTTAACAATAAATTCACTTTGCAACCTTAAACTGAGCCCATTTGGCCTTTGGAGTATTTTCTCCTGGTCCTTATCTCAACTCATGAACCCTTCATTAATTTTTTTTTTCTCTCCTCTGCCCAGCTGTGGCAGGGGAGAAATAGTGAGTGACTCTCCTGGGTGTCTGGTGTTTGGCCAATGTCAAACCATGACAATAATGTATACAGAAATATATTATTTGTTTCCAGCACCTTTTGTGTGCTTTGGTTTGTCTGTTTGTATGCCAATCTTACATGAGTCAATACATTCCTGCAATTGATAAATCAATCCCTCTAGATATTGTAATTCTTTAGGCACACTTTCAGGTATAGCTTGTGTTCAATTTATAGCAACCTGCCACTCTAGAAACAGTGCAATCAGCATCCTATTTAATGGGCTCATTTAACCAAGATTCTCTCTCTTTATACTTCTTGTTTTCTTTTTACAGAGAGGAAGTCATCCTTGACAAAAATAAAATGGAATGGACAGTCTGCATTTGCAAAGTTTGAATAGCACTTTTTCAATGGTTAGTTTGATCGCTCACTTAATAAAAACAATATGGCTAGTATTGTCCTAAGTCTGAAGGTGACCTTCTCAACATTTTAAGTAAGAGGGAGATGATTTATGGTGATGCATCCCATCCCATTACACTTTGACACATATAAATGATGTGCTGAAATTCTATAATGCAATAATTTCCTCATGTTATCTGTAGATATTGAACTATTATACTTGCACGTCTATACTACCCTAATATAAAATTTATTTAGAAATCAGCTTAATTAATAGTAAAACAAACAATGAATACTTAAATTATTTCTTTAATCAACTAAATAAATGAAAAATAACATGAACAGATATAAATAAAGTATTTTACATTTTATTGGAAACTCTTTTATTTCCATTAAGTATTTCATTGTGTCAGAATTTTAATAATTGGATTAAAATTTTGGACCTTAAATTCCTCACAGGTATTTACAAACATCAGGGAAAAAAATGTATCATGAAGTAACACTCTATTTCTTGTTTCCTTTCTTTCTTTCTTCCTCCATTTTCTGAACTATGAAATAAATACAACATCTGCTCCAGAGCTATAGAGCCACAGTATGGCTGAGGTTGGAAGATGTCTCTGAAGGTCATCTTTTCAACCCCCTGCCCAAGCATGGCCACCTAGAGCTGGCTGTCCAGGACTCTAGTTTTTTAATATCCCTAAGGATGAAGTTTCCACAACCTTCATGGTCAATCTGTGCTAGGGCTCAGTCACCCTCACAGTAAAATCTGAGCTTTATAAATTTACAGATACTGTATATATTGTCAGGGGAAATTTACATGGATCAGCATAGTTAGGTTTCATTGCAGGATTTTTCAAAAATCTGCTTTCATCTGTACTTTAGCAGAAAGAATACCCCCATTTTTTTTCTGCAGTGTGTTTATTTTCTGTGACTTACAAAATTTAGCTGCAATGTTGCTGTGAAAAAAAACCACTGAGCATGACCACCTTCCTCTTGGTTTCTGAAGTCTCTCTGTATATTTTTTAGCTGAATAACCCCAGTGTTACCTTATGGTGTTGGAATTCATGAATGCAGAAGATGTCTGCCTCTCTGCTTCTTTAGTGAATAATGGGAGTGCTTGAGAAGCTTTCTGTAGGCTCAGAACTATTGCAACTGTAGGAAGACAGTGATTAAAATTACAAAGGTCTTCAGTCACTTGGTTCAGAGGACAAGGTTAGACTTTTCTGTGATGGAACACTGGGTTGTTTTTTGTTATTTTATTTTTTCTGCTGTTGCAGTTGTAGCTGTATGGTTGCATGTGGGTTCTGGGAAGTGTTTGCTCCCCCTTTAGCATGGCAGGGACCTGCAGACATTTTTCCTTCTTTGCCACATGGGGTATAGGTTGCCTGCTAGGATCATCTAGGCATAACTCAATTCATTAGTCCCCTGCTAATGTAACTAATGTTGTATTTCAAGTGGCAGACTGTGCTGAAAGACTTTACATAACACTGTTTGAAGAATTCTTTTCTACATTAACAATTAACATATATAACACATAACTTCTCAATTTTTATACACACCTGACTCCTGTAGTTTTTATCTACTCTCGTATTACTGTTCACAGAATTCCCATAGTTTCAGTAGCTTGAAGAAATATTTGTATGTTATAGTGATGTATTTTGAAAAGCTCATTTACAGATATGGTGGGATGCTTTTCCCACCAGAGACGCTGTTTTCTCTCTGAAATACTGAATTAGCTGCATTATTCTGTCCTTGCTCTATCTGATTTTGCTTTCTGTTACTCAGATGAGGGGAGTTTTAAAGGCATACTTCAGAATTTGCCCAACAATTGCACAGGAGTCTGTATATACAGTTTTTCCAGTACAGTTGTTTGTTGTAAATATACAAGAAAGCTGTTCAAATAAATATTCCAGTATGCATAATCAAATAACAATTGTATTTAACAATGGAGATGCTACAGATTGAATATAGAGTCTCCCTTATAAAGATACCCCTCTCCCCCAACAAAAAAAGTAATTAACCGTTAGTAATTTTGTGAATCTGTTCTGTTTCATCTGTAAAAGAAGAATGCATTTTGGATAAAATCGCTTTCTGATAATGTTCTAGAAACTAGTTTATTGACACTCTGAGAAACAAAATATGTTGCTGCTTTTTCTTCAAAAATACATTGCTGATCTCCAGTGTTTTCCTTTTTCATGTGCAAGACTTTACAGACTGAGACACTGTAAGTGTCCAATGTGACTTCAAATGGAATTAAGGGAAATTTCATTCCAGTTTTATCATCAGCCTAATAAGCAACCTTAAATGTCTTCTTTCCCTGCACTTAGGTTTATATCTCTATCTGAATAAAACCATGGGAGTTCTTTTGTTTATAGTGTTCTTTGAGATCTCTGGAAAACAAACACTTGATCAGAAAAGAATAAATACTATTTTGCCATTTATTGTGTTCTAGGTTGTGTCCCTCCGTCAAAGATTGGTTGTATCCCTTCATGTATCAGGTAATGCATATTGAATAGTAATATTAAGTTCCATTATTTTCTTTTCTTTGCCTGTTGAAATGTATCCATCACTATTAATTTTTCCTTCAAATTACTAGAATTAGAGAAAAACACTGCTATTGCATACAATATTGTGACTACGGTGGTTTTTTTCGTATCCTTTGAGGTATACACATATTAAGACAATTTTATGTCAGACCTGACTGTGAAGGTTAATTTATTTTACTGAAGTCCAAGTGTCTACAGCAAAGATATCGACACTGAATTATTTTTCTAAACGGCTTTTTTTTTCTTTTCTTTTTTTTTTTTCCCAGTCAGGAGAAATAAAAAAACTAAAGGCATGAATCATTTGAGCTGTTTTAAATGTCACCTTGAGGATGAGAAGAATTGTGCTCTGGGAGTGCCTATTTTTTCCATGGATGGAAAAGGGACTGTCTAGTCCTAGCATCTGCACTAAATCAGATGAATCCCTTTTTATGTGAAGGGTAACAAAGCTTGTAAAGTGCCTTGAGGGTAAGCCCTATGAGGAGTGGCTGAGGGACCTGAGGTTGTTTTGCCTGGAGAAAACTAGTTAAATAACTAGTTAAAATGAATCAGTTATAAAATTATTTAGTCAGCTGTAGCTATTCTACGTCTGGTTTCAGATGTTTCTGTTCTACAGTGAAACATTTCTACTGCTGAAGCATCACTGTGAAGAAGCATAGTAAGCAATAGCCAGTCACTTCACTATTGGTTTTGGGACGTTTTGTATAGCACCTAAAAGAAAAATTAGGACAGGATAAATAATGGAAAATATTAGTATTCAGCTTACCATTCTTTTGTGGCTGAAGAGTTCTTCCATTGTTTATCGATTCTGCTTCCTTGAAGCGAATATGAAGCCGAAGAAGCTGTCATTGGAAGTGACCCAGTTACATCTAGAATCTGCCAGAAGTACATCTGCTAATCATGCTGCTTACAGCTGCAGCCTGCTTGTCTATAGCCTCCTCCCCTGGCAGCTCATTGCCTTTGTTGTATGTAGATTGTTGTGGTTTACAGGTAATTTCCAGATTCTGTTCAAAGAGCAAGTTAAGGTGTAGACAAGTCTGAAATGGCACAAATCTAACTACTGGAGAGATTAGCTGGAGGTATCTTCAGGTGTTCTTGTCATGTTTCCACTGAAGTGACCAACAGTGAGCCAAGTTTTACAACCAAACTACTGGAAAATTGGTAGAAATTATTTATTCTGCAACTTTAACAAAATCTATCTTCCCTTATTTACGGTTAGCACTCGAGACGACATAAAATTCAGATCTCAAGCTTCTTTTCTGTAAACGCCAGTCCTTTCAAAATCGCAGACTAATTTTTCCTCCACAAAAAGCCTTTTTTGTAACTCAATGGCTCTCAAGCTTTTAACTTCATCTCAAGCAAGAATATATAGTTGGCTTTAGTAGAAGCAAATATCAGATGACAGGAAATAATACCTTTGGAAGGAAGTAAGAGAATATTTTTCTATCAGCTTTAAAGTGAAAAGAAAACTGGAAAAATATTGTCAACAGATTAATGAAATTTTGTCTATGATAATATTTTTAAGGCTAAATTTCATTGCCATTTCAGATGATATATATCTAAATATGTGTGTATATATATGTACATATGTGCTTGGAAATCCATATGCAGAGTGCCATTATCTATTATTTGTCACATGGGTCATGTGCTATACAAAGCAGAGTTTTATCTTTCCTCTTCCCTCTTCTGTATTAATCAAGCTCTCATTTCCTATAGTGTCTTCTATTTTCTTAGATTTTTTTTAATTAATGAGTCTGAAGTTCAAGCCCTACCAGTCTTGCTTGTATATCATTGAATGTCTATATTTTTGTTAGCATATTTATGAAGTTTTGATTTTGATGCTCATTTCAGTGATTAATCATTTGATAATCTAGATCTAAACAAACACACTCCTTGCCTGTAAGAGCAAATTTTCTGTCTCCCTCCCAACAACGAAAAAGAGTCACTCACATAAAACTGCTGCTTATGTTTTCCAATCTAATCTGAAATACAAGAAGCTTTCAATATGGTGATTAGCAAAAGAGGTTAGCCTGTAAGGGGGAAAAAATAAATCACTGAAACTGATTGCTCCATGCAGAGCATCCTTTAAAAGCACAAATAGAATCTGAGCCAGTACTACCAGAGAGCATTCTAAGCTGAAGATTATGCTGTTATCATATCATGCACTTGAGAGTCCTCTGGTAGAAAACTTTGGGAACAATTACTCACTGATTTATAGAGAGGATATTAATGTCAGAAGATGCAGCAAAAGTGTTATTGAGTTTCAAGAATCTAAGTTTCCATTAAAAATAAGGAGCTTCCTGTTATCCTCATTAGAATGCAGAAGAGGTATAGGTATCAAACTGAAAAATTTCAGAACCGTGGTTCAGGATGATAACATTAATATGGAAAGGCTTTCTTAGTTCTCTGAAGTTAAATTCTGCACAAATCTAGAAGATGTAATGTAGAAAATAGGAAATTTGAAGTAAATATATGGTTCTGGGAAAAGTAGTTCATAAAAAAAAAAGTAAAATAAAGTATAAAGAATAAAAATCAAATATACTTTGGATAGTAGTGAATAACAATAGGTGCTGAACATCTGTCAAGAGGATGGAACTAAAGGTGTTCAGGGAAAATATACCATCTTGAATGTTATCACTATGCAGGCAACCAATAACATTGAAATCTAAAAAAAACCAAAAATACATCCCATAGAAAAAACCCAAACCTACAGAAGCATTAAAAAAGGTAGAATATAGCACCCTTAGGTAGGTGTTTTATTTCCAGCTGTGTTTAAATTGTACTTTTTCCTATGCCTTTTCCATGCCCACACAAGTCATTCTCCAGCTACATCCTTCTCCAATTGTGTGTGTCGTTTCCACACAAAAATCTGCAGCAGCAAGTGAAATTTGACCTTTTGTTCCATGTTCCTCCCAGACCCATGACATGTGGGGGAATTTGTTCCTAACCAAACTTGAAAACACGTCTCTGACTTAAAAATGAAACAAAACAACAGTGAAAAACAACCTCTTCTTGCTTTTTAACACCACCTCCCCCAAACCAACAGAATATTATCAAAGCTTAATGTTATAACTAACATTTCTATTGTTATAATTAACATTTCTGTTGTTACAATTAACATTTCTATAAAGCTCACAAAAAAGGAAAAATATCAAGATTTGTTTTACATATACAACTTTCAATACTGACCTTTAGACAACAGAACTGACTATGCTGAGCTTTTCTTTTGATATAGCTGTGTTTGTTCTCTGGATGTTTTGCTGTTTAAGGTACAGATACTTCAAGTCCCTTCTAAAGTGCAGCATGTTGATTTTGTAAACATGGTAGACAAGTTTAATCATGCTAAAGGTAGGTTTTTAATTAGATGAATACGGGTAATTTCCGATCTAGTGGTTGCTATAGCATGAATTCAGAAATCTATATGTGGATGAAATGTTTCCCTCCTTTAGGAGTTATACTGTGGGCATACCAAATAAAGTCTGGAGGAACTTTTTTCAGCAATGTAAGTGAATTATTCATGAAGCCATTTCATTGTCCTAGGAATATTTGGAATATAAGCATTCCATGGGACTGGGTGGTTGGTATAGCTAAATAGTCCCATGCTTTTGTTTGTCTGATTGACAGGTTGAGTTTATGACCTAGGGTGTCATTTTTCTTCATCATAATTCACAGAAGTGGCCTCAGCCTACATCATTAATTTATTCAAAATAAGTTGTAGCTTGGAATCAGTCATTTTGTGCAGCTAATCAGGACCCTCAGAGGAAGGAAAGGATGAGCTTGATTAAGATTGCAGATTGAATTTGAGACATTTTATCTTAATTTCCTCCCTCTGTGACTTCTGGTATTTCTGTCATAACCTTCTGCAAAAATCTTGACTACACAATCTATTGCTTAGTCCTCTGTTCTTTAAAAGAATTGATATTATTCCATGTAGTTAGACTGCAATTCTTTTGGTCAATGATTGCTACTTTTTTTCCTTTTCTCTTTTTTTTTTTTTTTCCTTTTCATTTAGACTCTTAAAACAATAGGATCTATGTGTGGGTTTTTTTTGTTTTTGTTGCCTTGGTTTTAAAAAATACAATACTTGCATGGTATCAGTTGTATTACACCCTTGCACATTTACTGTTGGCCAAATCTCAACTCAGTATACTCTCAGAGTTCATAGCTTATTTTATTTTTCATAATTGAACTGCAATCTGCACCTGATTTCTCCTCACATCTGGAGATTATTACTCTTCTCCCAGCTGTAAAAAGGCTGACGCAGTTCCAGAGTTATCCCATAGGACAAATTGCACTAAAATAGAAAAAAAGAAATCATAATTCCCCCAGTTATGCAAACCTTAGGGAATTATTAAACTATACAGATTTTGGGGGTGTAATGTCAATAAACTTATCCCTATGTCCGAGGATGGACAAGGCACATCCCCATTCTGCTTGTTACCAGAGCCAGGAAGGGATGCCATGGGAGTGGGAGCAATTAAAGGAATGTAAGCTATTAGATTCAGTATTTGAGGGAAGGCAATTTAATTTTGGAACCATCTCTCTGTCGGAGGTAACTGTTGCTGTAGGGAGCCCAGCTGCAGAAAAGAGGTTTGATACTGGATTGTGGCATACCCACTAAACTGAGCTTTTGTGTTTTCACTGAATGTGGTACAGGGAATGTGGCAGCTATTTCCATAACAGCACAGCTTACTCCTGGCAGATATTGAATAAACTGTGACTTCTGCCAGAACTTGTTCCTGTGGAATTCAATTTAGACCCCATCATGAGAGTGAGCAGGTGATTTGGCTGACTATTCCTGTGGAGATTAACTAGTTACATTATAGTGCCTGGATACTTCCAATGGGATCAATCAGGATATGTTAATTGCACCAAGATAATTTTAAAGTGGTGTAATGGGAAATTTGTTAACTTGGGAGAAATGCTATATTTTTAACAGTAAGGGGTATTGTTATTATTATTCTTTTGAACAGGTGGTCTAACAGCATGGAAGGAACCATGCTGCTGACAACAAGAGAAAAGAAAAGGATGCAGAGAAATGAACCAGCAGGAAGTTCAGAGTTTGTTTGGATAATTTGAAAAACTTATTAGTGAATGGTTCATCTGCACCAAGAAATACAGTATGCTCAAATGAAGGGATTGCAGCAGGACTTTATTTTGCTTTCTCAATTCCTTTTTACTTTAGCTTCAGAAAGCTCTAACAGAGAGGAAAACCCGGGACGGTGATGTTTTAGGCAATATTATAGTTGTAAAAACTGTTCATTTGAAAGAAAAAGAGCAAAAAAGTTAATGAAGATACTTGGGAACTTCTGGTGATGCTCTTGTTATGTCTGATCCTGACTTCTTAGAACAGAGAACTCACAAAAGAAAACTCATTATCAAAGTTAATTTGTTCATCTGTTGCTGATTGTTATGAGTACTTATGAACACTGAGAAAGGCAACCTTCATCCAGGGCCAGTGCAGCAGTCCCATTGCTAAAGGTAAAACAAGATTCAGGAATAATGGGACGTTGTTGAATGCAGTCTCTGATAGAAGATGAAAATTGCTTATGGTAAGAAACGGAGGAGAAAAGATGAGAAAAGCTGCTTAAGATGCAGGGAATCAGAAGCTTTCACAGATGAAAGAGAGGGGAATTGCAAAATTAGGTCACTATTGGAAAATATTAGATGCTCCTCAATAAACTGGGGCTTAGCAGTGTGCTTGTTTCTGTGGTGGAAGCAGCTTGGGGTTAGACTCAGAGGGAATTGCAGTTCCTGCAAAGGACAGACAGAAGTGAATGTGTACTGGGGCTAAACTCTGGGCTAGTGTTACAACTGCTGTGAGACAGACAACAGCGAATGTCTTCTCATCTCAGTCCCTTATTTTCCAAGCTGTATCATAAAGAACAGGTGTTCCCTCCTTTCTATCTTGTAGAAAACTTATTCTCCAAGTTCTGGGAGTGTTTCTGACTGTAAACCCTGGTTGGAGGTACCAGCTGCTTCCATTCAGACGCGAGTTAAGTGTTTTTAACTGTGGATTAGGAAAAAGCTTAAGATAAGCTCTCTCCATGACGTTTTTTTAAATTAGCCAGCTCAGAGAGACCTTTTTCAGCAGACTCATTATTACAAGTCCAGCACTGAAGTGATCAACTCTCTCCATATGCAGCATACTGACCTGGAGTACCCCTGTTCCAGGATTGTGGGTTCCACTTTGGCTCCTAGCAGTAGTTACACAAGGCAGGGTAATGTGGTGTCAAATACTTGCGTAAGAAAGTTGTATATGTGGAAGGTTGGAGCTGGAGAGGGGAGACTAGCAGTTTTGAGACATGAAAGGGGTGGGATTGCTACTGCTGCTCAGTTTCCTCTTTCATGCCACAATTGTGGACATGGGCTACTGCTCTGTGACACATCTTTCTGTTAGTTCAGCCACTGAACAAGCAATAAAGCAATAATCCATGTTACATGACAACAGGCAGTTGAGTGTATGGTTCACTAATAGAATAAATAGCCTAAATTTTAGAATAAATTTGGTAAATTCAGAAAGTAAAGTAAAAAACCAGAAAAAAATTACTGACTTAATCTATTCATTTTCATACTATGAAAATAAATGGTAATTGCACAGTAGATATTGTCAACACAAATAATAATTTATTGTAAGCCTTAAGTCCATGCTGGATCATTAGAATTTCTGGAGACTCGTTTTAAATGCAGGATAACAACTTTATATAACTAGTTCAATAGCAAGTTTGTTTACATTTCTGCCATTGCCTATGATCTAGGTTGGCTATTTTATTTGTAGGGATGCAGCACAATAGGGTGCAGTAATGTGACAGTATGCAAAGTGATTGGGTATTTTTTCCTTTGCATGCACTATTTGCCTTTAGAGGGACAAGTAGGGCTGAGTCAAGGAGGAGACACAGAGTGGGCTGAGGTAAAGCAAGTAATAAATATGTCCTGCATTATGAATGTAATGGGAATGGCAGAGCTGGTCATTAACCACTGAAAATACGGAGGGACATTTCTAACAGAGGATTTTTATTTATTATGTTTATTCAACTTTTAGAATATTTATCTTATGAGGGGGTAGTAACAATTGAGACTAAGAAGTCTCATTTATACAAACATATGGTGAAATGTCTATTGACAAGATTATTGAACTGTCTTATAAAACACCTCTTAATAATAAAAAAAAATTAGAGATAGTTATGACAACCTTAAAAACATGCAGTGATTAAATGGGGTCATAGAAGAAGTGAAAACAGATCAGAATTTATGAATAAATCAATGGCCTCATCTCTACTGTTGTCTTTATTTCTTGGTGTCAATATGTTTCAGAATGTTTACTGTAACACAATATATTTCGTACTTCATGGAGATCTATGAAAGCTATTCCTCCTCTTATAACTTTTGCAATTTATTCTGAAGATCTACCAATTCATAGATGTCAGAATCTGTCCATATCAGAATGAAGGTTCTGGTTTTTTTGTAATCATTCAGTGCACACTGAGATTTTTTTGGGGCATTTATTTGTAATTATCTCAGTTACTGTTCTTCTAGGGACCCAGGTCCTACCTCTATGGTAAATCCTAATATTGCCTCCACTCCAATGAGTGACTTAACTCCTTCTTCAGCATTCCATGGGAGAACCTTACAACCTGGGAAGCTCTGCCTCCCTAATATTTTATTAGATATAATTATACTAAACATTGTGCCAGAATATTAAGCATGAAGGTGCTGTAGCCTGGAGAAAAGGACTCTAAGGGAAGGGCCTGTTGCTCTCTACAGCTCCCTGAAAGGAGGGTGTAACCAAGTGAGGATCAGTCTCTTAGTCAACTTTCAACAGGACAAGAGGAAATGACCTCATGCTCTGCCAGGAGAGATTCAGGTTGGCAATCCTGAAGAATTTCTTCACTGAAAGGATGGTTAGGCATTAGAACAGACTGTCCAGGGAGGTGATGGATTCACTGTCCCTGGAATTGTTCAAGAAATGACTGGACATGGCACTTTGTGCTATGGTTTTGTTCAAGTGGGTGTTCGGTCAAAAGTTGGATTTAATGATCTTGAAGGTCTTTTCTAACCTTGATTCTATAATTTTATTCTATTCTGTAGTTCTATGAAATATCTGGTTTATTTGATTGTTCTTAGGCATTAGTCTGATAAAATGTAAAACAGTACATAACAACAAAAAATCCCTCTCTAGAAGGGCAAAGCAGTGAATGACCTTATCAAATGCGTGGAAATTGACCTTATCAAACATGTTAAGCATTCTTCCATTATTCTGGGAGGCTCTTCTGCATTGTAGTCATTTAACATTTCATTTTTCTGTGATGCCGTAGTGGTCATGACCTGTGAGAGTTCCCTGACTGGCAGGTGTATGAAGAGGAAGACTGGGATTCTCAGGGTTCTACAATACACAAGGTAACAGAAGTCTGCGTTTCTGAAAATGTCTTTATTACAAGGTACTATAAAGCTACCATTACTAAGACCAAATACATAGTGTATATACATATATGTATACTATGTATTTGCAAAATTACTACCAGCAGAGCAATTAAGTTTATATATGTATGTATGTATGTATCTATTACTAGATTAGAGCAATTACTGACTTCCAACTATGGAAGCAAATATATTCTTATGAACATTTGTCTGTGTGTGTGCACGCCCCATAGATGTATCATACAAGATGTTATTGCTACAGCACTCACCAAGTCGTTCCAATCATTGAAGAAGAAAATGTCACTTTAGTGATTATGCCTGTCCTGGTGTCATGGAGTGCAGAGTCAGGCAGGCATCTCCAGCAAGACTCTGATCTGTCTAGGAGACCTTGTGCAGGTCAAGCACCGGAAAAATGTGAAGAGAAGCTCTCTTTGAGTAGGCAGCAATTTACTTTTTGTACTTTTTACGTTAAAGCCCTAAGTGGTGCACATCAGCAGTTACTGGAATAATTATTGCTGATTCCTGTTTTCCTGAGAGATCAGTTTGTTATCACAGTTTCTTTGTCCTGGACCCATGAAGGTTTCTTTGTTCCGCTGGCTACTCCCCATCACAGAGGTTTTAGGTGAGCTTATCAGAGATGTTTTCGGACTTCAGCTAAAGATATATCTCTTTTTGTCAGTATGTTTACCAGGTCACCATTGTGGTAGCTTCTATGAGGTGTATGAGTGAAATTATTTAGGTTCTTAAGCATCAATTTTATTCTTACTTTAGTGTGAAATTTAATTGCTTGTAATTTTCAACAAATGTGAAAGTAATAAAATAGTGTTCCTGACACCTTAGAAATAGAAGTGTACTCAGTTTTATGAAATTTTCTTTTCTGTACTTCTTGTATCAAGATTCAAAACACCTCTGTGTGAGTAAATCCAGTGGTTTGGTTTGGTTTGGTTTTGTATAGAAGATATAAAACATGCAGTAGCTTTTTAGTTCTGAATTACAAAAGCCCTTGATTTTTTTTTTTTTTTACAGTGCGGCATGAAATTAATTCTAACTGCCTTTATACCTTTTTTAATTCTAACTGCTTTCATACCCTTGTGGAGACTGAGAGACATTAAGTGATTGTCCAAGAGCATTGAAATGCATTTGGTCATCATCTTCTTTTTATTCTCTCTTCCTACCCCAAATCTATGTGTAGTGCTATATCCATCATAGTCAGAAAAGAATTTGCAGAAAATAAAGGTTTTTTTCCGTTCTTAAAAAATGTTTTAAAATGTTCAAATGTTTTAAAAAATGTTTAAATGTGTTCAGTGATATTATTACATTTACCAGGTGTGCTGCATGGGCCTATAGGGTACCATAGCAGCATACCAGCATTTTCTAAAAAGTAAGTGCAGATGGTGAATTAAAGGAAAAAAAAAAAAAATTAACAATTTAACCCACTAATTTTGGAGCATTTTAGGGAGCTATTGTAATTCCAGTCTGTTGGAGCTGTACCTGCTTTCTGTTCCATCCTGCAGGGACATCCATTGTTTCTTGTTCAGCTAATTAGCCGTGAAATACCCTGAATACTCTGAAGACCAATGTTGGAGAAGGCTCTCCTTCATTGCTGAGGAATCTATCAGTGTGCAGTTATGAAGGAATGGTTGTAAGGCAGCAGGGAAAGAAGACTGGGTAAAAAATAAAAGTTTGTCTAGCTACTGCACAAATGATTACCACCTAATTTTTCATAACCTTGTGTGTTTGTGGTCCTACTCTCTTTGAATGAGGGTATTAGGTGCAGGATCTCTCATTATTCAGAAAATACACTTATGTCCTTAAAATGAAGTAAAATACTGGACTGAGAAAATGTATTGAAAGGGAGTGAAGACATCCTAGTTTCAGCGTATGTTAGGAAACTCCTTCATTAAGAAAGGCAGAATAAAATATTATACATATATAGTCTCCATGTGCCCTTATGGTGGGTTTTTACCAAAAGGAGAGGGAATTTCATCAAGGAGACTTAATAAAGTCAGTAACACTGACAATGGGTATTAATCCCATTTACCCCCTGTATTCAATCTCCTTTGCTCTTTTGCCTTTCTGATTCACACTGCTTTGGATACTGCATCTGCCCCCTGCCTTCATTGTCAGCACTTGCAAACCAAGGTAGGAAGTGCCAGTGCTCTAACAGTGTTGAGAGTTTGTCCCCCAAAAGACACAGTCCTGGACACCTAATGTTACTGCCTAGTAAGTACTTTGACCACCTGAGAAACAAAAATATGGAGGAGATACCAAGCTTTCTCTGGTACTGAGATGACAGTCTAAGCCTTTCTTCAGCTCTTCATGGTGACATTGTGAGCTTGAACCTCAGCCAACCAAAAGATGGAAATATTTCTTGAAATGACAAGGAATGAATTTCAATTAATATGACAAAATCACATTGGAAATGTTTTCTGCCGTATCCCGCACATTTTGTTTCTTCTTTCCTGCTATGAATAAGAATTTATTATAACCATAAGGCAATTATATCTTTGTCTCCAGTGTGTCCTGATCAATATATCTTTGTTTGTAGCATGTAGCAATCAGTATCATCCCTAATACAGAAAGGTAAAAACCCCAAAAGTAGCAATTTTTCTACAATGTAGAAGTAAAGGTACTGATTGTAGATACTTGGTATTTTGCCCAAATTGTGGCTGCAAAGTGTCAAAAGTCACTTTTCTTGTGATTTTCTCTTCCTTGCTACACCTTCCTGCATGCATCCAAACATTCACAAACAGAAAAAGCGATAGAGCTGAAAAGCTTTCTAGAAAGAATAATGGGAAGAGTGAAAAAGATCAGCCCTTTTCCAGTCTACATTATTTAGCAATTAAGTTGTAAGCTCCCTTCTCCTTTCTTTTTAAGAAGAGGTAAATATTTTAGTAGGCTTTGGATGATGGAAAAAAAAACAAACCTACCAACCAATGAATAACAACAGAAAAAGCAAAACCCCAATGCAGCAAAAAAGTAAAGGGAAAGCAACTGAATTGCTAAATGGAATAGATAAAAATGAACAGATCAAAACTTTCTTAATCCTATCCTGCCAATTATAGACCTCAGCGGAGGTGGAACTCTGCTGACATTTTCAGAGTTATGAAATGGGGAGTATTAGAGATTGCATGTAGGAACAGACTTGTAGGAACAGACTAGTAACAAAAGCTTTAAACATGATTCTGTGGATTTATTTGGAAAAAAACCCACCAAACCCCAAGTTCACAAATATCTGGTTTACAAGTCCTGCTATATTTATGTTATAGCAACAAGTATTAAGATGATACAGGGGTTGTTAATCATAAACTAGCTGAAGTGACTGCAAGTGTTGAAATGTTCCATTCACATGGGATTCTAAAGAAATACTAGCAATATTCTGAGGAAAAGATTCAAGCTGCAGATATATAGTACTTGCATTGGACTATATGTCTTTTGTACAACAGTGTGGCACAATTAGCTAGATTGCAAAGCAAAGTCAGATACATGACACACTACAGCAACCAAGTTATCTCAATTCTTACAGATTTTTCAGCTGACGATTTTTTTTAATATATGCCTTCCTCTTATAACTCATAGTCCTTGTAGTGCTGTGAATGTTAAGACAATGAAAACAAAAAATGGGAGAAACATGATTATAAGGAATTAATGAGTAACAGAAACCATAAAACGGTTTCTCGTACTGGAACCATAAATTAACGTATAAGCTATGCAAAAAAAAAAAAATCTAAATCTAAATCTTTACATGAAATTTCTATTAAATCCTGAAATACTTGTTAGAAATGTAAAACGGATTTTGAGTTAAATTCTTGATAAATACATCTGATTAAATTTCTGTAAAATTCTTGCTTTTAAGTAAGGGTGAGGTCATCACCATTGCTAACACTGTAGAGGGGATTAACTTCTGGTCAACATGGAGGGGAATTGAACATTTTTGTAAAACTCCATTGTGTTCAGCCTGCAATATTTTGCAGTATACAAGGAAATTACAGGAGTGCTCATTTAAATGGCAATAATGGGCAGTGCCCAGAGAGATTTTTATATCAAGCAATTTCCAAAGACAACAAACAGGAAAATTTTGGTTTTTGAAGCACTGAATCACTTTATTTGGTTTCTTCAGTGCATGAACAATTTAATGGAATTTAGACTTTAAAATTGCACCAGTGAGAAACCACTTTACAGTCCAGGGAAGAATGGCATTGTCACTATGTCAGCAAAATAGATATGTTTTTCATATCCTGTGCTTCAATTCAAACCATTTGTGTGTATATAGGATAATTTATCAAAGCTGAATCCTTCTGTACAGGAAAATTCTGTGCAGGCATATTCTCTGCCTCATTTGTGTCACTTCCTACTTTCAGGAAACTTTCAAAATCTAGGCAAATAAATTTTAAATATCCTTAATATAAGCATTTATAATAGTCTCATTTTATTATGTTGAGAGTTATTGTATGCAAAGTTCATTGCACCATATTGATCTCATCTGACCAAGTTCAAGTTAAATAAAAATTTATATAATGGTTACAGTTTTTATATAATTCTAAAATATTTGGATATGTATAATTTTTAGCATAATAATGAGACACATGAAATCTTTTGAATTTCTTAGATAAGACAGGCATTTGAAGGTGTTGGAAATTTAGCTCTGAATTTAGCCCTCTTACTCCCGATTTCAATGCATGTAATTTTACTTCTAGATTTTGTCCTGTGTTTCTGTGTTTTGTTTTAAATTAAAATAAAAATAAAAAAATACCAGACTGGATGTTTTGTTGTATATTTTCATAGATAGTAAAAACCTGACCTCTATTTTTCACTTTACTTATTCCTTCTCTTTGTAATTTTGCACATAGTGTATGCCTGTTCATATCTCAGTACTTTATATTTCTTAATTTTTGTTTTAAAGATTAGATATTAGTTTTATCCTAAGAAATTGCCATTGTAACACCATGAAATAAAAGAATTTTGTATGATAACTATTCCGTAGAAACTTTATTGGCATTGGTCTATTTTTATATTCTATAGGGTTTTTTGTCAGTCATTTAGTGGATTTAATACCTCCAGTGCCCTTTTGTTCAATTGCGTACTTCTATAAAGGTACTTTGACAACTTTGGCTGTGAACCATTTTACCTCTCCTTTGCATAGAGTCTGAATTCCTCAGACTGTGGATCAGAAACTTGGCTAGCAAAATTTCATTAGAGTGCAGGAAACTACTATAATTCACCTAAGTGTAGTAAATTCAGTAGGAGTCAATTACTTAATTATACTTAAATATGTGATTGAGTGCTGTCTTGCATTGACAAGTTAAAGTTTCTCTTATTTTTTAAGTTTTAAGCCCATTTTTTTAAGCCCATACTTAAAAATGTGATTGAGTGCTGTCTTGCATTGTCAAGTTAAATCTTCTCTTATTTTTTAAGTTTTAAGCCCATTTTTTTTGGGTTAAGAGTTGAATGGAAATATGTCAGAGCTAGACCTATATGGAAAAACTGGAAATCATCTTAACAAAGTATTATGGATAAATCTTAGCTCTAGTTAAAAGAAAGACCTTTTCAGAATTATAAATCTCATATTTTCCTAAACCACTAAATGTACAATAGAGACTTGACATGCTAACGGCCTGTAATACCTTCAGTAGTGCAAAAAAATAACAGCATAATGCAGTGAATTGTGTTGTTGCCTTATAATTTTTCATTATTGCTTTTTAAATAAATTATAGGTTCTGACTTCTGCAAGTGTGCAGTATGGCTATTAGTTAGTGGTTTTATTTGGTAAAAATTTGTAGCATAGAAATGATGGCTGAACAAGATGTTGATGATCAAATTATTATAATGGAATCTATAAAAGTAATTTTAATGTATTCTTATGTGCTCTTTGCTTATGTTGATTCTATTCTCAGAGAGAACATATATTTATAATCATATATTGTCAGTAGATTCAAGGTTAAAGACGTTGTTGATTACCACAGAATGCTTGATTTTACAAATTGAATGCGCACTACATGTATTGCTCTCTTTAAACATCTTTCTAAAGCAATTGGTGATAAACAGTGATGGAGAGTACTCTCTGTGACAAGTCAGTATGCTTCTGTCTCCTTTGACATATTCAATAACACAATTGCCACTTTTTTGTGTGTGTGTGTGAAATACCAGATGTTTCTGAAAGTCTTTTGATATGAATGACTAATCTACTAAGGCTCCATTGTTAGAAATTTTGAATGAATTTTCAATACAAACAATGGAGAATTATATAAAGACCTCCCACCACTGTTAATAAGAATTTTACATGGAACGTTCTACTCCCATTTTAAAACTTTCCATTTGCTCCACTAAGTTCCTTGAATACTAAAGTGCATGGAGTGAATCAAATAACATCTAAAACAAGCATGAAAGAAACTTTGAAGACCATGAAGTATGTAAACATTTTGTCATAGTACTTAACAGGAAATAGGCAAAGTCAGTCCGCATAAATCTGAATATATTTTGTCTCCTTAATATCTATCTTTCTTTTTAGAGCAAGAGGGAAAGTGTGGCTTTTATAAAGTGTCAACAGCAGGGGTTTATAATATATACTATAACAACTACTTTTTGTTAATCTTGATGTTATGCCCTTCTGTGCACCTTTGCCTATTTCCTTTATAATCCATCAGCCACATTTTTTTTCTATAATCTTTTGAAATAAAACAGAGAACATTAGCTAAAGAAATTACATTATATAAAAAGATACTATCGGATGGAAGACCTCTGTTTTTAATTTACTTTCTGTTGACACAGATTTCTATCTGCTATCGTTTTTCCTTATCAGGCTTACGAAATAGAATTTGTGCAGTGGATACATAGAAAGCACACTGAATGGCCATCTGTCATAGTCAGAAAAAGTGCTATCTGTCATCAGTGGAGACTCTATTTACTTCTAAAAATGTTTGCCCATACACAGAATATCAGCCATAGTGTCATTGTCCTTTGTTTTGAACAGTGCAGTTATTAGAAAAGAAGAAAATCTTGCTAAATAACATAACCTGCCTTTCTTCCCGTAGATGTTCTTTCATACATCCAATTTTTCATATATCCGATCTAAATTAAAAATCCACTGTGGAAACAGTCTCAGGAGTATTTATTCAAAAAGAGAATAAGGGAATTACCTATTTTTAAGTATGTCTGTAGCATGTTCTGCTCATGCTATTTCCAGAGTAAAGTGGGACTATGTGCTTCAGCTGCTTTACCTATTCTCTTTAAGTATTTGAATCTCAGTATCCTAGATCCTTCTGACATATTAAATGTAGAACTTCACACAACAATTTTTATATTAATATGATTTTTTCTAGACTTAAATTAAGGGGCATAAATTAAGGTTAAAAACCAATTACTGAGTTGCTTTTCTTTTCATGAAGAACTGCTTAAGAAATCTCAGAGTGAAATGAAAGAGATCAGAATGCCTCAACAAAACCTCTTGTCTCTGGCTTACCATTGTGTTCCCTTTGAAAGAAGAAAATGAAACAGTAGAAGTAGTAAGTGTTACTATAAAAAAATTCGCAATCTAGTGAGGCACCGAGTCCCTTAAAGTCAGGGACTGTAGAGAAATATTTTAAAAGTATATACTTTTTGAACCTCTTTTGAGATGGCTCTTGCAGTCTACAACATAATGGACAGTTTTCTTTTTAACTATGGCGCATTTAGACCCTGATCAGAACCCTGTACAAATGAAAATGTAGTAATAGCAAGGAATATGGTAGCTGCTCTCTGAATATAAATTTCCCTTATATTTCTAGTTTGATAAGCAAGTTGTTGTTTTTTATAAAAAACAAACAAAACTCCAAAATTACAGAGATTTAAGACTAATATCTTCTTATGGCAGTCTTCACTTCAAGAGAAAACTTTGATTTAGATTTTCAAAAGCATTAGTTTCATCTTCAATTCCAGACCTAAAGTGACTTGTTATTTTAATTATTAAAAATATCCTAAGCATAAGCAATTATATTAAACAGTAAGCAAATAAAGAGACTCAGAAATTAAAGATTAACTCCATAATATCTTACATTTAAAACTGTCCAATGATGATGAGGAACAACTGGTATTTTAGAGAGACTGTTAGCATGGAGGCAGTAAACCTTGATGAAGATGTCACTGCGCTAAGAATACGGAAGAAAAAACTAATTAAATGAAGGGGGAAAATCAACCCCTCTGTCTCAAATACAGTATTGACACAAACATTTTATTCCAAAATGTGCTGGGGAATTTCAAAATGGCTAATATTTTGAGTGATCATGAGCAACATGAGATTGAATATGTGGAAGTGACAAATAAAAAGTGGGAAAAGCATTCTCTCCTATAGGAATGTGTTACACAATAATCACTGTGCTGCTGAACTCAAGTTGTGCCAAAACCGTATCTAAAAGACCTGGAATTTCTTGGAAATTGGTGTTTCTATTTCCTGGAAGGATCCCTTTCATGTATCCTTCAGAAAGATGCTGTCCTTAGGTCCATGTTGTTCCCTGCCCCACAAGCAGTTACTGTATTAGTGAGTGCAGTTCTGCATGGGACTTTTAGCTAGGACTGAGGAAATTCCTTTGGTTGTATGAAACAGCCTAAATACCTCCTGGTTTTAAAAGGAAAAATCATCTGTATATAAATTAAGATCCACTCTTTGCCCTCAGCAAGGACAAATCTGAAAGGTAGATTACAAAGACCCAAATTACTGTCATGAACTACTGGAATTCTGCAATTGGTTTCATTATGTAAAGGTAACGACCGAAATTTTATTTTGCATATGCACTACAAGAAATATACACAAATCTCTTGGATAAATATCATTGTGCAGTAAAGTTACAAGTGAGCAAAATACAAGATAGAGACATGGTAAAGCTCATCATAGTCTAGGGTGCCCTGCACAGTAAGAGAAAGGTAATTATTTAGGGAAATGTTCCACATAATGTTCTTATTTGTTTATCAGGATTTTAACAAAGACTTTTCCTCCTAAATGTAGCTGAACAACCAGCAGTGCAGAAAAAGTAAGGAAGAATGGTACACTGAAATAGATAAAAATACCACAAAAACCCAAAGCACTTAGCAAATAAAAGGGAAGAAAATTAGAGACAACATCACTGTCAAATAATTGCAGTGATCAGTTAGCTTGGCATTATAGTACTAATTCTTTTCTTTTTCCTAAGGAGAGAAAGAATTAAGAGCAAAATAAAATTTAGAAATTAAGAGTACTACAGTGTACTCTTTAGGATAGAACTTATTTCTTTAAGATAATTTTATTTGTAATATATTTTAAACCAAGAAGATGTCTAATTCTGACTCCCAATAAAAATCTAAAGGACTTATGAAACTCTAGGGGCAGATTCTTAAAAACATTGTCAGCTACATCAGGAGATGTTCTACTGGCCTGAAAAAAAAAATTAGGATTGATGACTAATAACAGTAGTGGTTCTCATTGGAGAAATGGGCTCATCTGAATTGTAGTTGTTCTTTGATTTTGGTTTTTTTGTCTGGCCACTGCCCATGCAGCACCACAGCATTTCAGAAGCTGTGTGAGCTTTTTGTTCTGGGTTTGGAAAACCTGCAGGAATAGCACAATTATGTTTATATCCACCTGACTGTTTGGAGACATCTGTGTTTGAGCAAGTGCCCCAAAACTCTTTTCTTGGCCCTTGGAGGACTATCCCTTCTGAATTGAGCTACCCCAATGTGAGGGACTGTTAGAGATCAGATTAACCTGGCTTTTTCAATGAATATATAGAGACTCCTAAAAGGCTACCTCACGTACAGACATTTACAGTGTAAAACTAGGTGAAATTACTCTTCCCCTTACAACTTTGATACCATCTGTACAGTTGCTTCCATGTGCTTCTCTTTCCTTGTTGCAGAAGTTGGTAATTTGGTGTTATCTTGTCAAATAATAAACTTTTGCTTTTGATACTCAAATCCTTTATCAAGAAAGGATGGTTTTGCCCTGATTTACAGCATGAAAAATGTGGATTCCAAATGCTATGAAGATACATATCCTTTATAAAAATATAAGATGGAGTGTTTTTATCCCTATGCCAAATGAAAAACAGTCACATGACAGATAAAATGGTTTGGTTCGGTTCTTGACTCTCTATATTGAACCTCCTTCCCTTGCTGACAAGATGCATCTACTTGTCACAAACTGGAGTCTTTTCTACTGAGGGAGTGAGATACCATTTTCTCCTCCAATGAGCATTTATGCTAAAAAATGTGAACTTCACTAGAATGTACCAACTAAAATATAGTGATTGCTGGTGGATGTCCATGTAATGGATTAGAGAGATACGTTCACTCTCTTTGTAAGAAATTGACTGCCAAATGGTACATAAGAATCAGGAGAATTCATAACTCAAAAAAAAAATTATTTCTGATTAAAAAGAAATAGACTGTATGCATGAAACAAAGTTTAATTTTATAACGTGGTTGCCTTTGTTATGTTTTTTTCGGAGTGGACATGCATTAGATCCAGTTCACTTTGGTACACAAAATGGCGACATTGGCATAAAACTCATGTAAAAGTGAATAATCATGCTTCTTAATTCTTCTAATTTTAACTTGTTAACTGTGTTCCCTGGTGTTTTTTGAACTTTGTATTTGCTTAGTGATCCGTGATACAGTGAATTTTGTCTCACAACAAAAAGATGTGCCTGAAAATTAAATCATACCCATATGCCACTGAAGTAAAGCCTTATTAAGCAGAGAAATAGGACAATAGTCCATAACTTTAACTGTTCTATCTGATTCTATAACAGCATTTTCTATGGCTGTTAGGACTAATGTTTCTCTACTATCTCAGAACATTTTTATAGTATTGATTTTATTATTATTATGCGCAATAAACTTTTAGTATTTTTTTTAACAAGCACATGTGATTTTTCCTGAATGATAGTTTCATAGGGAAAGGATGCCTTAAACATCTGTGAATGTGTAGCATACCAGTGAGATACAGAAAGTCTATTACATAGTTACTTCATTTCAGTGTGTATTAGGCAGAGATAAGAGCCTTCTGTTTGATTAATTCTCTGCAAAATCTTCTATCAAGATATTAATATATTTTAAATAGGCATATCCACTTAGTAAATGAGATATCAACTTTCTTTACTGCAAACATTGCACTATTCATGTGTTTCTTTGGTAAGTAGTCATAGCCCCACAATCCTAAGGAAATAAAAAATGCATTTGACATGACAAGGGACAAGATTTGCACTGTCTATAGCCACAGAGATTTCTTTCTTTCATTTATTGTCTTAGGTACTTAGAAGGACTAAATTTGTAAAAATGACACAAATGTAGCAATAAGTATAGACAATCTAGAGACTGATTGTCAATCCCCTGAAAGTCAATCTACAGGAAAAAAAGTGCACCCTTCTAAAATATCTACAGAAATGCTGTTAATGTAATACTGTGCATTGAGAACAGAATCTAATAATAAAAACATGACTACTGCTGAATTTGCAATCCGCATGTCATCAGAATTCCCATGATAATTTTATTGCTTCAAATTCTATATGCACTCAGAAGCTGGGATTTGGTAGAATATAATTAAAATTCAAAGCACAGGTTGTTACGATTGTTCAGATCACACACATCAGATGACTAAACGAGAGAGAAAGGAGACTACTTTAGCTAAAAGGATAACATTGTCACACCACTGAGTATCTACTAAGTGGTTGTTGACTTTTGACTGGAAATCTCAGTAATTCGTAGTTGCTCTTCAGAATCCAGAAATGAGAAGATGGCTTGAGACACCCTTGTAACGCTGGGATTCCTCCCATGTGTTTGCAACACTAATCCCAAATTTTCATCCAGAACACTTTTTTTTCTAGACTTTAATGGGTTTACACTGGCTAAACAAGAGTCTGGGGATCCAGATCCTTGTATTTACTTTCCTAAGAGGTGACTGTTTGCTGATACATGGGTTGCTAGAGAACACATAGAAATGTTAACATTTAGCAAACAAAGCAAGTGTCCCTGACTCTTACATTTCTACATGTGCTCTCAAAGTTCACATACTGACCGTGGCTGCTGAAACAAAAGCAAAGTAATTTCATTTAAAACATCAGTCCCTGAGGATTACTCACAAGAACCAAGAAACTTGGTTCAGTTCCCAGAATCGCCGATGAGGATTCAAAATTACAGTCTTTCTTTTTAACAAGGGTAACAAATTATGGCACAAGACAGAGAAAGCAAATTTTTAGAGCTCACTGATGTGAACATTCTCCTGTTCTTTTGGATTTTGAATCTGTGCTGATGTGGCTATGACTGCCAAATCAGACTTATATTAGACAGTGCATACGAAAATTAAAAAATCCTTGATAATTATGCTGTGATATTTCCACAAAACATTTTCCTAGTTTCCATATAATTGTTTCATGGAATCTGAAACTATTCTTATGTGTTGCAAAGGATTTCTCCTCCATTTATTTTCTCCATTTAACATGGATAATCTTACAGTTTCTGTAAAACACAGTAATTATAAACTGGTAGAAAAGATATCTTGTTTTGTTCATGTGAATAGGCCACATCCTAGTTTCATTTAATGTCCCTCTGGTCTTTCACTTAAGACCACAGTGAACATTGTTCATCACTATTCGTCTTCTCACTGCCACTCATGGTTTTGTAGTCTTTTATCATATTTCATTTTGGTATTTTTTTGCCAAGCTGATGAATCTTAGTCTCCTTATGGAAATTATTCTATACATTTGATGGATAACCATTTTTTACTCCTTTCTGAATATTTTTCAGCATTACTAGTATTCATTCTCTATTCAAAACTGTAGATATAAAATATCATTTACTGATGCTTTGCAGTTTCTTCCTCTCTTTTATTTCTAATAATTTGTATGGTTCTTTTTGTTTTTCTGACTACCACCTATTTCTAACATACATTTTTATAAATCTATCTTTATAATATCATTATTATATTCTCCTCATTCTTAAGAACAAATAGTCAGCTCAGAAGTGTATCTCTATAGGTGAAATCAGAGCTTTGTTTTTCCATGTCTTTAATTTTATATTAAAATTTTACTGCATTCCATTTCTCTCTTTATTACCCAACCAGTATCAGAGTTCTTTTGTAGAACTTTCTGAACCTCACATGTATTAATCCTGACTGCTAGGGTCCATATTACTTGGAATGCCTCTTGATGCAACCCCTTTTTCAGTTCACGTATAAATGTGATGAGGAAATGAATTTCAATGCTGTGTCCTCCAGTCTGGAAATTAAACAATTCTGTTTCCTAGCTTTTAATTTTGAATTCTGCATGTTCGATATATTCCATACATTTACTATGGTGAGGTTTTTTCATCACACTTTAACTTGATACTTATATGCTTGAAATATAATTTTTCTGGGGCATACCCCCACTGAGCCATGGACATAACTTTCCCAAATGTTCATTCACTCATTGGTCCTATGAATCTTACAAGCACTTTAAATTGAAAAGACACATTCACTTGTGCTGTTTATTTCCATCTATAATCTAATGTAGATCTCAATCCTATTTCCAAAAGAAATTGTCAGACTGGGAAAACTGATGTCCATACTGATGTCAAACTCAGAAGATCACTCAGATACAATCTTCAGAAAAATTAGGAGAATTTTTCCTTCAGATCTTTCCATCACTTCCAGAAGCTATGAATTAGTTATGGTGAGCTCCATTCCTAGGCTCCACATCTTTCCCCATGCCTTCACAGATAACATACATACACTGCTCAAGCTTATGAAATCCACTGCGTGTTGAGGGGCTAAAAGCTGTGGTCAGTAACAACATAGCTCATTTTTGGATCTCACCTCCACGTATAAAAAAAGTCTAAACACACATATTTTCCTTATCAGTTACTTGTTCTTGCCTTTCAGCTCTTGTTCCATGAAAGCTCTGCTGTCACTCAAATTTATTCCTAAATCAATTTAATGGCTCACCAAGTAACATAAATAAGTCAAAGACTAAAATAAAGAAAGCTTAAAAAAAGAAATCTGTAAACATAAACCACACACGACACTCAGAATAATTATTTTTTTTTCTTTTTTACCAGACCATGTTTTAATAACTATTGATCTCTCTTGAGACTAGAAGACAGCATTAACTTAAGCTAGTGGAAATTTCTGGTCTTGCTACGTGTCTTTACTAAACAGCTTCACAGATAAAACATTCATTTAGTTATCTTTTTGCTCCCCCTCCCCACCCCCAACAGCCCATATCATTCATCACATCCATTTTCCTGTTATCAAGTGCCTCTCTTGGTATTTGTTGCTGTTTAACACAACAAAATAGTACCTTATTGTTCTTCAGCAATCTTCTTCCCATCCCTCCAGGAGAATTGCTTGAATGAAAAATGTCTTAGACTTGCTCAGTCAGCAACTCATCTCTTTTTCATGGCTTCAAAACCAGGATGGATTCGGTCAAAGAACTGATGGAGAAAACATTCATTGTGCTTTACCTATTTATTGTTTTATAAGAGAAAAAGGCTTGGTTTTGAATTCTATACTATATGAATTCCACTTGGAATTAGGTTCTTTCCTTCTTTGGTGAAAAGGGGATCAAAATAAGGATAAGGATCAAAATCTTTAATGTAATTTGGGAAATATTAAGACAGAGATAACTTACATTACTTAAACCTTATACTTTACTCTGGTGAGTTACTAAGTTGCTACATATCACTATTGTATAGAAATCTAGAATGCTTAAAATAGCTTTTCCTAGTTCTTCTGGTTATTCAAGTGGTCAGACATTATTGATGGTGAGTATCAACATCACAAAGCCTCACTGTTACAGGTTTCTAATCAGAGAGCCTTGAAAAAATAAGACAAAAATATTTTTCAAGTGACATCCAGTTGTTACTTTCACTACATTCAAATACACATACAGCAGTTCCACATTATGTGCATTTTAAAAACACTTACTGTGAATTAGTGCAATTTTATAGTACAATACTAATGTGCTAAAACTACATTCAACTTTTTTCTAAAATGCAGCATAGAATACTTTTCTTTCTTTGGAGTGATCCTTCTTCTACCTCATTTTTAGCAAAATCTAGCAAACATTAAGTATGCTACTGATGCTTTCATAGAAGAACTTATATGACACTTTCATTCTGTTTTTAGACTAATCTGACTCAATTATGAATGATGCAAAGATTATAAATGATTGGGTTGTCTTCTGAAAATGTAAATTGATTTTGCATGCTTTTCCTCTCGCTTCTTGCTAAAACAGACTTAATGTTCCAAGCTGAAACATCTGCTTTCAATAAAATCCTTATGAATTTTTCCCAGCAAGTGCACTTGTAATATGTAATTTCTCTTTTGTTTGCAGCTATTTCCATAGATTTTCCTTGTCTTTGTTTCAGACTTATAAAAAAAGAAGCTAAATCCCTCGTCTGTCTGATGTATTTTGACATTTTCCTTGGGATGATGGACCTCAAAGCTCAGAATAATGTGCAATAGCCATTCATGACTTGGGAAGAGATGTTCCCTTAGGAAACATTAAGCCCAAGTGGGATCTGCCATTCCAGCTGCAGGTCTGTTCTTGCCGGAAGGATGTAAAGAATGGGGTTGCATCCTAATTCCTTTGGCCTCACCTGGTGTGGGGAAATCAATGTGTTGCTCTGGAGCTTGTCTCTGCAGGTGTTCTGCATTAAGGGGTACAACAGAAAGCAAAGACTTCTGTGTAAAGCACACAGCATGGTGACTTGTTTTCCCATAGCACAGAGAAAAGACACAGAAATCTCTTTCAGCTCTTCTTGTTACAGCAAATTTTGCATTTCAGGGAGAAAAATCAAGGGCAGCAGGTATTTCAGCTTAATTAGAAAAGGAAATTAGAAAGAAAGGGGAGCTTTTTGGTTGCTCCATCTGACCACTTGCGGTGTCTCTGGAGGGACCTTTGGCAGAGTTAAAACAGGACTAAGATACGTTTCTGTCTCTTGCACAGAAAAATCTTCCAAATCTTCTTGACTCATATCCATGCCAAAGCTTATATGTAAGCCTGACAATGCGAAGATGTCGAGCTGAATGCAGTAGTGCATACATACAGACTTTAAGGATTCCAGAAACCTTAAAGTATAAACCTAAGAGAAAAGCAAAATGCAGCCGACTAAACAAAACCTCAATTTAAATGCTTTTTTTTGTTATTCTATACCACCTTCCAGTGCAAGTAGCTATGCAAATAAAGCTCAGAAATAATTTACAGTAGCACCTGAAAGTGCCAATGTTCCTTTTCTCCCCCCATTTTATTTCTTCATGCCTTCCACCCCATGCCTTCCACCCTGCCTCCCCAAAACTTTGTTAATAACCTAGATGCAGAATAAGTAGGCAGTTCCCTGGGGCCGTCACACCTTTAATACCTACATTTCCTTTGAAAAGCTTAGCAGATCATTTTGTTGAGAGGAACAAGGAAATATTTAGGGCATTCACTGAGCAGCAGCTGCTAATTCCCCTTCCTTCCTCTGTACAGTTCCAGAAGAACCAGCAAATTAGATCTTTAAGACATCTCTCCCACTTCTCCTCCCCCCCTCCTCTCCATCCTCCCCCAGCTTTATCAACTATTCAACTCAGCTATTCAACTCAACTCTCTCCCTAAATTTCCTATAGTGAACTTTAACACAACACAGTTAAAATGGGTAAATTTTACTTTTCTCAGGCTTGTGAGAAGACTGGACAAGATCCAGGAAAGAATACAGATTTCCTGAAGGATTTTAGAATTTTAGAAAAGAAATAAAGAGAGAACTTTTTCTTTTTTGTTTAAATTTCTCAATACAGATTCTGCTGTGTGTTGGTTTCTTGTCCTGCAGTAAGTCAGATCATTTCATTCTCCAAGACTACACTCCAGAAACCATCACAAACCACAACATTTGTTTAAAATACCTTAATTATTTCCTGCTAATCAGTACCAAGTCTTAGTATTTATTTATCTATATTCATACTCTATAATGTGCTTGTGATGTTGATTTCATCTGTATGACTCCACCAGTCCTAGTCTTTGTGGTGAACTACATTTTTGAAGACCTTTAGCCCCAAACATTCCTACAGCATACTGTCATTTGCCAAATAAATTGAATATAGCTTTTCTGTTGCACTTCTTTGCATGTGTAAAAAGAAAAACTGAGGAAATAAGACATAAAAAAAAGTAAATCAGCTGACAAACCAAATGTCAACAAGTGATTTATCACAATTTTCTTTGAAAAGCTAGAAATTAGGGTCTTGGAAATTTTGGCCATTGCTTGCATTGAAATTTAGTCATAATCTACAGAAAAGTTAAGACAGTTTCATTACATTATTGGGATACTTCCCTAGACAGAATGTTTAAAGTTCCATTTTTGTAGCATCAAAGTATATAGTATAAATGGATTATCATTGCCACTCTTTCATACCACAACCACCTGTTCCATTTTCTTGTGTTGCATATAAATTTCAGGAATTAGAGAAATCATCATTTCTGAAAGTGACTGAAATGTCACATCTTCATGAAAAATAAGATACAGTGATCAAATCTGGAGGAAATAGCTGTTCTAGTTGATGCTTTTTATATTTTTTGATTTTTCCCTTTATTATTTCTGATTTTCCTTTTTATTTCTTTATTTTTTAAATTTTACTTTTCAATAAATTAAAAATATATTTTGCAGTTATACACCACATTTCCTTCCAATGTTACTCACTTTTATTGTGATTAGAATTTTACATTAACTGTTAATGTTTTTTACTAAAAACCACGTTAATTGTATCATCTAGTTTCAATTAGCTCTAATAGAGTGCATGTATAACGTCAGAGTCTATTGTGCATATCCTCACATAGATGGGAAAATGGAGTAAAAGCTGTTATTTTGATGTCCTGATGAATTATGTTCCATATTATGTTAGATTAGCAAAATACATGACTAATGTCCCATGTATACATGAGCTGTGACAGCATTTCTGAGTGTTAATAAGTCTGGCTTAAGAGCACTGGCTGATGTCCAGTTTCTTTTTTCTTTTAATGGTAAATGCAAATTAAGTCCACATCTCATTATATTTAGTAATTTACTTCTAAATGTTCAAATCTAGTTATTGTTGTTGGCAACCTTTATACTGTAGCTCTTCACACTAAATTAAAAATAATAATAAAAATAAAGTAATGATTTTATCTGCATTAGGGCCTGAAGATAGCTGTCCTCTCTGAAAGCACATTGCAAAATTGCACATAAACAAATTAGTGGCTACAGGCAGCACTTTTTTGAAGCACAGTGGATTTGGAGTTATTGAATTTGTTTGCAAACTTCACTAGTATTCAAACGAACAGAGAGGATTTTCTGTGCAATAGAACATAAGTATCAGAAAATTCTATTACCATTTTGTTATTAAAATAAAAACTTTAGTTTTTGCAGCTGTGAGGTACTACTGAGACTAAGGACATGGAAAGGTGCCAGGGCCACTGATGTTAGAATAAGGGTATGGTTGCCTGAAACCCTGTAAGACACATTGAACAGCAACTTTAAGAGTGGTTTAGAGGTCCTCCCATGGTGCAAACTGATCTGTTCCCTACCACCAGTCCTCGGAGGACTTAGGCAGAGTGCAGCTGGAAACTTTGCTTCTTTCTCTTGTGCATCTGAGCTCATAGAATAATGGAAGCAATAGAATAGTCTGGGTTGGAAGGGACCTTAAAGATCACCTAGTTCCAACCCCCCTGCTGTGGATAGGGATACCTTTCACTAGATCAGATTTCTCAGACCTCCATCCAGCTTGACCTTGAACACCTCCAGGAATGTGGCAGGGCATCCACAGATTCTCTGGGCTACTTCTTCCAGTGCCTCACCACCCTTACAGGAAGGAATTTTTGCATTCTTCCAAGCCTGGATGGCACTTGGTTTGCAGAGACATCCCATGTAGATACGAGTCCATAAAATGGTGGTTATAGCCTGGGCTGCTCTGAGGTAACTCTGGATCCAGAGATGATGTACATACAAATATGGTTAGTCCAAGGTAGATATAATTTATAGTGCCTGAAATACTTGGTTTCTGGAGTGAAAGAAATATTGTCCTTAATGTGCTGCTGGGTTCAGAATCATAATTTAATGGCACTCTTGTTTTGCAGAGATACAATCTTAGATGTTCTCTAAATATCTACTAACTCCTGGGGACCCTGTGTCATAAAGAAGTGGGAACAGAGGACAATCTCATTTGTCTGAGAGGCAGATCAGTTCTTGGACTGGCAGGGGACTGCAACTGCAGTGAATCTTTGCCTGCAGAGAGGGAGCACCTAGGTTTTTCACCTGTAACAAGTGAATGTAAAAGCAGGGCATTTTGCACAAGTTGAAAACAGTGCTTTGAATCCATCCTAAGTACAATGCAGATGAGAGGCGGATGCAGTGGGTACAGCATGGTTGAGAAGCAGTGCACCTATGATTGTGGCATTGGATACAGAAATCATTTATGTTGCACTGCATTTTGCAATCCAGTATTAGGTCAGACCAAACACTGCTTCCTTTCTGGTGCAGTAGACATGCTCAAGCTACTCCAAAGAATATTGATCCAAATATTCTGGGTATGTCATATCTGAAAGGCATAAAAAATTCATACTGCTTTGCCTTGGCAATAGCCATTTGAAAATGCTGAGACTGTGTTTAATTGTAAGGCTACTGCCCTTCATGCTCTCCTGGTTAGATTGTTCAAACCATGTCTGAATATTTGATGGCTGGACCATAACATACAGTAAGTTATTATTTAATATTGAATTACACCTATGTGACATGAGTGAAGATTGCAAGTAAGTGCTGCTGCTGTTAACCCCCCAAAAATGAGGTCAGTTATTCATGTATCTTCCTTAAAAGGCTTGTCTCTGAAACAACTTCATAGTTGATTGGTGAATGATAAACAAATAAGCAAATTGAATCTACAGAATAGCACCTCACTGGCTATTCTTAACCTTTTTTTTAATGTCAATACTATTCTAAAGAATATAAAATAGTAAAGGGGAAAAATAAGATAAGAATACAGGTTACTCTTTGGGCAAGTATCCCCAGGTGCTTAAAGAACAAGTGAAGAGGTCCAGTTTATTCCAGAGGCAATGCAGTTGCTGGAATTCGACTGTTTGACAAAGATGGAACATCTGAAGACTTTCTTTGGTGAAAACTCCCGTTGAAGCAGACAATGTATGGGACAGGGTTTACTGAGACTTATTTATTACCTAAATCACATGCCTTGCATTATTGTTTCTGCTTTTAAGAGCTTTCTTCTAAACGAACATATATAGTTTTCCAAGAAGTCTTTTCTTCCCAGTAAGTGTCTAAACATCACCTAAGTATGGACTCATTACCTTTATCTAGGGAAAAGTAGATCTCTGGAGGGACTATTTCAACTCCTACTAAAATATGCAGCTAAGAATAACTGATCTCCAAAGGTGTAATTCCTCATCACAGGCTTTAGAAGAAACCTGAGGTGATTTATGACTTATATTTATTTGTCTTTTGAGATAAGACCATTGGTATGTTTTCATTTAAGATTTCTCTGCATATGAAGGGAAAAATAGTTGAAGTGTAATAGTAGGTTTGATTCTGTATCTCTAAAATTCTGTGATCAACTATTAGATACACAAACAGTCCTAAATAATGGAAGAAGTAACGACTCTATTTTTATTCTAGGAAATGGTTATTGAGATAAGAATGAACAAATCTGTTTTATTTTGTTTTAGACTGTTCTGTGAGGGAGCATTTTTCTGTGATTAAATTCTGGTATGTTTCTAAGCAAAAAGACTATTATGTTTTTATGACAGATTTATCCATGAATAGATAAACCACTATTTTTCCTTCCATACATTGTATGTTCTTTTAAATATGTAGCAAGATGTTTAGCATTCTAGTAATAAACATCTTTGATTTGGAAAGTTGTGATAGATTCCAAGGATGTGGACTGGGATTATCTACAGTGGTGAAAAGGAGGGCTGCATTTTTTTTTTGTCAAAGATTACAGACCTTTGTGTTGGACAAAGTTTTTGGAAGCAAACACTGTAACTAAATTAAGAAACCATACATATATTTAATTTTAATACTATGAGCCATTAAGGTATTTCAGAGAGACATCCAAAGTTACTTGTCTATATTGAAAATCAAATCTAAATAGACCAAATCTGAAGACATCTAGCTGAAATACACATACACATCTCTGATATGTAGTTCACTTGTAAAATACATGTTATCATATATAACCTATAATTCTTAGAGGTTCTTAAAGGTTTTGCATCTACTTTTCCCCCCAGATTCATTGCTTTTTTGCATGTGAACCCACAGGGGATTCCTTGGAATAATTTTGAATACTTCTATTTTATTCCAATATTACTGTTTTAAAGTGCTCTTCATTTATTAGTGTTATGAACTTCTGTCGCCCTTTTCAAACCATTTTTGTTTACTTTATTATAAAACCTACTTTCTTAGTTAAGCATCAAATATCTATGACAGAAAAAAATTAAATGCTTTATAATTACAGTCCAGAGCTTAAGCAGTAATGAGACCGTTACTCTGAAATTGAGCTCTGCTTTGTTTTTCTTCCTTTTCTTTCACTGTCAAATCTTATTGGAGTCAGAACTTTCTAAATGCTGGTCTACAACCCTATTTTATACTGATTTAAAATTACATATTGCATTCTATGGTGCTAATCCAATTTTACAGTCTTATGCTTTTTATAGGAGCAAGTGACTGTGATTTAGGTTAAAGTGCATTAAAATTCTGATTATGTCGAAAGTTGTGACAGATCAGGTAAGGACATGAAAAGAGAATTCTTCAGGGCAGAAAGGACAGTGCTATCTGATGTAAGTGAACCAGATACATAACAAATATTTAATGTTCTTTTTTAATAGAAGAACATCACAGCTGTATAAGAACACTTTTGACTAGAAGCCCTCCATAAAAAGCAGTCCCATATGACTTCTTGGATTTCAGAAGTCTAGAGTATGAGAAGTGATAGTTCCCCTCTACAACCAGAAGTAAATTATTTCCAAAATAAATAATTCAAATCTTATATGTATGAAATGGAAAGACAAGAGTTCAAATCAATTGGCAGCAAGTTTTTTCAGCATCAAAACTGGTAAATCAAGTAAACCAATTACAAATTCTGTATTGGTAAGGACATTTTCTTTTGATCTGTTTGTTCTGTATACATGCATAAGTCCTCTGAGCAAGAACTGTCTATTTCTGTAGGTACCCAACTCAGTGCATCTTTAAACTTATGCTTTTACAGAAATAGTGTTCTTTGAACACCTGTTTTGAAGACAAATTTTGGATTAGTAGCTTTTCTTGATTATATTTTAGAGTAAGCTTTGCTTCCGGAAATTTCTTGGATAATGTTTTAATAGATAAAAACAAGGTTTCCACCTTGCATTTGAACAGCTGCAAAAAATGTGCACCAACTTTTTGCAGTCTTAGATTGTTCCTTCTTCTATTGCCAGATGAATATTAATGTTCAATACTTTAATTGTCACTGGAATACTACTTTATTTTAGTGATACATATGCTACATGAATAGAAGCATCCACTTTTTTATGTATGGGCACCTTGGTATGTCCTAGAAATGCAGTAGAATAGTATCTTTCCTCAATTATTGTCCTGACTCCACCCCTATGAATGAAGGCATATTTCTGATCTTTTTAGAATTCTTCCTGTTTCAATCAGCTCAGGAAACACATCTTACCACTCCCTCCCTCAAGATAAGTGACCTAGGGACATTTTACTGTTCAGTCGTTCATCTGTCTGAGAGGAACTAAAGCTGCTAGACACAACAGAGTGGGAGGAATTCTGATGCTGTTGAAGTGATTTCCCATGTTTTTCTACAGTTGGAAGCTCATTTTTTCCCAGACAGACCACAGGCAGCAGTCAGGGGTTTATGTAAATTCATTTCAAGCATTGGGTTTTTTTTGGTAGCACATTGTCATTGTCAGTTTTTTGCCTTTTCTGATACTAAGTAACTTGAAATTCTCATGCTAATTCTTTAACTGGGTGGGTAGTTTTGAGTCTGCTTTTTCTTTAGGTTCCCACAAACAAATGTCCTTTATGCTTTATTAGTTTCTTTCTGGGAACTGTGCTGATGAAATGAGTTAGAAGTGTGTTGCATGTTAGCATTGCCATCACGTACAAGTTCATTAGTGTGTTTTATCCACCATGTGCATTGATCCAGGACCACCCTGCAGTACCACAGTTGTTGCTGTTAAAATTAATTCATGGTTTGTAGAAGGGAACATGGCAAACTGTAGAAACATGGCAGGTTTGAAAGGACTGGCCTGAAATAAATAGTAATAAGGAAATAACCTTAGCAATCCAGAGGACAGGAAAAAAGAAAAAAGGTAAGTTTTGCAAAATTTATGAATTCCTGTTCAAAGCCAAACTAAAGTTTAAGAGTTTCTAGAGCATTTTGCTGGTTTCAGTGTGGATAAAACATCGTCACTAAAAATTATGCTCCTGGAGGGCCAAAACGCATGGTGACCAGGCTAGGGATCTGTGTGAGATTATATTCCTGGTCAATCTACCTGATGAAAAGATTACATCTTATTATCATTCATGTCATGTTCATACTTTGCTTATTCTCTTAGTCCCGTATTTCAAGAATATTGGGAGAAAATTCTCTCCTTCAATCAAGATGTGTCTGAAGAACAAAATCTGCTGCTCCTGAAGTTTCTGAGTAAAAAGCATTAGAATTCTGCAAAACTGTATTTCTGCAATGAAAAATGGTTGGTTGAAAGCTCTCTGTCTCATAAAGTCATTGCTTCAGAACTGCATGGAAAAATAAATTGAACTGTCATTACAGAATTCTGTTTTGAATTAATTAAACAAAGCATATATGTACATAGTGTCTGCCCCATTCATTTTGTGAGAACCCAAGTCTGATATTAAAAGAAGCTGAACATTCACATTTTATAAGTAAATAAATTGCAGATGACACTATATCTGAACAGCTTATGTGAAGAAAGTCTACAAAGTACCTGTGTGTAAGCTGGCACTTGAGCTGTTTGGTTCTTACTTGCATTTTGTTTCACTTTACCTTCTTATTTTAATAACATTTCTTCCTTCACTAGGAATCATAGAATATCCTGATTTCAAGTGTCATCAAAGTCCAGCTCTAGGTCTTACCCAGAATTGCCCCAGGATTTCCACCATGTACCTCAAAGGATTGTCTAGGTGCTTCTTGAACTCTTGTCAGGCTTGGTGCTGTGACCAGGATCTATTCATTTGAAAATAAATTTGTGTTATATTTTAAAGAGGAATTAAAAATGTTTTATTAAAAATAAAATTAAATGTAAATTAATCCAATTTCAGTTTTTATGTTTTGTTATAAGCCCAAGGACGTGTCACAAGCATGTCTAAGAATTTAGACAAGAATTATGTCAAGGACACCCACATGCTAGCATAAGCACACCCTGTTAAGTAATTAACTATTATTATGCAGAAGGTTGATTCTTTGTATGTTCTTGGTATTTTGGGGTATTGTGAGGTCTATCATATTTATTATAGTGGTTGATTCTTACTATTATATTCAGCAGAAGAAAATATGGAAACTATTCATTAAAAAGGCATTCCATTTGTTATATTATGCAGAGACAATTTGCACAAGTGTTGATCACGTAATTTTGACACAGAATGAAGAAGGCTTCTGCTATGCTCTTCATCTATGAAGGAATCCTGAGAACACATGGTCCCACCTTGCCTTATAGGAGAGTCCAACCTCAGAACCAGACAGATTTTATTTATGCTCTTCAACAATGTTCATCTTCTTGAGATGCCTCTCCTACACCATTCACAGTACTCGTTATGTGCATGCATGCAGTTAGGCAAACTAAAACTGTGAAGGTTTTAGTTAAATGTTGAAGTCTTGGGAAACTAATTTCATTTTTTTTTCTTCAGACACCAAAGGCAATGGAAAACTAAAAAAAACATTTCGGCCGTGTGTAACACTGTAGGTAACTTAAAGATGCTCACCTAAAGTTGTTAGCATTACAGTTAACACATACTGTGAGTGAAACCATTTTTGTTAGTATTAAGATGTGGTTTAACTGGTCCCTAAGTTTTCTTCTTTTATCATCTTACTGCAATTCTCACACTTAAAAAAGAAGAATACACTCTATGACTTTGAAATCCAAATGATCTCAAACATTTGGAAAATAATTGCTTGGAAAATTTCCATCTGATTTGAAAAACATACTTCTTCTGAAATGATATTTGTTATTCAATACAGAAAAAAGTTTGGGTTTTGGTTTTTTTCGTGCAAAGAAATGCATTAGCACTAGTACAGAACAGTCTTCTAGGAAACCAAAATATTTTCATGAACCACACATACAAGATTATAGAACATACCTTTATAATATTAAATTTATGAAGGATTTTCTCAAGAGACGTGCATATGTAAATAAAAAAACTCTGTGAGTAGCACACAGAAAAGACTGGCAAAAATTATATTTAGCATTCAATTCTTAGTAAAAGTGGAATTTCCTAGGATGATAACTACTGACATAATACATGACAGTCCATTTACACCTTGGCATTCATGATATCTTCCTTATAGTTTATCATACAATATAATTCAAAAGTGCTAAATATATTTATATATATATAAACTAATTTAAATCTAGTCATGGAGATTAGGAAAACAAACACAGGCTTTGTCTTTCATAGGAAATTTGGCAATAGAAGCTATAACTCAAATGAAAATCGCTATTTCATTCAAGAATATCAAAGAGCTCTTTAGGCCACAGAAATTAGAGATATTAAACCTAAATCATTGCCTAGGTTATTGCAATGCAAATTCACTTCTGGGCACATTTTTAAATGGCATACAGTATTTCCTCCAAACTGTATTAGATAAAGTCATGGACTATTAAACTGTTGTCATTCAGCTCATTTTGATGAAAAAGCAATTACTTATGGCAGATTAATGCAAAGACTGGCCATAATCACAGTAGGTTAGGTTGAGAGTTTATTAGAAAAACACAAGCCATTTAAATTAACCCAAATGACCAGCATGTCAGTTCAAAAGAAACATGTGCTTTAATTTGTTAAACTGTAACCTTTGCTATATTAGAAAAATACTTTGACACAAACACTTTACAAATGTCAGCAGAAAATCCATACTCCATTTCTTCACATTGGTTTTGTGACACAGTGTTTGCTGATATTCGTCAAGGGATAAGTTACGATTGATTTCCTTCCACCCTTACTCTTTTCTCTTGTATTATGGGGAATTAAAGGGCAAAAATGACCTGCTTTTTTTTTTTTTTTTTTTTTTTTCCCCAGGCTATTCACATGGATATGCTACCATAGGTAAACTTAACTGCTGCCTGGAACGTAAAGGTCAACAGAATCTCTCAAAAAAGCTTTCAACAGTAACAATTAGAGAAGGCCAGAGCATCTCAAGACTGAAGAGTAAAAGTAATGAAGAAAACAGGAGAACGCATCTGAAAATAACTTGATTTAAAGAATCGTTACTATTTCTTGCTTTAGGATAGATTCTATTAGTTTTCCTAACTCCTTCCATCTGTCCCTCTCAAAAACCCCTATCAGCATATGATTTAACGATTTTGTTTATAAACTGGAGTTTTGTTTCAATTGAAAAAAATATTCTCCTTTTGTTAATGTATTTTGAATTGGATGAGAAGGTATGACAAAGACACTTTGGGAAAACTCTTAAAGCTAGATCCTATGAATAACCCAAGCATAGGAGTTGCTACATTTCTACTTCTATACTTTCAAATATGAAAGTATATTTTCAAAGCTGAGCATGAGCTGTTACTTCACCTGACCAATAAACACATATATAACACATACATATTATGACCCATCACAGAGGAGGACTAAGTAAGTTCTTGTTAATAGGCCCCTTGGGGCAGATTAGAGTGAAGCAACACTGAATGACTGGTGTATATATAGATATATATACTGAGTTTATTTTATGGCAATTTAGTTGCAATGGAAAGGAGCTCTATAACCATTTTGGTAATTATCTATAGCAATATAGTAATACGAAAGTATAAAAAATACCTCTTAAGAAAATATATAAGGAAAAGAAAAAAAAAGAAGAGATAAGAGTTGATAGGGGAGACAAGAGAGATCACTGCTCACTGATGGTTGCAATTTTGATGTCCGTTTTTTGAAGTGTTGGTCATAGTCTTGGATCCCTCACAGGTTTGGGAAGCACATGAAAAAATGGTTTAGTGGGTAATATATGCTCGGATTTAGGAATTCCCAGGTGTCTTCCCTAGGAGGGAATTTTACACTGTCTCATGCAACACTTTGGGTCATGCATGGCCCTCTGGTAGAAGGCCTCAGAAATGAGTCTGGGGGCACTTTAGAAGTCTTTGATGGTTCATGACCCCTTTTAAGACATGACCACTGTTTCTTTTGCTGGTGTAGCTGAGTCAGTTATGCCTTATGAAAAGGGATGGATACCTTAAGGCCTACATGTGAATATCCCCATTCGTCCCCCAGGGGTGAGGGTGGAGTTTCCACCTGAGCCTCATCGGGAGGAAGTATATTGGAATGACAAAAACCATAATCTTCTACTTATCAGCCTTTTCCCTTATCAGACTCAAAACCCAGCCTGATGCTAAGTAAAGGTCAATTTGTCTTGGTCATCCTCTGGCAACAGGTGGCTATTCTTATGCAGATCAGAGATCACCCCCACACTCCCAACCCTCCTCCACTTCAGTTGTGGGGTGAAAACGTGGCCTGAGAAAAGCACCTGCTGCTTTTTTGTTTGACTCATGAACTTTTTAAGATTTCAGTCTCTCACAGAAAATATTTAAATACATGTATGCATACATATTGTATGCATATGTATATGTTTATGCATCTTTACATGCACACCTTAGGTGGATTATTGTGCTACCTAAGAACTGTTTTACTTGGAGAAAGCTTTTAAGAAACTACAAATGGTTTAGTTGACCCTATATCAAGATAGTGCAATGAAGAAAATTGCTGTTTTTCACAACAAAGCCGTGTATTTAATGTGAATGTGGGTCTTACATATTTACTTTTATATAGTCCTTTAGTCTTCAAGAAGCAGTGTAGTCAAAATGAGTACTCAGAGAATATATCTCAACATAGACACTCCCAGACTTAGCAAAGTTTTATCTGTTCAAATGGTATTATACTTTATTAATCCAGGACAATTTTTGGAATGTTTACATAGATGTCATGCCTCAAGAATATTTTCCTTTCCTCTATTAAAAAGAATGGGCACTCTTAGCAACAGATGAGGTAGATGGAGATACAAGCTTTTCGTACAAACATTAAAGGAATAAAAATGGATTTTTTAAAAAAAATATACTAATGAGTTAATGCTGTATATATATCTATACTAACTAATGAGGATGAGGAAGCAGATTTTTCAGAAGGTAGTTATGATGAGATGTGTTATGTTCTGCAGCATTTAAGGGGAAAGGTGGAAATGATTTGTCATTTCTAAAAGTTGCCTGAAATTAATAGCAGACGTTCTACACTGGTTTTTTCTGACATATGAACCTCATGTTAATATGTATGGGCCTTACTGATTTTAGAGAAAGCTGTCATAAATTGCATCTTTGTGTGTGATTTAACAAATGATTTGACTGTGTAAAGCATGGTTCACAATTAGGAAACAAAATTTAAAAATTTCTTTCTGCTGATTTACGCGTACTCAAAGGAATGTAGCCTCTAAAGCCATCTGTGATGGGACAAACCAAAGAGATTCCCACTTCTTGCATGGAATACTTTCTCTATATTGGAATAAAAGGAAGAAAATATAATGTAATGGATGCAGTTTGTAAAGAGTTTAGAGATCATCATAGACAGTACACTGGTCCAGGTGAATATTGCACAATTAAATTCACCTGGCTTCTGTTAAAAAAATATGATTCATCAGTTTTCAAAATCATAAAGATGATAACATTTTATTTGAGACATTGAAATTCTGCATTTTGTCTTTTTGAATGTCATTACTCTCAATGCAAAGTGACAAGAAACTCAACAAAATGAAGAAATCTTCACTGAAAAGAAAGAAAAAGATTGTTTCTTTCCTTGCAATAGAAAATGACATAAGAAGTTCCAATGCTCTTTTCAAGAGAGCAGTGGACCTTTGTGAAAGTTTCCTTTGGTTGAAAGACCAAATAGCTTAAGTATTTTTTTCCTAGGATGTATATTACCATATTGCTTAATAGATGTCAGTGATAT
>JANRGV010000062.1:69875600-69938292 GCA_024734035.1 Alethe castanea
ACATTTTTGATTAAGCTCCTGTTGAACTTTAGGCTGAATTAATCAACAGTCTGTACAATTAAAATTTTAGATTATTTAAGAAGTCTTCAAAAGCACAGACATTATAATATGAGATAATTATTGTCGTTGTTATGAAAGAGTCTGCTATATCCACTGGGAATGTTCATCAGCATCCTGTAATCAGCAGCTACAGAGAATGCTTAATTGCAGTTACTTAGGTGACATGTTGATGCAGTAGTAGTGGTAGTGAAAGCAGAAAAGCTGTATGGTAGTCATGTGAGAGGATATTAAAAGGAATGTACATCAATATAGAAAGCCTGTGGCTGTTTATACTAGTTTATCTTACTGCTAAATTACTGTGCTCAGCATAAAAGACCATTTGGTTTACATTTTTTCCTATCTTTGATATTTATTCAAAGGAGAAAATATTGCGCTGTATTGATTGTCCAGAGTTAAATGTTCATGGTCTATCTAAACAGTTTTAATGGACAAACTATACAAAAGTAAATAAGTATAAATATGGATAATTCTTGCAACTTTAAAGCTATTTTTAACCTAATTTTTCTGACTAGATTTGGTGATAAAACTGGTCTGTAAGAAATTTTGAACGCACATTTTTGTACATTCATGAATGTTATGTGGTTAAATTCATATAGATCAGTGAACATCATTGCTTTGGGTTATTACTTAATTCCTCCTGGACTTGTGATGTTTTAAGAATTAGGCTCATCAGACAGTACTAAGTTTGGCTTCAACTTAGAAAATTCTGAAAATGTAAATATTGCATCCATAACTCAGCAAAATTGTTTATATCCCACTTTTCATGTAACAAAAATAAATTTCTACTCTGATAAATACCAATATCTTGCTATCAGATTTGGGCTCCATATGAAATCAGTGTTAAATATACACAATCTAAGAATATTTTATCTTTTTATATACTTTTCACAATCTCATTTCACTATTAATTTTAATAATGTATACCTTCAATTTTATAATAAACTGTATATGTAATTTAAAAGGAACTGGCAACTTGTGAGGTTATTGCCTCCAGTGCTCTAGGCACTAAAGTCCGTCGGATAGTTCTCCAGAAAAGCAAGCAGCTAATAGTTGCTAAAAGGCTGTTTATTGCAGAACCACATCAGTCTCCAAGGCACCATCACAGACATCGAAGTCCATGCTAAGTTAAAGTCCCAAGTTAGAGCAGAGGCCATCCCCGATGGTCCCGGTGAAGCCGGAATCGGTGCAGCAGCTCCTGTCTTCTCCTCTGGTGTTGCACGGCTGTAAAAGCAATGGCAGGAAGCAGGGGGGGCTAAAAAGCAAAGGCATAAAGCACCAACTTTCCCCATACTAACACTTATACAGGGTTTTCCCCACAAGCTAAGATGCAAACTTGGACCACTACTCATTAACCTATTAGGATTCTAGTTTCTTAGCTCACCAAGTTATGTATAGAACTATGCATACAATCTATCTTGTTCCATCTAAGAAATGTAAGCAATATTCTTACCGTTACTCTGTTATGTCTAAGTCCTGTCTACAACTACAGACCTGGAGCCTCTAGTGAAAATATCAATGTGTTTATGACCTTCATTGGAACACTCTGCTACTGTGATATCTGAGGCCTTTCACTTACTAAAAATACTGCAGCTTCCATTAAACCTTACTGACTTAGTTCTACTTTATGTGTAAATGGCTTAATATAGTTTAATCCATCCAAAGGCTTTAGCTCAATCTCTGCACCTTGATTCCTCCTTGAGGGATTCTGAGAATCCCCTAACTCACTGACTCCAACAGCAACTAAATGTGAAATTTCCTTATAGCCATAAATATTAAACTATTGATTCACCAGCATGATATTATGTGTGTATTATGTGACATTTTGCAAGAATTCAAAAAATTATTGATGTTAAAGTTGAAAAGCTGTGAATGCCATGACCCTCAAGTGCTTTATTTTGAACAAAATGTAGATAATTTGTGAGAAACCTACAGAAATATTAAGCTTTTTCTGTGCAGTTTCCTTAAATCATAAAGGTTTCCATTTCATGCAAAGCAGATTATGTTTTTCTATATTTACATATTCAACTCAGTCTCTAGGAGAACTTTCTCCACTTTCATATGATTAACTTTATGAAGGTCTTAATCTGCCATCTGCATGCAGACTATCTGAACATCTGAAACGGAGAATGCAAAGTGACATTTTCTCAAAAGGTACTAATTGCATGCAACATATTGCAGGAGAAACAGGGAAAGCTTCAACCTCTCCCTGCCATTTTGAGTATCTAAGGAACTATAATTAGAAACTAAGTACCTGAGTAGTTTAATAATTTTGACTGATCAGAACCTTTAACTCTAGTCTTTACCTCTAGATTTAATTTTTTTTCATTGATATAAAAATATATAGTGGCTTATTGATTTTACATTGCGGTTCAAATTCAAATTTGTCTTATCTAAAATTAAAATTATTCTTCCTGTATAAGCTATTAATGCATAAAAGAATGGGAAAGTCAGAGAGAGCAGGGAATATATTTCTTTGCTCTGTGTGTTCATTCCTTATGCTGAAGAAAAAAACTTTAGGACAAGGATTGAACAATGAAGGTAGGGTTCATGTGTGTAGTGATAGATATGTTTTGTTTCTCTGTCTAAATTGAGAGAGAAAGCTGCTCCATACATCTCAGAATCACTTAATCACAAGATGGCTGTGGTTGGAAGGGACCTTTAGAGGCCATCTGGACCAACCACTTGCTCAAGAAGGATCACCTGGAGTTAGTTTCCTAGGATCTTGTCCAGGTGGCTTTTGAATAACTCCAAGGACTGAGCCTCCACAACCTTCCTGAGCAGCCTATTGTAGTGTTCAGTCACCTTCACAATAAAAAAAAAAGTGTCTCCTGATGTTCAGAGAGAACCTCCTATATCAATTTTTGCCCTTTTCCTCTTGCCCTGTCACAGGATATTTCTGAAAAGATCCTGGCTCTGTCCTCTTTGCACACTCCCTTCAGTCATCTATACATTGGTGATACCCCCCAAGGGCTTTCTCTTCTCTAAGCTGAACAGTCCCAATACTCCCAGCCTTTCCTCATAGGTGAGATGCTCCTGTCCCTTAATTATCTTTATGTCCTTTCATTGAATTCTCTCTACTGTGTCCATGTCTGTTTTGTACTGGGGAGCCCAGAACCAGATGCAGGATCATCTCCCTTGGCATACTGGCAGCACTTCTAATGGAGCCCAGGACACTATTAGGCTCCTGTGCTGCAAGGACACACTGGTAGCTCATGCTCCACTTGGTACCTACGAGGATCCACTAGGGTCCTCTTCTGACAGGTGGGTGGCCTCCAGCATGAATTGCTTCATGGTGGTTTTTCTCCTCGTTAAAGGGTTTTTTTTTACTTTTCTTTGTGAATTTCATGAGCTACCTTCCTATCTGCTAATTTCTCCAGCCTTTTGAGGACCCTCTGGACAGCAGCACAGCTCTCTGGCAAATTATTGATGCTTCTCGGTTTTGGGTCATTAGCACACTTGAGGCTACACTGTGCCTTCCCATCCCCACCCTTAAAGATGTTTAAACAGGATTTCACCCACTATTGGCCCCTGGGTACACCACTAGTTATTGGCTTCCAACTAGGCTCTGTGTCACTGATTACCACCCATTTTTTGATGATTTTGTAATCCCTTTTTGTCACATTACCAATGACCTTTTCTTAGGGACCCTGCATGTCACTCCCTCACAAGACTGCTGATTGGTCTGTCCTGTTTCCATCATTCTTAGTTTAAATACCTGATGATGATAGAACCCAAAACCTCACAGACAGACTTGTCCTATTAATGTTCTTCTGGCACCCTTTATTGTTGATATCAGGGTTGAGGAAAACACCATCTGAGCCTTCAGACCCTTGACTACTAGCCCCAGAGCTCTGGTAGCATCTTTTTTTGTCCACATTTTCTTTGTCAGTATCCTTGGTCAGTGCCCACATGGAGTAAGAATAGGGTAAAATAGGCAAAGAAATGAACCTAGGCAGGCAAAAAAAAGCCTTCAGGTGTTTGACTAGGTTGACAAATGGGTGCCTCTGTCCCTTGCAGCAGGGAGTTACATGCATGACTTCTCTTCAAATTCTTTGTGGTGACACTTGAGAAGATAGATAAGTATACAAAATAAATGAAAATATTCTTGTCTTAAACATTACTTTTGTGTTCTGTTATTTCATTTTCACAGTGTATTATGACTGCTTTTAGGGAGTTGCAGTGATACAGGAAGTATACTAAACATTTAAGAACAAATATACTAGTCCTTTGTCTCTGTGGGCTCTCTGACTATGGCATCAATGCTGCTGAAGGGTCAGAGTAGTAAAGAATTGTTCTGAGGAGACTCTGTCTAAATGTGTGTATAAGAGAATAAAAGCACCAGAAAAAAGCTGTAACTTTCTCCTTGTGTGGTACATTTATTTCTAAGACAGTATGATTTTGCTGCCCGGTTGGTTAAAGGTAGAGATCACTGCCAAGAAATGTGAACCATTGTTCATTTTTCCACTTGCGATGAGCATTTAAATCCACAATTCCCTTTACCCACCTGGATATGGAACATCCTTCTAGGAGAATATAACAATAGAAAGGGAGTCTAACAATGTGACTGGTCAGGGGGAGAAAACCACTTCACTCTTTTTTTTTTTTTTTTCCCCCAGTGTTGTTTCTCAATTTGTTGCAAGCAGGAGGAAGCATTGTCTCAACACTGCCATGGAAACTAGGGAAGGCAAGTTTGTTCATTAACTTTAGAAGTTGTGCATCACATAGGTGCAGGTATTTGGTGAAAAAGAACCCAAATTGCAATGAAGTTTTAGACCATACAGAGGACCTTTTCCTTCTACACCAGTATGCATCCAGGAGACTTCCATTCAGACCAGAAAAAAATCAGCAAGTTCTATCAAAGTCAGGCAAAACTATAGACCATTCAGATTACATACTCAGGTGGAAATATCTAAATATCAGTACTGGGTTAAAGGACATTTTTGGAGCCTCGTGCTGTTAAAACCAAAAGAGGATCACAGGAGTACAGGAAACCCCTCTATGCCGTCATTAAAGATTTCAGAAAGGTTGTGTTAACCTAAGTTTTATTCAGCTGCCAATTATTCCTTCTATTATAGCTAGTGATGATATTCAACATGCACTTTTTTTCCTATCTTTATGCTTTTATTCCATAGTGAGGATAACTGATAAATTTTCTTCTGTGTTACTTTAAATGGTTGTGCAATTGTAGTTTTATAAATACAGGGCCAATAGAGACTATTCAAAAGCTTTGGCTGAATGATATTTTTTATTATAAGTTTTCCAGAAAGCATGTAAAGACTTGGAGAAATGAGAGCCTCCCTCTTCCTTTGGCAGTCTTTTGCAATGGCTAACGGGAAATTCTGTATTGTACCTTCTGTCTCCACCACAGCTGAATGTTTGCCCAGAGCCTTTTGAGCCTTCTTTCTAGCAGTTTCCAAACTACTTTGCTGTTTACTATGTTTCTGCAGATTTTCTTTCAGTGAAAAATACATAATGTAATCATAATGTTAAATTGAATCTCTGAGACTTCTCATCACCACTTTTATCATCTTTCTACAGATATTACTTAGTTGGGTCTGAAAATGAAAAAAGCCAAATCTACAATGATCAATGCAGAATAAATAAAATATAGTGATCTATCAAGCACTTTTTTAAGGAGAAGCATCACTTGTATAAAATATAATTAAAATATAATGGACTCCAGATGCTACACAATCATAATGTGTTTACTTTCAAAACAGAAGACAATCAGACCGAGGATGAATCCTTTTTAAATGTCTTTATTTCTCCTTTGAAAAATTACTTTGGTAGATATAAACAGCTTGTTGAAGGATGTTAGTCATAGTTGCTTATTCTACCAGCTGTTGACTCAGTGTATCCAGAGTGGTTTGTACATCAAATCCAATGTGTTTCTGAGCTAATCAAATGTCTGATAATATGTAAACAAGTTGATACTTGATTATGATTTTTGATTACCTAATGTCATAATGTTGTAATTTCACATTTTCCAATACTGAGGCTGGATATTTTACTCTGTATTAAGGAACAGGTATTCCCTCAAATTCTTCCAAAGTAGGCTTTCAGATTTGTATTTGTGTTTAGGTTCAGATATATTGCTTCTTCTCCAGAGTCATAAATAATGACTGTTGTCAAACCATATAAATTTTTGCTGTAGTTCCCATTAGGTATTTTGTATGGTAGTCAGATGTTCTGAGACAGCACTATGTACATATTTTAGTAGATTCCCCTGTATATACACACTACAAACATACAACTATTTTTGTAGTTTTCTTAATTCTTTCTCTGTAGCCATGATTCAGTAGAAAAAAAAAAAAAGAAGATATATATGGACACAAAAGCAGTGGAACTCTGTGGAATTTTAGTAACTCTGCCTACATGGAAGAGGCTTAATCAAATTGTGAAATATAAATTATTTTTTATAATCCTTTATTCTGTTTTCATTCTGCCTCACAGATATGATCAAGGTGACTCAGTAATTACGAAGATGTTTATTATATTACCATTTCTTCTGACTCATTTTGATTCTACTTTTCAGCCCAAGGGAGACTTTTTAGATGTCTGTCAGCTGAGAGGCAGAATTTGATGCTCACCTCTTTACTCTGAAGAGAGAGTTTTTGAGTGAGGACCAGCAAACAAAATACCACAAATCCTACCCTGTACTTTCCAAACTTCAGCTGAACTTACAGTCACTGGCACATTTCTAACCCCAATCTCTTTTACTGTCTCTCTAAGGATATCATTAAAAGTACTGGATACTGTGTATAGAAAAGTAAAAAAGCATAAGATGTAGTTTGCAGCAGGCTGTATGCCTTATTTATATAATAAACCAAGTTCAATGATGTGTGATATGACATGGGTCTGAGAAAGCATCTGCAGTCACACAAATAATAAAAAGTAATTTAGACAGTGTTTTAAGAGTAGATGGAAAGCAGGTGACAACACTTCCTTACAGTTATCTGTACAATTCAGGCTATTAAAAGTTTTCAAAGAGACTCTGACTTTTTTATTAAGAAATATTCAGTAGAAGGTAATGACTAAATAACAGCTCCAGTCGAAAGAGAGGACTGATGACAGCAACAGGAATTTGCACAGAGGAACTTGTCAGCAGGTACATGACAGAAGTGTGTTAGTGAGCAGTAGTTTCAGTCCTTTCAGATACTACAGCATTAATTCAGAACCCAGGAATCCAAAGTTACTGAAGGATAATCTTTTCCCATTCGTTAGATTTAATTGTTAAAGGCATCCTGGTTAAACATGCTGGCCCTGTTGAAATCAGTGGTTCAACTCCCCGATACTTAGTCCACTAGGAAATTTGTTTTTATAATAAATGGGAAGCCCTTCTTTTTGAATTAAGAATTTGAAAAATTTGTTTGTACTTACCTTTGTGTAGCTGTATCCCAACTGGCTTTTAGATAAAACCGATAATTCACCATAAAAAAGTTAAAATCAGGTCAGTCATTGCGTAAAAATGCATATCAATGTAACTTGGAATGGAGAGAGTTAAATAAATATCTGTATCATTTTCTAAAACTTGTCATTAGTATTTTCCATAGAAGACAAAACCAGTAACACTAAGGTTAATGACCTTGTTAGATAAAAATTTAATTTGCAATAGTACTTGATGAATATGTTGATTTTCATGCCAAGCATGTCAAATAGAGTGAGATTAATCCAGTATTACTTTGGGCTTCTAGAATGTAAATCTCTTAACCTAAATTAGTTGTTTAGGCTGTCTCTGAAAACAACACTGAAAGATTTCAGGGGACAATTCACCTTTTCCTATGACAAATATATAGAAGAAAGGTAGTATTTTCTGGAGGTGCCTGTCTGTCTAGGTTATACCAAATTCTTGAAGACAAACTGACTACAGTTGTAACAATTTACTTAAATTTATCTAAAACTCTACTAAGTTTGAATGGCAAGGTTTTAGGAGCAGGGGGGCTATAGGGGTTGGCTTCTTTAAGAAAAGGCTAGAAGTTTGCTCCAACAGAGCCAACACCAGCCAGTTCCAAGATGGACCTGCTGCTGGCCAAGGTCAGGCCCCAGATGTAAGGAGGTAAAAACCTGTGCAACAGCAATTGCAGCCAGAGGAAAAAAGAGTGAGAATATGTGAGAGAAAGAGTTCTGCAGACACCAAGGTCAGTGAAGCAGGAGAGAGAGGAGGCGATCCAGGTGCTGGAGCAGAGATTCCCCGGCAGCCCTTGGTGCAGACGATGGTGAGGCAGGATGACCCCTTACAGCCCATAGAGGACCCCATGCCAAGGCAGGTGGACGCATGAAGAAGGCTGTGATCTGATGGGAAGCCTGTACTGGAGCAGACTTCTGGCAGGACCTGTGGACCAGTGGGAAGAGGAGCCCAAGCTGGAATAGGTTTGCTGACAAGACTTGTGACACAACAGAGGACACACACTGGAGCAGCCTGTTTCTGCAGGTCTGCAGCCATGGAAGGGACCCATGCTGCAGTAATTAAAGAAGAACTGCAGCCTGCAGGAAGGGCTTATATTGGAGAAGTACATAAACGGCTGTCTTCTGTGTGAGGGACCCCATGCTGGAGCAGTGTGAGGAGTCCCCTGCCTCAGAAGGAAAATATGGCAATGTGTGATGAACTGACCACAATCCCCATTCCCTATACTCCTGCACTGCTGGTGGGGAGCATAGGGAGAATTTGGGAGTGAAGTTAAACCCAGAGAGAAGGCAGGGCGACAGGAAAGGTGTTTTTAAGATTTGGTTTTATTTATCACTATTTAACTCTGATTTGGTAACAGATTAATGATATTTCCCTGACATTATCTTGACCCACGAGCCTTTTGTTATATTTCTGTCCCATGTCCAGCTGACGAGTGGAGAGAGGGAGCAGCTTGGGAGGACACCTGATGTACAGTCAAGGTCAATCATGCTGCAATAATGAATTTCTCATCCTTCACAGATTCTTCTAAAATATAGATATTTTCTGTACTGTTACATGGGCCTGTCAGGTGTGCATATACATTTGATACTGAGCGTGAAATGTGCCTGTAGGTTGGAACATCTGATTTTATAGATCAGGGTTACCAGAGTAAGCTCATGACAAGCTATTAATCTCTGAAAGACTCTTCAAATGCAGAGAGATACTTTCAGTGACGATTGTTACTCTTGGTTCAAAATCTTAGACAGAAAATAGGAGACTGTCAGACATCTAACAGATTTTGACTCTTTCCACAAGCAAAGTTACAGTAAATGTCCTGTATGATGCAGAAGGCTGGACTACTGAAATTACAATCATTGATATTTATAAGTCTCATGCTCAGTATGAGATTGTAGAAGAAAATTTTACAGGGACACCTCATCACAGCCTGTTAATACTTAGAAGGGGTTTATAAGAAAGATGAGGACTGACTTTTTCATAGAGCCTGTAGTGATAGGTCAATGGTTTAACGGCCTTAAACTGAAAGAACGTATATTCTGCCTAGATATAAAGAATATTATTTTTTATGATGAGGGGGGTGAGACACTGAAACAGGTTACCCAGAAAATTGATAGATGTCTCATCCCTGGGAACAGTCCAAGTCAAGTTGAACAGGCTCAGTTTAATCCGGTCTAGTTGAAAATGTGCTCACTTTAGGGATTTTGGACCATATGTTCTTTGAAAGTCCCTTTCAATCCAAAGGATCCTCTGATTCTGAGAGACATTCCCCTTTTAATATTTAATGCAATCTTCAAATCTGAGAAATTCTGGGAAAAGAAGGCTCATATTTAGTGTGGTAACTAGATATTACTACTATTAAAAGCTCAATCTCACCCTAGGTTGATCAGGATAAATAGCAAGAGTTGAATCTGTATTTCAGCTGGCTAATGATTGAGAATCTAAGACAGTTGTTACTGATATGAAGACAGAGGTACCCCTCCAGAAGGTGATTCATCTTGCATGTGCTGGACTGCTGGACTTTCAGCTCACTCCTAAATATCTAGCCATTGCCTGGAATGGATGCCATTATCCACTGTGCAGGGCATAGTTGTGATGGAATGGGCAACATAAGAAATAGTTTATTACTATGAGGAATGTTATCAATATTTTCTTATAACTTCAAAGAGAGAAGCTTTGGAATGGAACAGTCATTAATTTTTCTGTTTTCTTCACTGATGTTTGGAATGGTTTAAGTTGAAAAAGAAATATCCCAGAAGAGTAATTTTTGAAATATGCTTGCTCAAAATATAGTATTTGCTCTATCTTGTAAAATCCTGGGAGAAATTCATGTCTAGGAAAAAAGAGTCATTAACTTCTTTCATTTCTAAATGAGAATACAAGAAATATTGAATATAATACAAGAAATATCGAATACAATATTATACTACTTTGAACTAGAATCTTTTCAAAGGGGTACACCTCTCCAGAATTGTTCTCTATATTTACTAGCCCTTGTTTAGAAGGTTAATTTCATCCAAGTGTATGCTTTTATTTCGATGTCCTCATCTACAAAGAATGGAAACATTCAGATCAGGATTATTTGGTACATGGTGAATAAGATAGATTTTAGTCAGTAAGTGGAGAAAGGTGGAGAAAAGTGGAGAAAAGTGAGTGACAAAAGTTTAAAATCTTTGCATGGACTTTGTGTAGAGGAGCCAAGAAGATTTAGCTTTTAATAGAATGGTTGAAGCTTCAGTCGTTCAAAATAATGAAAACAAATATGAAAATATAATGAGACATGTACATGTAAACTTAGAAAGGACATCCTTTATTTTTAAACCAACCATATTGTCTTTTAGTCCAGCTAAGTAACAAACTAATTACTTAAAATCTAGCCATAGATTTGAGGTGCTTACAGTCAGAAAGTTTCACTGGGATTCACATTGGATCTGAGACATTTGGTTTTGATTTTTCTATATTATAGAACTATGGCCTCTTAAGTCCTTTTCAGGAGGATGTGAATTTCATATCAGCCCTGTGCCATATCTGCAGGTTTGTGATGATGCTGCATATCCAAGGATATCTCAGACAGCACCAGATATGTACCTTTAGGCATATTCATAATTTAAAATTCATGTTCTTGTTGTCAAGTGTTTAAAGTAAGTGCTGAATAGTTCATAGAATCCACAATACAACACAACTCCACTGGCTGACCATTAGGTGTTTACTGAAGAGGAATAGACTGTAAACTAAGAACAGGCAAATAGCACCCTTATATTAAATAGCACACATATTTGCATGTCTTGAACAGTATCTTGACTTTATAGATGCAGCTTCACTATCTGGAGAAGAAACACTGAACATGGTAAGGTGCAGTGGCAGAGAACATGAGATTTCACCATGCATAAGGCTAACTAGGAAGAGCATTCTAACTAGGAAAACGATTCTCTACCATTCTTATGGAGACCCTGCTTAGAGCAGTTTTAGTGTTAAGAGTGTTTTTGTTCATAAAAATAATCAAAACAAGAAATTTTTATATAATCTGATAAATTTGTCAGATGCTCTCAATTCGCAAGATTGTTTCCACTGAACTGTTAAAATAATCTATTGTAGCCTTTATGATAACAATATGTACCTATTTTTATGGTGTTTGAAAAATCAATATATTTGCTGATATAAGTGTTTAAAGGCTTACAGGCTAGATAATAGTTTAGAGCTTTTTATAAGTATATAACATACACTATACTGAATAATGGCTCTGTTTGGAATTATCCACCTTCTAAGTAAAACAGAATGCACCAAATTGATATTTTCAGGAAAAAGTCTAAGTCTGAAGTTTTGCCTAAAATTTTAGGAGAAAGAGACTTTCAGCCATTTAACAGAATTGTTCTTTAGTCCCATGGATTACTACTAGACACGTCTTTTCAGAATATTTAAATGTAATTGTATTCCTAACTGTAGGAAATCTTGAACTGGACCTGAAATTAAACCAAGGAATCAGAATAATCATATATAATACTTCTACTCTAACTTAACCAGAGTCTTTAACAAAAAATTGCCCTCATTGAAACAAACAATTATGAGGCTAGCCCTTTTGTTATTTTTTGTGGAAAACTTCACTGCAAAGTGTAGTTAACTTTGATCATGAGTTTGGACGGACAAGTTTAGGATGGATTTGTTTAAATTACTAAAAATATTAGGGTTTGTCCAAAGACAGAGAATGACAGTGCACATTCTTTGCAGCTACTGCAAATACTTTTATTTCATTCCTGTAAATAGTAGTTGTTTCATCATGGAAGAATTAAAAAATTCAAAAGAACAAGCAAACAAAACTAAACAAGCAAACAAAACCAAAAAACCTGAAACAAAACAAATCTGACCAAACAAACACAGTAAAATTTGAGCCAGCATAACTGGAGTAAAATTGTACAGACTAATATTAACATTATGAAGGACATAGTTTACTGAACTGAATGGTTAAAACTCAACTGAATTACTGCTTGATTTTAAAATGTAAGAAAGGAATATATTTATTTACATAATTTTCTAAATCAACACGGCCATGTATTACTACTAATGTTCCCTTGCTACTTTTATAACAGTAATTTCAATAATATATGGTCTTTAAAATTGCCTGAAAATAAATTGTAAACATTAAATGATAAACTATAATTCTACAAGGCATTCATTAATATGTAATTGAGTGACAAGTTAAGATTTAAAGAATGGCTAACATTTTTGGCAACCCAAAGTACTATATTAATTTATGGTTTAAGATAAGGTTTGCAAGCCATGCTATTTTAAGGGGAAAGTTTCCTTTTAATAAGATGCTAAGTTCTATACTATGACACTAACTTGAAATTTAAAGTTGGCATTTTCATTTAAATAAAGTATTACATCCAATTAAAAAGATTTATTTAATCAATATTGTTTTTTTTTAAATTCTGCTTAAAATCATATAGAAAAATGAGATTATTCTCTCTTTGCCATGGAAGAAAAGTTGTGACAGTGAGTTAAGAGTTCTCTTTATTTTTATGTTTATAACCAGGTTCATTTATTCTGATTTCATACTGGATTTCCATTAGGAGTGATTTCATGAATTCTTAATCTTCAGTTGCACCAGAGTGAATGAGAGCAACACAGTCGCAGAAACATGGTATTTGTTTAAATCACAGTGGGACATACATAATTCCAAAATTTTTCAAAAGTTTTCAAAATTTAAAATGGTAAATATAAATAAATGTAAAAAAATAATGGTTTTAAGCATATCATATATAAATAAAAATACATTAAAAGACATCATACATAAATAAATATCACCATCTTATTAAACAACACAATAAATTCATTATGATATATATTTGTAGATACAGTAATATATGTATTATATATAATATTTAAAACAATGTAAGACACAAATTATCAGTTATGGCTACCCTTATGTTATTCTACATCTTAGAAGATAATAATGGGAGTCATATGTCTAGGCTTGCACTTATATATATAATATATTCAGAACATATTAAAAAAAGATGACGAAAAAGTTTTGCTTGAACATTAAAAAGACTACTGAAACCTGTTACCTTCCACACATCCCGAAAGCCGTAAACAAAATATGATCCAGGTCAATCAAGTTTACAGCAGATATCTACTGAGACACTGCTTTTGGGCTTTGCAGAGTGCACAGTGCAGGTGGAGGTTCACTCTGAAGTATGTGTCCTGTGAGCATGATGCACATACACCATTTGCACACATACTTCACAGAGGGAAATCCTATGAAAAGTTATGCCAAGCCCCTCCATATTTAGAGAATGTTAGAACTCAGCAACTACTCACCTTTTATTAATTAAATCACATTAAAGTTGACACACCTTAACTCAAATGTTGTCAGGAAGGCCCAGATCTCCTTGATTTATCCAGGGGTTCTTCTGACTCAACTTCCTCCTTGCTGTCTGTGGTGGCCAAATGGTTAGGCAGCAGTGTTGAGCATACCAGGGTGCAGGTCCTCACTGCCATTTACAATTACACATCTTTCCCTGTATGTTACTTTTTTTGACTTCTTCTTCGTCGTCCCCCTAATTTTCAATAAACTACTTTATGACACTTTATAGTGATTGGTTTTGAGCTTCATTTTTGTGTTTCTGCTTGTACTGGAGGCTCAAGAGAAAATGCACCACTGCTTTGTGCTATTGTGTTTAACACAGGATAGGATTACAGATACCTCAGTATAGAAGCTGTTCAAAACTGAGAAATCCTGCAGAAAAAAGCAGTTGAAATAGTCAGGATCTCAGTATTTTATTTTAGACTGTGAAAAGTGTATGGTGCTTACTTTCTGATCAGTGAGTAAATGAGACTATCCTCTTTAGATATTTTAATTTATTTTTTGTGAACACTTTGTTATGCTAGTTGGTAAAAATTCTCCGGGGACTTGTGGAAACTGAAAATAAAATGAGACTTCAAATCAAGGTGAAAGTGTTTGAAGGAAACGTGAATCATAATTTAATGCAAATTTCAGGTTTACAGATCCAATTATTATTTATAGTCTGGAATTTAAATTTAGTTATACCCATTTATAAACTAGGAAACCAACATTTTTGTAAAAAATATTAATCTTCTATGAACTACAAATTTAGTAGAAATATTCAAGGTTTTGTGGTGTTTTTTGTTTGTTTGTTTTAAAGAATATGTTTGTGGGATTTTAGTTTGGTTGGTTTTTTTTTTTTCTTTAGTTATTCATCAGTATTATTCATCAGTATTAAAGAATAAGTTTGTGCAATTTTGGTTTGGTTGGTTGTTTTTCTTTCTTTAATTATTCATCAGTATTATTGACAAGGTCAGTAGAAACATGCAGTTTTACACCACACATTTCAATACGAATGCCAAGAGTTATGCAGAGCTTTTAGTGACTAATTCAGAGATGCAATCCAAAATTTATGTTTAGCATCACCCCAGAAAAAAAAATTCCATAACTTTTGTACTTTCAAAACATTAGGTGTGTGAGATGACACAGATTTCTAAATATCTTGGGATCAAATCTGAGCAGGATCTGGAGGTACCAAGCTGAAGTGAATCTGAATTTAAAAGAAATGTATCTTTTTTCTTTCTATATTTGCTTGTAAAGTTATTGTAATTAAATAAACACAATGAAAGATTTCATGCAAAAACACTGACTCAAAAATGTCAGAATAATATTCACTTGAAAAAAGTTAAAATATTTTGCTTTCTCAAAATGTACTTAATTTTGCTTTCTTGTTAAAGTGCCTGATTGTCACAGTATTAAGCTTCATTTTCTGATGAGAGGTGTTAAACTTTAAGGCTCCTTGTCCCTGTGTAGACAGATTTCTGCATGATGGCTCACTTGATGTGAACCAGATAGCCTCATCTTCAAAAATCAGTGATGGAGAACTTGTTCTCCAAGGTCCACCCCACTCCTTACACTGACTTCATGGTCAGTGGCAGAGGAAATGCTGCTTGATGCTGAACTGACACAAAAGACAATTTCTGGATCAGTTACATTGTGACGTGACATTAAAAAATCAGAAGTAAAAGTTTAGGGTTTGTGGCATATTGGTTTTAATCCTTGAGAAAAGGATTACAAAAATATTTATTAGAAAAAATTAATCTTCTTGTGAAAACTAACTGTCCTTTACCACTTGCACCATACACTCTGTACTTTTGGCACAGATTTGGTTTTTAATGCCTCTTTAACAGGCTTCTGAAACAGCAGTTTGCCTCTTTTCTTTCCATTACTTAAGTAGTGAGAAGGATTTGGGCACATTGACTTTAATGGGACTTCATTCATTTTATTGGCTATGCTCCAGCCTGTCAAGCCCACAAATGTTCTGTAGCTGCTCTTATTTTCCCTCTAAGATAGTAGATAGTTAAAACAGTTTCTTTCTACACCTGACTTTTTTTTTTCTTTAAATATCAGAGAGACTTTGAAGGAAATTAGGAAGAGAAGTCAGAGGAAATGCTCTACCACGATATTGCTACCTTAATGTAGAGGTTTATATAGCACTTGACAGGAATTATTGCATATAAAAATTTGCATCTTAGCAAGTAGGTATTTCCTACACTGAGCTGAGATCTTACTGTCAGGTACTATGAATTTGTACCAAGAGTGCAATAAAAGTAACAGAGATTTTTGTTTACATATGTTGTTATACAATATTTAAAGTGTAAAGAATTTGAAAGGTTCTTAATGGATGGAGATGTTTATTCTAGGAGAGATGGAGAAATGGAATAAGTAGTAGGAGGCATATGGTGACTTGCATGAGAAACATTTCATGCTGGGAGACATTCCTCTTCTATGGTGTGTTAAATAATCTGATGTGGGTGTTTTTATTTGTTTACATTATATCCTAAGAGTGAAACAGTTTCTGCGAGTAAATGAGGATTTTAATGAATTTTAGACAGTTTTGCCTGAGAGAAGTATGTATCTAGCTATAAAATATACAAAGATAGCCCCAAATGATGCTGGCTTCATTGTTAATATTTGGCATTATTTGAAATAACTCAGTCAAGATGGGGACTTTCTGCATACATGTGTATAGCTGTATATTTTTCACTGAATTACAGTTTCTTTAGGATGACCTCAAATGATGAAAAAAACCCTTTAAAGCAGATGATAAAATAAGGTTTTCTGTCTAAAGTTGTACATGTGAGTTTGAGGGAAAATATTGTGGAATAACAAGAGTATAATTTAAATCTTGCTCAAATGAAAGGAGTGTTGTGACATGTGACATACAAAAGCCCCAGCCTCAGAGCCCGTCTCCAAAACCAGAATTTGCAAAGCTAATTTCAGTTTGGAGCAAGGTGAGATTGACAGCTGCCAGTACACTAAGTGCTGGGATGCCCAAACCAATCAATAAGGAAATGTGGAAGAGCAGAGCATTTCTGAAATGCTGTCTCCTGCAGGGACTGCACTCCCCAAAGCTGGAAGCCAGAGTTATGGTTTTTGCACATTTGCCTGATAGAAGTACTTGCCCAGTAAGTGGTATTCTGCTTCCTAAGATGCTTATGGAGTTTTTATTTGCTGCTTGTTGGATGAAACAACAAAAAAAAACCCAGGAATTATTCTGAGACCAGCTACTCAAGACAGCATCTTTCCCACTGGACAAGACAAACTGCTAATATCCGCTCTCCTATGGCCTGTGTGGCTTCTGCACTTCTTGCTCAGAATGCCATGGTTACCCACAAAAACAACAAAATGCAGTTACCTCCCACAGCTTTGTAATTAGCACAGTCTGTTATGATGGACCAGCTCCAATCCTAACCTTCGTCATCCTTTGTTGGGGAAACTCAAAACTGATCTCCTGGAGAAGATATTCTAAGACAGGAGCTATGGGAAGTAACAATTTAAGTAAACTTTGTGCTCTGTGAACCCTGAGACAACAGGTTCAGTGGAGATTTTCAATAGAAATTGGTGGAGGAATGATTGTTTTAAGGACATTGGAAAAGGGAATATCTTGGGGAGACAGAGTGAACAGCTCAGGCACAATATAGTGTTTGTTTAGGCATTTTGAGAAATTACTATCCAATATACTACTCTGTCTCAGACATCTGTGGATGTTCATTTCATTTCATTTCAATATCTGTCTTTTTTTATTTTTACCTTCATCCATTCTCTGAACTTCAGTATCTCCTCTTCTTTGAGTGAGACTCATAAGTCCATATACTCCAGTTAACCAGAAAATGGACTTGTAATGTCATTTGCCATTGATGCAGACGTGTAAAAATGTAATTTTTTTTCAGAAATAACTGCTGGGGTTTATTTCAGTTAACTTCAAACGTACTGCTCTTAAATGGGTGATCTTGAGATAAAACTTTTCCTAATTACTTTGTCATATTAAGCCATACTCTAAAAGTTCCCCATGAAAAATGTCAACAGCAGTCTTTTACTTGCTTAGAGCATTCAGGGAGTCATAGTAGAAGATGCAAAATACATTTATTTCTTAATAATTCCTTCTCTTAAACTTAAAAAAGTTTTAAAATAAAATGCAGTGGGTAAGTGACAAGTCTAGAGATAAGATCGCCCCCAGCCACAGACTATTGATTGATTGATGTGTTATATATTAGTTAAAAATAATGATGGTCTTCACATTTTTCCTCCTACATCATAGTTGTTAATCTTAGCTGCATACCAACGTAGCCCTCTCTCACAGAAATACTTCAGAATGATTTAAAAATTAGGTAACAATCTTCTATTCTGTTCTTATTACTAGCAGAATGTCAACTGTCCCCTGCTGAAATACATATTTATGTTGTACAGACAACTTTTTTGCAGGAAAAGATGATGCATATAAAATAAGGCAGAAGTAAGAAGGTATTGCATTTATTTTGTAAGAAGACCTATGCAGTTTCAACTTATGTGCACAGCAGCATGCTGAAGATTTTTAAAATATTATTTTCTATATTTATTTACTTATTTATTTGAGCCTTGTCTGACAGTATCTAAATGAAAACTTCAGTTCCAAATTTTATTTAAATCTACAGTGTCCAGGGAAGTAACTTTTTTTATCTGAATCTGTAGAGTGCTCATATTTATTTTCCCTGTCTCTGCTTAAAATTTGAATCCCTGGCGAGTATCTTTCTGGTGCTGCAGTGAATATGCTGTGGTTGTACAGAATAACAGCAGGACACCACTGACATTTTGTTGATAAGATTTGCTTTAAAATATATTCACAGACAACCTGTCTTGCAAGTATACATTACTGTAGCGCCTTTATCAATTTCAGACACGCTCAGCCTCTATCATGCATAAAACTCACAGAAACTTTTGCCAAGAACAGTTATCCAAAAAGATAGAGAGAAAGAAGGTAAAGCATTTTATAACATTTCAGTTCCCTGTTGTGTAAAGATGGAGAATGAAAAACCCCACAGTAATATATTCTTGTTTTATTCTTCTACGTTTATTTCTCTGCAAATGTCTGATGCAAATGTAGACCATTAACATGCTCTTTTTTTTTTTCTTTCTTTTATTTTTAACAGAGTGGATCATATATCTAGGTGTTTTTCCCTTTTCTTTCCATTTGTTTCTTCTGAGAAACTAATTTCAAAAATGCCTTTTTAGGTTTTTCTCATAGTGTCTATTCCCTTCAGAGTCTGTAATTTTGTTTTCTGGGTTATGCAAAGCACACTGAAGTTAAAGTTTACCATTTTTATTTCTCAGTTTCTGGAATGTCACCTATTTTTACTGAGAAGGTATGTAACTGTGGACAAATATATTCACATTAGTTTCATAATGTCTGTTTGATTACATTAAGGAAATCCACCTCATATAATTCAATAGTAAAACTGTCCTTTGCTGCACTGAGATGAGATCTATGCAATCAAGATGTATTCAGGTTGCTAATTAAATTGAAAGTCAGGTATTGGCAGTTAGATCCTCCTGTGGTACACTTCAACACCTGACATGGTCCCCACAATCCTACACATTTGGGGATGGCTTGGAAGTTGCCAGGTGGGGAAAAAAATGAGAATACAATTTTACAGATGGCTGAATGCAAGCTCGCACTGTGCCCAGGTCACCAAGAAGGCCAATGACTTCCTGGCCTGTATCAGCAATAGTGTGGCCAGCAGGACCAGGCCAGTGATTGTCTCCTTGTACTCAGCACTGGTGAGGCCACACCTTGAGTCCTGTGTTCAGTTCTGGGCTTCTCACTACAAGAAGGTCATTGAAGGGCTGGAGTGCGTCCAGAGAAGGTCAATGGAGCTGGTGAAGGGTCTGGAGCACAAGTGTGATGAGGAGCAGCTGAAGGGGCTGGTGTTGTTTAGCCTGGTGAAAAGGCAGCTCAGGTGGAACCTTTTGCTCTCTGCAATTCTGGAAGAAGGTTATGACAAGGTGTGGGCTGGCCTTTTCTTTTGGGCAACAAGTGGCAGCACAAGACTAAATGGCCTTACATTGTGCTGAGGTCAGGTTAGTTTGCATATTAAGAAGAAAAGTCTTCATGGAGAGCTGTCAAACATTGACACAGTCTGTCCTGTTAAGTGATCTTTTTATTATCCCTGGAAGATTTTAAAAGATACGTAGATGTGGCACTTGGGGACATGGTTTAGCCTTGGGCATTTCAGGACCATGTTAGTGATCCCAAAGGTCTTTTCCAACCTAAATGATTCTATGAAGTCTAGGTGCTGACTATGAATTGTTTCCATCTGTGCTCTGCTTTCCCTTTTGTCCAAGCAGCAAATAGATGACTGAAAAACTCACAAACCCTGAATAAGTTAGAAGTCTAGGTTTTGTTGCCAAGACAAGTTGCCCTATGAGCCAGCCGAATTTCAAATAATGGTATTATTTTCTTTTGTATTTTTCAGCTCTATAAATTTCCATTTGCTTAAAAAAGAAATCATACATAATAATTTTTAGGTAAGTGATGAAATGGAATGGCTACTCCTAGAAGTGTTGCCTGTACACTGGCAATCAATGTCTTTTATTTCGGCATATGTTATTTTGTAGCATTTTGTATATTCAGCTCAACCACCTAGCTCTGGATTTCAAAATGTGAAATGGTGCTCAAATCTTCTGTAGATCTGCATTTTACTGTCTCTTCCCTTGGGCCAGCTCGAATCCTGAAGTAATATGGCTGTTTGCATTCATTTCTGAGCTGAGGTGAAAGTCCAAGAGGAATCATTAACTATCTTAGGGAGGAACTCTATTTTCATCTTTTGTATGTGCATGTTACTTTGATGCAGTGCATTGAGTTTTAGGATCAGGTCAGCTTTGGTTTGATGATCTCTTCAGAGGATGCTGAAATAGAGGGTAGGTGTTGCACAGTGTCCTTGCTCCTGCACAGCTGCTGTGCTCAGCACTGGCACTGTTTCTGTCATAGTAGGAGGAGTATTCCTGGAAACCCTGGCTGCCACTGAGGACAGCTACAACAGAACTCTTTGCATCAGTACAAAAGGGTCTTGCCTTACAAGAAGGGCTGCTGAAGGCAAGATGCCTGCCAAGAGCTGGTCCTGACCTGTGCTAACTGCTGGCCTGTACTCACAGGTCCTTGTCGCTGCCAAAACGTGTGCTAGGGGCAATGATAATAAGCTACTAATGGAGAAAGCTGAGCTCCCGTGCCCCAGATTTTTTTTTCTTTCCCTAGTATGTCAACCCTTAGGCTGTAGACTGTACTCCAGCATGGCCTCCTTTTACCCTTAGCTTGCTGCTACTCCTCAGCTCCTTGCTGGGGGTGAAAAGGGTTTTTTTTTTCTATTTCTCATATTTGCGTTCAGGGCAAAATTCATATAAAGTTTTAACAAAACTTTTGAGGTTTCCTATTTTTTTTTATTTTCTCTTCTTACAGGAAATATCTTCCTTTCCTGCATATATGTACTCCATTTTGATGCTAATAACCAAAATATCATTGCTTTTTTTCAATGTAAAAACCTGATGGTCCTGAAGTTGTGCTTTCATATCTCTCAAATGTATTCTGGGGAGTTCTAAGCCATAAATTGCTTGGGTTTTGTGTATTTAATTCTTTTATTTGAACATAAAATTTTCTGCTTATTAAAAATATAAATGCTATGTCTACAATTACCAAAAGCTTTTCTAATCATGGAAGTTTCTAAAAAAAATCCAAAGTAATTATATCTTGTAATTATAAGAAAAAAGCTTCTAACTACTTCTTAGTGAATCACAACATTTACCAGTTTGGAGCCTGCAGCTACATGGATGAGATTAGCTGCTAATTGGAGGGAGGAAGAAAAAAGAATTAATAGAAAATTAATTTTATATTTTAAAATAGCTTGGACTTGTATCTGATTTGCAGTGAGAGTCCCTTTTGTGTGGGTTGCTTTTTCTTTTCTTCTCCAGAAGCCATTAAAGGAGCTTAAATATGCCATTATATGTACAACAAAGTGATTGCAAATTACAGATATTTTTTGAAAAGGAAAAGTGGGGAAGGTTGGCTAAGGCCTGTCTGCTGCTTTCAAGGACCCTGGCATAAAAATTCCTCCTTATTCATACTGTGCCCTTGGCAGTCTCATAAAAGTGAGGCATCATGGAGACTAAGGAACATCAGAAGGAGGAGGAGGAGGTATAAGAGTGGGGCTTCAGTCTTTCACTAGTACTAAGTCCCTTGAAATTTTTCTTCAACTATACAAACTGTTCTCAGGTATCTCCAAAGTTCATTTATGAGACAGATTGATAGTTTCAGTTGTGGGAGTATATCTCTCAGTTGTTATGCACTTCCAGGTCTTGATCCAACAAAAATTCTCTTATAGCATGGAGTTCAAATGGAGAAAATCTGTGTAACTTGTACAGGCTGCAGCTGGTACATCAGAGTGATGCAGTACTTTGAGAAGCTTAGCTCAGATGCTGAAGGTGACTGAGACACAACTGCACAGCCCAAGGCAGAATGACATACTTCTCAAATGGCTAATTATCCTCAGTGCAGGCCATCAGGCCATGCAACTGATTTCTTTCATTCTGGTATAAGTAAAATCTTCACTGAATCAGGATGCTGGGGCACATGGGGGAATGTCTCTGTACTGATTTCTATTGAACTATATTGGTGTACTAATAGAAGTGTAATTAAGAACGTCCATGCTGCTTTGTATATGCAAAAATTATGGGACACAAAATTAGAGGTTTCTAGGAACTATTTGTCTCCTGCTGTTATTTGTTTCTTCGTAACATTTTGCAGTGTTAACTTATTTAAGAGATTTTGTGTGTTTAGATGTTGATAGCTCGAGGTTTAATTCATCAACCTCTCTTCCTTTCAGCAAAAGTAATGACTAATTAACATTCATCTGCTATGCTGTAAAGTTGATAGAGATGGTGGATGATGTTTTAGCTGATTGTCATGCAGTGGGAATGACAGAAATAGCAGTATCTGGGGCTAACTGGAATTTGAAAATGGGGTTTCTTCCAAGGCTGGCAAATCTTATCTAGATCATGCCTAGGGAGAAATGCAGTAACATATTTCGCAGAAGATAAGATTATGCTGCAGGAGAGGAGATAAAAACAGGTGGTCTTGGCAATTGCTAGATTTTAAATCTAAGCCTGTATAGCTCTCAAGGACTGAGTTAAGAATTTCTTTATGAATAAAGGTAATTGCTTAAATGAATTATTGCAAGTACAAGTAATTTTCTTGCCAAAGCTGGTAAAGTAATACAAATAAAGATAGGTGTTACTTTTTAAAATTGGGTTTGGTGATTGAGTAATGTGATTGAAGTATTAAACTTCCATCATCCACAAATACTTTCTGGCTTAGTACTTTTGGTAGACCAGTAGTACTCTTAGAAAAGATTTTTTTTTCATCACAACTACTTTCTGCAATACTGATATTAAATTAAAATCAGAGAATCAAGAAGTAGATTATCACTTTTCAGTACACATTTCAGGACATCATTCTATATTACTCTTTTTTGGGGGGGGTAAATTTCAGATTCATTGACACTGTATTATGATCACCTTGGTGTTCCTTGTGTCACTGTAGCTTAGGCCTTGTTGCATCATTTTAGATATGATCAGAGAAGCAGGGGCATGTAGCATTATTCTGAAGCATTCTCCATGTTACTAAGTTTCTATTTATTCTCTATTATTGAATTCTGTAATATGTTTGTGTATTTTTATATATGCATATGCATTATGACAAACTGTGTATGGCAATGCCAAGAAATGTCACTAGTGTTAGCTTGTTAGCCATGACATGTTAACTTTCTGTCCAAAATGATACTGACAAGTCAAGAGCTTCTCTAATTCAGGATATGCCAACTAGATGGCTTTGTGCCTGTTACCTCTCTCACTAGGAAGCCTGGAGGGATGGGGGTGAAATTAATGCCAGGGCATGTGGTATTTAAAAGCAACATAGTTATTCTATCACCCCATAAACTGATAGTGAAATCTGTGAATTTATTGCGGCCTTTACGAATAGCCACTTGAAATATCTCTGGAGGTTTCTACCATAAGGCTGCCTATTACTCTTATTTAGTTACTAAGAACATCAATTAAGCTTGATAAAGCAGAAAAAATGAATGTCACATTTGGTATACTTCTGGCTGACTGCATCGATTTTTGGCTTCTGAATAGATTCAATTATATGGTGTAATTCAAGCTTGTCGTGATTGTAATTTTGTTGGATCTCCTCCTCCAATAACTTCTCAATTTTCTAATTTCCCATGGGAGATTAAAGGTCACTCTAAAAGCTACATTTTTAAAATAGTTGGGCATTAGATTTGTTAAAAACACTTAGTAAAATTAATGAGTTTAGTAAATGCTCTTACACACAGTTGTCAAAAATCTGGAAACATTAGAAACAGCAGGTCTCCAAGACACCTTCACTGCTGGAGAACATCGTGACTTTAAACAGCAATCTGTCATCATTTTATGGAAATCTAGGCTTGTAATTAATGATGTTCAAGGTTTTATTCTCCTTTCATATTCCTGATGTGTGGTTTTATGTATTTTCTGCTGCTATTCAAGATATTTCCTTCATGACCATTTTCCACCTGCCTCTTACTTTACAAATCATTTTAGATATTGCATATTAAAGATGAAGCAGGAAATAAAGCATAATTATTTACCTTAAGGTACTATCACTGAATTAACTTTATTACTGTAGTGATGCTATATTTGATATCGAAACACTGACCTGATTCCAAGTTTTGATGAGTAAGTTCTTGAATCTGGGGACAGCTGATACAGTTTCTATATCTAGTCTGGCTATACAGGCCAAGGTCTTCAAAAGAGTCTTTTTTTCCTGGTTGTCAACTAGAATAGGAAAGTACTGTTTCCCATCAAATTAATAACATCATGAATAGTCAATGAAATAAGAATGTATTTTCTTCTGAGAACAAAAAAGTCTGAGGTTTTATTTATAGTTAAAAACATAATAAACAAGTTTTTTTTTCTTCTTTTATATTAATGCTGGTGACTGTGGTCCAGTGAGAAAGAAGCATAGGCAAAGATTCAATGATACTTTTTCTTTCCAGTGAGATCAATTGATATAATATTGCATGCTTGACAAGCAATTCCTTATTCATAATTCTGCTTTTTGCCTGTTTGTTTTCATTTTGTTTAACATTTTGGGGGAAAAATTTTGGGGAGCAATTGTACTGAATGTTCTATATCTGCTTTTTTATTTTCTCTTTGTTGAAAAAAACCCCAAAAAATAATAAGAAAAATCAGCTTCATTCCATTGGACTAACTTCTTTTTTCCTTAAAGTCCTTATGCCATGTAAACACTAAAGTCAGTACACAAAAAAGACTTTGCTACACTACAGACTTCAATTTGCTTTACTAAAACACATTGAACTATTTGAAAAACTGTGTTGAAACTAAAGAGAACATTGAAAGAAATACAAATTATTTCAGGGAAAAGAAAAAACCACAACAAAACCCAGAGTATTATAGTTGTCTGAAAATGTGTTTAATGCCAATCCAATGCAAAAATTAATATCAGTTTATCAACTCATTCCACATTCTTAACTGTCTTTTGGCTGTAACCAAGAGTAAAGCCTTCCTCCATGGCTCATCCATTTCCTCCTCATTTTCACGTAAGGAAAGATTTCAGAGCTACCCATGACTGAAGATTTATGATGGGCAGGAGTGAAAAGGGGAAGCACGAAGCTTTTAAGTAGCCAGCTGGCTAGAGTGATAAGTTTCTCCTTTGCCAGAGAATTCCCTCCTGTGTTAGAAAATGGATCTGTGAGCTTTCTGTGGAAGTCGAACAGCTTAACCTCATCATCCGGTGAAAGACCTGGATGCCAAACCTTGTCTCTGAGAGACAAGAATAGACACCGACAAGGCGACAGCAGGAGGAAATGCTTCCCCCAGAGGGGGGCTGTGCTGGTTAAGACTGTGCTTTCCAGAAAAGGTGTGTTTTAAGGGAGTTACGAAAACTGTGAGTGGCATAAGAAGTGTGAATGTGGATCAGTTTTTTACTGTCTTTTTTCCATATATTGGCTGTTAAAAATAGTCAAATAAGGTGATTATTTACACAATGGAATTTGATGCTGTAGGGTGCAGGAGACATAGCTGTCTCATTCACTGTCAGCCACTGCCAAAGGCAGAAAACCATGATGGATCCATAGAACTGTAGAACATACTGAGGTGGAAGGAAGCCATCACAATTGTTGAGTCCAGCTCCTGCTTGGAGTCTCAATATAACTCATTACATGGGTTCTTATGATCATATGAGCAGGTTTACTTCCTCCAAAATTCAAGGAAACAGTGAACATCTCAGATATAGTTTACTGAATATGTACATACTGCTTTTGCATGGGTTGCATAAAGGAAATCCATAGTGAAGAAAATGAAGCTGAGCAGGTAATACTCATAGATTACTTAACTACCATATTGACTTGCTTGAGTGGCAGTACAAAGTTTTTGCATGCTGTGGGTGCATTAGGAGAACCCTAGAAAACAGCATATCCACAGGTGAAAAGGCCTTACACTTCACCTGCTCAGGTAAGTCTCCTACTTTAAATCCTATAATGCCTCGCAGTAATGTTGCGTGATTGACTTCAGTTAATGGGGCTACTTCTTAGGAAGGTCTTTACAGCCAATTTTGAAGACTAATTGAGTTAGGATAACTTCTTCTGGGTTCATTTGCAGTATGCTTCTTGGGGCTGTCCCTTTGGCCACAGCTCCCTCACAACTGATTGTCGAGTGTAGCGAATTATGTAACAGCAAATCATCCGTGTTCTTGGGTTGTGTTGTCTGCCCTTGTTTCATTAAAATAAATCTTGATTAATAGAGCTATTTTAATGAAAAGTACTTAGATAGCATGGAATCTATTTGCTTAAGAGGCTTTGATGGTGTAGGCTGAGCCCAATGAAAACCATATTAGTCTTAGCACAGCAGCACAGGTCACACTTCTATGCAAGTATTTTGTTCCATATTGCAGGTTTGTGGGAAAAATCTTATGGGATTAGCTAGCAGATAAAAAAGGTTAATCTTTTAATTTTAAGGTGTAATAATTAATTTTTTTAACTGGAAGTCAATTAATGTTATTGAATCTAATCAGTTCCTTTTCCAGGGAACTAAATACAATCCAAGAAAAGCATGAAAAAGAGGAAGATGTTTCCCCCTCATATGCTTTCTTATACTGGAATTAAGCCGTCTTTTTAAATCAACCTCCAGTGGGTTAAAAAAAAAAAAATACTGTTTTCATAGAAGGCACAATTAAATAATGGATCTCATTGGACAATATATTTTGGCTACTAAAATAAGAATAGGAATAAATAAGAGAAGTTCAGGAGAAACAGTTTTATCTGTTTGAGGTTGTTAAATATTGTGATCCAGCTGCAATCACAAATTGCAGAAAGTAAAACTCTGTTGCAGGGGAGAGTCACTTTATCCTTTTCCTTTTTACCTTCCTCCCTTAAGCACTGCTGATGATTTCTGTCATAGACAAAATAGCAGGCGAAATTAATTTTGTGGCTGCCTCAATGACAATATTTTCACCTTTTTATTCAAGTATTAATCCCTTATAATCATAACAGTGGAGTACCACATGATTCTATTGTCTTTCTTCCATTGATTGACGCACAGCGAGGGAAGGAATTCAAGGAGTCCTCTCATGACTGATAGTGCTGCTACTGTGGGATGATTTTCTCTGCTCCTCCTTTCCCTCTCCCTGATCCCACATGATTCTGTAGGCTCTCCTGAACCAACTCTCAGGAGTTTACCTGGCCATATTGTGATTTGGATCACCTCACATATTTAATTTAAAAAAAATTTCTTCCTACCCTGATGATTAATTTTCAGAAAAAATACTGAGTTTATCTGATTTGCAGAATAGTCGCACAAACTTCAGGGATGATGAAGAGGGTAATGGGGGCGGAGGGTCAATCTTTTCATAGACTGTCAATTTTTAAAACATATTTCCCTTTAAAATATATATTTACTACAATTTATTTTTATTGTCTCCGTTCTAAGTCTCTTCTAAGAAAGAAATATCTCTTAAACTGGAACTCTTAATTGTGTTTATTCTGCCTGGAGTCTTGTCTTCAGTAGATTTTACAGCTCTGTCAACAGTTTTTTAACACAAGACGGAGTTTTCATTTCTTGTGACTAAATTTTTATATACAATTTCAAAATCTAGACTCTGTCTGAAGTACATTTCAAAGTAGTGATTCAAGAGAATTTCTGCAATTAGCACATCTCACACGTTAATATTCAGTTTGTGAATGTGATATGATGGTATTGTCAATAAATTATAAACTGTCACAGCTAATCCTGTTGTTTCATCTGATTCTTTTAATATTCTCAGCTTTAACATTCGGTTGTCTTTTCCTCTAATGGCTTGACAGTACTCCAGAGTAATATTATAAAATGCATTTTTTTCCTAAAATTTTAATGCAATTTATTTACTATTTAGTGTAGATAGGATCAATGAAATGTGGAGTTCAGTGCATTTACTTCTGCTTGAGGGTTTCTTTAATATTATGTTTTCTGTCATTGCTTTGGATTGTGCACTTTTGTCCATTTTGAAAAGGATAACTATTTCCCTTACTTTCAGGTTGGTGATTTGCGTGTTTTCTGACAAAAATCAGTACACTTCAGTACGAGTTGTTCCATCATTTTGTTGCCATTCTCCTTGATGGTGTGTGTACAGAATTGGTACTTTCAAACTCTGTGAAGTAATCTAATTCACTTTTTCACCTCAACTGCCTATCTTGACTTGCTCGGAGCAGCCTGGACCGCTGCCTGCGCATCCCTACTGACACATTGGTCAGGTTGTTCTCTGGGCTCTGGACTCTGCACCGGCAGGTAGAGCAACTGCTTGAACACATGAAAGATCTTGTAGGTTAGACAGGAGACTTTTCATGCTGCAAAAGCATCTGAAGTCCTAGTAGGATGTTCTAGATGATCTCCAACGACACTATACACATACATGGAGTAAATTATATTTCTTTCTGTGTCATCCTCCCTTTCCCCACATGTCATAGGCTTTCAGATCTGCATGTGTCTCATCCTGTTAACTCATTAATTGCTGAATACTTCATATGGTTGCCAGATCAAAGATTTAGAGATGGATGCAAGCAGGTGAAAGCACCTGGAATGAAGGGAAGGACAACAATCAGAAGAAATTTCTTTGCTTATCCTCCTTTTCCTTGGAATGTGTTCTGTCTTACCTTTGGATGGTGCTTACTGGAAGAACTGGAGTTTAAACATTCTGATTTTCTGGCAGTTGGGTGGCTACCCAGGACACATGGGATACTGAAACGATTTGTGCATCTAGCCATAAGTGATTTGCCCCAGGTTATTTGAGAACACCATGGATGGGAGTTGAAGCATGCATGACCTAGTCTAGTACTCTAACCACTTGTTTGTTCTTCCTCTGCACGTTTGTGCTGAAATTATGTTTATCAAAAATGTTCATTATTGTCAAGGAACTGCCCAACACTTGGATACCCCATCTTTGTGGGGTAACTTGAAGTTTAACTTACTTCCTTTAGAAATTCAGATATAAATTCATGTTGTTTAATCAACACTTTCCAACACTGCATGAATACCAAATGTACAGACTGTGTACCTTCTTGATTGCAGTGATATTTTTAAAATTCATACAAGTAATTATGTTAATTAAGTCATTCAGTGCCAGCCTCTTATTGGAAAGCCTGAACATAACTGAATAATTGTCTGTCAGGAATAAATAAACCAGCTCAGGGTGATAAAATTATTTTGTTGTATATGTGATGTCCACGTATCATTCACCACACACCAGTGTGTATGGTATGTGGTTACAGTCTCCAGTAATGCAAAGTCTACCTGTCCATGGGGACTTCGGAATTAATAACAATGTCTCAGAAGTATTTGGTACAAAGAAAAACGTGTTAGTTTTGTTGCACAGTTGGACATTTGTAAGACAAATTTATACCATTTATAAGACAACAACAAAAACATATTAATCTATTTATTCCATTATGCAGTGCCATTCTGATAATGGGATACAGCTGGAAAGAGACACAGAAGACTGTTTTCTCCATCTGTTCATCTATCAACCTTTCCTTAGCATAAAACATGAAGAATTTTTTCCTTATATAGCACCACAAGTGCAAATATAAGTCTGATTTATATTTACACATATCTTAAAATATAGTACCAAATTGGCCTTTGATATGGAAACAACATTATATATAATAGCTGTTGGTCACCCTAAGTACTTAGACAACAATTAATGTTTGTTACTCTTACTCTGTTCTTACCTGCTTTAAAAGTATGGGTTTTACGCTCTTTCTGTTTCTGAGTGCAAAGAAACTGATAAGGAAGGAAAAGTAACAACTTGTTCTCTGTGTCAGTAGGGGTTTGTTTGGTTGAGCCTGCTATGCATTTCTGTGAAGGGTGAATAATTCTGGTTGAGAATCATAGTTGAGGCAGTTGTTATTTTCCACATGCTAGCAGGTGAAAAATGTAACAGATGATTGCATCCAAGAACATAACAAGAACTCTGGAGATAGGGGTTCAAGTCACTTACTTTCACTCACTATCAGTTCTCCATTTGAATGAAAAGAGAAGCAACATTTTCCTTTCTTATAGAAATATTGCCAGGGTAAATGTGAGGCTATATATAAGTCACAAAAAAAGCAACCATGAGTACTGAAGTAGGGTAGGTATCAGTAAATGCAGGTGGCCTGAGAGAATCTTACAAAAAAATTCTTTTCTTGTCCTGCTTTTTCTTTCTAACGAGTATTTGAAGGGGTGTAACAGTCACTGAATTATTGAAAATGTGACTCAAGTGCACCCATGACAGTAAGAGTTGCTGGTGCTTAACATCCTGAAACTGCTCTCCTACTCTAACCAACTTCATGAGAATCTTAAAGGTGTAGTCGGGTGCTGTAGATGGGGAATGGGAAGGGAACAACCTTGTTAGTACTGCCTAAACATAGGGATCTTTGTGGGAAATGTCTCCAGGTTTTGCGATTTTGCTGTGATTTCACAACTGAGACTAAATCCTATTTGGTTAGGGCTGAAAGTTTTTACAAAATAAAGAGGTCTGCATTAAAACAAATCTTTCAGCTTGTCCTGGAAAAACCTCAGTAGCTTATTGTATTGTAAAAGAAGTCATAAATAAGTAAATATGACAATTAAAAAAAAATCGTCAATATATCACACTGCTTTCATTTCAAAAGAGTGCAAAGAAAGGGACAAAAAATATTTACAGTCTGAAATTTCTTTGTCCTTTGTTTTAGAAGAAAGTGTCTTGCACAATGGAGGAATGTATTCTTAAAATAACCATTTTGACAAAGATTTCTGTTCCAGACATGCAGCTGGGCATGAGCTCCCAAGAAAGAACGGGTTTTTTTTTCTCTTCTTAATGATGTGGGGAATGAATGAGTTAGAACAGAGTTGCTATAGAAAATCTGGTAGTAATATTTTAAATTAATTTTCCCCATGCAGAGCCTGAGTTTCAACTGACAATGAGAAATCTCCCCTTTTTAACTCAACCCATGAGTTTTTATTCTTATTTGTCCCTCTGAAGAGGGGAAGTGAGTGAGCAGCTTGTGGCATTTGACTCTCAGCAAAGCATAGCACACCACAAGACTGTGTAAGCTTTTTTGGCCCAGCACTGGTTATCAATTCACTAAATGGATAGTACAGTGAAACAAAGCCCGTATTATGAAGAAGGCTGGATTTGATGGTAAAATGATCCCCTTGGCTTTAAGTTTTGAAACCATGAAACCTATTAAAACTTTTTGCACAGCCAGTAAGGAAGACAAAGTTTGACCTGTGACCTCAACTATATCAAAGTTTTATAAGATTAGAGCTGTTTATGGTTTAGTGAGAAACTTTTTTAACTTGGCAATTTTTTTGCAGATTCAGTGAAGCAGCTGCCCTTGCTGTAGGTGAAAAAGGCTAAGTGGTTTAAAGGGTCAGTCTTAATGAGGAGCTATCTATGTAGAAAACCAACTTGAGAATGGACTCTGCCTTCTATTTGTACATTGACTAGGAAAATGAGAATCTGACCCATGGCTATCATTTTGACTGCTTTTTCAGTGCCAGCTACTAGTTCTGTAAGCATTGATCTGATGGAATCTGATTTATTATGGATTTATATCTCTTGGTTAATTGTGTGCTTCAGCTGAAGCTCTGCCTGAGATCAGAACACCAATAAGGTTTTTGTCACAGAACCTCTGGCATCTAATTTTAGACTTTCTCTGTAGAAATCATTTTGTGACAACTACTGAGAGTCATAAGGTCTTCCCACCATCAGGTGCCTATTTTTCACTAAGATCTTATATACTTTAAATTGTCTTTATATTTCACCTGCTCTGTCATGTCTGGCTGAAATCAGACAAGGTGTTCAGAAGTTATTAGAGAAACACTTTTTCTTTTTCATATACATGCAGTAACTCAGAGACCGAGCTGAATAAGCTATAGCTTCTTTGGAAACCAGGCTAATAAATAGCAACAGTGAAAGATTGCCTCATTCACTGTTTTTGGAGTCTGTGGTGAATGCAAAGTGTGCTCTCAAAGTGCTCTCAAAGGATATAAATTTAAAAAAGTAAACACCTAGGCATGCACAGCACCACATTTCACTACAGATCCTTATAGCTCTTGAGCAGGACCAGGAAATCTCTCATCGTTTTGGGCCAGCATGAGAAGAGAAGCGAGTATGGAGTGTTGCTGATGGCTTGCTGCCTCTGGCTATTGGTGAGAACAGTGCAGATGAGGTCTGGAATGTCCTTGATTCTCTAAGAATAAGTCTGTGAACAAGAAGGAGAAAGTGCATGTGTGGAAGGAAGGAGGAGTGGAAATCTTACAAAAAACAGAAGAGGAGAGAAAGTCTGCAAGAAAAAATCTGACCGTTAACTATGCTAGGTGTCTATACATATGAAAATATCCTGACATTTCTAACCATGAGGCAGTTGCAGACCCTAGCATATATATTACAATGTTAAAGTATGACACTTGATTTCTGTTTAGAAGGAAGTAAGGGCTTTGAATGATGTTTTTGGAGGGAGATTTGGCTTTCTTTTTCCAAAAATCCTATTATTCTCTGTCCATTGTTTCTAAACCTGTGGCTTCCAAAGGAAATATGCAGGAGACTAGGTACACTTGTAAATAGAGTAAACCATTGCCATTTGAAAAGAAGGGAAATGTCTGACATTGCTTGTTGGAAGGAATTTCCTATTGAGTAATGCAAACATTTTTACCACTTCATTACAGAATTTTAATGTAGACTTGATAAAAATACTATCTTTGTTGAAATCTTCATATCACTTGAAGCTACATTCATCTTCACAAACTACTGGACCATAGCTGAGTTCTGTTCCGCTGGCTGAGGAATAAAAATATTGGAACAGTATGATTCTCAGCTTTCTATAACTGCAAATGTCAGAAAATCTGAAAGTTGTACTGCATCTGAGCTAACTTTCTTTCTTGTCTGTATTTTCTTGCATAGTTACTATTTTAATCTTTCTTTTAAAATTTTTCAAAGCTGAAAGATGAAAAGTCTTTTCAAGTTCTGAACTTAACTAAGGGTGAATTTAAAGATCTAGATAAAACTGTTGTACAGTTCAAGGCTCTTCACTGGAGATATTTGATTATCTGTATTTAAGAATTTGAGAATTTACCTGTTTATACAATGCAAAAACCAAGAACAGGATCAGTAATAAAAGAAAATTGTTATTATCTGTAATTTATGATTGGCCAGACTAGGAATGGTCAGAAATTCACATCACTGTAGTTAACTTGAAGCTTCAGTGGGGAGAAAATAGCCTAACTGTGATATAATGGAATAACCACGTGCTTAATCTTTTTCTTCTTATTCTGGTCCTCCAGGAAAGAATAAACAGAAACAAGGAAAAGGAAAAAACACCAGCAAACAAATAACAACAAAAATGGAAAACAAAACAAAACAAAAAACCCCTCCAAAATAGAAAAAAAAAAAAAACAACCCTGAACCCTCTAAAAGCCTCCAAACCAAATCAAACCAAACCCAAAACAACAAAGGGGAAAAGGTCATATTTACCATGAAGCTGACTTGGTTTATCTAGTAGTCATATAGCATAGTGATATAGATTTGACTCTTTTATTATTCTTCTTTTATACAACCCATTATGTTAAAGAATGATCATTTTAAGAAGAGAGATTTTTCTATCATTATTCTGATTGTTACAGAAATGTAGACACAGGTAAGACAGTGCTACAAATTAACCAGATGTCACTAGAAAAGTCAGTAAAAAGCATTTCAGATTGATAAACATGAGTTAAGCATCAGAAATAATTCACACTTAAAAGCAGGAAGAAGCTAACACAGGAGTTGTACCCATATGTTTTTCAACTTTGCTTTAAGATTAAAATGTTTTAAAGGAACAGTTGGTAATGTAACTTTTTTTTCTGGAACAAACAGATTTTTTTTTTCAAATTCTCAACCCAGGCAGAGTTCTATGTTCTACACCAAACTAAATGTAACATGCTACCAAATTTAAAGAGGCAGCAGGTAGAAGCTGAAGGAAAATCCTGTACTGAACAGATACTTAATGAACATCTACTATTCAGGATCTAAGATGAAATAACTTTGCAATAAAGGATATTGAGTCCATGTAACTTTTAGAGCAAGCATTATGAGGGTCCTGTTTCCAAATGTGTCAATTACTTAATGCTTGTTTTCCCCAAGAAAATATTCTGTAGAGACTGTAGCATATAGGAAGAAACAGATAAACTTTTTCTTTAACCTCAATTATAGGATAAAATAAAACCTTGTTTTAACAGATTTTGTATAACCCTGCCTGAAAAGTGAATTTCAAAGGCTTGAAAATCTCTAAAATGTCATCTATTTCTAAAAGGAACATATGAACAAAAGATTAATTGTAGTGACTTTCCAGGCTTCCTATATATGATGGAGATCTGGAATCAACAAATGCCTTCATTGCTGAGGTTTAAGGTCACAAATACCAGTACTCCATAAAAATGCCTTTTAGTATATCAAAACAGTGATTATACACCAGCAAGATCATGTAAATTTAGTGAAGAAAATAATCACAGTTGAATTTGCTCCTTTTGACATAAAAGTAGGAAAGACCTGACAGTTAAAAAACTCTTTAGTTAAAACATTTTAAAATATACAATGTTACTAGATATAATATTGCAAAAAATTTACAATAACTGCAATGAGTGAATATCTTATTGCATAGATTTTTAAAAGTTTAAATATAGAAAGTTATAATAGTAGAAAAAAGTTCTACACTATGGTACTGAAAAATCTATAGTCTAGGATCTATCTATATTTTACCTATATATTCTGCTTATATTCAGAAATGAAGTGACACTTTCTGTCCTTTTTTATGAATAATCTTTTTACTCTAGTTTGCAATTTGGAAGGTAAAATAGCAGATGGTCCTGCATTTCTTTCCCTGAATATGCTTAGGACTCTGCTTCTGAGGAAAATTTGCATCTTTCTGGATTGTCCAAAGTAAGAGTTACTTTCAAAAAAATTCAATGTCCTCAAAGTGTGGAAAGGTTACTCTAGACCCTGACTGGCAGATTGGGATGGAAAGTAATTTACTATTAGTACCAAATTATTTTTATATGATTCTTTGTGGAAAAAAATATTGTGGTTTTTTTTTTTTTTTTCTGGAAAGGACCTTGCAATTCAGCAAGTCAAGTTCTTACCATTATAGACTCACACCACAGGGAAAAAATGCTTACTTCACATAGTTTAAACCAAATTGGGATTGAAGTGGTTTATGGATTTATCAATGATACATAATTAACTGGCAATCACTGGCCTGTGCATTCAGGTTTAACATCAACCATACAACAGTTTGACCACAGCTCTAGAAACTTACAGAATGCAAATTTATAGCTGCAAGTTTCTGAAACACTCCCTATATATATTTAATAAAAACAAGAGGCTATTTCAAACTCACTGATCCCTCCACAAGCCATGTGGGTTACACACAGGTGCACATGGATGCACAAGCCCTCCCTTTCCCCCTGAAAACCAGCATGCACGTTCCCTGCTCGCTTCTCCCTGCAGAGGGAAGATGAGGGTACTCCAGCCCTCCACACTTCCATGCAAACTCCACACTGGATTAATAATCCCCCAGGGGACTCCCCTGTGCCATTCCTGATTGTGGTCCACAAGCCCCCTCATGGTGGGGGGCTGGTCCTGGCACCCCCACATGAGGAGGTTGAATCTCTCCAGCCTTCTCCTAGGAAGGGGATATGGAATCACTGCATGTATGCTGCTCTGCTCTCTCTCCCTTCTACTAAAAATCTCCTAGGCTTTCTTCAAGGTTACATACAACTATAGACATGATCTGATCAAAGCCTATTTTTATAAATGGGGAAGAAACTTCTACAGTAAATTCTCTTGAAATTCACTGGATTTCATCTTATCATACAGAACTTCCTCTACCTTAATTTCCATCTTCAATGTATTCATTGAACACTTATGTTGTTGTTCTTATATCAGTATTTTTTTCTACTTCCATTTAAAAATGCTTTTTTGGCAGAAATTCTATCTATCCACTGAAGGATAGAGTAGAAAGAATTAAAAAGGTTTAGAAATTTCACAAGTTAATTTTATTTGAATAAGGTGTTTTAACTGACTCATGAACTCATGTTGAAAATACTGTTTTATGGGGAAAAAAGCAAACAAAAATTTCATAGTTTATTTTATAATGACAAATGTAAAATCGCACAATTTTCAGCGAAATCAGTGGTTGTTTGTTTTCTTTTCTTGAGTTTCAAACAGGCAGTAAAAGTGGACTTCATCTTTAAACAGGCATCAGCATTTATGTGTCTAAGTGCAGGTGTACACATGTGCTAATTTTCAAGGCTCCTGAGTGGGTAGAGACCACTGTAAATCAGTCAGTGGAGTCACGTAGAACACAACTCACCTTGAAGAAGACATTTAAAAGCTAATTGAAATGCCCCACAGAGTTATCCAGTGCTCTTTGAAATGTCTTATGGCATCTAAGAAATTCACAATAATTTCTGGAAGATACTTTTGGATAACCTGTGCTTATTCATGTTGATAGATGGGTACCTGGTGGAGTATAGTAAATGAGCTTCTCTTTCAATGAACTGAATAAATACCTAGGTTAGACCTTCTTAAATGTAGGCACATACACCTGGGTGTCTCAGTCAGCAGCGGATGCCCACTTGTAACTACAGATTTTATGGAGATACGTGTTTCAAGCAACCTGTAGATGTAGTCTCACTAGACACTAGAAATGTATGAAGTAATGAAATAGGAATGACCGCTTAGTTTCTGCAAGAGAAGTGAGATTAAAAAAATGTTTCCACTTAGAAGTTTAAATTAATAGAAAACAAAAACCTGTAAAAATTATTTATTTGATTTATTTCACTTCGAAATGTGTTTTTTAGTTTTATCAAAGGTCAGTGGAAATCAAAAGCACTTAATTTTCAAAAAACCATTTTGTGTAGATCCAGACTAAATTTCTTTTGGTGTTATTTTCTTTAGTCTTTCCACTGAAACAGATGCTTCATTGCTTTTACAGTTCACTAGCTCAGCAATGTATTCATTGATTTCTGTGGGCACAAACTCAGATTTCTTAATGATAACGAGGATCTTGCTGTTCACTCATTCCCAGAAGATAGAATCCGTGAGTTTGTTCCTAGCATCACCCTATTCTCTGTGGAATGTTTACAATTTTATGAAATTCTAGAAAGTTATAAATCTGCTTACTTACTAGTCTCAGAAGAAGGAAAAAGTCAAAAGAGAAAAGTGAAAATTTGAGAAAGTCTTAAAGCTAGATTTAACATCTGGGAATGAACTATGTTAATAATCCCATAGAAAGCACACCACAATACCACTTCCCTTAGTTTCTTGTGCAGCTTTGCCAATAAAAATATATCTTTCTTTTGAATGTATTGTTCTCGGAGGTACAGAAAATGAGGGAAAATATAGAACTTGGACATGTTACTTATTCTTTGGATTTTCTTGTGTATAGGACAGATATCCCAGGTTTTTTTATCTCTCCTATTCAACTGGCTGACTTGCTTGTGCAGAAAATTCTCAGTCCTAATTTAAAGGCTGGTTTGGAAAGACAGAGAAAAGTGCAGATTTTGTTTTTGGGATTCAGTGTTCAGAAGCAAATGCTATGAGCATTTGGCCACAATTAATTCAGAGAAGAGCAGTGTAGGATCACCAACAGGGTGGTTTTATCTCACCAGTTTTTTATGATACCCATAGAAACAAAGATGTTTAGGCATGTTTCCTCATTGTATATTTGATTTTGGAGGGGATCAGAAAACCCAGTTCAGCTTTACTACTGTTTTGCATTCTGGGTATTGCAAGGCACTGAGGTTTAGGGACATTTTTTTCTTGGAATCTGCCTACAAGACAAGTCTTTGACAAAATCAACAATTTGCATTCCTGTCAGTAAAAATGTTCTTTTTCACATTCAGGGGGTAATGCCTGTGCATCAGTCTCTGCCTGTTGCCTCATTTTGCTTGGCACCACCAAGAGAAGCCTGGCTCCATCCTTTTGACATCCTCCCTTCACATACTGGTGCTCCATTATGGCTTGTGGTCATTGGCCAACTCTTAACAGCACAGAACAGAACATAAAGAGAATATCCGTAAGCAGATAGCCAGATAACAGGTAAATGATAAAGGAAGGAAAATGTACTCCTTACTGAAGAAAGTTAGGTCCAACATTTAAACTCTTACTTTTAATTTTTTTGTTTTTACCATTATGAGCATCTTCTCATACATGTTCTATATATAGGGACTATATAGGCAACCTTTGTCCTCCACAGGGGGACACTTTCTAACACAACACTTTTACTTTCTTCCCTGACTTCTAAACATGATACAGTCAGTAAAATACTCAGAAACAACTCTGTTGAAAAGAGAAGGAATGCCACACTGCAGTCTGTCTATATTAATAATGGTTTTGCACATGAGGAAATTACTGCTGAATTGGAATAATTATGGGCAAACACATCAACAGAGAGGTGGACATTTTAAAGATTCAGCACTAATTGCCTGTTTTGTTTTGTTCTTAGTGGGTTTCTTTTAATTTTGCCTTTGAAAACATGAAAATCTCATGCTTACAGAGAGACTTCTCAGATGTGTAAAATAAGAAAGCATAAATTAATTTGAGAAAGAAGAAAGGGCCAAAAATGTAAACAAGGTATGGCATTTTGTTTCACATCAGAGTACTTTTTCCTTTGGAGCCCCACTAATTTCCTGCTGTTTTCTTGTTAAGGCATGTTCATCTTAAGGACAAGACATTTCATGAGATGCAGCTATGATCTGAGTAAGGGGTTATGCAGCTGTGTGGACACACCCAACTTGTGCTGCATAAACAAATACTTTGCTAGATGGCATTATTATTGTAAAATGTTTTCTTAAGCCCCTTCGAAGTCCTTACCTGTGCTGATGGATTAAAGATAAAAACCAGTTTAGGACTAAATTTCTACATTTCCCTATGCCATCTGACTTCCTTGGATTTGGAAGAGTGATATTCTTCCCTAATGATCAGTACAAATTCCAATTACCCAATAAAACTCCATTTCCCTTTGATGGTGGGCATCAAATAACCTTTTCTTAAGCTATGACCTTTAATAATTTCCAGATCTATAGTAATGACATGAAGGTTCTATATCCTATTATTAGTGTAGTCTCATCTGCCTACCCTATCAGTTTCGCCCTTTGGGTCTTCCAAACTCTTTAGCATATGCAACTGCATGTGACACTTCCAGGAACTGACTAAAACTACATACATATGACTCTCTTCAGAAGCACAATAGTTTCTATGCTAATTTTGAAAGACTTTTCTCAGTTTGTTTTAATGGTGAAAAAATACTAGTTGATTTCTTAACTTGATTTTTCATAACTTTCTTAAAACATTGCGTTAACAGAAAATATTCAGCGCACAGCTGACTTCATTGGAGAACAGTATATGTCAGAAATATTAATGATGCAATAGCAGCTGAATTGGGGCGCATGCGGATTTATAGAACAGATCTTAAGAAAAGAAATCAATAAAAGAAGAGACATATTACACACGAGTAAGAAAATGCAAATTCTATTAAGTAAAATACGTGAAAGTTTGAAATGAACTCTGTTCATCTCAGAACAGTAACTCACCGGCAAATGGTTACCACTTTCAATATTATGACTTTTCCAAGCCATTAAACTGCCAAAAGAGCCTTTCTTGATCTGTCTCTCACATTCTAAACCAACATCTAAACTAGCCATTGCTTACTTTCAACATGAAAGTCTATGTTTATTATCCTTGCCTTACTACTTTGGAAAATAATTTTATTATTATCATAGTTTTTATTAGACAAAATTTCCCTGTAGATATTTTGATCTTTTTTGCTTTTTGCCAAAATTTATGGGCTACTTTAAACTCAAATATTATCAAAGTTTATCTTTGCACCTCAGAACCACTGCTTTCTATATCTGTAATCCATGTTTTGCATAAATATGTGAATCAGCATCAACTTTTCAAAGACTCTGTTACTTAGTAGTATTAATACTTTGTTGGTTGAATAACAACAGAATAAAAAGTGAAGCTTCTTCTTTTTTGACCTCTGTCATCAATTCAGAAAGCTATTTTTCTTTGAGCTCCTAGCAATGTTCTAGCCATCTTTTCTTATGTGAAGTACTTAGAGTTTAGGATTTCCCCCCATCCCCCCACTTCTTTCAGATAACCTGGATTTTCTCTGTCTAGTTCCTAAGTTGGTTCAGTTGCTGTAATAATTGTCTCAGACTAGACTTCAATTACACTTTATCAACTAAAAACCATTGTTTGCGAGCAAGCTAATAGAATTTGTAGTGATGTTGAAGATCTTCATGATGTACAAGGAGAACATATATTAGAATGTGACAATATCAATTAATGGAAATCAAAGGCAATATACTAATTTGCTCCCTGTATCAGTATTCTGGACTACTCTGACCAGTTAGTGAATCTGATTCCATGTATTCAGTGAAAAGGATTAGTGGAAAATATTGTGGTCTTCATTTTTGAGCAGTTATTCTACAGAGGAAAAAAAAGAAGAAACAGAACCATTTTCTTATACTGGAAAACACCAAGTAAGTATCAATAAAATTTTCAAGATTTTGATTCACTAAGAGATTGGTAGGTTTGCTTGTGTTTTTGTTGTTATTTTGTTTGTTTGTTTTCCCCAGTAACAGCCATCCACTAATCTGTTTAGACCTTTCCATATCTGTTTCTTATTGCACAATCCATAAAATTCTTCAACTAATTTCCAGTTTCAAATGTCTACAGATTAGAGATCATTATATATTCTGCTTGTCTTGTGAGCAGATGATTTCTACTCTAAGCAACAATTTTGAATACAGGTGGCATGCAAGGTACCCTAGCTAATTTCAGCTAATTGTGATGTATGTATGAGCTGAAAATCAGAGAAAAAGTAACCTGAACTATTACTCTTACCTATTTCACTTAGATTTTTGATATTATTTACATAAATTCAGCCATCCTTCTTAATGTTTATTACACTACTCATCTTGGACAGGTTTCCAGGAAGGTCGATTTTGTGGAGAGCTGGCAGAGTGAAAAAACACTTCTTTTTCTTTTTTTTCTGCCTGTTTGCCCTGAATTATAAGCCAGAACAATGAATAAATGTAAGCTGTTGATTGCTATCAGAGACCACCTCACTGTCTATGAAAAGAGAATTCTGGAATCAGACCACCTTTGTTTTCCTTATGAAGAGAAGGAGAAAACATCTGTTGGTAGCTCAGCATCTAGAGATGGATAATCTAATTGGAGTTCATGAGTCTCCAAAGGGAAAATTGTAACTTTGGATCAGGATTAGGCAATATGGAAGCTCATCACCAGAGAGAATTAATTGAACTTTTTAAAATGCAACTTTGGCTTTTGTATTTTACTTTCTTATGCCCATAACATGAGTATGAGATGCTTGTTTTCAGGACTCCAGTTCTGGTTCCGTTTTCCCCTCTATATAGTACAAAGCAAAAGGCCAAAATGTTCGATGTGTGATTTCTACTAGCCTTTGATTCCATGGTTAAAATTCTGACTTCGAGTTTTCAATTAAAAAAACCACCTTTCACTCACAGCAAATGTGAGTCAAAATGTAAGCTGTATACCTGAATGGTAGTTTGAGTTATAATTTTTAAGTCTGAGACCTGAATTAATACCCTAACTTGAACATAGATCAAGATATTCTCTGTTAGTGGAGATCGCAGCAAAATATGCAACAGTGAGAAAGAATAATGCTTTTTCTTTTCTAATTTGTTAGGCATTCTAGGAGGTGCTTTCCATATCTCCAAGGTCATTCTTAGCCTCCTTAAGGGGGAAGTGCTGGAAATGGTGGTGACATGCAAAATATTTTCTGCATTGATGAGGAGGAAATAGATAAAGTAGAAGATACTGTTGGTCTTTGTGGAAAAGCCTCTCTGATCTGAACTTTTCCCACCAGTTATCAAGCCACAGCTTGAAATACTTTCAGGAATACTCAGGAAGATAAGACCCCAGGGAAAAACTGTTTTCCTCTTTCAACTTTTTTTGCCAGGCATTTTCAGTTTGCAATTTAATTTTGTCACCATCCCTTAGGAGAGTGTTTTCTGGAGAAACACATGAGAGATTCAAGCTCCACAGGAATATTTAGGATTAAGCCATAAATTCTGACTAACTGTTGTACTTAAGTTTACTCCATTTTTTCTTCTTAGTATTATTTTAGTAAAGTTTTTGATGAATCCTTCACAGAGAAGAAAGAACATTTTCTTCTGGTTTCCTCCAGCAAATTTTGTTGTGTGCCTGAGGTGGTTTAACATCATCTGAAATTAAACTCCAAATAAGCAACTCCACTTTCCCCCACCCCTTCTGGTAAAAGAGGGACAAAGTCAGAGACTATGGGTTGAGATAACGATTTACTGAAAGCAAAAAGGAATGGTATAAGAAATGTAGAGTAACAGCAACAATATTAATAACGAAAGTATACAAAAAGGGAAGGTGTTTTACCCACAAAAAGGTGTTCACCACTTCAACTTATGTGACATCTTCACAATGAAGTGAGTGGCATGGAATAGTGACTTAGCCATGTTCACAAATCCACCCCCTCTGTGCCTTTCCCTGACTGTAGCATCAACAATTTCTCATAATCAGGTACCCACAATTGCTGGTTTAATTTCAGGGTTAAAAGTTTGTGATATGTGTATGTAAAAGTCAGATTTGCTACATGCTAATGTAGGAAATGAAAACTTAAACTGAACAACATAGGGCCAAAAATGTAGGGGCAAACTGCACCCCTCTTGATTTCAGATTAAAATGACAAAATGATTTTTTGTATTGGTATGTCTTAGGGTGACTTTATGGTCCAGTATACCCTATTGTCTACTTCGCACCAGATATAAGTCCTGTGCCTTTAAGCCTTTATTCTAAGCTTTTTTTTTTTTTTTCCCCACCCCCTTTCTTACTGCTCAGGTAACATTATCAAAGGATTTGGAAGAAAACGAAATAAAAGTCGCTTTAAAACAATGAACAGAAATAAGAAATATGCATCATTAATTAGTTTCTTTTATATTATGAGAAAATTTAAAAATAGATTATTTTATGAATTAAACACTCAGTTGCAATAAGATGCTAATAATTTTGTGCAAAAATTTCAGCTGAGACTTTTTATACAAACTATACTCAAAAAAATATGTTGACAACAGGGGCTAATGTTAATGAATCTGTCAAATTCTTGGACACTTCTGTTCTTTCCCAGGGCTGAGTATGCTGTTTCTGCAACTGATGTCATATTTGGTGCCCTAGTTACAGGAAGAAAGTATAGAAAATTAATGTCATAAACTTTAAAGATATATCTGGTGTCTTAAGGAAATTGTCATTGGCTGTCAAAAATGATAATTTAGTTTTTACAAGTTGTTCATAATTTACTCTATGTGACAAATTTACAATGAAAGATATATTTTATTTTCTAATAATACAGTTAGGTTTAGATTACTTTTGTTGTCATTACTATTTGTTTGTTTTTACAGAAATGATTCCTTTTTATAGCCAGATATTGAAATATTCAAAAGGTCATTTCTGTTGATATCTCCCAAACATTTTACTACTGGATAATTTAGGCTGGAATATATTTTTGAGAAGTTAGATATGCTAACGTGTTCCTTAAAGCAGAGATAGAGCTAGGTCAGGTTGCTAGGTAGGTTTTGAAATTCTTCAGGGACGAAGGTTCCACAGTTGCTCTGGAATCCACAACCAGATCTAATGCTTCAGCACACTCTATATGACTGTATGACTAATCTTCCTACTTCAGCCACAAATAGGTCAATTTATTTTTTTTTTCCTCCCTTACATTCGTCAGCTTTCTTAATTTTTTCTTTCTGTGTATTTTCCAGATCAGATAAATTACCTACTTTCTTATTGGGTCTTAACCAGACAAGACTATCCTGTGAGACACAGTCACAGTGCACAGTAAAATTAATATTACCAAAGGTATTTGCATTTTAAATTTGGAGAAAATAAGGTCTGTAGAATGCTAAGAGAAACAATAATACTGGAAATTAACTCTATCTTTTATGTTACAATCTTTGAAAAATATTCTATTTTTGGGACTTTTAAAATTATAATCTTAATAAAGAGCTATGGGGATCTAAGACTCTTTACTTGCCAGCTTGCATAGAAAAATTTTAAAAATTCACAATGGGAATAAAGCATAGAAAAGCACCATCTGCATAAATTACTAGAGGAAAGAAATGACAATATTAAAGGAGATTCGGAACTTAAAGGGATCATTATTGGTCCAGTCCTTTGTTATTTTTGAAGTAGCTGATTTTCTTTTATATTTTGTGGGGTTTTTTTAGAACCATAGAACCATAGAATATGCTGAGTTGGTATCAGGACCACTGAGTCCAACTCCTGGCCCTATGCAGGACACTGCAAAAATCACACCATGTTCCTGGGAGTTGTCCAAAGACTTTTTGAACTCTCTCAGGCTTGGTGCTGTGACCACTTTTCTGGGGAGCTGTTCCAGCGCCCAACCAACCCCAGAGTGAAAAAAAAATCCTGATATCCAACCAGAGGTGAGGCTGCCCCAGTGCAGAGCTGAGTGGGACAATCCCCTCTCTTGCCTGGCTGGCGATGCTGTGCCTTATAAACCCCAGGACATGACTGGCTCTATTGGCTGCCAGGGCACTGCTGACTCACGTCCCAGATGCAGAATCCAGCATTTGCCCTTGTTAAATATCATATGGTTGGCAATTGCCCATCTCTCTAATTCATCAAGGTCTCTCTGTAGGGTGTCTCTGCCCTCCAAAATTGTTGTTGGAACAAATGTAGTATTTCATTGAGTATTTTGCCCAAGGCATTATTGAAATTTTTGAAGAGAACTGGGCCAAGGATGGAGCCCTGCAAAACCCCACTAGTGATGCCAGCTTGATGTTACCCTATTCACAACATTTTGTGCCCAACCTGTGAGGCAGTTGCTCACCCATGATGTAACATGGTTAATAATCTGTTTCTGTTTTTTTCAGGCATTAGTCTCTGAGTTGATTCAGAGTAGATTCAAATTCTCTTTTGGGCTACTTACTATTACAATTTACAAATGAATGCCTAGAGTGTGACTATTTGAACGTATGTGTAAGTATATGCATAGTTCTGTGCAATGACAGACAGTTACAAGGAGCATCATAATCCTAGTAGCTGGAACGATTGGTTGTCATGGATTTCCTACTGCGAAAGAGAGGCTTTGGATATCTTGTCAGCATTCTGCTATGCTGACATCTCAGAGAGAACTTGAAAACAACACCACAAACATTTCTAGTACTCTGTTGAAGATATATGAGACTTCAGGAAGCCTAGAGGCCTTGCTATCATTACTAATTTTATATGAAAGGCAGAGTTTTTTTCTTGCTTTCCGGTTTCTTTACCAGAAGCTGTAGTGGCATTTTCTGTAGTTAAGCTTTTACTGGATGTGATTTGAATATTCATAGTTATAAGCATTCTTCCCCTTCATAAGAAAACCTGTCTCTTTAAATAAGAAAACATCTTCAGATATCACACTCTAAAGTTCTCAAACCTTATAGACTAACAACTCTACTCTGGACAGAAGCAGTTACTGGTTTACTGTGGGGATACCACTCTAGGGGAAAAATTTCTGTGATTATAAACCTACTTTATTAAGAAAAAAAATTGTGCTTCTTACTCAGTAATCTCCTCTTGTAATAACTGTATTTATCAATAAAGTGTTAAATAAAGAAAAAAGAATGACACATAAAATTTTATATATGAATTTATATATGAATAGCCCTGACATACTCCAAATCATAGAATCAAAACATTCTCTAGAGATTATTGCCACCTACAAAACACAGAAGAAGAACAGGATTGGGCAGAGGCATCCCAAATAATATAGTAGCCAACTTTTCCTTATGTACATATAAATAACTATATAAATAACTATATATAAATAACAATTTATATAGATAAATAGATATATACATATAAATAACTATTTAAATAACTTTAAAAATAAAAGACTGTGGTAAACAATGTCTTTAGGCCCAGAGCATGTGGAGAGTTCAAGAGTGGGACTGAATCAATGTACTTTTCCATCAGCTTCTTGAAAGTTTAGTAGTTCATGTACTGACTCAAATGCAGAAGAGAGCCTTAAGAAAATACTTAAACAATTGCCACTAGATCTAGCTTAATTTGCTGATATCCAAGATGATTGAGGTTTCAAGAATATTATAGCTTTTGCCGTTCTTGGAACACAATTATGTTGGGGAAAAGTATATTTTATAAAAATAATTTAAAGACGGATTTATGTGGCTGATATTACACAGGAATTATGACCATGTCTGAAGGTAGATGTAATTAAGGAAAAGGAGCAAAGTAATTGGAAACATGCACAGTAATTGTGATAACAAGAGACTAGCTTATCAGACATTCACTGCTACTAAGGGTATGTTTAGGACACGCACACATATCCTATCTATCCATAGTACTGAAATAAACATGCCCAGAAAATGAGGAATAGAATGGACCATTATTAATAAGAAATTCCTTAGATTTGCTAGCACAGGGTAGAAAAAATGGCCTGCTGGCAATGGTCACTCATGTCAAAACTTGGACTGGAATGGGAAAGCTACTCGGCTTAGACTGAAAGTGATCCATGGACCATTCCTGCAATTTAACAGTAGAGACAGCTGTTCCTCAGCACCCAGGGTTTTGTTCCACCACTGTGAAGCTTACTAATATTTTTGTAGCTACAAGCATTTTTTCAGATGACGTAACTTTCTTTCCCCCCCACAGCAGCTTAGCAGATGGTATATACAAGAAGACAGTTCCCCAGTGTCTATGTTATTTTAAATGGCCCATTTGCATTGAATTAATTGAGTCTGAGGATATTCACTATTTTCATACTTTTTGGATAGGGTTCTGAATTCTCCATTTATTTATTTATAACTATACTCTCTTTCTCTTCCCCCTCCTATTGAAACTGAAAATGTCTTCAAAGACACATTGGGGTTATCTGGAATGCTTTCTGGTCATTCTGTAGCCTCTAGAGTGACGCTGGTCTCACACAAAAAAATCTACAACCAGCCAAAAACAGTATAATCCACTTAATTCTATATACAGTAACCAACTGAAGCATATAGAAAAAATGCGCCCAATTCAGGGGGAAACATTCACTCAGACATAAAATGAGACAAATACAGGCATTGGGTGATCTACTGGCCATGCCAGAATGTTCTCTCAAGGTGCTGTCATCTGGGCGCTACTGCACAGATACAGTTTGAGCAGCATGACTTAGCCTGCAGGAAGCCTTTGGTTTTTCCATACCACATCTTCTGGAGCAAAAACCACACCCCTGCTGAAAGCCTCTGGAGTTGCCAAGCCATGTCCTCCTTGGAAAGTGCCACCCTGGGATCCCAACGTGGCCCAGAGGTACTTGGTGGGCTGGGTAAGTCTGCATTTTTCTTGACTGGTACATTCAAAACATATTTATGCTGCTCTTTGCTGACTCATTGCAGTCTTGTCCAGTTTTTACTTATGTATCCTGTAAGCTACCAAAATTTAGGCTGTACAGAAGTACTGTCTCCTAATGTCTACAAAATCCATTTGACTTCCTTTAAAGTTTACAAAGAAAAGTGAGTGATTTTTCTGCTTTTCTTAATTGCACATTAACATGAGATTGGTATCATTGCAAAAGTGTGCGTTAGACTCTTACTATTAAAAAAGCTTCTGAAAATAGATAAGCCACAGGTGTCTATGCTCCAGGTGTCTATGTGGGATGATATCCCTCAAGAGCCTCTTCAGAAATCATCTGTAGTTCACAACATTTGGTGAGTGATACATTAGAATATACAATACATCAAGAAATGACCTGAGAGTCATTAATTTCTTGTTATTCTGAGACACTGTCCTTCTGAAATCAATATGTAGAAAGTCCATATAATTGATTTTTCCCACTACCTTTTCCTACCTTTTCTCCTTAAGATGTCCCAAAATTAAAGCTGAAATATTCACATTTGTGCAAAGATTATGGACATTAGGAAATTCTGCCTCATGCAACTGGATGCTAAAAATGTGAATCTATACTTTTAATTCTCTCATATCAGGCTTTATTCCAAAAGAGCAAAAGAAAATAGAGGACAAAGGAGTCTCACTATGACTTTTGCATGTTCAGCTTTAACTAAAGAGAAAAGAAAGAAAAGGGAAGGGTCAAAATATTTACTTGAAAATACATTTTTATGTATTATTATTTTTGTTTCCTGCAGCTGTAATGCAAGATAAAAGCCACAAAAGACTCTGGATTTAATTCTTATATTTGGAGAGAAATAACTTCCCTCTGTGGATTAATTTACTTGAATGACAATATTTAGAAACTCCATTTTAGAAACTTCATGAAGTTGGGTTTTTTTCATTTTCTGTGTATTTTAATGCTCAGCTCTTGTTCCACATCATTAAAATAAATAAAAAACAAAGCTGAAAATTCAATTTGGAGTTTGTTTCACGTTTTAAAACAAATGACTGTGTTTGTCCTTGCATTAGAATTAATTAAGCGTGTCTCTATTTTTGTGGAGCATGTTTAGGGGAATGGTAGCATCTAGACATTTCAAATGAAAACAGTTCATAACAAGATCAATAGCATGACTTTCTAATTAAGAAATTCTTGCTATTATTCAAGTACTCGCTATAATCAGTTTAACTCATTTACCAGCAGGGGGCTCACAATTAAAAATTTGGAGGGCCTGAAATGCAAAAGCAAACTGCTGCCTCCTTGTTACAAAAATATATTGCTAAGTTGCCTGACATTTTAATACAGCAGACTATCAAAAGACATCCAGCAACACTGCTGTTACACCAAAGGCTGCTAAAATGAATTGCTAGATCTCCCTCTAGGAGCCTCACTGATTACAGATATTAGATGATTTTTAGCTTAAATATAGACTTAACAGATTTAACATGTAACAGATAAAACAGCATGAGAGATACTACAAGCACCAGGCTGTTTATAGTCCATCGCTGTAGGTACACTACTCATATGGTGTTGATTCTCTAGCACCCACTGCCTAAGGTTTCACAGGGCATGGGCCATTTTCCAGTTAAGTACAAAAACTGAAGTTGTTCAGCTGCTGCAGGATAAAAAATTCTGGGATGATGGTAAAATTAGTATGACATTGTTATAGGAAAAAGCTGTTTCTTGATTTATTTTTTTTTTTTTGTACAGATGAGTTTTTCATGGACTGTGAATGGAAAGCTTCCAAACTCTTTGGATCTGCCTTGGTAAAACATAATTTAGTGCTGCTACGCTGGCAACCTAGTAATTAGCATCACACACAGAGTGAGCTTATTTGTCTCCCTGTGATAAATATAGTGTACACAAACAGAGGATACTCACATGAACATAAATATATGTTGACAGCCCTATAATAAAGATGAATTACATTTAGCCAGTCCGTAGTATGCTGTTTTTCTGATCAACTTACAAGCACTGGTATATGAAGTAAATTAGTAAGCACTTGTGTTTAAAATGAAAATATAAGAAGATACATGGGAAAAAGTTAGGAAGCATAACATTAGTTTTATTTCAAGTATTTGTTAAGATGAAAGGGAAATACCAGTCCTTTTCAGTGTATTATAAATCTGTGACCTGTTATCATGTTCAAATCATGCCAGAATTGTTTGGTTCATGGACTGCACCAAGGACGAACTCAGTCAAAATTTTAGCAATTGTCTGTGAGTGTGTGAGGAGTGTAAAATACTTGTAAATATTAAAATCTAATTATTTAAATACGTTTTTTAATTTGTGAAATTTTCCAATGACTACTTAATAAAAGTAAAGGTAATGAAAGAGTGAATTTAGAAGCCACAATGGGTTATGGAAATATTTCATATAGTAAGGCAGCAATCAGAAACCTCAAGGAACAAGTAGAATCCTCCTTTACAGAATTAATCTGTTTTTTTCCTCTCACAATAGAGAAGAAGATTTCAAGTTTTTCTGACATAGTCAAAATGCATTTCCAACAGCATGCATTTTAAGGTGAACATAAGTCTTTGCTGTTTATACTGTTCTTCTCCACATTAAATATTTAAGTTTTCTTTAAATCATCAAGCAAAAACTTAGGTCTGTAGTTCAGTTGTCTAGATCTGTACCTATCTTCCAAAACTTACTACAATGCCTATTAAATATTTAGTAAAGGTAGAGCGGAGTCCCTATGAGAGACTGACAACATCCTTTCTCAAAGAACTTTATAAGATTGTAGAGTATTCTCATGGTGTATCTTGGCTGTGATCCCTGAAGAAAATCAAAGGTAATTTTGTCATGGACTTTGGATGAGTCACTAGGTTATAGGGTAAGGAAACAGTCAGAGACTGCGCTGTGGGATTGAACCTCCCATCTCATGGGTTTTGCCTCAGAGCTGGAGTAGCTTTTCTTACAAATCTTTCATAAACAGAACATTCCAAACATAGGAAAACAATTCATTCACCCCCATACATATGATTGCTTTAGGAGGGGTTTTCATTAGACAGGCATTTTTTCCCCCAAAATATCATAGATAAAACATACAGAAAATATTATCATATAATTTAACAAGTCTCCTGTATCTCATTTTCAGATTTAAGTATTTAATTTGTTTGTCTTGATATGAAAAGCAAAGATTTCTGCGTGCTAAGTTCTTACCAGATCAAACAGCAGTATCGAAGAGTTTTAACATCTTTTACATAAATAGATAGATAAATAAATAAATAAATAAAATTCCATTTCATCTGACAATTATTTCAATAGGAACCTCTTAAGATGAGTTAGAAAGAACAATAAGAATGCAATTTAAAAAAAACTTTTAAAAATGGCATTTCAGTGCCATGATAATATGAAGTTAATATATTTCAAAATCTCTAGAAATAGTAGTATAATGAAAGTATGAAGGACTGCAGTTCATGTTAGACAATAGTCCAGCAGTCCAGCTATATAGGATTTTTTCATTTAATTTTTATATAAGGATTTTATAATTCAGGATTTTTTTCTCATAACCAGAGTAGAAACTTAAACTCTTTCATCACCCAAGGATGATTTTTATGTGTAGCAATCCATATTGCCTACAGTGGAAATGTCATTCAGGAACTTCATATCACATAGAAAGTTCAGAGATCAGGGTTTCCACAAAGAAATGTATTTGAAAAGGAAAAAAGAATGCATGGATACTCTATACTACTCACCATCAGGGAGAGTGTTTTCCTTTCTTTTAAATTTAAGTTTCTTTGATATTTTTAGCTACTTTAATCACACTATATGTTAGTACTTTCCTTGTTAAGCCACAGAAATAGATGTCTTGAAGCTTCTCAACTGCATTTAGTATTTTCTCTTTTTTTAGTCCTGTTTTTCTTTGTTTGTACATTTGTGTTTCAGTTTGTCAATAGCCATATTTAAGTGGATACACACAACCGGCATTTTAAGTTAAAAAAAATAGGTTTCCACCTGCTAAAAGCACAAATAAAATTATTTTCTATTCTCACTTATAGTAACATTTTTTTATCAAAACCCAGCTATTTTCTATCACAGTCATAATGGATGCTATCACTCAGTGTTGTCTTTAGCAGTTCCTAGATCTTTCAGAAACATTATGTCCCATGTTTGTTGTAAGGTTGAAGGGGGTTTGGACCCCCCTGGACATGGCTGTACAAATCTGGGCCTTGTGTATGTGCACCAGCCAAAAACTGCATAAATAAACAGTATTTAGCTGCTATGTTATACAGTTCAGTTATTGCTGCATTCTGCTGTTAGTTCTCATGTCTCTTTCACACGCTAGCTGTTTTTGTGTATTTCTTAGTTTAGACCAGTGTTTACAACAGGTGCACGGCATGAGAAAGTTTCGGGAGTTTTTCGATAACTTGTTTGAAACCCCCCAAGGACGCTGGAACATCAACTATGCTAAATCAGGAGAGAAGACGTTGAAAACATTGAATACCGAGATTAGAAGATTCAAGATAGCAGGGGGTGGTGAAAATTTTGAAGACCACCAATTACAAACTTTTGGGGGGTTGAAGGGATGGATTAATATTCTAAAATTACCAATTGTAAAGTGTGTACCCAAGTAGGTAATGGTTCTGGAAATGTATAATTGGGGTGAATTGTAAACAATAAATCGGCTTCTGCAAAATCATATTGGTTTGCTGTTCAGAAGTCCAGTTTCTTCCTGCAGATGTTCAAGCTCAGAGACCTCTGCATTCTGCATCTCTTGTACCTTGGAGACCTGCCTCCTCTGCTCTGCTCATTCCCAGAATAGCTTTGCTTTCCCTTCTCTCTCTTTGGGAGTTTCAGCGCAATAGGGAGAGCTCTCTCTCCCCTCTTCACCATCATTTTGTGTTGTTCTCCGCTGCTTTCTGTAGTCTGCTGTTTTCATACTTATGGTAGATGAAATATTGATCTTCGGAAAGCTCCTGAGGGAAAATAAGGTCTTATTCTTTATGTGAGCAATTTTCTTTGCAAGTCCCATATACCTTAATATTTTGCACTACTAGGGAAGAAAATTACTCACCAGGATACATTTAATAAAGGCAAATGTAACAAAACTAGTCAGCATTTCTCCTCTAAGTACAACAGAAATTAAAACATAAATTAGCACAAATAAATAACACAAATCATAAGTACGTTCATAGATTCTATCAATATTATATATTAGTTAACAAGGTCCAGTTGCATCCTGAGGCCCAGGAGTGCTCCTAGATTTAGGCTCCATGCATCTCTGTTTGCTTCCCATAGATCTTGCCTGCCTGACTTGCAGGAATGTCCATCTCCTGTCTGATCTGATAAGCACTGACTAACAGGGCAGTGGGAATATGGAGTGGCCAAGTTGGGTGCTTGAGGAGATGAGTACCTCTTCATGCATAGTTTGAATCAAAGGGCAGTCTGCTCTCAAACTGTCCACTCAGTAATTGATTGACGAGATTTATCTGAGGGCTGCAGAGCACACATAACTATGTGGCACCAACTGGGGCCAACATGCATTTGGCTTGGACTGGACATAGTCCCTTGGAGGGTACCTGGGGTAATGGTCAAGGTCACCTGCATAGCCTTCCACTCCCGAGGTGAAAGGATGGGGTGATGTGTGTGCAAACTCTTTAATACTGGACACTACTCTACAGAAGTTTGTGTGAAATTACTATTTCTTTCTCTTTTTGAAAAAATACATAGAAATGTATTGTCCCAACTTTAATTGGGTGGTTAAAGTTCAGTTATCACCAGAGAACTTTTTAAAACAGACTACTATTAATGCACTAGAGGAAAAATTGCATGTTCGAGCAAATCACATTTACTTGGCAGCTCTGGAACTCATAAGATGTGTATTTTCACCTGAGAATAAGTCAGGTGAAGTCAGGTTTCACCTGAACTTTTCAGGTGCTGGATCTCTGCTTGCTTCTCAACAGCTATGTTATTCTCCAGAGTTCTCTAAATGTATTTATTCTCTGTCTTTTTTATGCACTAGTCATTTAGTGGTGCCTGGATCTGCTCCTGCAGATCATGACAAGAACTCCAGTCTGTTGTGGAGTACGCTCATGAACTTGTGTGCTGCAGAGCTGCTTTGGGAGTCAGTCTGAGCATCTCTGGACTTTGTGAAGTAAATATGTATATCCATATTTGAATAGAGACTTATGATCCTGTGGGAGATTTCAAATTCAAATGACAGCTGGGAGCCCAGCTCCCTACTGTACTTTAATGCAATCTGAATCCTTTATGGTCTTGCAGGCCTTTGGAGAATCTCCTGACATTTCAGGAGGGAATACCCTTTTTCTTCTAACCCTGAAGTTTACATCTGCCAAACACATAGGCTAGTATGTTCTGCAGAATGTGAAAAGAGGGTGAGGCATTTCTCTTTCAATTTCTCTGCAGCTTTGCTAGTTACCTTTGTTCAGATGATTGCTGAAAAAAAGTTAGCCATGCATGCCCCCTTCAATATGGTAGAATAAAGTAAAGCCAGACAAGTGAAAAACTGATGTGCCACAGTGGGAAATGCTTCTTTGTTTTATCAACTATTTTTGCTGCTTTTCCACTCTTCAGTCTTCATGCTCATTTTCTTCACCCTGTTTTTCAAGTAATATCTGGGGTAGGAATTTGTTTCCGCAGAGCTACCTTTCTGTACTTATAGTTAGAATACTGCATCTCTTCTGCCTTTTAGTCTCTCCTGTGTTTCTCTCCATGCCACCATCAGACTGATGGTACTGTTTTGGAAAGGATCTCATTTCCTGAGGTTTGACCAGATTTGCAGACCATTCTTTCAATGCTGGTTCTGTTTTCATCAGTGCAAGAAGTCAAGGGTTGGTTGTTTCTTTTTTTCTTTCTCTGCCTTCTTGTTTTTGTTTCTGTTTTTGTTTGTTTGGTTTTTTGGGTTTGGGTGGCGGGGGGAAGTCAGGTTGGTTTTTTTCTGGTTTGTTGTTGTTGTTGTTGTTGTTGTTTTTGTTTGGTTGGGTTTTTTGTTGTTATGGTTATTTTTTTAATCACCAACAAGGACCATTTGAGAGGCTTGAACACTAAATAAACTGTTACAGTTGTAGGTTAATTCTAAGGTCTAGGCCTTGTCAAGCAAAGAAATCCTAAAACTCATCAAGCAGTAATCAAATTTATACACTGGAAAACATAAATGCTATGTACTTGGATAAATGGGAGTTTTGTTAATGGGATTGGTTAATGTCAGTCCTTGTACTTTCCTGCAGTGGATGTGAGTTTTGACATTGAACAGGGAGCTTGCTACTGACTGCAATGCAGCTGGGCCTTGTGCCTCTACAATTGAAAGATTACTGAAAAAATATGGAAACTAGGAAATAGAGAAGGACTAAGAATTATCTCTTGCTTGTGTAACCATGAATAATCCCATAAAATCAAGTTGCTTAATTTACCAAAAAAGGTTAAGAAACTGCTAGTCAAAATATTTTAGACATCTCAACAGGATGACAGTACTTGATATTAGAGGTCTCTTTAATCTCCCTTACTTAATTTTTCCAAAGTCATGTTTAAATATTTCTAAAGGTAAACTTTTCATGTGAGTAACTTTTTTTGTATGATAATTGTTTTTTCTGAAAATAGCCCCTTTAGCTGAAGCTTCTGTGTATTGTCCCTTCATTCTGAAATGGTCTATGTTTTCGATGAAAAGTTGAAAACTAATTTTGGTTTTAGAACACTTAAACTGAACAGTACTCTCTTTTCCAGAAGATGAAAATAACAAGTTTTTAATTATTTTTCTAATGTGAGGTTTTGGGCATTTTTCATATTATACACTATCTTCTGTTCAGCCCGAACTTTACCGCAATCTCAAATACATAATTAATGGAATTTGAAGGACTATTATTTACAGACAGCTGTAGTGTCTGAGTTTAAAATGTAGTGATTAATTTGAGATTGGAGCAGCCATCATGTGACATGGCCATGGCTAGCAAATGGATGTTCATATGTATGACTTTTGAGGTTTGTTCTTTTCCTTATGCTCATATAATATAATGAGTCTTTTCACACTCAGATGCTGTGATTATCTTCTTCTAGACTTGTGATGCATTCTCTCCCATTTTTCTAAAGCATTAAAATGCACATATTCACACGTTCACTGTGATTTAGGTCTTGTTCACCTTCGTCTTTTTTTAGTTTCATCCTTTATTAAAAGGGCCCTCTAAGTTTTGGGTTTTTCCTGTTAGCGCTCACTTATACTTTTATTTTTACCTGAAAATCATTATTGACTCATCATTTTCCAATACTAGCAACTCAACTTCGTATAGCACTAATTTGTCTTGCAAAATACTGTTCTCTCTGCATAAGCTGGAATGCTCTCGCATCTCTTACTAAGAGCGTTAGTCTTCAAACAGTTAGTTGTTCTGATGGGTAATATTCATTTTAGATCCTCCTTTTCATTAAATTATTTGCATAGCTTTTTATTTACTTGAAAATCAGCTTTCCCGTGCTTGTAACGACTATCTGGGAAGGTGCTAACACAAATTTAAAATAAAGTCTTTATTTATGTCTTGACAAATGCTAATTTTTGTTTTCAGTCCAAGTGTCTCTACAGATTAACCACTTAATTTTTGGAAGGAATTAAAATACTCTTACACTGTTTGATTTGTCTGCAGTCAAAATTGGCTCCCAATTAATTTCTTGATCACTAATATATAGAATATCTCCACAATCATACCAGATATTGATGAGATAGGACAAGGGGAGGAATGCTGTTGGTGCACGTTTGTGTTTTGCCCCTCAGGCAGCAAATGCAGGGCACTATGCTTGACTCCAGGATATACTGACATATCTGTTTAAGTCCTGAGGAAGTTATAAACTGGGGTTCACTCCAGTTTTGTCTGTCCAGACTGGGAACACAGCCACAGAAATTTCCTCAGGTTTTAAGGTGTATTTCTATGTTCACAGGTTAGCTACTCCTCTGCTTTTGGGTTTGTTTTGAGCTACTTATGCTGTTAGAACAAGGTCCTTCTTCAGCCAATGCCATGCACTGCCTCATATTGCCTTCCTGAACAGCCTGTATTACAGCCTGGGGATGATTTCATACTCTCCATTAACTTGATGTATTGTGTACTGTGTCCTTTCCCAACACTCAGATTAAGGTTCTGCAGCATAAGTGAGGAATCCTTTCTGAACAGCAGAATATTCAACAATCAATATAGTGCACTGTTAACAAACATGTATGTTTTCTTAAAAACCCTTAATAAAAAGGAGTAATTAATGCCTCTTGCCATATCTATAAAAGTTTTCCCAAATGAAAATGTTAGATATGTCTCTGGAATTCTCTTTACATCACATTTTTATTGTCTAGACTAATCATATGTGAGACTTCTAATGTCAGGTGAATGAACACCAATCTGACATATATTCCATGTTCCAAGATTTTTATTCACCAACTTCTGATAATTCCGTCATGCCAAAGAAAAGCTGACCCCTATATCTTCTGTTGGTCCTGCTCCACCAGCTTATTAAATAGTCATCAGAGATTCCCTCCAAACAACTTAAGAGTTGCTCTGTGTCAGGCACTCGTGTCTCTGATCAAACTCAATATGAGGAAGTCTTAGTTCATACAAATTCAAAGATTTGCAAAAGCAATTAAAAGTGTAGTTGAATTTTTTTACTTATTTTTATTTTTTTCCCCAATGTCTGGGGTCCTGATCCTACATTCAAGTAACAAACTTCTTGTTATGGACCTCTATAGTACCTGAAAAAAGTGAATCTAAGAGACTGCAATTGTAGAAAAAGGGTCTGGAGCTTCCACCTGCTAAGAGAGAATATTGACACGGACACTTCTTTAAAAAGTTTTTTCTTCATATGTAGGTGCTGATTTATAGAATAAGAAACGCTCCTCTGAGAACGTGCTAGTTTAATTTATATATTTAAAGAGATGGTGTCAATTTGAGGGAGGAAGACAACTTTGTAAAGGAAGGCCTAGAACATGATCACTGAGTACATAGAATGTGAAACAGGAAAATTTCTGAATGTGCCAATATATCTTATGGGAAAGAAGAAAGTATTCATCTTCCAGATACAAAACCAAAACATGTTCTAGACTTGGAGAAAATGTAGTGGTTGATGATGCAATTTTATTTACTACAGTGATTTTGTTGTTGTTGTTGGATCTATGTATTCATTTTTTTCAGTCAAATAAGCCTGTTATGCATATAATTAGCTGTAAATGCTTTAATTAACTTGGAAATGCAATGATTCACAACATGATAAAAAAAATCAACTTGGGCAGGTTAAGGATCTCAAGCAAATCAGATGTGTTTTCTCCTATTGCTTGCTTACTTAAGGAAAATCAGCATCTTATTGCTATTAAATTTATTTAGAGTATTTATTTAATTCTTTTCTATGTCTGCATATGATCATGTTGAGCTGTTTTCTTCCTTAGTATTTCTAAACTACTGGAATTTTAAGCCAGACAAAATAAGAGTTGAGTGAGACCTATTATTGTTTCATTGACTTCGAAGTACTCTGCATTTCCCTTCCTCTTCATGGAAAAGGTCACTTTAATCAGTAGTGAATACTTCAGAGTTGATAGGACAAAATAATCTTAACAGGTTATTAGAATAGCAATTCAGTTTAGATGAAATTTCGTTAATTGGAAGAACATGCATTTGCAGCACACTGCAACATACACTGGAGAGCTCCAAGAGGAGTGTGCTGTTTTCTGGTCTTGACAATCAAGAACTGCTTGACAGAGCTAGGATTTCATCTTCCAAAGAGAGTGTGATTATATAAACATGTAACGGCACTCTGTAAATACATACAAGGGTGTTGCAAGAGAGAGAATACAGTATTCAGATGCTCAAAGAGATGAGAAGTAAATTTCAGAAAGCAGGATTCAGATTTGACAGGATGGAATCTTCTAACATTTAAGATCGTAAAATGTGGGGATGGCTTCCCTAGGGAGAATATGGGAATTTCAATGCTGAAGGTGTTAAAAGCACGACCAGTGTCTGACAAAACATGACTTGGGTGTGAGACAGGATATGATTCTTTTCTGAAGCAAGAGAGGAATTAGATATCCTCTCAAGGACTCTCCCAGACATATTTTCCGTGTTTCCTCTCATCCTTAGATTTCAAACTTGCTCCTTTCAATATTTGTGTCCAGAAAACCTAATTCAGTAAGAAGTACAGAGTGAGGCTTCTGTTTACTTACATAAAATAACATAGTTTCCAAATCAGTTTGCTTTTCAGGAAGGGTTTCATGTTTTGCTTTCTTTCAGCATTCAAAACCACTCAGGTTTTCAGTCTCCTTGCCTGCCAGTTTTGAGCTTCTAAATTGAACCTAAATTTTTTTTTATGCTTTCAGCCTCTTAAGTGAGATTCACCTCAATATTAGCCACTAAAAGCTAAGTGTCTAACCAAGCATGGGCATCCAGGCACCTGCTATAGCCTACGGGGAGAGAACAGATGCTATTACAGTTTTTATCTTATCTCTGAAGTGTTACTTATTGAGATAAGGATCACTTCTCCAGCAAAATATCCATTTCCATGCAAAAATGTTTCTTACGTGTGAAGTTCATTGAAATAGTTTCAAGACTTTTAATTTAGTTCAGAGAAAATGTACTGAAATGTCATACAAGAATAATAGTCATACAGTCTGTGATAGCACTCACTGCTTCTGTATATGCCTCTATTTCTCCTGATGCATGGAATATGTAAATGTGCAAATTTGACTATTTTCATAATTGTTACATTTTAATTCAGTGTGAAATAAAATCAGCATCTGATTTTATATGCATACTAATCACATAAATTCCTTTTGTTAAGTATGACACTGACACTGAAAGATGCCCTCCACACCTACCAGAACAGACCTTATTGATACTGGTAGATCTTTATGAGTTATGCAGTCTTTAAAATTTTGACACGGATATCGCACCCTCAGAAAAAAGGATCTGTTTCTGTTAGAACTATTTCCAAAGCAATAGTTTGTTGCTGTGGCTCTCCAACAAGGAAAGCATATATGGCTCTGTTTTTTAATGTGTGGCAGCAAATCCACCACTGGCTGTGATGAAGCCTCTGTAGGGCACCATGACTGGATCCTTACAAGCAGTAAGAAGTTCAGGATGCATCTTGAGCTGATTCCTTGAACTTTTTTCTACAGTTGTTCCTCCTTCAGTGCATGTTTACATTTTTGAGAGGCATGCTGGAATTACTCCTGCCAGCTGTCCCAGGCATCATTCCCATATTTGGACTGTCAAACACCAAATATAAAAAACACCAAACCAAAAGTTACTCCCTTCTGATGAAAAACTTCACTTACATCTCAAAGTCACAGAGGAATTGACTTCTGCAGTGTTTCCAGCTTTTACCAGCACTCATATCTAAATTTCTTATTCAGTCTAAACTCACAGTGAAGTCAAAGTGGATTTAATAAATAAATTCTTTTTCTGTGAGTAAAAAACTATCACTAGTTAATACGATTCAGTGAATTAGAGTATTGCAGGAAAGCTCAGGGGATTTCCTACTGACTAGAAGTTAGTAAAAATGTAAGAAAAGTGGCATATATAGTCGAAGATAATAAATACACCTAAAAATCCATTGCCTTTAAATAGACAGGTCTGAAATGAAGTAAGAAATTGTTCTTGTACACAAAAGCATCTTGGAAAAAAAGATTGTTTGAATGCTGAACCATGAGAAATTATAGTGGAGAAAAATACTAGGATGGATAGAAAACTGAATTTGATGTATTTGTCCTCTTAAGCATCACTCCATATATTACAAATAAACAAGTACTTGTGACACATTTGAAAAATTCTGAAATAATCAACTGACAGCGAATAAAGGATTTATTTCCTTTTCATATGAAATGATTCAGGTCATATAGCCATCTCACATCTAGTAATATCTTCTTGTTGAAGTAAACCAATTTTAGCAGCCAGTTATAAAGTAGATGTACTGCAATATTGCCACAGGGTTTCATCCAGTCAACTCATCCTTTAGTTCTCCACAGCTGTGGCAGGATCTTGCTGCTACTGGGCAAAACCAGCTTACCTTGCAAAATACCTTTCCAACCTTTTCTTTAAGCCTGTGATTCCCTAGGGTACACCTCAGGCTCATTTAGGAGCTTGGTTGGAGCTCCTAAATGGTTGGATTTCTGTCTGTGACCAGGTTTTACAATGATTGCTATTCTTTGGGATGCAAGCAGTCAGTTTTGTGTGTCCTGGGGAGGAGCTGAGTACTTACATACATTGATGTTCTGATGGGCCCATGATAGAAAAGGCATGGCTGGATCTGCTTCACTGAAGGAAGAGGAGATAGATAAATCCCTGGCCTCAAAATCATGTGAACTGACTGCATCATATATGCAGAATTTAAAGCTAGCTCTTTTTATAATGTTTTAGTTTTGGGAGAGGTGACAGGAGCAGTTCGGAATGAGCTAGTAAGAGAGCTAACAGTAAAGTAGTGCAGACAATCAGGGACTAGTTTTTCAGTGTGCTCCTTGGCCGTTTTCAGGGTACTTGTCAGGGTAGCTATGCTCTATTGGCTAAGTGTCATATGCCAGTGATATTAAAAAAAAAACCAAACAATGCTCTGTTCTGAGGTACAAACCCCTATTTAGTTGAACTGTTAGAATACCTCTGATGTGACTTCATCCTGGGTCAACTGGTGTTTTTCCAAAAAGGTTCATTGCTTTTGTTTTGGAAGTCACATGGCTTGGACACCATCCTTTATAAGCAGTAAGTATGTAGCTGCCTTATTGTGAAAATTTAAAAAACTTTGTAACATGGACCTGTGCAATAATGCTGTAACTCCTTCCTAGCTATTTACTGTGGTCAGTTTCTAAGAAGGAGCTAGGCTTCTGCATAGAACAGGACAAAGATTCAAAAGAGGCCCTTTGCCTTTCCTCAGGGTTCGTAGTTTATTTCATGGTGGTCCCAGGGCAAAAGAGGAAGAGGTCTCAGATTACAGTCTTTTTCTAGGAAAGGGTCAAGGAGGGGACATTGGCTTTCTGCCAATGGGATAGAGATGAGGGGAAGGGTTAAACTATGGGACATTCACAGGGGTCTTAGGACAAACCATTCCTTATACCTCCTGGTATTGGGTTACAACACTTGAAAGGGTCCTTTCCACTTTTCCTTCAAGGGTTCAGAGTTCCATGTCTTTACATATACCAAGTCCCCAGGTTGGTATGGGTGATCGGGTGCATCCAGAGCAACTGGTCCCAATAGGGTTATAAACCGGCGGAGCCCAGTAAGTTTTTTTCCTAAAGAAATTAAGTATAGATTTAAATCTGTTTCTCCCTTTGGATGTATTTCTCTGGGAATGGATGTTGTTTGATATGGCCATCCATACAGCATGGGGACTTACTTTGTTTTTTGACCTTGGCTGAATTCTGACTCACAAGAGCCAGAGACGGGGCCTGTGGCCATTTTAAGGAAGTTTCTTGATACATTCTGCTAATTTGTAATTTCAAAATCTGATTCATCCTTTCCACTTACCCACTTGGTTGTGGTCACCAAGGTGTGTGTAAGTCCCATTTTATGCCTAGAGTTTTGCTCAGCTGTTGCACCACATTTGCTATAAAATATTGGCCTCTGAGGACATCCCAAGTGGTACCCCAAATCTTGGTATTATTTCTTTAAGCATGATTTTTACCACTTCCTCAACTTTATTGGATTGACAGGGAAAAGCTTCTGGCCATCCGGAAAAAATATCTACCAATATCAAAAGATATTCTGCTGTTTTTGCACAGCCTGGTTTTTGATAGTGTGGGGGGCCACAGAGGTGGCTTCTGTGAGAAGCTGCTAAAAACTTCCACCATGTCCAGCAGAGCCAATCCCTGATGGCTCTGAAGACGGACATGCCACTGGGCAAATTAGAGATGTTGGTAAAGCCTCTGTGATAACATATTTAAGAAGAAAATCAAAA
>JANRGV010000062.1:69938392-69966243 GCA_024734035.1 Alethe castanea
AGCTGTTTTTGTGTATTTCTTAGTTTAGACCAGTGTTTAAAACAGGTGCACAGTATGAGAAAGCTTAGGGAGTTTTTCGATAAATTGTTTGAAACTCCCCCAAGGATGCTGGAACATCAACTATGCTAAATCGTGAGAGAAGACGTTGAAAACATTGAATACCAAGATTCAAGACAGCAGGAGGCGGTGAAGATTTTGAAGACCATCAATTACAGACTTTTGAGGGGTTGAAGGGGTGGATTGATATTGTAAAATTACCAATGGTAAAGTATGTACCCACGTGAGTGATGATTCTGGAAATGTATAATTGGGGTGAATTGTAAACAATAAATTAGCTTCTGCGAAATCATATTGGTTTTCTGTTCAGAAGTCCAGTTTATTCCTGCACATATTTTCTTCCTCAGATATGCAGTTGGCTGAATTAAAACATAGTTTGTACAAATATGTTCATTAAGTAGTCTATATTTGTGTAAATAATTGCCTTATTGAATGTTTTTTTCTCATTTTCTTTACACCCTCCCTTCAGATACTTATATACATTGATCCTAACCCCTCAAGCCTTCACATCTCCAGGATGAACAGTCCCAGTTGCCTCAGCTTTTTTGCATAGAAGAGGTGCTCTAGTATTCATTTTTGAGACATCTTTAGCAGAAGCAAAGGTGTGCTGTTGGAATCCGCAATTTCTTGCTCAATATCCTTTGTCATCTTTGTAATCTTTTTCTGGACCCTCCCCAGCATGTCCATGCCACTCTCATACTGATGAGCTCCAAACTGGACAAAGCCTTCAAGTATGGTCTCTGCTGAATGAAGGAGGATTACCTTACCGGTCCTGCTGGCAACACTTCTAAAGCCAACTCAGATACTTTTTTTGCCACAAGGGCAGATTCGGGGCTCATGATCCACTTTCTGTCTACCAGGATACCCAGGTTGTCTTCTGAAAAGCAGCCTTCCTGATAGACATGCAAGTGTCCAGCGTCCAGTATCTGAGGGGTCGTGGGGTTATTCCTCCCCAGGTGCAGGACTCTGCCTTTCTTGAATTTCAAAAGGTTCTTCTCTGTCCAGTCCTCTAGCTTGTTTAGATCCTATTTTGAAGGTCTGAACATCCCTCTGGGGATCAGGACTGCAGCATCTTGTGTCATCATTGAACTTGCCAAGGAGGAATCTGCCCCTTCATCCAAGCCACAGAAGAGTAAGAGAAACAATACTGGAGCAGGAGCTCCAGCTTGGGGGACACCACTAGTTACAATCCTCCAGCTAAACACAATGACCCTGAGCACAACTTTCCAAGACCTGTCATTTTATCCCATTCTCAATTCACCTCATAATCCACTCAATCCAGTCTGTGTTTCCTGAGCTTGCCTAGGAGAATGACATGGGAGAGAGTGTCAAAAATCTTGCTGGAGTCCAAATAGACAATATCTATTGCTGTCTCCTCATCTGTCTCTAGGCAGTTGTCCCATCATAGAAGGCATTAGAATCAGGTTGGTTAAGCATGATTTCTGCTTAGGAAATCCTCATATTCCACTAGAGATGACTTCAGGATAAATTGTTCTATTGCCTTTCCAGGGATTGAGAGGACTGTAGTTTTTGAAGACTGGAAGACTGGGGCTTTAGGTTTTTTTTGAAGACTGGGCTGGATATTTACTTTGTTCCAGTCCTCAGGTACCTCTCCCAACTGCCAAGATATTTCAAAATGTTTATGATTTTACTATGACATCATGTACATATCACAGTACGTCTGTTTTATCAAATATATTACACTTATATAGCTCTTTTTATCTGCCAAATCTGTTCTTTCAGTCCCTGAATTGCATGTCTGCTTAATAGGATATTCTCCATATAACCTTATCCCACTCTGTAAATTAATATTGTACTGTCTTTTAGTGTTTTTTGTTCAAGTTGAGAATTTCAGTCTTCAAGGAAGGAAAATGTGATATTCTTAATTCTGCATATAACTTACACATCAATAAACCAGCACAGGTTTGGGATTTTAAGTAGTGAATACTCAGAACAAACTATTTGTGAACAGTCCACTGCCTAGTAATTATTCATGTAAATTGAATAATAGGAAAAAATCACGATGAATTATTCAGCCAACTTTCTTGCATGACTGTGTATAATCATTTATTAAAATCTTTATAGTATATTGAACAAGTAAAATGCTGTATTTACTTGATCTAAAAGATGATAGCATGCTAGAAGTGTAAAATATTTCAAATGAATGAATGTACAAAAATAATCAGAAAGTTCTTTGAGAAACAAAGAGAATGATGGAATGATAAGAATATGTGGATATATAAATTCAATTATTTTAAATAATATTTTATGATATGGTTCAAGATTAGTGAGTTAGTTAAGTTTGTTGAAGTGATATCAGAAAACAAGTCATGACATTTTTTTATTTGAAGATTCAAATGTACCAAATATGTAGCCTGGATAGTTTAACTGAAGCTTGAGAAACAAGATATCTATCATAATTTTCCTAAACATTGTGTCAAAGTATGAAAATCAGAATGTTTCTGTAAATTATGAAGTGTAGCGTATTGCCCAAGAAAAAAATCAAGTAAGTTCAAGCTCTCATTAAAAAAATATAATTATAAATGATGATTTCCTTGCTTGTTCTATTACAAAATACTAAGTGCGTGCTACTAGACAAAGAAATAAAATATATTTTATCAGGGAAAATTTTTAATTTTTGTGCTGAATGAAAATAAACAAACCACCACTAGCAGCACCTTCCCTTAATCGATAAACCAAATAATTGAAGCCACAAACCATATCAGCCATTTCTTCAGGTAAGGGAATTCCCCTACCTCCATCCCCACTCCAACTTTCTTCACTTTGATTTAACAAGTTCAGAAAGAGTTGCTTTGTGCTCTGGAAGGCAGAAAATGTGCAAGATGTGTAGTCCTAAGGGAGTTAGATTATTCTGAGATGTTATTAAACAAGCAGATTCAATTTATTTGAAAGAGACACTTCAGAGAGTGACTGGAACTCTGTGCCAGGTGGGCTGAGCAGGACTTCAGATTCTTTTCTACAACTTATCTGTATTTAACAGACCACCTAAACAGATGTACGTTTCCTCCAGAGAAGATAAGTACAAAAATTAGAAAAAAGGGAGCAATTCTGGAACCGTGATTAAAAATCACTTAAATTTAGTAAGTGTCTGTGCAGTCTTGAAAAATGATAAAATTCCTGGGCATCACTCTATTTAGCCGAAACTTTTCCAGATGTGCCTTGCTAATCAACTCCAGCCAAATTCCCTCTGGTTTACAGAAATTATGGAGAGAAGCCAAAATTCTGAGATAAAGCAAACTGTCTCAGCAGTGTAGCTGTGTAAGGTTTATTTTAACAGAAAAGCCAGATTTTAAATTTTTTTAGAGTACTGTATGAAAGTTGTTTTAAAATACCCACACCCTAAACCTAGATACTTGTATGATAATTAATTATATTTTACATTCATTTATACAAATATATTTGTTTGTACAATCTGGCTAAGCAGATGTGTCAAGAATCCTTGTTTTTGCATCCTGGAGGTATTATGTGCATGTGTCTTGTTCCCATATTTTCACTGATTGTCCACTTTGTCTACTATAGGAGACAAGATATATGGGTCGAGATTGATTTTTGAAATAAACCAGAGTGACTATTCTTATATTCTGGTATTTATGTTCTGATGTTCTGTTCTACTCCCAGCTCCACGATAGTCCACTGTTTTGGATTTACCCTAGCACTAGTGCTCCACACACTTTGATTTCAGAGTGATTTCCCAAGTGACTATTCTGCAGGCAAAATGGATTCATAGATATGTCTTGAGGTGATTCAAACCCCAATAAAATGTCCTAATCTCAAGCATAAAACAAAAGTAAATTTGTTCCTGAAAGTAGCGTATTTAAAATAAAACAAGAAAATATCCAAAGGCATGAATGCAAAAAAATGATGTTGTCAGCACTTATTTTTCTAGATATTTCCTATATTGGGTGTACTCCAGAATCCACACAGATGAGAAGAAGATAAAGAAAGTGTAAGTAGCTGATGATTTTTAATTATCTCATATTAGTCCCTCCCATGCTTCAATAGAGTCCTTCCTACTGATAAAATGGTGAATTTATTTTTTGTTTATTTCTTCTGAGAGGCAAAATTTCTTAAAGATACGTTTCTTCATTTTCTGTAAAATATCTTGATAATGTGTTTCATGTTCAGGTATGACTTCAATTTTCATGAATGCAGTCTTTTGACTGAAATAAGTTATAAAACACAAACTTTACTCAAAACTGTATTTTCTCTGCCTTAGGTTATAGCTTGATTACTTTAATAATTGAGCTTTATCATCATAATTACTATAATAATGTGATATGTTGGTTCTCCCAATAAAGAGTTTGTCTTTAGGACAATACGGCTATGCAATTTCCTCTGCATCATGAAGAGTGAAGTGAGGGATACAAAAGCTAAATTATTGAATTAATGGAACAGAAAACATTTGTTTTCCTGTGTGAGAGCAGGGAAATAAAGATATAATTGTGGGTTTCCTACATCCTTCTATTAACCTTTACATCAATCAAAATATTTAAAATATATGAATCTACATTTTTGTAAATGTGTTTTTGTAGTTGTAAGATATTGGGTTTTTTCCCATGAAGAAGAAGAAGCAAAAATTTCCAGAAGCTGTGAGAAAAACATCAGTGTACCAGAAGAAGACAAGTCTGCACTTCAGGCAAAGTTGAACCCTTTATGGCCAGTATTTAAGTACACACTTAATCCAGACACAGTCAACACTCAGAAATGCTGCTTGAGTCCTGTAGGCCAGAACAGCTCCAGCAGCTGTAGAAATATATGTACTTGCCCACACAGGGGAAATTAAAACTCACAGAAAGAGAGTGAACCCAGAGGAATAGGTATTGATTCTTCATAGAAATGTTTTATTATATTAGATGGTTCTAACCAAATTGTTTTATAAAGCCATATTAAGGTGGCAGTAGTAGCTTAAATTGTTCAGGCATATACCCAGAAGGGTAGCTATTCCTTGGGTAACAGCACTAGGGGAAATGAGGGCCAGCCAAATAACACCTGTCTCTTCCTAAAAAACTACTACCACTCCCAGCTGAAAGGCTGAAAAGAGATCCATGAGCAGCCAGGAGCATTTTGGTGTTTTTCACCACACCTCACTTGACAAAACTGCAAAACTGCTGCTGTATTTGTGTATTTGCCCAAGTGCAGTGGTGGCAGCAGGCTGATGCAGCAGCAAGCAGAGTTGGTTTGTCACAGGCAGATCATCTCCACTCCCTCACATTCTTTTCCCCATACACCAGAGGACGTAAATCTTACTTTATAACTATAATAAGATCTTGAACTGAGCTGAGACCCAGTTTCTTATCTAGACCAAAGCTCTACTTATCCCAGCTGAGAGAAAGGAAAGAAAACAGTGTTTTTTAAATCTAGTTAGTGCCAATATTTATTATTATTTTTCTTAGAAAATAAGAACTGACAGTGAAATGTTCAAAACCCCTAGGGTAATAACTTTCTTAGACTTCAGAAATACCATGCAGTTGCTATAAATCAAAATGCCATGTGTTTTCATTTCCTTTCCTGTAATTAAAAGTTTGCTTTGATGTTTAAAAGCACAAGTATACCCAAGAGTAGAGTAGCTGCAAAGTGTTCATATTTGACACTTCTGTTAAACAATGCAATTTAGCTTTTTTTAAATAACAGATATTAAAAAAAAAAAAAAAGAAAACTAACAATATCTAACTGCTCTTTAAAACCTTACTTGTAAAACAATTGTTATAATCAGTTCTTCCTAACAGATAGCAACAAAGAATAAGTGAAAACTGGGAGCAGAACACCATCTTGCTAAGGAGAAATGAAAACAGTTGGGCAGTGCAGTTTTAAGAGCTTGATGAGCTGAGGAAAGGACATATTGTTTCAATTAAAGGACAAGGAAAGTATCTGGGAGGACTTGCACAAAACTACAGTGAAAAACTGCTAGACAATTATGCCATTCCATACAGCATGTGTTAAATCAGATTGATTTGGTTGGGTTCTATTAAACTGCAGGATCTGAGAGTGCTTCTTTCTTCTGGGCTCTGGTTGTGCCCGCCTTCATATCCATGGGACACCTTCCCCATCCTTCTGGGTAAAACCCCAAACACGGGGTCAGAAGGCATCAAGGATGAGGTCTGGCTGGTTCACCTATCTATGGGACTGAGGTGTTAGTAATTCAGTGTATACAGATCATGATGCAAACATATGGAAAATACATGGTTTAATGGAGGCAATTTCATGTATTGCATGACTGGGCATTGAAGACCTTGTAATATGAAGAGGGGCTGACAGAGATGGGAATGTTTATCCTTGAGAAACCACTGCAGGGATCTGATCAATAAGTATAAATATCCGATGGGAGGGAGTATACAAGGCAGAACCAGACTTTTCTCAAAGGTATCTAATGGAAAGACAAGCTAGAATGAGCACAAATTGAAATATCTGGAATTTCACCTAAGCATAAATAAAGAGTATTTTGGGTTTTTTTGTGAGAATATTCGAACACTGACACAGGTTGCCCAGTGGTGGTGGAGTATCCATCCTTGGAGATATGTTAAACCTAACTGGATACATCTCTAAGCAATCTACTTTATTTGATCTTACTTTGATCAACAACATTGAATGGGCTAGATGGTCTTTCTGATCTCAGCCATTCTCAAATTCTGCAGTTCTGCGATTTTTATATATATGTGTGTATATATATTTGCCCAGACACACTAATACATCATATCTTATACCATATATTATATATCATATATATCATACATATCATGGATCCTACATCATATATCATCATATACATGTCTAAATACATATACATATAAGTATAAATTTGCATGTAGTTTAGTTATCCTTAACTTACACAAAATGTTGCTGTTATATATGGGAAAATTCACCCAGGGGAGGCTTGCATTTTTTAGAGCATTTTCTGCTACTATCCTTCTACATAACTTTTGTAAAAGTCACTGATTCAAGAGAGAGAGAGAGAGAGCAGTGTTAGCAACAAAGAATTTCTGTGTGTGATCATGTGCATGGGTGGACCTCACAGCCCTAATTCACAGACTGACTGAAAGGAATTAATGAGCTAGACTAATAATTTATGAACTAAAATAAATAAGTGAATTTTGGGAAAAAAAAATTCTTCATAAATCTATCACTTGCTTTTGCTGGAATGGAGTCAATTTTCTTCAAAGCAGGACTTGCAGTGCTATATTTTTATTTGAAATCAAAACAGTGTTGGTAACACATGGTTATTTTAGCTATTGCACAGCATGAAGACTTTGCCTGTGTTTCACTGTCTCCCCCAGCAAGCAGGCAAGAGGCTAAGACGGATCACAGGCAGGACAGATGACCCCAGATCACCAAGGATGCGTTCCAAACTATTTGACACCATGCTGGCCAATAAAAGTGAAGAAGGCATCTTCTCAAGTAGCTGGTGCTAGAATATTATCTGGACAGCAGTCTGCTCATGAAATATGAGTGACTAGGTCACCTTTTTCTGTTTTTTTTTTTTTTTTTTGTTTTTTTTTTTTTTGTTGTTGTTTTTTTTTTGGTTTTTTTTTGTCTTTTGTTCTTTTCCTTCTATTGCTTGAGTACTTCTATTTTTCCCAGGACATTTTCTTGGAAGGATGAAGTAGCTGGTGGGTGCTTAGTAGTACTTATAGGGTAAATATAGACAAGATACCTGGAAAAAAATCTTTTCTGTGGGGGTGGTGAGGTACTGGAACAAGTTGCATGAGAAATTGTAGTTGCCCCATCCTTTGAACACTGGAAGTGCTCAAGGACAGGTTTGATGGGGCCCTGGGCACCTTGATCTAGTTTGCTATAATCTACTGGAAGGTGTCCCTGCCCATGGCAGGGGGTTGGAAAAACATGGTGCTTAAGGGCCCTTCCAACCCAAAATATTCTACAGCTGTAGATTAGTGGCTGCACAGAGTCAATCCTTCACTAATGTGTATGAACAATATCTAGTAATTTCTCCCCATATGTATCCTTACTGATCTTTAGTACCTGCTGATGTGGATGTGCACATAAATCTCAGGCCGTGATTTTATGTTTGAACTAAGTCTGGCTGTATTATTTCTGACTGAACTTCAAAGAAAAAGTATCATGATTAAAATACAATGAAAGCAAAATTCAAAATTTACTTTATTTGAAAAAAGTAAAACAGAAGAACTTTATCTTTCTCTAACGTGATTTTTTACAGTTAAAGTGAGAGTCCAAAAGATCAGATGATGTCAAAGTTTAACCAAACTAATAATAGTTTCTAAATTTTATTCCTTTCTCAGTTAATTATTTGCTAGTGTGACAAGAATTTGTTTACAAAATATATTGGTTTCCTCAAGTTCTTATTGAACTCAAATGACGCTGGAGCTGAAACTAATTGACAGTTTCAGCAGGGATGGATAAAAGAAAAGAAATAAAAAAATGACAACTTTTTATCTCACCTCTAGAAACAGCCTCTTGATCTTTTGAGATCAGTAGCAGGACACTGAAAATATAATTATGCTTGTACTGCAAAGGGTCCATGGATAGAAAAAAAATTTTTTTCCTGTCAGTCTATCAATATTGGATAAATACAACTTAAGAAATGAAACAGAAAAAGGAGAAACAGCTCTAGAGTTTTGAAGAGCAATTAAAACACAGTATTTGAGGGTTTGGAAGTTTTAGTATTCTGGTATGAATTTTATTCTTAGATCGGCTTCATTTTTTCCCAAACACATTCCAGCTGAGAATGAAATTGAATGAAGCTATAGTGTTGTAGATGCATCCTGTACTAAATCCTTCTGAAATATTTGAAATTTTTCCTGGGAAAAAATATTCTCCAAAGTCACCATGAGCAGATAGATTTCTTAATAAACCTAACTCTAAGGTAAGATTCAAACTTTCCTACTTATGAGCCACAGATAAAAAGGCATTGTTTGGATGAGATAGTTTCAGTCAGATCAACCATCTGAACTGAACTACACTAACTATCCAGATGTTATCCATGTCTATTGGATGGATTAAATGAATACATTCATTGCTTGGGAGCCTTTTTTCTTTTTCATGAACCAGAGAGAACTTGTGAAAAAACAGAAGTTAAGAATAAAATTTCAACTCTGTTCAACAATTTAACATGGAAAATCTGAACTAACTGAGTTTTATTCAGTTTGGTAGAAAGAATTGTTATTGCCAATTAAGTTAAAGATCTCAATATCAGAGATTCCCATTTTGAGTTTGGTGTTATCTGAAAGAGGAGCTGCCATTAACTGCTAGACATCTCAATGCTTTAGAGGCCCAAGCAAACTCAAAGTCATGAGGTTTTCTAAACCTAAACTTGTATCAAAAAGTCATTGTCTTTTAACTCATCATATAAAATATTTTTCTCTTCTTACTTGTAGAGGCACATTCAAGTTTTGTGCAATCCCACTGTGGGATCTCATCCTAACCTAGGTTCTTTAAGAAATGTCATATCCTTCAGAAGCAGGTACTTACAGCAGCACATGTACTACCTGATAAATCAGCATCAGTGTGCTCCACAGTGATCGACAACCCTCTATCTTGCTCACATTTTTACTGCTTTAAATAAACACACACGCATGCACGCACACACACACACACACACACACGTCGCTTTAAAATTTATATTTTGAAGATGTATAGTAGTTTTTTGTTGCTTATCATCACAAAAATTTGTATTTTTCAGAACTGGTGACCTTCTAACAAAAATTAAAATAATTCTGTCCCAAACAGGGGAAAAAATCAGAACACTGAATTAACACAAATAATTTTTTTCTTCTAAAAAATCTAAATACTGGTTTCAGTAATTTATTTTCTTAAAAGCACCTTAAGTACTGTGCTACAAAAATGATAAATTTTAGCAGAAATATTCTGTTTGTAAGACTAAATTTACGCTTATCTTTAACTTGTAAATATTTCCTTGATTAAATATTGCATAGTCAATGATATTACAGATACGACTCATAAAACATCCTTAGTAAATTATACCAAAATATTAAAGCTTAAAGTTATGAACTGCATAAATCCAACATTTGTCATTTGTGTCTTAGTTTGCTTACGATTTAATTTACTCTATGTTACATACAGGACTCCCTGGAAGTAAACTGAGCACAGTAATTGTAAGATGAAGGGCTATGATTTTTAGTAATTACTAATTTTGTGCTGATTGATGAGGAAGAGACTGGAAAGAAATCTTCATGTGATTCAAATTTTTCAGATGTATCTGTTGCTGTGGGCCGTGGTAAAAATGCTGCACATACACCAAGGTTGGAGAAAATTCTTACTGAGTAGCTGTTTGAGCAGGTGCCATGGCCACCTGGATCCAAACCTTTCTGTACAGGCTTGTAGGGTTAAACAGATTATTTTTTGGAATTTAGCCATACTTTTGAGTCAGCAGTAGAACATGTATTTCAGCCAAGGATTCTTGTTACTCTGGAAGTACCTAGCTTTTTTTGTAGGTCTTCCAAGTCTCTTGTGTGTGAGCAGATGGGCATGTTCTCCTCACCTATCCTGTTTTCCATGCAGAGTTGTGATTACTAATTGTGCAAAGAGATAGAAAAGGATTACATTTTTATGTGGGTTAATAGGTTCTCATGTCTTGGTATAGTCTTTTAAGGACTTAGAAGGTAGTGCTAGGTGAACATTGCCTATATGGTATCAACTATTTCAGGCTTATCTCCTGTCTTCCTAAAACATGTCCACAATCTCACTGGATGAAACTAGAGATGTGAATGTATTGCCTACAATCAATTATGTTCTATTTATGTTGATTATGTAATTCAGACTAAAAAATTAATTTCATTACCAATCATCTGGGGTATGCAGTACTCTAATGATCCCTTTTCCAGCTTGAAAATAAGCAATGGATTTTCCCTCACATGGTATAAAAATTGTACTTATTTTCCAAAACTATTTCAGATAAAAGCATCTTTCAGACTGCAGAGTTTTATCACATCATACACAAGTTTTTTTCTAAGATAAAGAAATTCTATTTTGGAAGATACCTGGGCACTCAGGTGGGAATGTCCAAGTACATTCCAAAAAAGGAAGAACCAGGAAACTACAGGCCTGCCAAACTCAGTGCTGTGCAAGATAATGGAGTAAATCCTCCTGAAAACTATGCCAAGACATGCAGAGAATAAGAAGTTGATTGATGATAGCCAACATGGCTTCATTATGAGCAAATTGTACCTGGAACGTTTGGCAGCCTCCTACAATGGTTTGCAGAGTTGGTGAGTTAGGGAAGAGTGATGATTGATATAATCTACCTGTCTGAGGTCTTGGGCAATACCATTGCCTTGTATGTGTCTCTGTCTCTCTGGGCCATGTTCTCAGCTTCACTACTCACTGAGCCTGCGACTGCAAAAACCTTAGCCACATCCTCAGCTTGGGCACAGAGCACAGCTCCTGGGGATGTGGGACTGGGTTCCTGCCTCTAGGCTGGAGAGGTCCTGGACTGAATCACCAGGAGGAAGAGGTAACACTGTCTTACATACCTTGACACTTAATTTCATCCCAATACAGAATTAAATATATTTGGAGTTTCAAAACAAATAACGGTGAAGCAGGAAGACCCCTTTTTGTAATCTCTTGAATGAAGGATTTTTGATTTGTGACTGTATGTTTATCTAACATCTAGCAAAAAGGAAAGCCTTCAATAGAATAGGTTTTAGATGACTTTATAATATTGTATTGAAACATACATTCTTTTGATGGTGTCCTTATGATTATGCACACTTTTGATTAGAATACACATTGAAAATGTATACATTTAAAATGTCATTCTGTGGAAAATTTTATATCAATACAAACATTATTTTTAGGGAAAAGTAAAAAGGTTTAAAATTTATTTTGTAGAAGGTATTGTAGGGCTTATTCCTGTAGCTTTTAAATGTTGTGCTCTACATAAAAAAATAGGTTAAGAAGTTAACAATCTGAACAAATGCTTTCACTGTAATTTCTAGTTATTTCTCAAATAATGCACTGTTAATTTGTATTTTGATTGCATTTTATGTACTTACCTCTTTCAAGTCAGAAGCATTAAACTGCTAGCCATTTCCTCCAAATTAGGACAGAAAACGCTAATTAACAAGACATTCCTGTTTTAGACCTTCAGACAAATTTTCCTACCTCCCCCAATCCTTCTCATACAAATCTACGCTTGAAATTATAGGTTTACCTGTACTTCCAGACCTCCACAGGTCTTTGAATTTTCCATCTTGAGACACTGTAGTGGTATTGTTGCAAGAACTGGCAAAGCCCCTCAATGTACAGCATAGATATTAAAAAAAAATTATGTCTGCCGTAGGCTTATTAATTTTTGGACAGATTATATGCAGCTTTATATATGGTATTTCTAATGAAAAGAATGGAAAATCAGTGGGAGTTCTCTGAGTAGTTTAGCAACTGATGGTTAAAAATGAGGAAAACCTATGGTACAGCAAATTAATGTTACTATAAAATGTGAAAAATAAGACCATCACAATACCATATTTATTTGTATATTATTCTGTCACTAAGCTTCATTATAGCATTCATGGCGGTAGGACAATGTATTTCCCAATAATTGAAAGAGGCCAGGTGCAAACTCAAGTCACATGGGGATCTCACTATTTTATAAATTTTATTAGTTTTCCTCCAGTAAACATGTCTAATTTCAAAGGGGAAAATAGATTATATAATATAGACACAATTCCTTTTTTCCTTGCCTTTAAAGGTCTATTATGAGTATGAGTAAAGAATATCACACTGTCTGGGACTTTTTCTATAGAATCCTGTTTGGACAAGCTTTAACTCATATTTCTTTATTGTTCAATTCACACTGAGTTCTCTTCCTCAGGGCTGGATAAAAATTCGTTATCATCTTTGAAGATCCTTCAAAGCTTAGTGATCTCCAGATCTGTCCATCATTCCTGTCCTTATTATCTTCTGGAGTTTTGCCTGATATAGGACATTCTCATCAGTGCAGAAGTATCGTGAAATAAAATAAGATTTTTCTTAACAAGTCTTTTAAATACTTGCCTAAAGGTACTCCCATGTTTAGCACTGAAAGTATATGTCTTGACTTTTCAACATGTCTTACGTTTTAATGGAAATTCCTGTATTTCAGTCCTTTTGTGTTTTCATTGGGTGACACTGAGAAAAGTAAGGCTCAATTTTTTTTATTAGCCTTAACAAGTGTTTATACACATTGATCAGTTCCCCTTGAGCCTTATCTTCCCTGGGGAAAATTACCTCAGATGTCTATCGTTGTATGTCACACGTTCTTTAATCATCTTCGTGTCCCTTCACTGGACTTACTCCAATATGTTTGTGTCTCTTCCACTGGGAAGCTCAAAATGTGAATCAGCATTCTACACGGGTGTCACTAGGACTGAGAAGATGGCAAGGATTGCCTTCCTTGTCCTGCTGAAAGTGCTGTCTGCCTAATGTTCTCCAGGTGCTATTGCTGCTCTTGGGCTGCAGAGGCACAGCACTGGCTTATCTTCACTTTCGCAGGGTTCCTCAGGTCCTTTTCTGAAAAACTGCTTTGGTGCTTCAGCTGATTGTCCCCCAGCATGTACTTGTCCAGGGAGTTCTTTCTCTCTAGATTCAGGACTTGGCATTTACCTTTGTTGAATTACATAAAATTCCTGTTTTCCCTTTGCTCTAGCTTGTTGAGGTCCCTTTGAGCAGCAGCACAACCATCTGGTTTATCAGATCCCCTTTCCAATTTTGTAAAAGAACAGATAGACTACACAGACCTGTCTTTGAAACATAGTAGGTAGGTTATTGGTAAAATATTAGGGACCACAACAACAAATGAAACCTTATGGTTGGTGTTTACCACAGGCTGCCTGATCAAGGACAGCCTGTTGATGAAGTGTTTTTAATTCAATAATTGGCCATATCATGATGGCAGGTTGTGATCTTGCTGAGGGAATTCAATTAACCTGACCTCTATTGTAAAAGGGGCACAGCAAGCTGTTAGAGTCCAGATTTGGTGAGTGACAAGGATAATTTCTTAATCCAGATGATAGCCTGATGAGGGAAGTGTCACTGACCTGCTGCATATCAATATGGATATACTAACTAGAAATTTCAAGATTGGTGGCAGCCTGGACTGCAGTGCTCATGCCCTCATGGAATTCACTATCTTGAGATCTATGGGCAAGGTGAAGACAGGACACTGAATTTTAGGAGAGCAAATTTTCAGCTATTTAAGAGACCCCCCCTGGGAAACTGCACTGAGAGGCAAACAAGCTGAACAGAGCTGGTGTAGAAGCCCAGAAGAGTTAATGTGTGTCTCAAACACCGATAGCCAGCTAACCATTGAGACAGCCAAAGATTGCTGGTAAGAATAGTATGTAGCTGTAGAAGGGGCCCACATGGAGACAGGGTAGCACTTTTTGAAGACAAACATCCTTGTCACATCTCCTGGAGAAAAGCACAACACAGTACAGTGCAAGTGTGGGAATGAGGTCAAGAAGAGTGCATGGACTATCAACCAAAGGCTTACCCACTGTGGGGATCAAGACCTTCCACCTGTTTTCAGGAAGGTGTGCAACAACTAACTGTGCATGTTAATTAATTTGCATTGAAATTGAGCAGTTTAGCTGCAGGACAGGGAAACTTATCTATGAAAAGGTGCTTCCACAATGCCTGGGTGGCATGCCCCAAGGCCCTGAAAACCCCATCAGGTGGATTAATGCTGGAGTCAGGACTGGTGATTTTTATTTCTTCCTTTCTGTCTCTCACTCTCTCTCACCTAATTCACTCTACTTTATATTCTAAATCCACCACTGTGTGTTTATGCTGTAAAGGTCTTACATCAGAGAGAAGTCATTGTGCACCAACCCCAGTCTCCTGCACCTCACCAAAAGAACTGTGTTGGCTGAGAATAATCTGCCGCAAAACCAAGGAAATCAAGACTGAGAAGTGGGGAGGAAATATATTTTGTCTATGCTGACCCTGGAGAAGAGACATCAGTTGATTTCCTTAAATGTTTACCTTTTTTTTTTTTTTCTGAATACCTAAATCTTTATTCATAAGATTATGCTAAATGAAAATAAATTAAATTTTTTAAAAGAAGTAGTTTCCTAGTAAAGACTGCTTTGCGTGTAAAAGTCTTCCATTTGGTCTTTGCTGAGGTGGCAAGATTGCCTGTGGTGGAGCAAGGTGCTTTGCAATGCAATGGTAAACCAAAATTCCCTCCTGCATGGGGGGCTGGGGACCTCTCCCCATGTAGCCCCCCCTACTTTGTCATACTGTAAACTGCCAATAGCATTAAAGTGCTGGATTGATGCTGTTCCATGCAAGACAAGCATTTCAGGTGTGATACTGCAATGCCCTTCTGTCAAAGGAGTAGTCCAGCACCCCACAGTAGGACTTCTTTCCTAAGTCTGTGCCAAGGACAGACACCTGTCTATGCTGCCCTGCCACTGCTGCCATCACTGTCAAATATGGGAAAGAGGGAGGAATGGAGTGTAAATTGTATTTATGTTCTTGGCAGGCAAGGGAAAAAGGGGAATCTTAAGCTTAGTGACACTGAGAATAGCACAGAGAGAGAGGGAAGATGCCTGAGGGAGGATGACTGCCATCACTGCAGCTTGACAGTCTCCCAGGGCAACTTAGAAGGAAAGAAAGAAAGAAAGAAAAAAAAATCATCAGCTGATGGATTATGTCTGCTTAGCAACCAGCTACAGCACAGAGCAGGGTGCTACCCCCAGGGGCATGTGGTGTGTTAATAGGACAGTCACACATTCACATTTCCTGAGCAAGACAGATCCTGTCAGGACTCCACACATGGCCACACATGGTATTGTCACTGATTGTTTGTCCTTGGCATGGGGAAAAAGAAGCCATGCTACCCACAAAAATGACACTGCACGCACTGTTTTCTGCCCTTAAAACATGCCTCCCAAGTTCCTAAAAGCAATTAATGCAGCTTTTATTACCAAATGTTGTTTCATTTATGAAGCATTACCTAGAGAATCTTGCTACCTTTTCTCTTTTCTTGCATTTCCCATGAACCCAGTTCAACCTGGGCACACTCAAAAGAAGTGCTAAACCATGAACTTTCTATGCCCTTCTCCTTACCCTTCCTGACACAGGTCTGTTTTGTCTGCTGACATCTGTGAGGTGCTGCAGAAATCGGGAGTATGCACCATTTCTAATCCAGGCCTATCAGAATTTGATAGAAATCATACTTAATCTCTTACTCTGTGGACACAAAACATGTGCTTTTATTTGACATTCAGGGTAAAAACAAGCATTGTTTAATTCCTCTCCTAGAACACACTTATGGATCAGGTGATGCAATTGACAGGAGTACTTCTATAAAATTTCATCACAGCTCCTCTGGAGCAGTAGATATCTTTACTGTGCAACCATATAAGGTACAATTGTGCCAGCTGTGCAGCCTGTTGAGCTCACAGAATTCCTCTCTGACTACTTTTGTACTGGCAGGGCAGTAGCATGGCACAACGAACACATAGCTGACTGGTCAGCACATTCCCATGCAAACCGGGCTACCAAGAGACAGAAAGGGAGCTTCATGAGTATAAATCTATTGCACACTAAACCTGACTCAAATTCATACCACCTCTCCTTTCCCTTATCTCACTCCTGTTTCTATTCAGATGTTCTGGTTGTTACACTCGAATCCAGGACTACCATCCCACAGCTTTGAACACAGTCAGCAGGTTATTAGGACAATTTTACTGTGAATTCTTTCTTGTTTTTTCTCCAAGTTCTACAATGGCTCCAACTCAGACCTTTTCAAACATGGCTGTGCATCTGGTTTTCTGAGGAATGTGGTTAATAGGAATGGTACCACGAGACACTGTGTGCTATGCCATGTTTCCAGATCTCAGAAAGGACTTCACAGATAAGGTCTTGTGATAAGGTATGAAAAGTGTTCAGGGAAGGACAGAGGCTATCTTGCATGAGGGCTGCCATCACCAGAGGTTTGAAGTTATTTCGTTTAGAACCATAGGCTGACCCAATGCAACCTCCATCTGGCCTTCTTGCAGAGGGCTATCCACTTTACCCACATGCAGGAGTGGGTCAAGTAACAAAGGAACAAGGAGGACCTGCAGGTCTTGACTGTTTAATCTACTGAAGTAAACCTTCTCTTACAGTGGTATTGTTTCCTGCAGCTCTACATGTTCCATTGCCTCCACAATGCCTGAAGTGCCTGTGGTGGCAAGGACTGTGAAACAACACAGTATCTTTTTATTTATTCAATAATTTTTCTGCCCTGATAGCTTCCCCCTGCTTTTGTATCTGTTTTTCTTTTCTATTAAATACATCTCTGAACAGTAAAGTTTCATACAGTAAATTTCATAATAGGTTTATGTTTTCTGCTAATGTTGTTGCCTGGTGACTAAAGGATATTTAAGTGCCCATGTAGACAGCATGAGTACAGAGGAGAACGCAATACTGGGAAAGAATAACCAATATAACTACAGTTCATGAAACCCTAACTGTGATCTGACTGTGACAAGGGAACGAGTTCTTGTGAAAATACCTTCCTGTGTAGAGCATGGAGAAGAAAAGTACAAAGATACAACTGAAAAAAAGCAAAGAAATAGCAAAGACAAAAAGGACTTCTGAAAACAAGACGTGAAGCTGCATCTCCCAGGAAGAAGCAGGAGCTGTGGCTGTCTCTGTACCGTGCAGCAAGACAGAGCAAACAGACAAAGATACGGAGAGAAGAGGGTAGAGATAAGCACAGTTGATTAGCAGAAGAGGAGGAGAGAAAAAACAGATCTATTTTTAGCTGCTGTTACAGTACAAAAAAAGCCACAGTATTTGTTGCTCAAATCGAACTGGCCTCTAGGCAGACCGGCACAGATGGTCTCCCACACTTCTCTGTCAGGAGGTCCTATGGGGTCAGGAAGGCGAGGCTGGGCACCAAGGCATTGGAGGACCTGGTTTGAGTCTGACTGCTCCTGCTGGAGCAGATCACTGCTCTTTGCTCAAGCTGTATGGGGCACACAGGGCAGGCATGGCACTGTGGCACCGAGCTGCAGTGTCAAGCCTGCCTGTGCGTGTTCACTGCTGAGCTGCCAGCTGGCTGAATATCTCCTGTGAGAGCCTGCAGCAAGGTGGCAGGGCCCAGCTGAAGGGAACATATGGCCCATAGCTGTTACCAAATGCCCACATCATCCATGATCGCATCAAGCAAAGCATTATCTGCCAAGATCTGGCACTTGAATCTCCTCCAGGAGGCCTTTTTTTCAGAGGGTAACTTTGAACTACATGAATGTCACAATCCCTACCGTGGGCTTTACACTACATAGAGCCCAGTTCTCCTTTGGAGAAAATGAGAAAACCTCATCTGGCAATGAGAGAACCCTTTACCAATATAGATTTGTTTAGATCAATTTGATGTCACCTTTTTCAAAGAAGTGGCTAAAGGAATTAATTCTTTCAAATCTGACTGGCACTTTGTTGAGATCTGATTTCAGGTTGTATTCTAAATTTCTCTATCCCTCTTCCATAAGTTCTGTTATGTCCCTCTCTGGTGCAGCTACCTGTTAAAAACAAAAAAGGCACACTGACTGAGAAGTCTTCAGCGCCAATCAGGTCTTTTGGTGTATGGTACATCTTTCTTCTAAAGCAATTATTAGGGAAAGTATTTACTAGAGTGATTTGTCCTCTAGAAAGAGCCATGATGCATTATTTTTCCATACTGCACTTATAGTGATTAACTTGTTGATTGTTTTGATATATCTAATCTGTTTGTAGTCAGACAGAGAATCTGATAAATCGAATAAAATTGCTGAGGGGATATATAGGTGATGCATCTTCCTTGAAAAGATTGAAGTGTTTTTCCATCATGACTATATTTTGTGCTTTCTATTTAGTCATCTGCATATCCAAATTAATTATCTTCTTCTGTAATGCTGAAACTAATTTAGTTTGAAGGTTCTTCCATCTTTTCAATTTCAGCTATTTATGCCCCATAATGCAATTCTATCTTCATTTTTTTTGCTTACTGGTAATGGAGTTTCTGTAGAAACCTTTTTTCATATCAGTATCTTGCAAGCATTCTCTAATAGGATTCCTCTTACTGAGTATTACAATTCAGAATTTGATTGACTAGGATGAAGGTAGTTAGAATAACTGTTAGAGATGATAGTTAACTTTTTCAGTATTAGACACCCATTGTAGGTTGAGCCAAATCCTCTCTATCCTTTCACTGACTCTAGAAAGACTTTAGAGTGGTCAACTGAGATTAGTACATTAGTACATGTGTGTTTAGAGATACAGGTAAAATGAATAACAGAATTTTTTGCACTGAGCTTTGCACACATGAAAGTCTTGTCTAGCATTTTTGTTGAGTATGCTGACTGAAAATTGTTCAGTCCTGGAATTTTCTTGTCTACAATACGCTACAATACAGACTAAACTTATAGCTTGCCCATACAAATAATTTTTAATAAGATAACCTAAATTTGTTCCTATAGTTCCTCTCATATAGGCTTTCGACTTATATTCTAGTGTCAATTCTGAATATTTTGGGGTGTCTACTTAGGATTCAATGAGATACTTTTATTATTATAAATAATAAACATATTGCTTTCCTTTGCCTTATTCTGCACTGCATGAACACCCCCACAAAACAACAAACAAAACCACCATACTAAAACAGGCAAACCTTTAATCTGTCTCTATGGGTTTTTAAAGGAAAATATTGAATTGACAAGTATTGCCTCGTATAAATCCAGACGCCCATTTGAAACAGGACAAAAGTGCTCAAAAGTATGTTCTTACACTGTGGAACTGTTCTTCCTGTTCTTCTTTCATTTACCTTGCATGGATTATTTTCAAGATCTCTTTTGCTTTTTGATGCTTTGCTTTATCAGAGTAAATATCCACTTCTTACATTAAGATTTTTTTTATCCAGAATTATTGCTCTGTTGCTCTGTATGACAAGATGTAGTTTTGTGTATAATGCAAACGGTTCTACTTTCTTTGTTATCCATTTCTTTTTTACAGGCTGCTTAAATGATGTAAACCCACGGCCAAGCTAATTCAAAATAAATTATCTTAACTATTAGAGGCACACATAACTCAGTAGCATAGCAGTCTGTTGCAAGTTTACCTGACTTCAGGTTAACTTTATCAACTTACTACTTCACTGCACTGAACAAACAAGCACCCTCTTAATGCCTTTTGTCCTTGAATGAACATGCCTTTGGAAAACCATTGGTTTCAAATGAGTTAAGCAGCCCTTTGGGTTTTTTCCCACCTACTTTGCCCAGCTTGTCATTAGAGAATGTACTTTTAATTAATCCTGTCTTTTTCACCAGTATATATTAGATAAACAACCAGATCAATAATATCTGCCAGGTCCTGCACAGATTTGATATTTTAAATTTTTTTTTCCTAAGCCATGTAAATATCTATATTTCTGATTTCACATTTTAATGGATGAGTATTTATGACATTATTCTCTAGCAAAGTTGTTCCTCAAAACTATTTTTCTTCTAATACCATGATTCAACTGTTTTACCAAATATTTTCAGAAATCATCTGAAATATATTCAGTTCTGGACATCAGAGTTGAAATGACCAAGAAATTGCAATAGAAAATTATTCAGTGGTGTCTGACAAGAAAACTTTTTTTTTCCATTATGTATTACAGTTTATGATAATCAGTTGTAAAAAAGGTCCAGAGAATGTAACTAATTAGACAGCTCAGTAAAACTCATAAACCTGCTAATGTCCTTTAGGAGTCTTCCTTGGGCTTTCATAAGTTCAGGATCAGGAAAAATCTTCAGAGACCAATTTAGAGAAAAAGGGAGGTGTCAAACTGTAAAGAAGTCTTTCACCATGGATACTATATAGTCACTGGAGTACCATGAGCCCTGAATAGCAGTGCTAACAAAATGGATAAGAGCTGTCTCCACAGAGCCTCTGGGCACCTCCAGGGTCTATGGTAGGAATGGCTGAGGATCCCAAACTGGGTGCTCTGGAAAGGGGCTTTGTCAGGCTACTTTCACTGTTTTTGTTGGGGGCTTACATATGTCTTGTGGAAGAGGATTTTGAATTGTCAAGGTATAAACCCTCTCACCAGGCTGTCCAACAGTTTGATTAAATATCCTTATGGTACAATTAAGAAACATGAAATTTCAGTATATAACTTAGGTTTAGTAAAATTGGTGCAAGTATGAATTCTATTTTTAGAATTGCTGTGACTCTGAAGAAAAGACAGCTCCTTAGAACAATTATTCCCTTCTTAAAAGATTTATTTTGTTTGTAGTTCTCAGTTATGATTTTATGTAAAGTCTCTTTTTATTATATCTCGATTTTCAGCCTGGAGATTGCTTACACTTTATTAGGCAATATCACTTTGAAGAAAATCTTTACCTTTATTTAATAAAATTACTGTGAAGCTACTTCTCCCTGCTGTATATTAAAAAAAAAGGGGGGGAGGGGAGGAAAAGAGACTTCTCCAGCATGGGTCCCCCATGGGGTCACAAATCCTGACAGCAAATCTGCTCCAGTGGGAGATCCTCTTCTCATGGGTCCATGGGTCTTGCCAGGACCCTGCTCCAGCATGGGCTTCCCAACAGGTCACACCCTCCTTGAGGTATTCACTTGCTCCTCGAGGCATTCTGCCTCCAGGGGCTGCAGGTGGATCTCTGCTCCACCATGGACCTCCATGGGCTGCAGGGAGACCTTCTGCCTCACCATGGTCTGCACCACATCTGCAGAGGAATCTCTGCTCTGGCAGAGCACCTCCTTCCCCTTTGCTCACCTCAGTGTCTGCAGGGCTCTTTCTTCCACATATTCTCATTCCTTTCTCTGACTAATTTTCCAGGCTTTTTCCCCTTTTTAAATATGTTACCCCAGAGTCACTCCCACCAGCACTGATGGGCCCGGCCTTAGCTAGCTGTGGGTCCATCTTGGAGCTGAAAGGCATTGGCTCCATCAGACACTGGGGAAGCTTCTGGCTGCTCCTCACAGATGGGGGTCCTGGTAGGCCCCCATGCTGCAAAACCCTTGCCATGCAAAACCAATAAAAATAGAGAGCCTCTGTTTGATTAAAAATGCTATCCCTCCACATTATGAAAAGTCTTGAAAATGTCGGGTGTGGGCTTTAGAAACAACATGATGAGTTCTTTCCAGATTATTTGTGCAGGAATGTAAGAACATCTAAGAACCAATATTTTAAGAGTGTTATTCCCCTAAATCATTCATGAGAAAGCAAGGAGCAAGGCTTGAGATAACCCAGGCTGTGACTTGATTATTTACTAATGGACTTTGCAATGTCAGGTTAATGGTTGGAATAGATGATCTAAAAGAGTCTTTTCCAACCTATATGATTTTATGATTAGGAATATAGTTTTGTCTGGGATAGAGTTAGTTTTCTTCATAGTAACTGATATGGGGCTGTGGTTTAGATTTGTGATGAAAACAATGATGATAATGAAGTGTTTTTGTTATTGCCGGGCAGCACCTGACATAGCGTCAAAGTCTTTCCTGCTTTCCCACTTCACCAGCAAGAAGGCTGGGGTTCCCAAGGAGCTGGGAGAGCACACAGATAGGACAGATGACCCAGAAGTACTCAAGGGATGTTCCACACTCTATGGCATCATGCTCAGCAAGTAAAGCTGGTGAAGAAGGAGAAAGGGACAATGTTTGGAGTGATGACATTTGTCTTCCCAAGTCACTGTTAAGGGTGATGAAGTCCTGCTTTCCTAGAGATGGCTGAACTCCTGCCAGCCCATGGGAAGTTTTGAATAAATTCCTTGTTTTAATCTGCTTGTGTGTGACTTTTGTTTTATTTATTAAACTGTCTTTATCTCAACCCACTCATTTACGTAGTTTTACTGCTATGATCCTCTCCCACATCCCACCAGAGTGGGAGAGAGTGAGAGAGTGAGTGAGTGAGTGAGTGAGTGAGTGAGTGAACAGTTGTGCAGTTCTTCGTTGCCAACTAGGGTTAAATCATGAGAGGAGTGAATGGAAGCTTTTTAATCATGTGATCTGTACCAAGCTTTTATCTTTACCTTGACTGGTGCAGATTTCTATATTTCACTTGTGCCTTGTTTCCCCATTAAGCAACCTCATAAGAAAATGTTAGATGAGTGATAGAGTCCTCTTGACCAAGTATGCATTACATGGGGGAAAAACTGTGGAAAGAGCCAATGTGTGGGTGGGTCAAATCACAGCAGAGCTAGAACCTGCTCTGTGACCAGGTCACCACAGAAGGGAAGGACAAATTACTCTACCCTTAAATAAGCATTTGTACTAAGAATAGCCTAAGAATGTGCTTTTCTCAGGCACAGTATTGTTGAAATAATGATGCAGTTAACTTAATAAATGGAGGGATAGGTCTTTCTGCTTCTGTATCAGTAAATGAAATAGTGAGTGAAAATGGTCCTAAGTATTTTAACAGCATAACACTAAATATTGTTAAGTAGGGAATCTTATTACACTCTCAAAAAGTCTTTTGTGTGGCTCAGGCTAGGGAGCACTATCAATAAGCATGATCCATCATTATGTTGTGCAGAGTAAGGACATAAAAAGAGCATAGTATTCAACCTTGCAGGAGTGAACCTTGCTGGTAGCCACAGGCCTTTCTAAGAACAGCTGCTGCTAACTTCTGAGTTTCCAGGCTACTTGGGAGAACATAATAGAAGTTAGTGTGGAATTTTTGTGTTTCTCGATGTCCTCAAGTATCTACCAAATATTACTAAAGGTGCAATGGCTTGTAATTGGACAAAATATTTACTACAAGAACATTTTTATATATAAATTTTCCAAATCCCAACAAGTTTCTAGATCATACAACTTAAATTACAATAATAGAATACTAATTAAAAGATTGGGAAAAAAAAAAGAAAATATGCTAATTCATCTTGGAAACAAATACAGTTTCTAAGTTTTTGGAATTTCTTTACAGTGTCTCAATTTTCAGCCATTAAACCACCCCACAACAGGTAAGAAACTGGAAACTTCCAGGGCTGTTGAAAGCCAGATATTCTTGCAAGTGACTGAGGGAAAAAAAATTGTAATTCAGTTCCTTTCTTTAATTAGGGTGCTTTGGGAGGATCCACATTTGATACCAAATAAACAACCTGGTCAAGTGGAAGATGTCCCTATAATGGGTTTGGAATTAGATGACCTTCAAAGTTCCTTTCAAATCCAAACTATTCCAGGATTCTAAGGTTTTATGGTAATCAGGAGTAAATAACATAAACAAAAAACCATTATTTTCCAGTACAGATATTTTTACATTAGTGTATATCCATTTCATCTATCTCTGCCCATTTCACAATCAAATTTTTGACAGTTAAAAATATATATTTTTAACTGAAATACAGTCATTTTTAATGAAATGAAGGAAAATTTTCTACTGGCATCCATGAAATAGCCATATTATTGTGTTGAAAAGCATTTTTTTCTATTTGACCTTTTCTTTTGAGACAATTAATGGTTCTAATATGGTAACAAAATTGTTTGGAAACTTCTAAATCTCTAGTATTAGCACTCAAAAGTAAACTAAAAGTTCTTTAGCATTATTAGGTCTCAAAATATTCATTAGCTGCTGAGCACCAAATAATTATGAAATTAAAGATTTAGCTAAGAGTTGAAATTAGTGTAATAGCTGTACTGCAGTATTAAAAATGTAAATAACCATGTGCAATGCTATTAATAAAAGAACTGATTCAGCTTCTTCTGAACCTAGTGCTCTCTTCTGATACCAACACTGTCCTTATGAATAAGAATTTAAGAGTGCTGAAATAAACTGTGGCACTAAGGTCAGGTCTTCTAGAAGTATCCCCTGCTTTAAATATCTCTGTACAAAGAACCTTTCATAGACATCCAGACATATAGAGATTTTTTTTCAAGACTGAGACTAAAAATTGTGCTTAATCACCATGAAGAAAAGTTTAGAAGACTGTGTAACCTCTGGTGGTAACATTTGCCACAATACTGACGGAGTACTGTCTTTCTAGAGTACTGTCTTTCTAGAGTACTGTCTTTCTAGAGTACTGTCTTTCACCCTGTCTCATAGCTATGAATCTGCATCACACTGCAATGCATGTGGGTTTAGCTGCTTGGACTCATGTTGAATTTCCTCCAATTTGAACTTCACCACCATTTTAGCATTCACTCCCGGAGTATGAAAATTCATCGCTGCAAGCTGAAGAAGAAATGTCAAGAGATACAATCAGTAGGAAGAGAGTTCATTTTAGTGTTGTAGCTGGAGCTACTCAATAAGTGTTTCTTCTCTCAATTAATTTATTTTAGGAACTCATTTGAATTTGAATAAATATTCTAGTACTTAAAATACTCAATGTTTTGAAGACACTGTCAGAATGTTAATGCATTCTCACAGCAACTGTTGTGATAGGCTCCGTGCTACAATATTTCCTCACACAAACAAGTATGCTGACATGATCTAATAAGAGAAGGCCTGTCAAAAATTGGTAGCAGTTATGCTCCTTAGTTAGACAGCCCTGCTCAGACATTCCCTTATGATCTTCTGCAGATCAGGTATGAAGTAATGCTGCTTTGGTCTTAACTACCTTTGACAAGATCTGAGTTTTGTCTATTGGAAGGGTAAATGTCATGGCATAGTTGTTTGCAGGGTTGAAGAAGAAGCTTTGAAATTTGTGATGTACTTGCCCTATTTCATGCAATCATCTGTTTTTAGAAGGTTTTGTTTAACTGTAGAAGGTTTGAGATTAAGGTCGGAAGAATACTCTGAAAGTATAGCTGGCTAGTGGTTAGCATTTTATGCAATCTGCAGGTCTTTAGTCATGGGTATAGAAGTTATTCAAAGCTCCAGTAGCTTTGTCTTGTTACAGAAACACTAGATGCCTTGGTTTTAGTTATTGTGTAGTGTTTTTTGAATTTTTTTTCTCTCAGATTTTGTTTTCTTTTTCGATTTCACTTTCAATTGTTTTCTGTTGAAAGCCCTCGGTACAAATAAGCTATAGTCTTTAATATACTACCTAGAAAAAGCTCTCTATTGCTCACAACCCTGTAAAACTTGCACCAGTTAAGTAACTTATTATGTCTCATTCTTCACAGAATTACAGAATCAACAAGGTTGAAAAATACCTTTGAGATCATCAAGTCCAACCTCTGCCCTAACTCCACCATATCAGCTAGACCATGGCACTAAGAGCCACATTCAGTCTTTTCTTAAACACCTCCAGGGACAAACTCCGCCACCTCCCTGGGCAACACACTCCAATGCCTGATCACCTCTTCTGTGAAGAACTTCTTCCTAATGTCCAACCTATGCCTCCCCCAGCACAGCTTAAGACTGTGTCCCTGTTTATTTACTGTCTCAGAATTTGTACAAAACTTCTCCTTCCTGAAGAGCTAGATAGAAAGACTCATACTCCTTAGACAAAAGTTTTAACGCTTTGTCGATTTAACTGAAAATGAAAAGATGTCTTCTCTATTTCATGGATTCTAATAGGAATTAAATTAGTTTTCTTCTTCACTCTAGGTCTTGGAGTATTTGATCACCACTTAATCTGTGTACTCTAGCCCTTGAAGGGATTATGCTGCCCATATCAGATATTGAGGAAGACACTTGCAGGCCCCAGAAAGAGTAGTTTATGGCCTTCATCTCCCAGAGAGACAGATTGTTATGAAAAAACATCTTTTTAGAAATGAAAATGTAGGGTAACCAAGGGGCTATCAGTCTTTAAAGTTCTAAAATATATTAACTAAAAATATCTGGTGTCATTTTCTTTTCCTAGTATAATCCACCATACAATTGATACTGGAAACTCCCAACATTAAAAAGACATCATTTGATGTTGCGAGTAAAATGTGCACTCTTCTTTCAACCCGGCGAAGTTTTGTAGAACTAGATGCATCTGCTAACTCTTCTTAATTGTTTTAAGATGCCTGGGGGAAACAAGTAAAGAGATAGATATATAAAAAAAAAATTTAAAAAAAGGATATATATCTACATAGCTTATTCTATCCAATAAAATTATAATTACTTATGACAAGCATATTATAAATTTATCCTTAAAGAAACCAATATTCAGCTGCAGAAAAATATAAATTATAGACCTCCATTATTCAAATGAAAGATGGGAGTTAGTATGAAGGTATTTCTGTTAGTTATAATTGCATGTGTTCTTAAATGTTTTAATGTGATCGATTACTAGTAATATAGTTGCTATTGGACAAGCACACAAATACTAATATGTAGTTGCAGCATTTATGTCCAATGGAAACTAAGTTCAAGGCAGTCTTGCAGTACTGTAGAATGACAACAGTAATTGCTGATTGAGAGCAGCCCTGTGGAGAAGGTTCTGGGGACATTGGTCCATTAAAATTTGGAAGTGACTCAGCAATGTGAGTTTGCACCCCAGAAGGGCAAACGTATTTTGGGCTTCATTAAAAGTGGCATGACCAGCAGCAGGTGAAGGGATGTGATTCTCCCCCATCCTTTGATACTATTATTTTTAGCAACAATTATTAATATTAATGTAGTTTATATCATTAAATTTTGTAAAATATTTCACATAAGGTATATAGTGATTGCACCCCTGTACACTTTAAGCATGTTGCTAATGAAATAATTTAGCAGATTAGTTTCTGCTATACAAATGCATTGCAGAAAATTAATTATTGAAATTATTCAAATTATAGATGTGGTTGTCTCAATATTAACACCTAAAAGAAATTTTTGTCAGGAGAAAATATATGAGCTTGTAAAAGAACATTTGCTCATTCACTGTCTTTTAAAGGTCTTTTCCTTCCTTCCTTCCTTCCTTCCTTCCTTCCTTCCTTCCTTCCTTCCTTCCTTCCTTCCTTCCTTCCTTCCT
>JANRGV010000062.1:69966343-69981809 GCA_024734035.1 Alethe castanea
TTCCCTGAAACTTCCCTGAAACTTCCCTGAAACTTCCCTGAAACTTCCCTGAAACGTCCCTGAAACTTCCCTTCCTGAAACTTCCCTTCCCTGAAACTTCCCTTCCTTTCCTTCTTCCTTTCCTTCCTGTCAAGTCTTACAGTTATGTCTAATCCACACCAACTCAGAAGAAAATGGAAAGGTAGAGCATGAAATACAGTGTGCATTAAAAACAAAAGACAATTGCTACAAGTTCAATAGAAATGGAGAAATATAATCAGTCTGAGTTTTTGAAATATAATTCAACAAATTGGTATGGTTAATGTCTTACTGTAGCTTTAATTTTTTATATCTTACCCCCAAAATTACTTCACAATAAAATGTGCTTTCAACTTTTTTTTCATGGAGATCTTGTATATCAGGTTCCTACTCATTATAAATTAATTTTTAAGCCATGACACTTCTTAGTAAAACATTTTCACTGAATATAAAGAGCAAGAACTCATACTACTGCAAGAATACCAAGTTCTTTCAGACAACGGTATGCCCATTAACCGTCAAGATGTACTGTAATGTATTCTTTTTAAACTGTAAGCAAAACCCATATGTACACCCAAGGGAGTAAAAAAATAATGCATTTGTTTAAACTTCTTTTAGTGATTTCCTCAGAGGTATTTAGTAAGAAAAATGTAGGATATCTTTTCTGTATCTCTGTCTGAAACAGGCTTTTGAAAATCACTGAAGCGTGGGTTGCACTGCTGATATACATCCATAAATACATGTAATCTTTAAAAATAAGGATCTTATCTTTTGAAAATCATCAGATTTTATAACTAAATCAAGCCAAAATATGAAAATAATGTGTAGTACAAATGCTAGAGAGCCAGAGCAACTAATAATATAATAGCATTCTATCAAGTGCTATACTCTAACTCCTGAAAACTCTGAAGATTAACTATTGACTCAAATAGTTTCCTGCACCATAGTGAGCATCAGGGAATAATAAAACTTCTAAAGTTCTTGTGTCACATTAGAATGTAGGGGCTCTTCTTCCTGAAATATATTGTTAATGCTTTTGTAAAAAGTGCAAGGTTTAAGTTTTTAGTTCAGAATCTGAAACTTAGTTGCTTGATGAGCTTAAAGAAATCAATCTTATGCTTAAAAACACTCATCTGTAAAAGAAGCTTAAAGAGATCTGCTTCTTTCATTTATCTTTCAGGACAAATTTTTCTTTATGATTTTTGAAAACTAGCCTAAATAGGTGGTACCCTTTTGCACTCAAACCCCTTTCAAATTAATGACAAAAGGAAGAAGGGAGGTAGTTTTAAGAGAATGTTACACAATTTAAATCTATTCAGAATTCTTCAGTATTGTTTTCATGTTCCCAGTTAGGGCCACATTTCCATCATGGCTGCCCATACAGGTGAGAAAAGCAAAAGCTGTGATGATCATTACTTTACTGAAATACAAAAATACCAAAATACTACTTCGCCGAGACTTTATGAACCTTACTTTTGCACAGAATTCTGTATGCCATGATAGGGAAGATGTCAAACACAGGCAACTTCTCTATTAAATCTTTTGATCATGTAAATGCAAATTTTGATTTCTATTTAATACACATAAGCATTAAGTTAAGTAATATAATCTCATTAATTATTTACCTTGTTTTGCCTTCTCTCTGGTTACGTAACTAAGGCTTAAATTCAGTCACTTTATATTCTGTGAGGGATTGGAAGGATTGGTGGCAGAAAACACTTTGTGTGTGTGTATGGGAAGGGGCAGAGCCTTGCTCTGCTGAGGTGATGCCCTGCCCCAAACACTCCACCCCTCTGGGCCTGTGTCCCAACCCTGCAGTGCCCACCAATTCCTGGCACAATGGTGACAATGCTCCACACCTGTCCCTAGAGCCCCCAACTCAGCTCCTGAGAGCCCAAATGACCAGAAGTTACTCCTGAGGGAAGGGCCCAGGAAGGCCAATGTGTATTTAAATCTGGACACAAGGCAAACACATCTTGACCTTACATCCTCTTGGAAATTTTGTCAGCTGAATACAATTGAAACCAGGAGTGGTAGATATATCTCTAATTTTCTATATCTCTCTTTCTTCTTCAAATTCCATCTTCTTGGAATTTTTGAGTAGCTGAAAATTGGACAGGCATAGAGATTGCTTAGTTTAATGGGCTAAGTTAATGCTTTGGGAAGTGTTTTATGTAGACTAAATGCTGCTTTAAAATTTTTGCCAAGGTTCTTTAATTTTCTAAAGTTTCCTGTAAAGTTTTTTTTTTGTTGTTTATGATTTGACCTCTTGGGAATATCTTGTATGTATTTCTCCTGTGTGTCTAAGTCAGAGTACATGAACTGCAGGAAGCCCTTTTAAAAGTCCTGTTGAACAAGTTTTGGGGCCTTATATATGCACTTTCAGACTTTTTTAAATTCAAGAGGAATTATCTCAAGCTTTTATTTATCTAGCACACACACTTTACCTTATACATAGTTTAGGATGTGCATATTCTATTCTGGTATTCCCACAGATTATTGGACTTTTAGGACTTTTGAGAATAGTACTTCACTTTATGTTTGATTTCTTAAGATTATGCTAAAAATCCAGATAGAAATATTTCATTTTGCAGGCAGCTCTTTTGTGTGACTTCCTTTTGCTTAAAGTAAATAAGCATAATTGATTTATAAGAAAAATCACAAAATTAGGGCAAAATTACAGAAATAACACATTAAAATACTTCAGAATGTTCCATTCCATTACTTTGCTTTAATTTGTTATGCTTTGGAATCATACACAGTTTCAGAAAACTGCTGTTAAAACTCCACTGGCATTCCCAGCTTGTACATGCCTATAGTGTTTCTGTTGTGTAGAGATGCAAATAATATTATTCAAAACAAAATAAAATAACAGAAATAATATTCATCCCAAGGTTATTAACTTCTATGTGAACCATTCTACAATTCTTATTTTGTTTACTTTCCCATCATTAGTACTGTCTATAGCCTGACATATTAATGCAAGCATTGCTGAGTCCATTAGTTTGGTCATCCATTTTAAAGGTATTTTGTTCACTGAAAAATTGTTCCCTGAATTGAAACAGAAAAGAATTGAATCAGAAATCATCTGAAAGTTCGGCAATTTGACTTTTGAAAGGTTAGGTTTGACAGTATGGTTTGTCTTCTACAGTAGAAGGATCTGCAGAGCAACTACTTCTTCAATCTTAAAACTGAAAAACTGCTGGTAAGCTAATCTTGATACTGCATAATTAATTAATTAATACATTTTTAAAAGCCCTAAACTTTTCTAGGGCTTCTTCTTTTATTATTCTTCAGAGTAAACTTTTTTCTCTTTTAACAGAACAGAAGTTATGGTAATCAATACAGTAATACCATAACTGATCTTGACCTCCTGTTTCCATGAGGCTGCAGAAAAAGGAAGGAATTTTTATTTATCATGATATAGCTATGAAACCTTTTTTTTTCAAATAAAACAATTTAATATCCCAATTCGAAACTTTGTTTGTTTTTGAGTCTTATTAATCAGCATGTTAAGTGAGCTGTAGTGAAATGAAATATAAAGTACAGCTTGGGCAAAGCCTATATTTTTTTCTGTAATATTTATCTACTGACATTCGCTGCCTTTCCCCATCTCTTTCCCTTTACAAAATGCTTAAGTACTTCTAAGCAGAAAGTTGCTCAAGATATGTTAATTTCATAATATGTAACTCTTAAAAATGTCAAAAAAAAGAAAGGCACCGAATAAGTTTCTTGTTCAATATTTGTTAAAAAAGACTGAGTTTGCATTTGTCCAATTTAGGAGCACTAAGGCATAAAAAGGTAGACAGAAGGGGGCAGGGAACAGATTTAAATCTACTAGTAAATATAAACATGCTTATGAAATACACCGTATGAATGAATTAAGGGAAAGAGCCTAGGAACAGTTTACAGTTTTCCATAACCCTTTCATAAAGATTTCCATTTCTGAAGCTGTTACTGAAAAATTTTTCACAACATAGTATGGAAGATGATAATCTTTTTGTTATTGAGTGCACTGTCTGATATAAATATTTACTAAAAATGCCAGTAGACTGAAACAGGCAATTTCTTCCTTATCCTCCAGAAACATTACATGACATTTTAATTAGGGAGATATACAGATGGATGTGGGGAAAAAATTACATTTGATAGTACTAAAATTAATTTAGCACCATATAATTACCCTCCACATCAAGCAAGAATGGGCTATTAATTTTGATAAGAAGACATTTAAAATAGAATTCCTTCTTAAGAAAATAAAACACCATGAATATGCTCAAGTGAGCTATATATACTATAAAGATATTAATGTAAAACTATAATTAACTTGAAATTATTATAAATTTGTTACAAAATACAGGCATCATTGTTGTAGTACAAATAATTAAAAAAAAATATGAAAACTCTTTTGGCAACCAAGTATATGTGAACTTACCTTAAAACAAGAGCTCAGGGAATGTAAAGGGGAGAGAGGTAATGTGGATGGATGAGATCATCTCTGTTGGTATAGATGTTACTTCACTGACTGGCTACAAATGAAAAATGCTTCATTTATGCAGGTAAAATTGATCACCCATGTTAATTGCATGAAATTTAGATGAAATAAATGCATCTCAACAGGAGATCTGAATACCTGGCTAGGTTAAGATATATAAAATAAAATCATAAAAAAGTTCCACTGAAGGACATACTGTTGTATGAACCCATCATAAACCAAATTAAAGATAAAACCCTATGCCCAAATTTGAAACCAATCCGACATGCCCAAAAAGAAGAAACAAACAAATAAAAACCATCATCACCTCTCTACAAGCAAATAAAAAGCTCAGAAAATTTAAAAAAATGTTTCACGTTGATGCTATGCAGACAAAGGTCAGTGATGACCTATTTATCTTAAGTCTTTTCATCTAATATTGTTGAACACAATGATTGTAGACATAACTTGGGACAATTGTGAAAGCACTACAAAGAAATGATTGTTTATATCACTAGTCCTCCAAAAAATGCATCATTTATCCTACCAACTTGTACAGTTTAGTATGTGCCTTAGTGGCTCATTACATCATAATAGGAATGCCTGTAAGAGTAAGAAAACTTACTGTCAGGAGATATTAATATTTTCTCTCCATGTATTTTTTACATGAAATTTTATTTTTATTCCTTGATGCTCTGAATTTGTAAGCTGAAGCATAAAGAGTGAATTGATTTTCCTCTTTTCTTTTGAAGCAGAATTTCACAATGGTGCTGTGTAAACACAGTCTCAATAGAGAGAGTTCTTTATGAGAGCAAATCTTTCATCTAACAGGCTCTTGTAGGTAAGGGTATATAATCGTCAATACATTGCCAGCTTGTAAAATTGTACAGTATAACTCACAATTTTGTTGCACCTAGAAATTTCTTAGTGCTTTGGATGAGATACAGGAGATAAGAAAAACAAACTTTTGAAAATTAGCTGAAACTGATAAATGCATGAAAAGTGACTCAAAATATAGAAAGGTTGCAGGACACTTGTATCTAATTTTTAAGGAATTCAATGACTCAAAACATAACTTAAGGAATATTGTAAAATCATTTATACTAGGAGTTAATTTTTCAAGCTGGAGTCAGAAAGCCATTTTCAAAAGTTATCCAAAAGCTCAATTATAAGCTTGTTTGGGATTGCCTATGGCAGTATTTTTTGTTTGCCTTGCTTTGAATTCAGTGGGGTATTGCACAGAATGAAAGATTTTTAAGAGTGCTACTCACAGTAGGTCCCCCTCTGTGGAATGATCTTATTCCGATCTTACAAGATCTATGTTCTTATACATTGTTCCACCAAATTAATGTCAGGTTATACCAGAGAAGTTGCAGATGACAAAACTTCCAGTGATTTCAGATCTGGATTCTTTCAACATCCAGATACCCCAACATGAAGGAAAACAGCTGAGAAAACAGGCAAACAATATTTACAAATGGCCTAGTTAAATTTCCACTCAATTTTATAAGGAAACCCCAAATATCCTTTAGTTAGGTGAATCTATGGCATTTAAGCAATCCAAGAATCTGGAAGGCAATTTCATTTTTCAAGTAAACCTCCAAACCAATATTTATTTACATAAGAGACAACAATGCACTTCTTAGCTTCCTGAGCATTTAGGTAGTTTCTATTATTGTAGCAAAGGGGATGCCTACAGAATCACTTCTAATATTTCTCTTTATTACGTGAAGAATCCTCAAGCTGAACACTGATTAATGCAAGCATTTAATTCCTATTCTAGATGCCCATGCAAAGATGCATTGGAGAGGAAGTAATTCTCTTCAAAACATTTTTGAAGTTTTTCTCTTTGGGATTACGAGTTCATAGGGCAGCCAAAAATTTACTTCAAACACAATAGTAGGGAAATAAAATAATGTCTTCTATTCGTATTGATTTGTTCAACATGCAGTGAATGGCACACAGAATTTATCATCCTGTTGACATGTCAGAGCAAGGAAGGGAAGAGTTGCAAGCATAAAGCGTTCTCCCTTTTTACTCATAATATGATTTTAAACCTCAAATGTGTCTAGTACATGTGTCAGTACATGCACTGTGTGAGGTCTCTGGGTACCAATGGCACTTTCCACCTCAAGTATCTGAGGTGGTATCTGAGTTTTGGTCAGTTTTGCTGAATTATTAGTGGATTTATCTTGGTCAATTGAGGCTGCTAGGAATTATCAAAATCAAATTCCCTGCTCTCGGATGCATGACTGTAACTGGAGCAGCAGGTCTTGGAGACTTTGCTTGTATTTAATCACCAAAATAGCATGAAGAAGGTCTGATAACTAGTCTTGTGGAATTTTTCAAATTTATTTAAATGAAAATAGAAAAATATAGGCCAAGAATTTCACATTTTCAGTGCAACTCAGTTTTTTATAACTACAATTCTTTGAAAATGAATACAATGCACTCAAGATATGGATCAGATAATATATGAAAAATTACAGTACAAACATAAATCTGTGCCCATTTGTATTAAACATTTTGTTATTGCAACCATTGGTCATAATCCACTAAGCTCATAAAAAGTCTATCAAAGAACACCGTTGGAGGAATTTGATTTTCAATAAACATAAAATTGCAGCTAGAATTTTCAGGTATTTGAAAGCAATTCACATAATTGTTCCATAAATAGTGTTTCTCGCTCTGGATAATAATATATATTTATTTGATTGTATAATGGTTAATTAAATATTTGACAGAACAGACAATACTTATAAAAAAACAACAAAAAACGGCAAACAACCTGAAATCCAGCAACATCCAGTATCACAACACTTCGTAAAGGAAATTTATTTCTATTGGTCATGTTCCAATCACCTTTAAAAAAATCCTGATTTATTCACCTTAAAGTCCCATATTTTTTCTTCGCTAAACTCCCTCCAAAATGAATGAAGCAATTAAAGGATCCACCTCCATAAACTCCTAGATAAAACAGCTTCTGAAAACCAAAAAAGCATAAATATGCATTTACCATCCTGCACATTATTCTTCAGAGCAGATTGTTTCTGAACTGTGTACTGTACTCTTTTTTCATATAGTCCTCAAAATAACTAGATTTTTGTAAAAAAATCATCAATTATCTTAGCAATTTTAAGATGAAATCTGCACAATGTTGATTTCTGACCATATTTATATGCTGATTCAAAAGTGAGGATGAATTTTATGTATATAGTTTTAATCTGCATGTTTGTCCATGTATATATAAAGTTTGAATCAAATATCCCCATACTCTGAAAAATTAACATGCCACTTAGGCTGGCAACCTTAGCATCTTCAAATAAATTCCTATTCCAGCTGGATGAGAAATACCTGGATGAGCTTTTTCACTCGTGACTGACAGCAGAATTTAAAGAGATAGAAGAGTTTTGCTGTGATGAAAATAGTATAACATTCTTCTCTTCACCAAAAGTGAGCAATTTTTGACATTTCAATTCTTTCAATTTCTGCTTCAACTGTGGCTCAGATACTTGCAGGAGACTTTCAAAGTAACTCAAAATCTATTTGAACTTAAAAAATAATGTTACTGATTTCCCAATTGAGAATGGATTAAGTCTCCTTGATTTGATGTGAGCAGTTGTTTATAATTTGAAAGTCTCTGTTTAGCCCTGTAATTAATGGTAATCCAAACTGACCATAAATTAGAAGGTTGAAATTAATCAACAAGCTGAACTTTGTTTGCCTTTCTAATTCTTTTCATTTCCATTTCCTCAGGTCTTGTTCCTCCTATTCTTTTTTAATAAGTTGTAAAAGTTTATCTCCAAAAAGATTAGATTTCTTGCATTGAATCTTTCATGTGATAAAAATTTGCAGTTTTAGAATCATCTCTCATTAGATAAAGTAAAACTCTGCGGAACAGAACCATATAGTATAAGTCACATTTTGATTTCTTATAGAAATATCATTGTGGAGATAGGACTTTTGATATGAGATGCAAAAATACAACTGTAAATCACTGGTAACAAAGTTTTAAACTACATAGGGTAATAGTTCAGAAGGTTCTTATTTTATTAAATAATCAACTGTAAATCACGGTGTTAATCTCAGGTATATCAGTATATACATATTCATTTCATATCTATATAAAGCTTCTTCAAGAACATTGCAAAGAAAATATATTTTGAGAATTTTTTCTTTTAAATTCCACATTTTTGTCTTTTTTACTCTGCCAAAAGAAGGTAAGAAGATTTATTGTTAAATTTTTGTTCTAAGATGACCCAAACAGGTGACAAATTAGGAGATAAAACACAGTTTATAATTGAAATGCTAAAGGCACTTTAGTTTGATCATCATGGTTCTAGCCAGTGCTGCTGCAACCCAGGATATATTTCAGTAAATTAGATTGCTGTGTATGGCAGTCTCCTATAACCATGACAGAAGGTACAGTAATGAGCTAATTTCAACAGCTTGTTATGTAATGAATTAGTAATCCATTATTTATAAAACTTATAATTAAGTCACTTCTAAAAAAGGGATAGATAATCATTAATTTTCATCAAGTAATTTGCTATTGCCTAGCTTAGGATGAAAATATAGTTGAGAAAAAAAGAAAAAAAAGTGCTCACCTTCCATCATTAAAACAACCTTTCATATGAGAGCAAATGACAAAGTCCAGATTCTGACAGTGGGTAACTCATGGCATGAGAAAGTCCAAGCAGTTCATTTTGGCAACATTTGTGAAAAACTGTTTGCTTAGCACTGAAATAACAGAGCCAATGCAGAAATTCTTCATAGAGAAACTTAGAAACTTCCATACACAACTACATGCTTATAGATATGCTTTGTTTGGTAAGAATATATTTAAATAAGAAAGAAAATTCCTTAATCCTTTTAAATTGTGTGGGAAATGTAGGGAATTATATAAATAGCTCATTTAGAAATGTAAAACTTACTGCTGTTTAGATTGTTATCTTCCTTGGTAGATAAGTATATGCTTACAAATTTTTATGTAAAATGATAGGTACAGGCCTGGTCTCCTGCCTCTCACTGTACATACATTCCAATGATCCAGGCTGAGATTTTTTCAGCACTTCTCAGATGATATGGCATTGATGGATGAATAGAAAAAATTGGCATTTTGAGTTGACCTCATTTTTCAGAAATAAGTCTGCTTTAAGAACAGGTAGATGACTGTCCAAATTAGTCACTGTCAGAATACAATAAGCTCTGCGAGGTTTGACTTTAAGCTAAAAGGTGCACATAAGTTATCTCTTTTAAAGCCAAGGAATTTCAAAATTAATATTTGTAGTTTTCAAAACTCTCAGAAAACAGTATAGGATGTCTGTAAGCTGTGGTATTTATATGCTTTTATTACTTTTTTAAAGAAGATTTTATTTCTTTTTTATTCCTTTTTTATCTTCCTTTTGCTTTAACAAAAATGCTAAAAAGTTTGCAAATAGATAGAGACCTGACTAAATAGACCCTTAGGAGCAGAAAGCATGCAAGAATTCTTTAAAGCAATAGAAAATCTGAAACTTTCCTTGAGTCACAAAATACAAGCATTTAATATGATAGACAGCCAAATTGTGTCTTGATTATATATCACTATTTTCCATGGAAAGAAACATTTACAAATTAATTTGAAATTTTTAAATTTAGATATACAGAAGAACAAACACTGAATCATCCACATATGACGACTTATTTTAGAAGGCAAATATGGCAACATTTTCATGTCCAACCTAATGAGTAATAAAATATTTCTAGAAAACTAAAAATGGCTAAATGAAGGAACTCATAGACTATTCAATTTTTTTAGATTCTAAGAAGTGAGAAATTTAGGTTGATATATATCCCGACATGAAAGCTAACATTGTGATACTTCTGATATTGCTAACTAGGTCTTTTACTACCTCAGTCCTAAAGAATATCATGGATATGGTCAGCAAGATACTGTTGGCCTTGCAGAACTGCTCCTGAAAAGGCATCAGTACTCCACTATCGGGGGACCCTGTGTGTCTTTCACATAAATTTCAGTGTTAGTGAAATCCAGCCACCTCACAGTACTGTATCCTGCTTCCTCCTGGTGTTCTTGCATATTTTAGGGTGAGGTGGCTCAGGTGTTCAGCTTAAAAGTGCATCTGACTCCTCTTCAAATTTAGGTGAGGTGAGTCAGTCCTGCAGCTGTAAGCCACTGAGAAGATCCTGTCTATTTCCTTTTCATGTTCTCTGGCGGTGCTGTGCAGCCTGCTCATTACCTCCAACCCCTCAGCTCGTCACAGACAGCACAGATCCTGCGGGATGAAAAGCCATCTCTCCTGGCATTAAAGAGAGACCTCAGGCACATCCTGAAGCCTGGGGCTTAGAGGGCGGCATCCGCCTTCTGGGTTGAAGCATCTGGTCCCGCAGGGAGAGTTCTTCCAACACCTGCTGGTTATTTGTTGCATCCAGCAGTTTTTGCTGTGGTACTCAGGGGTTTCTCATGATTTGTTCAGTTAGCTAAAGCTTATCCCAGTGCTTGGTCATCTGCCTTCTAACCCTAACATTATTAAGCTGAAAGTATGTCAGATTCATACTCCTCTCTATAAAATTAATTAATTATCTCAGCAATTTAAATTCATCTGCTATTTCTTCTAGCAAAACTGTTCATGTGGTAATAATGTGAATGTATTCTCATGGGCCCTGTTATAGGCTTTTCTTTCATTGTAATTTAATTTTAACCTCAGCTTTTAATTTACATTCAATGTCTTCCTTATTATTTAAATCATCAGCCTGTATATATACAAAAAACCATCTATTTAAAACTTGTAATGATCTGAGAAGCCAGTTTCTGAAGATTTGTATTCAGAGGAACTGAAGTCAATGATAAAATATAACAACTTTGTAGTCTCTGAACTGTTGTTGGTAATTTAGTGAAGTTTTGTTTAATCAGAGACACTGGAACACATAATTGGAAAACATAAAATTAATTTTATTTAGAAAGGAATTACTTTTCTCGGTCTTTAAACTGAAATTGATATTGCTTTTAGCCAATAAGCATGATAAATACCTATATTGCACTCATAGACAATGACATTGCATGTATATAATATACATGTGTATATCATATTTATAATTCAATGAGAATACTTCACTCTGACTGTTCCTTCTTGTTGAATACTGGTGGATGACATTGGATGAAGCAAAAGGATAAGAACAAAAGAATTTTATTCTTGACCAAAAAATTTTCATGACATAGTAAAAAAAAATCCCTTTCTGAAGAAAAAATTATATTACAACACAGAGCCAAACAGCCTTAAGTCTAGTATTGTTACCAAATTTATCTTGGATACAGTAAATCAATTCAATATCCTGCTTTCATTATATTACATTTTACTGTAGGTTGGCATATGTTTTTTACAAACTCTTCATGTGAAAATCATTGGTAGTTTTGATTTAAGGTTGATAAAGTAAATGACTCAATGACAGACTACCACAAATAGTGTAAAACCAGAGCTATTATTTATTTGTTTTTTTCCATTTGCACAGTCACATCTATCTATCCTTTGACCTAAACTACTTAGATACTTTCACTTCTATTCTAAAGGAAAAAAAAATCATCTAAAGCCTTTGACTTTTGCTACACAATGTATTATCAAATTTTATATCATCCGGTCTCATTATCCTGAATAGATTACAGAAACCTAGTGAGTACATCGGAGTTTTACTAGCAGAGATGGCTCCAGGTGTGCCTCCTATTAAGAAAAGCAGAGAATAGTAGGAGTAGCATGGCTGTGGTATTTATCCAAACTCATTAAATTTTTCATGAAAACTTGGACCCATTATCAAGTTTACTTGGATCGTTTCTTTTTGTTTTGTACTAAAGCTTTGGTGTAAAGGGAATACCATGTCTGCTCATTTCCCTGGAGAGAGAATTACTGTTCTCTGAAGTATAAAGCTTCTAAAAATACAGTTTTGCTATTTCTACTATTCTCTAATGTAAAGGTGTCACAGTAGATGTGGGTAAGAGCTTGAAAAGGAGACATATGTTGAGAAATACAAGTTCCTGAAAAGCACTGATGACACGGAAAAATTCGACTGTTTTAACATGTTATTAATATCTCTTGAATAGGCCTTGTTGATCAAAATATTATTTTCCTACTCCTCTATTACTGCATGGTCTGCAAATTGAATCAATTGGCATCTATTAATGTGGCGGGTTTACCCTGGCTGGATACCCAAGCCACTCTATCACACCCCTTCTCAGCTCCACAGAGGAGTAGGAAGGGTCAAGGAAAGGACAGGGAAGGATCTCTGAGCAACTACTGCCACAGGCAGAACAGACTCTCCTTTGGGAAATTAGATTAAGCTAACTAATAAAAACCAGAGTAGGACAATGAGCAAATAAAATCCAAATCTTCAAGCACACCTCACCACTACTCTTCTTCCTGGGCTTAATTTCAGTTCTGAATTTTCTTCCTCCTCTCACCAGTGGCTTAGGGGGATGAGGAACAGAGGCTGTGGTCAGTTGTTATGGTTGCATATTATCTCTTCTGCTCCTTCCATCTCAGAAGGAGGATTCCTCACAGTCTTCCCTTGTTCCACTTTTGCTCATACCTTGGACAGTGATCTGAATTGCCTGCTCACCACAATGTGCTACCCATACTTATCCTGAGGACAAGGATGTGTGAATAGAGAACTGGACATTTTATATTTTCTTCTCTATCTGTGTTTAATGAAAGCTATTATATTTGTATTCAATCTGTAATATGTGACTGAGACATTTGAACTTTTTATGCAATAAATATTTTTTATGGACTCTAAAATCAGTAAATAAGTACATACAATGTGGAATTTCCTTTGTCCTGAAATAAAGTACAAGCAAGCATAGTTTAAATTTTTAGAGTATTCCCAGTAGGTTGATATGCCCAAGGCATCATACACATTGAGGAATGATTGATTTTCTTCTGCTTCATTTTGTCCAATGAAAAAGCAGTCAATATCATAAAAAAGAAAGATAAATGGATAAAATAAATAAACCAGGAATGAGAAAAGCTGGAAATATTAAAAGTCAGATCAATGTTTAAGCTGATAGTGTTTATGGAATCTTTCTCAATAGTATTTATGATTATAAAGGGATCTTAAAAGTTGTATGCTTTTTCCATACCAGTTAAGTGTCTATATTATTTATATAGTAATTCTACAGACAAGTCAACATCATAAATTCCTGCAATATATGACTCCCAAACATCAAACAAATCTGCACACAATTTATGAACATGGGTAATCTGTCATGTCAATAGTATTTTATTTAGCAACATATACCAATAAGAAAAACTGTATTGTATCTGATCCATTTTCCCCATTTAAATGCCCTTGGACATTTGAGACAATGTTAGAAGAAAATTCTGTCATTTTTAGTTTCATGACACTATAAAAGTGAAATCAGATGTCAGCACAAAAGCTCATAAGTTAATAGCATAAATTTCTAATAAAATATAGGAAGAGCTGATAGTGATATTTATCATATATGGTCTTGTTCTCTAGAGATTTTCAGTAATATCATTAAGGATAGCGGAAAAACTGACAGTTAATTTTAAAACCTGGTTTAGTGCTTGGATGTCAAAACAAAAGATCCACATATTTAGTTAAAGTGATTGAAAATATTTTGAAAATAAAACTTGATTCTCTTCCACCCTAATAAGTGTATATACACTTATATATAGCAAAAAAAAAAATTTTATTATAAAAGCCCCTGTGTTCCCTATATTAATATATGTTCTTTGTACTTAGAAAAGTAGTAATGCATTAATGTAAGATATTTCTTTTATATGAGAGCACTTCTATCTACAGTGCCTCCTGGAAAGTTGCATTTTTTATATTTTTAATATCATCCATCCTGTAGGATGGATGTACAAAGCTTATACTTTTTTTCAGGACCTGTAATGGATTGCCCTGAACTGAGAGACATAGACTTGCTATACTTTGCAGAAACAGGTTAATCAATCAACAAGACCCTCCAGCTCTAACACGAAATGACAAGAAACTAAAAATAATCTAAAATGCAGAAGGCTTATCTCACAGTTGCCCCGGTAATGAAACAATAATTTTGTTTAATTTTACTTTTTTTTCTGTCTTGCGGGATCATGGAAACTGCTGAATGGCAGCATAAGAGAGGACGCTTGAGAGGCCTCTGCCAAAGTAGAGCTGTTGTCAAATAAACTTTCCGGTGATTATATTTTAGCTTGCACCTAAAATTGATCCATAAGTGGAAGGTACTGCTCTTCTAGTCTTTGCAGGCACTGTCATTTCTACCTTGGAGAGACTTTAATTATCCTAAAGTGAATAGGTGACAGGAGGTATCTGTTCTGTGCTTCTTTCTTCTATGCCTCTCTGTTAGGTACAGCATTTAGAGAGTTCCGTAACATTGGGAGATGTCAAAAGCTTCAGATAAAGTCTGAAGGGTGTGTTGAATTACATCATCCTCATCTCATATTTTCATAAATTCCCACTGATTCTCTTTACAATACCTTGAACTTTACTTTTGCCACTGCATTCCATTTTTTTCCCTCAGACCTTTGTACATAAGGATCCATCCTTCCATCTTCATCAGTATTTAATAGGTATCTGCCGAGGAAAAATAACCTAGCTGGATTTTAATGAGTATTTTTGAATTTGTATATATCTCGGCATTTTCCTTTAAAATACAGGGAAGAAACTCTTTAATAATACTCCCAAAACAAAGCAAAGAGCAGCAAAACAATATTAATAAAATTATACATATTGCTAAATTGTAAGCTCTTTTTTTTTTCAAATAAAATTGTGAAACTGCAACTGTATAAATAACCTCTTAGAATTCAGTACAGAAATTACATGTTCCAAAAAAGTATTTCAAACCTTAATGCACAGGTGCAATCAAAAATGGTAGTTACACTAAGCTAGATCAATTATTGGTAATCTTCAGAGCAATGATAGATGGGAATTAGTTCTTTGGAATTCACATCAGAAGTGTGC
>JANRGV010000062.1:69986921-70009588 GCA_024734035.1 Alethe castanea
AAACTTTGGAATGGAGCTTTTAATTTTTTTAAATTCTAGGAAAAAAAAAATCAATTTATCCATTTTCTCTTTAAAAAGTTATAGAAATCCTTATGATGTGGATAAATTGTACTTAACAACATATTTAAATTTTCTTAATTTCTTGTATTCCACCCAGAGGCGGTATAGCATTCTCTGAGGGGTGAAAAAAGGATAAGAAATTTGGTCTCTTCATTTTTTTATATACTGGAGAAATAAGCTAAAGAATTAACCTAACGATTACTTTCTTTACATGTCTCAGGTAGGGCTCACAGCTATATTAAAAGAAAGAAAAGCTGCCGAAAAAATTTAGTTCAGACTCCTTTAATTTTTTAAATTATAATGTGCTTAAGACTTAAATAAGCATGTTATATAAACTGCTTTAAAGACATTATTAAAAAATTCAAACAATACAAAAAACCCCAACCTTTTAGAGTGCCATATTTCAATAATCATTCCACTGTTAAACACACAAAAAGTAGATGTTCACTACAGTCCTACCATGGAAATTAGAAATTTAAACCAATTAAACATCAGTAATTATTTACATATGTAATTATATGCTACTTCTAATGTGAGCAATCTGCAGATGGAAAGACTAGAAGGAAAAAAGAAGAAAAAACCAAACCAGACCAACTCAATCAGAACTGTAGATATAATGATATTCTGTGGGGTAGGTGTAGTATGTTTGTTATCTACTTGAATAACTGTTTTTTTCCATGGTATGTTGTTTCTAATTCTGAGCAAGAGCATACAACAACTTTGAACAATTACATGTTCCATCTGTTTTTGTTCCTCTATTCTTCAATCAGTTTTCAGAAACTGCTGGGGAGTCTTCCTATTTAATCATTACATTTTCAAATAAATTGTTGAGTAAGCAGAACATGGATTTGATAGAGACAATTATGAATAAAGAAGGGTGAATTCTGGCAGATCAGTTCCCAGTGAGACTGCTCCATCAAGTTTATTAATATTAATTTATATAGAACTCTTGGAGATTGCCACTTTGAAATACCTTCTATCATTTAGAGGATGGATTAGAAAAGAGATAGTATTGTCTATTAACAAGTTATGAGAACTTCCCACTGCTACAATTTATTAATAAATCTTAAATTGTAATTAAGATTGAACATGATTAAGGTTGTTGCTCAAATAAAATGTTTTGATGGAGGCAAAAGTTGCACTATAATTTTGTTTTGTTGGGCCAAATTAATTTAATATGGTATCAGAAAGGAACAAACAAATTCAAATAGCAAATGCCATGTTTACTCATTGATATCTATTTTAATTGAGGAAATTCCATCAAACTCTGTTAAACTGTGACTACAGATTGAAAAAAACTGATAATCTCTAATAGTTATATGGAATCAGTTTATTATTTATTATTTATCAAATATTCTTCATTTTGCTTATTTTGTTTAATCATAATTCATTTATATTTTGTAACACTAATTTCTCTAATATTTGGTTAAAAAAAATAGCATATATTTATCAGGACACTGAAGAGGAGATTTTTAGTACTGAGAATATGTCTTTAGACAACAATGTTTTAAAAGAATGAGTTTGTAAAATTTGTTGGTGTTTGTACCTTGCTGCCTGGTTTTGCCTGGGAATTTATTTTATTTCTCATTTGAATTCCAGTCTTAGTGAATTGTAGTGTTGATAACACACTTATGTTTTAGTAGTTGCTAAGCAGTGCTTACTTTAAATCAAGGACATTCAGTTTCTCCTGCTCTGCCAGTGAGCAGGTGCACAAGAAGCCAGGAGGAACCATAGCCAGGACAGATGACTCAAACTGGCCAAAGAGTATTCCATACCACAGAGAATCACGCTCAGTATATAAATTGTGGGGAGTTCTCCAGGAGGGGCCAATCACTGCTTGGAAACATGGTGGGCATCAGTCAGAAGATAGTGAGCAACTGTATTGTGGGTCTCCTGTTTTTCTTGTGGTTTACTCCTTTTTCTCGCTGTTATCTTCATTTTTGTTGCTATTACTATCAGCAGCAGCAGCATCATCATCATCATTATCACCATTACGATTATCATCATCATCATTATATGCCATGTTATTTTGATTTCTACTATTCTTATCTCAGCTTGTGGGTTTTACCTTTTTCCTATTCTCCTTCTCATCCTACAGGATGAGGGTGGGTGAGGAATGGAGTAGCGACATGGTATTTAGTTGCCATGTGGGGTTAAAATATGACACTTGCCTAAATCTATACCTTACATTGGTGCTGAGGAATCTGTTTCTGAGACCTTCTTGTGTGACTAGCCAGTCTGAGACAAGACCTACAGGGCACCCACAATATTCTAAAGTGGCAGCTAGGATTTGGATGAAATATGGCAGGGCATCTCCAGTGCTCCCTTTAGTGATCCCTAACTTTAGTCCCACATCCCTATTGTGTGGACATCCGCAGGACCTAAAGATATCACGATGAAGACATCTCTATTCAGATGTCCTAGTCTCAAATGTTATCTTATTCAAAGTAATGAAGCTTGAAGCTGAATTAGATACATATCACATTATATGGCAGACTGCAAAACACAAACTGACAATTCTTTGTTCTAGCAAGTCTTGCCAGCATAGAGGAAAGGGCTCATCTTATTGTATTGCCTTGTATTAATGACTGTCTCATGCCTTGTCAAGAGCTCTCCTACAAGTTTTATTTCTTAATAAAGAAAAACTGATTCTATACAGTTATAGCTCCTAGCTGGAAAAATTATTCTTTCCATAGGTACTTTGAATAATCTTTGCAGATACCAGATAAGACTAACTCTCTCTTCAGTCCTTTAGAATGGCTAAAATTCATACTTGATTTCTGAATTTGTGTGCCAATATTTCCTTGTTAGCAGTTAATTTTGATTCTGTCAATTTCCATCAGCATTAGGATGTTTAAAGGTGTCACTAAACCCACTTTTCTCTGGCACAGCATTCTAAATATGTTTTTCAAGAAGTGATCAGGAAATTGAATTTTAATTGTTTGTTTTCTAGAAAAAGAATATTTTACCCAGAATGAAAAAGCAAACTTAAGAATTCAGTAATGAAAATGGCATGGAAATGTGCTTTTCAAGACAGACCTCCTGTGGCTTTCAGGGCAGTCCAATTTCAGCTAAACTTCCAGCCTTATGTGCTTTTTAGACTCTCTCCTTTCTTAGCAAAGTTCTGTAAGAACAGAAAAGGCTGCTGCAGCCTGCAAAATCTGCAGTTTTATGTTTCGCACTGACAAAAGCTGAGAAGTTACAGTATGTTCAAACCATTACATAATTTTTTATTTGCTTGTTGTTCTAGGGTTTGAGATAGTTTTGATTTTTATGTCTGGGAAATTTCAAGCAGTCATAATTGACCAGAAAAAATGTTGGTTTATGCTATTTTATGCTGGTTAATTTTAGAAGCAACTGAAATAGTTCAAGAAGGATTAAAAGTTCCTGCTTATCCTCTTTATTTCTACAGAGATTTGTTTTTGAATATGTGAGCGTGAAACTTGATAGGGTGTATTTTTCAGGAATGGTTCCCAACAAGACTTTGGGGAGCCATTGCAGTTAAAAAGAACAATATTCAAGATTCTCTTTGGCCCTAATATGTAATACCTCTAAAAAACCACTAAATCTTAGTGGAAATTATTGGATGCAAAGAATTTTGCTCATCAGAAGTTCAAGGCTTTTCTTGACTTGGAGGAAAGTATAGTTTGTTCTAGAAGGAAAAGCTTTAATCCATATTGGAAAGCATAACACATTTTAAACTGATTAAAATTGCACATGAAAACAACAGAAAAGCATAACGTAATTAATTGCTATCCATTTGGGCATAGTCCATCTGCAACTCTGGGATGAATATTGACCATGTAATTCAGACCTCTGCTTCTCCCACAGTACCCAGATCTTAAACAGGGACATCTTCTGTACAATTTTCAGTGCAAATCCTCATCTCTCTGCTGGTATCCTATCCTTTCACTGACATATTATATTCATTTCATTAATAATAATATATTAATATTTATTAATAATTTTATTTTATTAAGCCTCTGAAATGAGGTGGTGTTTGTGCTTACTTCATAAAATGTTGAAAGTACTATGTGCACTTACATGTTGAGGTAAAGATTTCTATCCAACTTCCTTCTTCAGCAATCATTACTTTCTCTCCATTTCTAACACAGCATCCAATCATAAGGCAGACACCTGTTTTTCAGCTGCTCTTCATCTAGCATATAACTACCCTGAAATAATTTGTAGTCTAAGCCATATCATCTTAAACTGTGAGGTAACTAATTAGCAATTCTAATTGAAAAGAAAACTGGAAGCAGAAAGCTACACTCCCACAATAAATATGCCTGAGACTTTGTGAAATGCAGGGTTTATAGCGCTTATGGATAAATGTGGTGAAAAGACAGAATATATAGATTTGATATTTGGAACAAAACCCCATCTCATTATCAAGGCAGTCAGCAACCCATAATTCTGATACTCAGACCATTATATACTGAGTGAGGTTATTTACTGAGTTCATTAAGATATAATGAATCTCTGCAGATAGAAAACTTCTCTTCAAAATAATTCTTAACCGAGTAAGTTAATAATAACTACTCTAATAATAACTAATAATAATTACTTTAACCTTGCAGTGAAAACCAGAATAAATTAAATAGGTACAGGCCAGATCATAGGAGGATCTAGTATCTTAGTGTCAGAGTCTCAATTATCTCTATTTCTTTTAATTAAGCAAAAAATCTTAGTTGCTCTTAGTTTCTACTGAACAGATGTTTTCAGTGAATAGCTAGCATGATGTGCATGATTTATTTTCCCAAAACTAACACAGGATACAAGTAAATTTCATTATTTCCTCTAATTTGCATTATATTATATGTCTGTTCCAACACATTCTAGTCACCAGTGGTCTACGTGACTGATTTCAACAGCCCAAAGCTGAAGGTAGCCGGCCAAGAACTCCTGCAGGATTTCATGTAAATAATAATGGCAACACCTGTGAGAGGGAGATTTCTTTAATTCCAGGGATAAAAAGCAACAAAGCATCATAAAAGGAAAGGACATTTGGAATGGAACCCTGGAGATCATACAAGACAACTTGCTGTTCAAAACAGTGCTAATTTCCAAGTTAAACCAGGTTTAGAAAAAGCAGTCTCATTTAGACCAGTTATGAACATCTCTGAGGGTGTTTTTTCTACAACAATTCTGCATAACTTTCGTCAGTGATTAAGCACTCTCTGAGCAAAGAGGTTTTTTTCTTTTGTCCAATCAGAATTTCTCTTCCTGAAAGCTGTGGCTGCTGTTTCTTGCCATTCATTGTGCACTGCTGTGGCAAGCCTGGCTCCATCTCTGCAGTCTCCCTTTAATGGAAGTCTGGAGTAAGCCCTCCCTCAGACTTTTCTCCAGGGTAAAGAAATATATTTCATTTGGTCTCAAACTATGTATTGTTCACTCTCTAATCATCACACAAGGATTGGTTCCAGCTTGCTTTGTATTGTGGGATATAAAACTTCAGGGAAAAATTACTTCCTTCAAACTTTTTTTTGTACTCTTGTCATTAATCCAGTATGGTCTCCAGGTTTTTTTTTGCGAGATTTGCCAAATCTTTAGCATTTGACCCATTGTTCATCTCATTGTCTGCCAGGACCCTCAACTCTTTATTTTTTTAATAATCATCCAGGATCTGTACAATGCCACCAAATTCCATTTTAGGTTGTATTCTTCTTGCCAGCATCATGAATCACTATCAGAAGTCAGAGGTACATAACACAATTGGGGAAGCTTAGACCAGACCAAGAAGTACAAAGTAAAATGGCATGGTGGAAGCACCTACTGCTTCTCAATTATCCCAGCAATCCTACATATGTTGGAAGACCAAGAGTTTTTTAAGAGTTCAGCTGATATCATAAGGCTAACTCATGCTTTTGTTCCTTCTGACTCATTGTTATATGCCCCTTGTTATGGCTTTTAGAATCAATGAATTGTCACAATAACAATCACAAAACTTCTGCTTTTGTATCTCCCCTGACCAAGGAGTTCTTTTTAAGTTGCAGACATGGAATGTCTGAATGATTCAGCTCTCACCTTAAGGTTCAAACACCCTAAGTTCAGTGTGCCCACTCTGTCCCTATGACACTAATAACGTCAGTAAGAACACCTAACAATAATACAATCAGTGTGCTCTGTGTCAGTATGAGTCAGCTGCTTAGCTCAGGATCCACAGCTGACTCAAACTCATAGAAGATGATTGATGATGCATACATGAGTATGCTTTTCAGAATAAATAAAAAATTAGATTAAAAGTTCTTAATAGGCAATTCAAATGCTTCTTGCAAAACAACTGAGAATGCTGCCAACCAGATAAAAAAATGCATAAATGATGATGTCAACCCCAGAAATTGTGTGCCTGCCAAACAGCCAAACTGAAATACAATTCCTCTTAGTGATAGGTCAAGAAGACAGTATTTGCTGTTGCCACTATAAGCTGCTATAAACTTTTGCCTCTGCCTTCCATTTTGATACACTTCTTTCCTGTATTTCAGCCATTCTGCTTTCACAAGCTGACACTTCTGCTGGTTGATGACTGTACAACATTAATAAGACCAAAGCAGTCTGTATGTATTCACAAAAATCTGAGTGGGATCACAACTGTGAATATTGACTGCTACTCTCTGCCACTTGCATCAGCTCACTGCTTTGAGATGACTATTTCATCTTCCCTTCTATTATTTTTCTGACTTTCCCTCATCCTAAGTTACAAATTTTCTGTATTAGCTGCGATTGCAGTGCTTGCTCCTCACACACATGCTGCCTGTTAACATTTATTCTAGGTCTGTTATTTTACTATGATGCCATGCATGAGACACTGAAGACAAACCCTGTGCTGACACATCATGTGTCTCAGAAGGCATTATTAATACACCAGATGTGGGGCTTCATTTGGCCTCTCTTTCCAGGCAGTCAGCAAAGTCACTAGGCACTTTGTTGGCTGATTTACCTTGCTCTAAAAGAGACATCTAAAATAATCCGAAAGACTCATGGCCTAGGATTGCTTATTTTTCCTTTTTGACTACAAATTAAGCTTACAATGTCTTGATATGGATGCCTACACAATAAACACATAATTACCTGAGATGAAATCCAGTCAGTATCTATGAACACTAGTGAATAAGTCTGGAGTATAAAATATTTAAATAGCCAACAACATTCTTACTTGATGGAAGACATCAATTCCTGAGAGATGTTAGGATTATTTTTTCAAGCACTTGTTGTGGAAATCTTAAACCTCTACTGTGAAATGCTCAATGGAATGAGATTTTTTTCCACTGATTAAAATGGCAAGAAGTTTTAAGTGTGTGATTAGCTTTTAATCAAAAGCTTGCATGGTTGTCTATAGGTAGATGTGGTGGGTTGACCTTGTCTGGATGCCAGGTGCCCACCAAGCTACTCTATCACTTTCCTCTGCATCTGGACAGAGGAGAAATAAGACATAAATATTTATAGGTTGAGATAAGGCAGCTTACTAAAGCAAAAGTAAAAGGTATCACACATGCAAGCAAAGCAAGGAAAAACTCCTGAATATTTTGCACTCTACTTCCTGTGAGCAAGCAGTGTTCATCCACTTCCCAAGAAACAAGGCTTCAGCACGTGTAATGTTGCTCTGGAAGATAAATATTGTAAATAATGAATGTCGCCCCCAGCCTTCATCCTCCTTTTTCTTAGCTTTTATATCTGGGCAGATATATTTGGCCAGCTTTTGTCAGCTATTCGAGTTGGGTCCCATCCCAAGATTTTGCCCACCCTGAGCCTACTGATGGGGAGGAGGGATGTTGGAGAGACAGCTGTGCTGTGCCAGCACTGCTCAGCAGTAGCCAAAACACCGGTGTGTTATCAGCACCCTTCTAGCTCCCAATGCACAGCACAGTGAGGGCTGCTGTGGGGAAAATTAACTCTGTTTCAGCCAGATCCACTACACTGGACAATGTGGGAGTTTTAATGCTACATTTGGCATTCAGTGTCAGTGTGAGCCAATGGAAAATAATTTTTTCCCAAGGCTACATGAGTGTATTTTTTTAACATAAACTCATTCCATCGTTACTCAACCTTGAGATTACTTTCTTGCAAAGATGTAGTGTGCTGACACTACTGTCTAATTTCAATTTTTATTACCTTCCTGTAGCTTTTAATGAGAATTTGAACTCTTAAATGTCAGATTTTAGGGTCTATTTAGATAAGGCTAATGATCTGGTCTGGAGTTTTTTTTTCTGACAAGTATGAAAACTGTGAAGAGCAGCCAGCCAGCTGTGTTCCCAGGAGAAACGCTATTGCAACCACCTCTCTAGTTATTTCAGTAGCAAAGAAAGTCCTTTCTGGGCAAATAATTATTGTTGCACTCACTGACAGGACAGCAGAATAGTTTTGATGGTGCACCAACTTTCCACACTACAAAAACTATAATAATCTATGTGCCTACTCCAAAACCTCAGGCAGAACATCATTTTGGCTGACTTTAGTTATAAAAGGGGAACAATGAAATAAAAAAGGCCTGTGGGGTAAGAGGAAGTCTCTGTCTCTCACACTGGTGAACATGGGAATTGTGACTGTCCAGCAGAGCTACGTAAAGAAGCAGAGATCACAGTCACATAGCTGAATGCTTAATAAAAAGCAGCATTAGCTGCATTGCAGACCTGTCTTTTTTAAAAAAATGTGTATGTACTAATCAGGGGAAACTATGCCAGTAGCTTTGTGTGTTGTGGTGCGCGTCTTTTTCTCTGTAAATCTGCCTGCACAAATGATTTTATCTCATTTTACATGTATCAGTCTAATGCTGCTGTTTAGGAAGTTTATGAATGCACAGTATTTAATGAAGTGTTTCCTCAATGCAGTTTTAGAGACAATGTTTAAGAAGATTCCAGGCATAAAATAAGCAATTTGTCTTCATTGTTTGAACAGATATGAAGTCATTTTAACATAAATCTGAGCAAATATAAAAAAAAATATATAGCTACCCAACCAACTGAGAATGCTAAAGTGACAAAGGCATTCACATGTACAGTTTAAAAGTAGGCCTTTTTTACTTAAAATCCCCTTTTTTCCAGCAACCTTCTAAGGTGTTTCTTTCCCCTTGGTAATCATAACCTGAAAAGCTACCCTGAAGGTACACAAGATGAGGGCTTTCTTTCTCAGACTGAGTGGCAGCCGCCCTGGCTGCACAGCAGTTTTGCTTGCACAGAACAGGACACTTACACAGAATGGGTGGACTTGTCTGAGGACAAGACTCCTGTGGTGGTGCTCCCTTGAGAAGTACAGTCTTCACTGTGATGCTTGTGGAGTCTGATCCAGAGGACAGTGATAGCACAGATGATATAGAACACACGTTTGTGCTTAAATAGGAATATAAAATGAGGAACAATGTAGTGGGCAGACTCTTAGTCCTGTAAGGAGCCCACAAAGGTGTGTCACAAGCCCATACCTTGTATGCTCTTTCATCTGCACCAGTCCTTTGAGCAGTTGCATGAGGCATCTCTGCCCAGCTGTGAGTCTATTTCCCAGCCCTGCTCTGCTGCCTAAAGGTGACCCCTGAGAACATAGATTCCAGGCTGGCTCCAAGACAGTGTTGCAGCTGCTTCTTATCACCGAGGGAAAATTCACTCCTTCACAGGGACTCCCTCTGTGTCTGGCAATCCTGCTTCCAGCCACTGTAACTCATTCTGCAGCTGGACCTTCCTCCCTTTCATGCTAAATTCCATGATAGATTATTTTTCAGTCAAAAATTACTACTGCTGATAGTTACCATATCAGAGAAGTGGTTGAACACACGACTTACAAATTATGATGAGATACAGGAAACCACTGTCCAGCCACAGCTATCAGGCATAACTTTGTTTTCCAGCAACAGAGTCATTAGGAAGGAGAGACAAAATTATTTATTTGACATATTTTATTTCAATATTCAATGCTCTTTCAGTGTTCATATGCTATTTCGAGGGCAGTATTAGCTATGTAGATGCTGCTCTCCCTTTCAATTTAATTCCATGTGGTTTTATTAAAGAGAAAATAGAATACGGTTATTTCTTCTGTAGAGGAGATGATAAGGAGAATACTAAAAACGAGCACACACCCCACCACAACCAGTCCTTTCAAACTGTTACAGAGTTATAGTACATTGCATTTATTTCTTATCAAATATGTATGCGATGCTTTTCTGGAAATACAATTCAACAACATCGAAGTACTGGTTGCACTACAGAGATAGAAGTGGTATTTTACAGCCTCTACTTACATAGAATCAGACTGTCTAGTCTGAAGAAAGCCCATTTGAGTTTATAAATCACACCTGTGATTTCATATTACCCATGTAAAATACATTTTTTTTTCCCAAGCAAAGAGGCATTTTATGTCTGGATGTAGAAGAGGACACGTGAAGATTCCCAGAGAAAACACATCTGCAGCTTTTCTGCAGAACGTGACATGGCCATCAGCACAGAGAGATCAAAAATTGCTTTTTTACAAGCATAATAAGCATAACTACATGAAGTATATGGTTGAAAACAGTGTATCCACGAGCAGCTCCTTTGAATAAGCAGAATTACAAGAGAAAATAACCAACATAGATAAGACCAGAAAAAGGCCATTAAATGAAATTTCTATGTTATTTTGGCTGGTTTTGGTTTTAGTATTTAAATGCGGTGGGACTACCTTGGTGAGCTGTCAGGTGCCCACCAAACCAATCTATCACCCCCTCCCCTCAACAGGACAGAAGGAGAAAGCCCAGAAATTGTGTCTCCTGCCTTGTGGGTATTCAGAATTCATATGGACACAGATGTAAGCAACTGTTGTAGTTGGCCATACTTCACAAGACTGTTTGGATCAGAGAGTCTATGTTGTATCTTCATTCCTCCTAGGTAAGTTTACTCTTCATGACAAAACTTGAAGATCACTCTTCCCTCCAACCCTGGTAGGATGGGGAGGAGAATCAGACAAAAATGCTAAAATCAGACAAAAATGCTAAAAATTCTGGGTTGAGATAAGATCACTTTAAATATTCAAATGAAGAAAAAACCCAACCAGCGAAAACCCAATAATAAAAATGGTAATACCAACCAAGAGGAGAAAAAGTAAGGAATGAAACCCAAGAAAAAAAAGTGATGCACAATACTGTTCCTCACCGGAATTCCTCACCAGCAAGGACTGGGTTCTCTTTATGCATAAACTCTGAGGCTCAGTATGAAGTTGATACAGTGGTGTCTATGGTATAAAGTCTCACATTTTATTTAGTCATGTTATCAAAGGAAAGGAAGACAGTAAATGCAGTGTGATTTTCACAAAGGTTTTTAGAAGACCTCTATACAAATAGACACTGGTCTGAATTCATATGACTTTTGGACCAAGCAAAGCAATCAAAACCATAAGAAAGAACGGCTTTAAGTGAATGTAATACTGTGGTGAAAGTCAATATAGATTTTAAAATGAAGGTACAACCTGCAAGTTTTGAAGAGATATTTAGTGATGTCAATGAACTTGTCAATAAGTCTCATAACAGTACATATCAGCTTCCAATAAGCCTTTAACAGGCTTTTTTTTTTTTTTTTAAAATGCAAAAGTCCTTTCACAGTTAAATAGTTGATTGAAAGACTGGAAAAAATGCAGAAAAAAATTATCAGCTCCTATACTGGATGGACGGTAATGATAAGAATCCCAGAGGGGTTTGTACAGTACTTTTGTTGCTCATTGTGTTAAAGATTTTTTTTTTATCAAATATGAGAAGTGACTGATGGTGCTGGTGGATGTTTAGTAATTTTTAAGATTATTCAAAAGTGACATAGATGTGAATATTTTAGACGTCTAATCATGAGTCTGATTACCAATAAAGTAAGTTTAAAAAAACAATGAAGGTAATGTTCATAAATTACAGCAAGTGTAGAAGGAGAAGTGAAACCCTTACTGATGATATACAGTGGTGAAAAAAAATAAAAAACTTCCTTACAAGTGACCCACGACCATGGCATCAAACCTCGTAGAAACGTCATTCAGCAATGCTCCATGATGTAAATTGTGTCTTCGAATTTAACAGAAGAGGAATAGATATCAAAAACCACTTGCATCCTTGATAATGGTGAGTAGTTGTACTTAGAATGTACAAGTAAAAACACGGCTAAAGAAAGAATGGAGGACAAGACAATGAAGATTATCAAAATCAAATTTTTACTAAGCAGACCATAATAAAAAAAAAGCACAAACTTGTGTATAATCTATGTTATAATCATAAAAAGACAGCTTATACAGCATGTACAATAACATTTATTTTAGACTAGAAATTTTCCCTATGGGAAACAAAAAGATAAAAGGGATAGAAGAGATGTGGATAAAGTAAATACAGAAAAAAATCCATAGAGAAAAGTTGGTCAACATTTCTCATGTGACAAGATGTATAGTGCATTTAATTTCTTTAAAAATTAAAATAAATAAGGTAAAAAATTAATATTTATCACATGATGCGTAGTTGCATTCTGTATCTCACCATGGTAGGATGAATTTTATGACAAAAATAAAAAAATAGTTAAGACAATGCTATATTAAATCACTGAAATAATGGAGAACTATTAAAGCACAGCCAGACTCAACTGTTCAGGGAAGTTCAGAGAAGGCCAATGCTACTGATTGCTGCAAGCTGACAGGACAAGTGGCAACAGTACCCAGCACTTGTCCTGTTTCTCAGATCAAAATTGTACAATCAAGTAGTGTTATTTTCTCTTGTGTGTCCATGGAACAAGAGCCTTTACTTTCAGCAGGAATGGATGTATGCGCTTTTATTTGGTTGGCCATTTTTGCCTGGTTAATACTGGCGGAGTTATTTTTCTTTTTCGTATAGAGATTAGTGGGTCAATATCTTCACAAGAGAGGAAATTCTGGGGTCTGCCATATCCTAAAGGCAATCATGCAATCACTGCCACTATTTTATGTTGTATATGAAGTCAATAGAGAAAAATTTTGTTCTGTTTTCAAGGTGACTTTGTCTGTCAAACTGCAGGACTAAATGTAGGAGATGATCAGTGAAGCAGTGATTGGCTAATCACACTTGATGCATTAAGGGAATAGAAGGGACTATATTACCTACTGCAGCACTGTGCCAGAGAATCCTTTCTGTTAAGGAAATAATCTCTCTACTGTTGCACTCACCCCAAACCCTAGGGTTTCACTTTGTAAAGCAGAATTATGGAAGGAGATGAGCAGGTTTTCATGTTAAAAAGTCAGCATCTTGTGTGTATGTTGTTTAACCACACTTACGGTGTTGGCGCTCTTACTTCAATTGCATAGAACTCCATAAAATATAGCGAATGCTGTACCCATATATCAGGTAATTAAACATGTCATGCTGACAGAGAGAGTTGTAGCTTAAATTAAAAATATGTTTTGATACTTTGTTGTGTGCTTTAAATTTCCTATGATGCATTTTAACATATGAAAAGACAAATTAGAACCAGAAATAGTTTCATTGTAGAGAATGATTTCTAAAAATGTCTCACCAGAAAAGAATGCAATCCTACCATTAAAATAACTGGTCCAAGGAAAGGTAATGCTGCACAGAGGAAGTTGAGATGCAAATATAAGCACTGCTGAAATATTTAGGTTAGATTGCAATTTGCATGCTAGGATCTACAAATGAGCCACACCATTGAAGCAAAGCACTAATGACAAGATAGCAATGGAAAAAAAAAAAAGGCAGTGAAGTAAACAAAATAGGCAAAATTAAAGTAAAAGAATGCAAGCCAAAAATTCTAAAGAAAGATTTAAACTTACACATAGGAAGCCAGTACTGTGGTTGTTTTTTTACTTACCCCTAGTTTGTGAAAACTTTATTCTTATTTTGCATGGATAATGGTTGTAAATAGAAGGAACTTAAAACCTGAAAATGTGATCGATTTTCTTCTGCGCACCTTTATTTCTAACTCTGAATAGACATTTGAGACACCAGCAGACCTATCTTAACACATACCAAGTGTCTGGACTGAATGACACAATGTGACCAATGTTTCAAAGATCTTTCAAAGCTTGAGTTAGAGTCATTCAAGTTTAAGGAATCACTCTCTATTGTGATTAAGGCAGTCAGTTTAAGCAATCCTGAATTTTAGAGAAACTGTGTAAATTCTATATTATTTTGTACCTAGCAATCTCAAGGACAGTTTTGAAGTTGTCTAAAAAGTGTTTCTTGCTGAGCTCATTGGAAAAAGAACATTGAATTCTAAAATTCTGCAGCTCTTCATCAGCTGGAGAGCAAAATAATTTTCTTAGCGTCTGTCTCCCAGTGAAATACTGAAATTCTGCAATGCATCCAGGAAAAGGAAATTATTTTAACACTAGGTAAACACACTAGGTTAAAACTCTGTTTCATAGAGGATTAATGCTGTGTGCTATCAACAAAACCAAACTGTCTCATTGACAGAAACACAAGAGGGAATATATGCTGTAACAAAGAAAATTTGATTTTGCAAAGAATTTACATCTGTACCCCAAAGACGGCTTTCACCCACACTTTATGTCCCTTCCTCTTAACACACCATGCTGGCCATGAGATTACCTGATTTATAAGACCACATTATTAATACATAAAACCTACTGGAATCCGTATGCTAAGGAGTCTCCTGACCAATATTCAGGTTCATTTTTTTTCTTCTGAGAAGGTTGTGATGCCACTTGGGTGAAGTAGCACTTTCCTCCTTTTGGGATTATATTACAGAATCATAGTACCATATAAAAGACTCAGACTGGGGCTGAACACATCAGAAAAGCAGAAGAGTGAAGAGGAACACAAGCCTGATTGTACCACAGTAGGTAAAGAACTCATAGGGCAGTTCATGGTTTCCACATTCTGCTCCCATAACAACATCATCTTTATTGTTTAAATTAAATATCAAACAGGCAAAATACAGAAAAAATCATGAAAGTCTGAACTGAAATCCAGGACTTGTTCAGTCTACAGGTGTTCAGATCTTTGCTTGATAAACACTTGAGAGTTCTTCTTCCATATAGCAGCACAGTTTTATCGTGATGAAAAATATCTTGCTGTTTAATGCTTTACCTTTTTTATTGGTTCTGGTTTTGTAGCAATGACATGTTTCTTGTTCTTTTATCTTCTCCCTGGGTTTGAATCACTGCAGTACCTCTCTAATCTAAGACTGTAGATTTCAGTAATGCAGCAGTTCCATTACCAACAACTATAATTGGAATTATGCCTCTATCATTTTAATGGTGTTGTTTTTCTTTCCTGATACTCCTGCAAATCAATATTAATGTGAATATTTAAATCTACAAAATCTGCACTTAGTCTATTTGAAGTATTAGATGAAGCTTGCAAAGCTGTTCTTTTATTCAGCTCCTCTCCCAACCTAGTCAAGTTAAAACCATAGAAAAGTGTCAGATTTGTGATTTGTTCTAAAAGCTTTTAGCTTTAATAGCTCAGTGTTGTATTTTAAATTATAGGTTTTTGTGAAGCAGCGAACATATATGCTTCTGTCATACATAGGAAATAAATGCACCATTTGAGTGAATGGCAGATTCTTATAGAGAATAAGACAATGGATGAAAGTTGGAAAAAACATTTAATAGGTACTTCTGCAGGGGCTTTCCCTCATGTTTAATGCCTCTGTTCTTTCTAAAAAAACCCCACCTATTTTCTGAAATATTTTTCGTCTTTCTGCTTCCTTTTTCTACCTCCAGGAAATACATTCCTTCTTTAAACATGCAGGTGAGAAAAATACTGAAATATGTTTCAAAAGCAAATAGTTGTTTATTTGAAAGAAGTCCTGTACAGAAAATTTCTCTGGACAAGCTATTTTATACACAGGCAGGATTGTCTTTGTTGAATTTACTGATGCAAAGGTTGTCACCACTAATGGTGTGATCAGAATAACATTTCTTTGATCTGAGAAAGATCTTTGAGTTCTTTTGAGAACATTTTTACTGTGTTTATTTATGGAGTATGACTATTAATGTGTTTGAGTCTGTCTTCATGGATTGATTTCCCCTTTACAGCCAACTCTAGCAAAGTCTTCACTAAAACTGGGATTTTTTCCCAGCATATGAAGGAGCTAAGGCATCAAAATGCCTGTAAGTTTTCTTGGGTTTGCTAACATCGTTATAAAATTATTTTGTAAGCAAAACCAGCTATGTTCAAACAACTTTGTGCTCCATGATTCATTCACCATATGCCTTGGAAGGCATAACCTGTACCTGTCTCCTCCAGACTAGTGTCTTTGAGTGTTTGTGGAAATGCTCAGAAATATGGAGACATTTTTAGGGATGTTATTGCTGCAATGTCCTAACTTCTTGCTAATCTCAGTAAGCCAAGGGCATGTGAGTTTCTGTGCTGTGTGTTCTGGGAAGCATTTATTAAGAGAAACTCAAGCATATTCAAGATACTTCTCTTTCCTCTCATGCCTGGTTTCTAGGGAGCACCAAAAGGAGCTAATCCAGGCCATATGAAATCTCCTGCTTATTTTCTTTCTCCACACAGTTGCAAGAACTGAATATGATGGAAGATTCCTTGGCTTCCTTTGTTTCATGCATAATCTCCTAAATGATGGACATATACAGTGCAGTATGAGAGAGCCAGGTCATATCTATAGAGAACAAATGTTCCTATTCAATTTGAGGTTTGCCACAGGAGGCATAATATAGGTCTTCTTTTTATTTAAAAAGTTACTTTGTAGGAATATAAACTAGTACAAACACTACTTTTCAAAGACTGTGTTGTATTTTTGAAATGTAATTAGAAATCTAAAGTTTACATTTAGAGTATTATCTATTCCTCCCTATCCTATTCACAGTCTGTTTTCTATTAGAACCTGAAGTGCATCACTGCATTTAACTGCTGCTGTTTTTTACAGATAGTGGAGTCTGGAAAGAATAGTAGTATAGGTAGCAGCTGATAAAGTACATAATTAGCTTACTTCCTGAGAGACTTGCTTTCTGCTTTCTTGGAGGATGTAAAATATGTTTCAACTTATTTCAGTGGTTCAATAGCAGTGCACATCACCTTTTTTTAAATTTTATTTTGTCAATATAACACAAAGTCGTGAGTTTGGTTGTTTTGGGGTTTTTTGGGGTTTTGGAGGGTTTTTGTTTTTTAATTTTTTTTTTTTAAGTGCAGGTCATGCAGAACATATTAAAAAATTGTAATGACAGCAAATAAAGTTCTGCCTCCTTCCATGGAAAATGTGTATTAACTTGTCTAGGTAATATGAAAAAAAAATGGACACCAATGGACACTTGGGTTGTTAAATGCTAAATATTTAATTGTTCTGTAGGGGGCAGCAGAATCTAAACAAAATTAGTATCAGAGTTGGGCAGTAGGGGGAACAGGAACACTGAATTGTCTGCTTTTCACTTTATGCTGGAAGGTAGCAATGTACCTGAATTGCTGCAAAATTAGCAACATTGCCTAATTATTATTCTTTAAATTATAAAACACAGGTTTCATGCATTCCTTTTTATCTAATCTCTTATTTTATATGCAGAACTACTGAAGCCGAACAAAACCAGTGAGATAAAATTAACACACAAATTGTTTTTTCCTCCCTTTGGGGTGAAAAAATGCATTTTACAAGGAAAATGCAATTATATATAAATATTTATGAAACAAAAAAGTCAACTAACATCAGTGGGGTTTTGTATATGAGTGAGGTAGCAAAAAATAATCCAAGTTAGACTATTTGATTAATTATTAACATTTTCATTGCATCCCAATGGGGAACTTATTCTGGAAAAGGAGCACTTTGCTATTTGTTATTGTCCATAATTAATTTTTAAGTGCAAGCTAGAGTACAAGTCAAAGAAATTTAGTTTTTAATTAACCAATAATAGAGATCAGTTCTACTTTTTCTGTAATTGAAGTAGTGAAATTAAAGGTAAAATACAAGGACGTGTCCTACTCCCTTCCACCCAATAGAGTATTGTTTTGGTAGAAAGAAATTAAGAAAGGAATGAGTATAAATTATATGCTTTCTTATTTAGTGGGGAAAATCCACTCTGGTCATAGGTTTAAATTTTATGACTCTGAGTACATGGTACCATTTTTCGTTTAATGGCCTATCTTCAATTCTATCTAATCATGTGACTTGAAAACTATAGAATAAAATATATTTTATTCTTAAAGCATTGGGTCTTTGAAAAAATATTTTGACTGTGTAACTGAAGATAATTAGGTATAAGAAGAACCTGCATTTCAAATCCTTCTGGTTTAGTCAGTGGGATTTTCTGCAAAACAATGTGTAAGAGTTTAATTTGAGTTTTATGGGTTTATTTCTGCATTACTGAACTTGATGAGAGATTTCTGAAAATCCCAATAAGAAGTTGATAAAATGATGGAAAATTACACAATTTTAAAACAAGAAACGGCAGCAACAATGAACTCGTACACAGCAAAAGGCCAGTACAGATATATGATAGTTTACTGGCACCTTTTAAAGCCAACAAATTGATGTGTTATCAGCAGTGGAACAAAGCACAAGCATCACACTTAACTGTAAACTAAACCAAACACGTTAAGCACTGATCTACCTCTAAAACAGCAAACAATGCTGAGCATGCAGCAGGAGGCAGCTGTAAATGCTTATATCTCAGTTTAAATACCTAACTGCTAAACTGCCTTCTTCCACTTACTGTAACATGAAGTTATTTAGTCGGAGCCCCAAAGCTTTCTGTTTTTTCACACTGCTGAGGTTTGAAAGAAACCATTTAGCTGCCTTGCACCGCAAACATTTTATAATACAAGGCAGTGACAACAAATTTCAGGGCATTTCTAGAGTTCATTAGCATAACCCTCAAAACAGATCTCAGTTTCCTTTACAGAAGATGTAATTATCCATCCAGAAATGAACTTTGAAAGGAATAAATAGAATGAAACAATTTCACCAATGCAAGTATAACATCTTTCTCACACAAGATCAGGGAGATATAGTAAGAGTAGGCTCAGGTGTATCTTCAGTGTGCGTTTGGCATGGACAGAGTGGACGACTGAGCCTGTTGAGCCTAAGATAATGTATGGAGAAGAGATACAAGTTCTCATTCCCATAATGTGGCATTCTCTGAACTATCAATTTATAAAAGTACATTTTACAAGGACAAATTTGTGTCTTAAAGAAAATTAGAAGTTTTAAGTGTTGCCAAGCATTCCAGTACTGAAAAATCATAATTTTATTTAAATTACTCCATTAGGTACCCAGACATGCTTATATGGGAAAAAAAAACAAAAGATTTTTTTAATGTAGAGCGTGTTTCTGTTCAGAATTTAAAATCAAGATAAATATGCATATAGGACAAATGGGACTTTTCTAATTTCTAAAATGATTTATTTTGTATATTTTTCCCCCAGTAGAGCTTTGAAATTGCTATATGATACTCCATTTCAGAAAAGTTTTGCTACTATTGGCTGTTTTTCTTTTGGACTTGAAAATTTCCTTTCTTTTGTCTGGTATGTAAATCCTGTAAAAATATGATCTAAGAAAAATACAAGTTTTGCAGGTCAGAGACTTTAAAGACTGAAAGGGCCAACATTTTCTGCTGTGCACACAACTGTGCACACCTTAATCTTTCATCTCCTGAGAGCACAATTATATTCTAATGTGAAAAAAACACCGTACATAGTCTTCTGCTCACCAGACTTCCACATCTTTTAATAACCACACCTTAAAACTTAAATATGGCTGATAGCAGCAAGGCTCACTCTACCTATCTTGGGAAGCCATGGGCAAGAAGGAACTCCACAGACTGGTCACATGAGACATTTTTGGTCTGTTAAAGGCTTTTTTGCTTCATTGTGGGATAGCACTGGAATAACCATCAAACTTTACAAGTCCAATCCTACTATTCCTTTTAATTCACTTATTTTGAAAGGAATGAAAGGACAGATTACTTCACTTTCCTTTGTACAACCAGGTACGATTATGGGACCCACATGAACATGAGGAGCTCTGGACTGTCTGTGTGATTTTAGTAAGTCTAAAGTTTAACCATAACTTCTGGGTAATAATCTCATGTGAAAGGCAAGGATCTCTGTAGCCCTTACATTGGAAAACTGTAAATTTTGCATAATAACTTGTATCATTGTTTCATCCTTTTACATCGCTCACATGTAGCCACAAGACTACTAGGAATCTAGACACTCTATATGCACCAAAGGCATTGAGTAAGATTTCTCAAAAAACCCCAGCATCTTTACAGTTTCATTTTCTCATGCCTTGTATTTTGCATATTTTATCATGTTTTTCCACAAATTATCTGAACTATACTTTTAACAATTTATGTTCATATATTTTATGAACGAAAAAAATCTTAAAAAAAAAATCGCTTATCCTAAATTAAACTTATTTCAATGCTCCATTTCCAGTGCAACCTAGTAGTAGAATGATGGTAGAAAAACTGGCCTCTTAAAGGGTATGCACTTGTTATGTGAAGGTTTTCAAATAACTTTTGGTTTAGAAATTGCCTACAAACACAGAGTGTAAACAACCTGACATGATTATTCATACTCAATATTACCAGTATACAGACTTAAAAGATTACACTTTTCTAAGGGTCATTCTGTTTTAATGTCTTTGTTTGTTGGTTCATATGTTTGCTTAGAAGAGTCATATTTCCTTTGTTTAGCAATAAAAGATAAATAAGTATATCTGTGATTTCTGTATCTCTGAAGCCAGTATATTCCCAGAACAAGGTCTACTGACCTTAAGATCATTAAATATCTTTCTTCTCTTGTGCTCTGCTCCAGGAAATGAGCCAAATGCTCAGACCTCTCTGTGTGTCCCTGGTTAGCTGCTCTTGTACATTAAGCTAAGCACATGCATATCTGTCTGACTGCATCAGGGCCAAAGTGCTTAGCTCTAAGCAATTGCTGACATCCTTTACATGCAACACAGCACTGAAGCACATTGTATTCTGTGGGACTGGACCTCCCCTCAAACTGTCAGAGCAAATAAGCAAGAACAATTGGTTGAAAGTACTTTTCATTTTCCATAGGTACGATCCTGCTTTTGATATGTGGTTATACAATATTTTATAACCAATATTCTTTCTGATATAATACTGAGTGACAAAACCTTTGTTTTCACAGACAAAACAGATAGTCCAAAAATTTGCCAAAATATTTGGGAAAAGCAAATACAAAGGATAAAAATGTATGGAAAGTTAACAAAAAAACATATCTAGTGCTTTCTAAATTCTTATTCATACATCTTGTGAACACATAGGAAATACTATAATTTTTTTCCAGTTTTAAATGGAACTGTGTTTTAAAATTAAATCATTATCAAGTTTATGTGCATAAGGATCTGGAAATGTCAACAATGACACAGGAGAAGGGGTGTAGCCATGGCTTCAGAAAAAAAATTATGTGAATGTCACTGAAGTATCTTTCTTCCTCTGCAAAAAATTATTATTTGGTAAAGTATTCAAAGATTATTGCTATGTAATCTGTATGAAGGTTCACAGAGTCATGGAAATTCAAGTCTGTAAGATAGAACTAAAAATGAACCAAGTACATTCATGGGGGAGGACATTTCTGTCTTTCTGTTTTTTGTCAGCCTTTGAAGTCATATTTGGGAGAAATGTAAATAAATAGAAAAAAAAATCTAGGATAGAAATCGAAGCTCAGGTTGGCTTTCAACTGTACAAAGAGAAAGTCATGTACAAGTAGAACCTCAGTTTTTGAACCAGAAATATTTGGGTGTTTCAAACTGTCTGCTGGCTTGACCCAGCTGTTTTTTCTATTTCAAGAATTTGAAATACCCTAGTCAGGAGGTAGGAGAGCATTAATATCTGAAAAGAAGTATTTTTTTCCCTGTTCTTCCATATGCAATTCCATTAGAGAAGTTACTACCTCATGTCTCTTTTCTTTTCTCTGCATCTTTCACTTAATTAAAAGGATTGCATTGTGGTTGTCTACTGTTCCAGTATTCCCTTGCAAGGTTTTTTTTCTATTATCATTGTTCTTCTGTCTCCAGGACTAAAAATACAGCAAAAGGAACACAAATGAGACACATTGGTTTCATGAGAGCCATATTCAGGTCCCTTAAGAGCTATAATTTGAGCACTACTGCCTTAGAACATCGTTATCTGAGGCCATAAGTTTTCTGCATGCTGTTAGAAGACCAGGGTATGCATTAAACAGTGATCTGGTTTGTTTTTTCAGTACAGCATCCAATTCTTGAAATAGAAATGCTTGACCTAGAAATAGAAGCAGATGGAAACAAAAATGGTTCCAGTTATTTAATTATTTTTGAATTTTCAGTTAGCTAACTTGTTTTACATCAAGGAAGGTCTTCATTGTTAATTTCTATAACTGGCTGGGAGGTCTTCTTTCCAAAGTAGGTATAAATGCACCAAAGCAGAGAAGTTTCTTTTGGCTAACCTGCACATAAAGTCAGCACAAGGACACGTTCATGATGGCATTTTTTTTCCAGATTTACAAAATAATTTACTGCAAAGCAATGTCTTGGTGATTTTTGAAAGCCAGATACTGCATACGAATTAAGGCTAATGTCCTTTTAAAAACACTGCCTTACTTACCTGAGAATAATTACTATTGTGACTTTGACAGATGGCTTTGAAAAGAGAAAATTGTTAAGCTGTATTTAACTAAGTCTATTTTGCCTAACTTTAATTTGTAT
>JANRGV010000062.1:70018122-70038745 GCA_024734035.1 Alethe castanea
ATTAAAGAGAGCTCTTAAATGGAAAGAGATTTAAAGAATACTTTATGGTCTTCTTTGTTACATTTGAAATAAGGCCAGATCAGTAACCAAGTTGTTGTCTAGTCTAGCTTTAAGAGAAATAAAAATTAATCTAGATTGTCTTAGAAGTCTGTATACCTACTTTTAAAACTATTGCAGGTTAATGTATTAACTCACACATGAACTTCAGAGGAATCTGTATTTCAATCAGGGACCCTAGAGGTAAAAACATTTCAAGGTTACAGTGTGATTATAAAATCTTGAAAGTTTAACACTCCTTAAAAATATCCCTCTTATCAAAAGTGAGAGGAGTACGGTTTTCACTGTGTGTCCATGAGAATTTCAAAAAGGTAGATTGGAGCTAGTCTTTAGCTCTACTATTGAATTCCTCAAGATCTGATTTAAATGGAAACAAGCAGTAGATATTTTTGGTTAATGTTTACATTCATATTTTCTGTCCTGTATTCTATATATTTACTGCTTTATATTCTACCATAATATTCTTTCAGAACTTTATTAAAGAAATCCTTCACAGAACACCCAAAAGCACTCCCAATATTCCATAAATTTTAGCCTAGGGCAAATAAAGAAATATCTTTTGGGAAATTCGTTTGAGTTTTTATGTTGCACCCACTGTGCCCCCTTTATTGAAATCTATCCATAATTTTTAAAAGGAAAATACGCTGAAAAAGGATACCTTCACACATTTCCACATTTCTTTTACTTATTGAACATTTTAACTAGCCAGGCTAAATTAGAGATAACTTTGCTATAATAAAGCAAGTTTTCTCACCATGTTATATGACTAGTTTTACTTACTTCAGCGTCTTACGTATGATGTGTCTTACGTAGTTGTTTAATCAGCACTGAGCTGAAATGTGCTTGAATTTCTCAATGCACACTTCAGATTTATGATTTGACATGATGAGACAGATTCAGATTAATCTGCACTTTTAAAGAAAAAGATAGGGAGAGAATGTCCTTGATAAATAGCACTATGACTTGTATCTGAAAATGACTGTTCTAAGCCCTTGTTTGGCATAAATCTTCACAAAATCAAGATAAGGATTAGCAAAGCAGTATGGAAAATTGATATACAGTCTTAGAATAACTTTAAATCTCTGTAGTCCTGATATCATAATTTTATTCCACATTTAGCTGATATTATGTTCTCGTAGTGAAAGCTGTGTTTAAATAAGTTAAGTTCAATTCTAATCCACTGTTTTTTCTTTGTGGTGATGTGGGCTCATCAGGAAAAATGATTTTGCAAACACAATATGTGACAGAGTGTCTTGTCTGACTCACATTTTGTCACAAAATGGGTCAAAGAAGCATTACGCTTACAGTATCTTCCTCTCATGCTATCCAGTGAGAGTGTTTTGATCCAGCAGAAAATGTCAGCTATTAAGATGAACTGTAAGATTTGCTATGTAAATCTGTACTTATCAACACACCAGTCTGTATGCAGTTTCTAGGAAAGCAAAGGTAATTCATTTATGTATGAAGAGTTCCTTTTGCTGTGCTGTTTTAAGAGGATCATGCTACTCTTAGCTGGGGAAGGTAGTGATGATGAAGCCTCATGTTCTCCCTTTCTGCTTAAGTAGTTATTCAATATGATCTCATAGGTGTGCAAATAAATGATAACTGTTTTTGGTTGACAGAAGAACTTATATTCTGGACATTTGAAACACCTACCTTGATTTTGTGATAGACAGTCATTTATTCTTCTCAATGGCCATGTGTACAGCTTTTAGACTTCACTAAGTAAACCTTTGATTATAATAAAGATGGTTGCTTCAGATCTTGACTGGCATTCTTGAATGCCATAGCTATTCAGACAACAACCTCTTGGTAAAATCATACAATCACTGAGTAATTCAGGGCAGAAGAGACCTCAGGAAATCTTCATTCTGGCTTCCTGACTAAAGTAAGGTTGGCTCTGAGGTCAGCTCTCAGGTTGTTCAGTCTTTATCTAGTAAGCTTGGACTACCTCCAAGGACAGAGACTACACAGCCTTGCTGGATAGCCTATTCCACAGCTTGACTGCCTCATAGCAAAAAAGGTATTTGTGTTATCCGTTTTGAGCATTTGCTGTTTCAGTTTGTCATCTCTCATTCCATGAAATCTGTGTGCCATTGAAGAACTTTATTCCATCTTCTTGGTAGACTCTTTTCATTTACTCTTGGGTCTTTAGGTCCCCTCAGAGCTATCTCCAGGATGAACTTAGCATACTCCCTCAGCCTGTCTTCACAAGTTAAATGCTGCAGGTCCTGACTATTAATAGACATATGTCTTGGGGACAGCAATGTCTTTCTTCTACTTGGTGGCCTCAAATTGGTTGCAGTATCAAAATCAAGATTGCACCACAATGCCAACCCTTATTAGCCTCTCCTCTCATCCAGACTCACATACTCTCAACCAATCTGTCATCCATCCCACAAGAAATCTTCGTACACCCAGGCTGCTCCTTCGCATGAAGGGAATACTCATTCTTCATTTTTCTTGCTCATAATTCTTTGTTCTGGTCTCTCATGGCACCCCAGTCTTGTGAGCTGTTCCACTAGTGAATTTCACTGTCCTGTGACCTGAGGAGTTCTAATTCTTCCTGTATGTTTCCCAGGCTGCATACAGATGTTTGAGGTAGGTTTCCTTTCAACCTTTCTGATCATTCTGACTTCTCTTTTGTTTGGATATCCCTGACTTCTCTCATTTGGATCTCCCTACTCTTTGCTTTCCATCTGCTTCCATGGTTTCTTCATTGACTGTAGGGTTTATCTCTCATTCAGATGTAAAAACTTAAAAAAGAATATGGATGCAGATGTCACTTGTTGTACTAAAATGTACAGGGCATTTTTTTGCAGTCATAACAACAACAACAAAAAAAATCCTACCACAGTCTTAATTTCTTAGTAGCAATTAGTTGTCCTAGGTATCTCGCAGCATCTATGCTAATACAATCAAAGGTTTGACAGTAATATTTTAACCAATTAAATTGAAGAATTCTACTATGCCTTAAAAGATATTAGCCACTATTATATTGCCTGTGGAGTTGCCCTTTCATGACTTATTTATGTCACTGAGAAATTCTTATATTTTAATATTCACTTATTGTAATATATAACTGTAGGGGATGAAAAAGAATGAACAATGAAAATAAAATTATGGCAGGAAATAAATAATTTATATCTGAATGTTAACTGTAGCAAAATGGGAGAGAACAGAATGTTTCATGTAAAGACAGAACACAATGAAGACTAATTTTTTAGTACATGATGTTTTGTCTGTTCCTCATAGGATAGAGAATCAGTACATGGGGGAAATTGAAATGGCTTCCAGTTTTAAATGCGCATGTTGGAATGGGTCAAAAAACCAGCATATTCCAACTCCTCACAGAAGAGAGAATGTATAGCATCCAAAGACTTCATCCAAGTGACAGAACTTGTATCTACAAACAGTTCTTTAATCCACTTGGACACCTCTGAATTTCATGGTTATTCTCACAGGTAATGGGAATGCAGTCAATTCGGTAAAGTTAGATGGCTGTTACACTCACTACTACAAACAGCAACATAAATTAATATTATTTCTTATAGGCAGATGTTATTTAACAACTGTTCTGACTGCTCTGTTTTTCAAATACACAGTAGCCAAAAGTATTCTTTTACAATACTCTGTGATTTGTATATTCAGAAAATGCCACTTCCAGAATGAAAAAGCATGCAACTGCACAGCTATGAGTACATTAGCTCTAATTGTAATTCCTTTTAAAATACGTTTAAAACTGTGTATAAGAAAAACATTTTTCAGGTTCCTCTTCATGCTTATCTCCCTTAATCCTTTTACTCATTTCATCCACTTGACCATAATTGACATGCCATACTGCTAAAAGTATTGTCATTTTCCTCATTCTGTCCATAGTCTGTCTTGACCATGGCATCTTTAAACTAATGTACATAGGAAGGATAAAATAAGCTATCAAAACTATCGAAAATTCAAGCATAAGTTTAATTCATTTCACTTCAAATAAATGTAAAATCTGATATTTCGCATCCCCAAGAAAACCAGAAACATAAAACTTAATTTTTTAAAATTCAGATAGAATATCTAGCACTTAAATTATATCTTATTTAAGATGATTGGTAGAATTCTCATTCTTAAGCTTATTTTTGTAGGTATCTTCTACTAGTTCTCCACAGTTTGCTCCTTTGTAATAAACCTTTTTGCTATTCCTCATCATCCACACTGAAAAGTACATGAATGAAATAATTTCTTATTAGGATTTTGAAATATATTAGAAAATGTTCATATGGCATGCTGATGAGGAGTAGACTGTGATCTTGGTCTCAAATTTGTGCAATTTATGTTTCAAATCGTCATTTACACTTTGTTTTCCGCCATGGTAATATCCTTTCAGTAAGTCTCAGAATTCTAGCTTTTATGACTCAACTCCTCTATGTTGTCTTCTTGAATCACCAGAAATCATGATTAAGTCAATTCCACACACTTCATAACTGTTTTAACATCAAGTTCAATAGACATTTAATGAAGATCGTTAATTTATATGCTGAATATTTCTAAATTTAGTACTAAATTCTATTGCAATTTTTTGTACTTTTTCTATCTTGATACTTCTGGAATTAGGACTTTATTCTCTACAGTACTCTTCAAATTCCTGTGTACTTCACTTTTCCCTTCTAGTAGTAAATTTCTTTTTTCTGTTTACCTTTGTCTGCTATTTCTCCCTCTTACCAGCTTTGGTTCTCTGCTTTCTGCATTGTATACTTTTGTGTTCCTATGATTCTGTTCTACACTTTGTGTAGGGTGTGTATGGAAGCTATTACACAAGACAAAGCTGTATTGCAGGAGTTTAACAGTGAAAAAGTTATATCAAACAAGAACTGAATATTCAGTACATGAAAACATTTTTTTCAGGTGAAAGTATAATACTCAGCTCTTCAGAACCTCAAGAACAATGAGTAGACTGTAGTTAAACAGACCACGCTTTACAGCTTTGATACACAAAGTTATTATGAAGCACTTCAGAAACTCAGTGAATAATTGCAAGGCTCCTTATATAACATTTTTGCATGAATTATTAAGGCAACACTGAAAAGCAGACACAAAGAGTAAATCTTTGTAAGCAAATGCTTTGATAAGCTGACTGAAAACGTTCCAAACAATTCCATGCAAGAAAGGGGAAGATAAAGAACTAAATGTCAGAAAGATTATTCAAAAGTAAAAATTAATCATATGCAAGCAAATAACAGCACATTCCAAAATAGTAACTAGGCAATGGAAAGAAGTAATTAGCTAATCAAGAAAAAAACCTAAATATTTTTGACAGTGAACATAATTAAAGAAAAAACATTTCATAAAGGGACTGGATTAAAGCTCTGAACAATCCCTGAGAAAACCAGGTCATGTGCTTTAAATCTGCAGCTGCAAATTGGACAATTCTTAAATAGCACAGTTTAAAGGAAACATTATTTCAAATGTGCTGTTTTATTTCTCCATACACACAGCAATATGTATTGTAGACACATTGCAATAACCCCTTTTTCAGGCAATACTTCCAGTTGACTCAGAGAAAATGTGACTTATGAAAAGCTTGCTGAATTGGTTATTTTGAATGCAAGAATAATTCACTATCACTCTGTGATTTGCTCTCTCTTTTCCAATGATAACTGGGTCTCACAGTTAAGACTACTTCGTTCTGTTAACCACAAGATGCTCACGTTTACAAATTCTGATGAATATTATTGATAAGATCAGCTAATTGCACATCTTGGTTTAGTGACTGATATATCTAACAACTCTTACTGTGGGTACAGTTAGGTTTCTACAGCAGATACGTCAGTATTTATATTTTAGGCTTTAAAATGTGAACTTTGGGAGTGAAAAAGATGTAACTTGAATGCCATCCTTTCACATATTTGCCCTGGATTTAAAAAGCTTAATTGCTTAAGAGGCTTCTTATCCCTAAGTATCAAATTTACTAATTTTTCGTTCTTTCTTTTTGCAAACTTCCATTATATTCAGTTGGACATCTTGGGAATGTACTTCTTCTGAACATTAGTATTTCTGTGATTTTATTTATTTATTTTTAAATTGCTAACATATTGTCAGTTTAACAAAACATATATTGCTATTTGAAGCTGATACCTTAGCTGTTTGCTAAGAACCATAAAGTAGCATGCCATTATTTCTCTTCACTCCTTTGATGTTGGTAAGAGCAATTAGACAACTAGGAATTCTGAAGCCATAGGCAACAGGAGATAGGAAATATTTAGCTAATTTTTAAATATTGTGCAATTGTTTCATTTTAAAAAGGAAGATAAATCCCCAAATTTAGAGAGCATGGATTTCAAAAGATTTCCATCAAATTAATATTGCTAAATTAAAAGAAAATTTACTTTCCACTTTTGCACCTCTTCCTCCTCATCTCTTCCCCCTGGCATCCCAGAAATTTGTCCTATTTTTCTGAAAAAGTTGTTTAATTTTATATGTAGGATATTGGTGAGAAGAATCATTTTATTGAAAATCTGGTTTTTTTTCAAGAGAGTTTGGTAGGCAAGATTTACCCAGACTTATTTTACTTGCTAAATTCATACCAGGAGTTTGTCTGCTGGTCTGCTCTTTTTTCTGCCTCAAGAGCATATATGCAGTCTCAGTACCAGCCCCCACTTGGCTACATTAATTATTTCAGGATTCAAAGTAAAACAGGGAAGAGAGTTTTTATGCTGCATATTGTGCTCATCCAGTTCTCATGGAGCTGGTGAAATTTTGGGCTTTTGTAACTTGTGTTGGGAAAAAGGCTTCTCCAGACCGTGTAACAACTCCCAGGTGACATTTGCATATTTCAGAACAGCTGGAATGCTGATACCCTGTTGTGTTGACAAATGTAACTTAAATACTTGTGCAAAACTATCTGAGCAACTCAAATTCCTTTGAAGCAATTTCTCTCAAATCAAAAGAATTCTGAGTAGGTAGAGTCTATATGCTGTTACTAAAGCTGATGCAACAGAGGTGAAATGTAGTGTGGATCAGAATCTGTCTCTCAGTCTCCTCTGTCAGTGGGTTTTCTTATACTGGGACTTATTTCTGAAGAGGGGAATCCTCTTCAGCTCTCTGCCTGTGAAATTATTTTAGGCAGAATATGAAAAGGTTACTTAAGCAAAACTTAACACTCTTGCAAAGTTAAAAAGGGTAAGCATGTATATTAGAAATATAGATAGATTTTTTTTTTAATACTATATAATATGGTCTACTGGATGAGACAATATTTTGTTTACTTTGTCTGCCTTTACCAAAGGTTTAAATTTTTTTCCATAAACTCAGTGAGATAAGTGCTTGTCTGAATATTTTGTATATCCTTTCTATCAGATGGCTTGCTTGAAGAGTGGCATTGGTTCTGAGTGGGTAAGCCCTAAATGTCAGACCTTGCTTTACTGATGTCCATGTTCTTTAGTCTTTTGTCAAAATATGACTGCTAGGAAGCAAAGGTGATGGTGCTCTCCTGTTTGAGAAGTCATATTATTTCAGCACAGTTTCAGCAGCAATTTTACAAATCTTCTCTGGATCACTTGGTAAGTTTTATTGCACACAAAGGGGCTTCAGGCAATATTTGCGCAGTTCTGCAGTGTAAAGTGCAATTATTTATTTTCTACTGTACATAATAGATATCAAGTCACTAACAAGCAACTAGGCTACATGTTAACATGGTCTAATGTGCTTCCCAGCCCAAATTAGATACACACTAAGCTTCTGCAGGTTGAGCAATCTTCATCAATGGAGAACGGTCAAGTATTTCTTAAAGAAGTCCAATGTTTAATACTTTCAAGTTCCAATTATTTTTTGGTTCTTGTCTATTTTATGGCTTTTAGATATTATTATTTTTCCTGTGTCTTTGAACCCCTAATAACTGCTATTTTATGATTGATTTACTCCTGTGCTTTTAAATTTATGATTTCTAGCTCTTTTAACTCATATAACTTTTCACACCTTCACAATGAATTCCTCAAGAAAACTGAATTAACAGTGCACAGCTGTGCTACACCACCTGTGTTCAGATGGCTGCAATCCTATATCCAGGATTTTCTTGAAATTCAAATTAATTGGCTAAAAATTTTCTGTATTTCTGTTTTTAAATTATAAAAGGCAACAATTGCAGTATAAACATATCCACATTTGTAGGTCTTTTGGTAAACCTCCAAGGGAAGAAGAATAAATGAATGAATTAAAAATAATACATATTTTTGAGTAAATTGTCTTGAAATATAGACTGCTTTAAAATTATGGTTCTGTCTTTAGAAGTTGACCTAAATAAATAAAATTTTAATAAATCAGATCAGTAAAGAGAAAATTTAGAAATGTAGAAATGTTAACTGGAAAGTTTTAGATTCTTATATAGCTCATCCGATAGGAACAAGTTGTGATATTTTTAGATAGGACAGTTTCATAGTTGTCTTTGTGCACTGTCTAGCAGTAGAATTCAGATTATTCATGAACAACCTCTCTACATGCATCATATAAAAAGAGGCAAAATTAATTCTGATTCATTTTCATTCCCATTTTCTTGCACATTCACTTTCTATACAATTGGGATTTTTTTTTTAGGCTATACTTAAAAGTTGTTAGAGGAAACATAATTTAATTTAAAACCAACTTGCTCCATGACACATTCTGCTGTCAAAGAAAATTGGTGTAAACTAATTAATAATGAATATCCTTGTGAGGTGAAAGAACTTTGTGGGATATTGTACTGAATGAAATACTGCAGTAAGAAAGCTGCTTATCTATGTGGTTCTACACTCAAACAGAGTTTTGTTAGCTGCTTGCTTCTTTAGATTGTAAAAAATACGAACTATTTGCTGCAACATAATATTAATTTGCATTTTGAAGAGATTCTAAAAGAGAAGTCCATCCAAATGCTACTGGGGTTTTCAAACTCTTTAAAATGAAAGTGCTCTGAAAAAGGCTGTTGAAGCATGTAAGGCATTTAGTACAAATGTTCAAAACTAGTGTAAATTCAAAGCTTTTTATTCCAATGCTGTCTGCTAAGTATAAATCACTTGTTTGAGTCATGTTCATTTAACTTAATATAGCTGATTCCAGGGTGATTATCTACAAAACCAAAATTATGCAGGACACAGGTTTTATTACACTTCCCCAAGAACAGACCCTTTTCAAACTCTCTCTACTTAGGATTGTGAAGTCATTTCTACATCTGCAAATAAAAAAAATATAAATCTAAATGGTCTCACTTATTTTTTTTAAATTCCATAGTTCTATGAAGCTGTTTTGCTGTCATTTGGTTCTTATGCTTTATCTCCTTTTTTGCTCTTGGTTCCACAATTTTTATGTCTTGATGTCTTGATATTATGACTCTCATATTTATCCCCTATGTTTGAATATCATTCAAATCTTGAAATGTGTATAGATTATGTGGCAAGGAAGCTCTTGGGGGGAAAAGTCCCATTGCTTTTGTATCGTAATAGAAACATTTTAATACTAATTTGATATATTATGCTTATATTGACAGCTCTGTTTTTTGCATAAATACTTGAAACAGTCACCTGTCAGAGACACCTAAGTACTAGACTAACTGTTAACTTCCCAGTATCATACTGAATTCCTTACCTGGTACTTTTGGATTGTGAGATGAAAAGGAGAAAGGGAAAGATTTCAGGCAAAGTGGTGTTTTCTTGCATGGAAAATAGAGATAGCTATTCACTGCTGATTACTAATTATTTTTATTTTTCTAGAAGTAAAAAAGTGGGAAATTACAATTGCTCACAAAAGCCTAATTCTGGCTTTCACTTATTATTCCTATGTGACTTTGAAAAAAGCAAGTAATTTTTGAAGGGTTTAATTCTGCACACTTGAGGACTGTAGGAGTGTAGAGGAGTGTAAAATTAAACTCTTCAAGACCATGTCTGTGCATTATGCCTCCAGTTTTCATTAAGAAAGGCATAAAATATGCTCCCTTACTTTTGAATAGAAACATCTGTAACTTCTGCATTCTGTGTAGGACTTGTTTTTATTAGCATGTGCTGGACATGCTATGACAGGTCTTCTAAGGATCATTGGACCTTAACCAGAGTATCATTTACTTTCTAGCCAGCCTGAGTTGCAAAAAAGGCTAAAGATATCAGCAGTGCAAAAATGGCTGTAGCTCCAAGCCTTAAGAAAAACAGGTATTTTTGAGAGTTAAGGAACATCATAACACTGAAGCTTCTACTCAACATTCACACTGAGCTTTTAATAAGAATATTCTAGAAGACTCTTCTAAAATTGGTCTAGATAAGAATTTGTGAATTTTGGTTGGTTTGTGGGTCTGGACCTAAGCATCAGACTAGAACTATGTAGAAATACATATCAAGCTACTATGCTAATTAACTGCAATTAAATGTAATTAAATGCAATTTAATTAAATGTAATTTAATAAAATGCACCCATTACTCTTTAGACTATGTAATGAGAACAATACTTGTAAACTTCAAAAGCCTCTTTTAGCTCTTCTTTTTCCAAGTCTTTTAGCATCAAATTGTTTTGTTTTCCTAAATAAGATAATTTTCTACGGTAAGAGGCCTAAGGCTTTAATCACCTCAAAGTTTGCATTTGTGGCTTCATAGCTTAGAGATTTCATTATCTAGACTCTAAATGAAAATTTCAGCTCTAATCAGAGGGATTTGAAGATTAAACCTTTTTCTCTCCCTCACATAAAATTGCTTTTTTTAAAATAAAGAGTTTATATTACATTTAATTGTTTCTATATCTACCTGTTTCAGAAATCAAAGCCACTTGCAACACTCTTGGAAAGCAGAAATTGCCTTCAGCTGCTTCTGAGATCAAACCCTGAATGTGAAAAAGGACTCATTGGTACAAAACCTACCCAATTCAAATAACATCTTTTGAAGCATTCTGGTACTATTATTTTCATGAGTATTTAAAATTCTGTACTTTTTTTGTACAGAACTGTATTTTCTAAATAAATAAAAGGGGTGGTGTAGGTTGTAAAGAAAAATGTAGACTGCATAATACACATCTGAAAAAGTTTTAGGAGAGTTTTTCTTTTTAATATTCATCTTTATTAAACATAGTTTCTCTTACATTCACGTTTCTGAGGGCAGTTGCATTTTCATTACAACATGCTACAACACTGGATCTTTTGTTTTAGTAAGCTTATAAATGGAAAACCTGTCAGATACTCTGTCATATTCTGTGCTGCATTTGGCAAACCCTGAGTTGATCGGGAAATTTTCAGGAGCTACTCAGAGAAGCTCTGGGCAGACCAGCCATCAGTGTAATTTTATTGGAGACAGGAAATTCCATCCTTCCATAGAAACCATATTTCCATGCTTGCAAGACCAATGCTGCTTGGTATAATGCTAACTCAATAGATCTATGTATGAGTGGTATTCTCTGAGGTGGTTGTGACATTCACAAAATGTCAGCCTTTACCAAATAAATCATATTGAATCAAACCCAAACAAATCAACCTTCAGAAAAAACAGTTTTAATAAATGCCAAAATCTCATGCCTTACAGTAAGAAATCCTATCCTGAACAATGCAGAAATACCAGAGATATGGAGAACTTTATTAAAGAACAGTACTGCAGTGGATTTCTTATGGATTGGGTTTAGATTTAGAAAGTGGCAAGAACTGTGTTGGGTTTAATTTCATATGTTGCATTTGGCAATGAAAAGTTCCCAGGAAGTGAGGGTTTGTTGCTATGGTGAAGTTGTGGGAGCTCCAACATGCCCCAGCAACTGAGTGCTTTACAGCAGCTTTGTGTGAACAGGGCATGTCCCAAACAGCTACTCTTTCTACTTGCTTAGGCTTCTCAATATGTTTTGGACGTGAGTTTGACTTTCTCATCCTAAAGCATGTAAGTATCACTGGAGTAAAAACGTACCGTGGTTATGTTGATTCTGCTCCACAAATTTGATGAGTTGTATTAAAGGTCTGGTTTTTGACACCTGGTTAATAGTAACCTGGTTAATAATAATTAAACATGAAAGCACCTACCGATCCTGTAGATATCAGAGGACCTAACAAAGAGCGGAGTGCTGAGGTCCCTGATTGATGGGACATTGAAAGGGTCACCTTGAAAGACTTTGTATAACTGGTAACAAAGTCAGACTGGTCAGGATAATTATGGGGCAAACTTATGGGATATTTGGGGGACTTTTTGTGAATTTTAAAAGCCTTCTGTGGTATGTTTTAAGGGGGTTGAACGTATCACTTAAACTTATTACAGAACAATTAAGGAAACTGAGGGATCGTGGAAAAACATGAGGTAAATAAGTGAGTAGAAATGGAGAACAAAGTGTCTGGTCAGGTATTAGTGGCTTGCTCATCAACATAATTATATGGTGAGACTATTATAATAGCTGTGTTCCTAAATTTTTTTCCTGCATCTGTATGTTTGTTTCCTTATATGTAAATTTTTCTAGCCAGCTTGCAGCTGAGATTTCTAGGATGCTAGCCACACACAAGAAAAACCAATATCAGAGCCACTAGCTGGAGAAGAGTCCCATTAATAAGAACTATTAATGACTCTTTTAATGAGTGTTGCCTTCCTATTTGAGATTTTAGCTGGGGTGGAAATATACTTACCAGATATATAACAGAGAAATTTCTTCTGCCAAAATAAGTTTTATATTTAATTGAGCTGCAATGTCTTAAAGAATTATTGTAAAGGTTTTAAGTCTGTAAATCTCAGATATTGAACATAAAAGCAAGCAAAAAGTAAGACACTGGGATAATAAGACCTCACCTTTTTCACCCACATTGATCGTAGATTTTTGTGTAAAATGAGGGCAGACAATGTCAGTCCTTATTTTTGATTCTAGTTTTTTTTGGAAGGGAGGGGTGGCAGTTTTCTTTCATTTTCTTCATACGAGGGACTATTGAAATTACTTTTCTGTAAGAATGTACAGGTGAAAGTGTAGTCTACTGAATCTTATGATTTGTTTACACTGCAGCTGTCGCACTGCAAAGAATTCTGTGTGGCATCTGTAAAGGAACTGCTCACTAGTAATATTTCAGTGCTCATCTCTGTCCATTCTATGACAGATCTGTGGAACCACCCATAAGAGGAGCAGCGTGCGGCATCCTATGTCAGGAACTGTAACTTTTTTTGTATCACGAATTTTGCATCTGTAGTGCAATCTATACAGCCTGCATGTAACGATGGTATCGTCTGCTAGAAACAGAATGTTCATTGTTTAGATTGAGCAAGGCATATGAAGTAGGATTCATCTACCCCTAGCTTCAGGCATTTAGTCTACTCAAGGATAGGATCTTATCTTCACTGAACAGAGACAAAAAAAATCCACCTTTAAACATTTGCCTGGAGAAGTCAAAATATATTGTCTTCATGTCTTTGTCCTCTAACCATAGAAAAAGACACATGTAGGATGCTTAATTTTTTATTAAGTTAAAAATAAATATTGTCTCCGGTTTGATGTGAAAATTTCTTGATCCACACAAAAAAACCCCCTGCCATATTAAAAGCACCTATAAAAATTATAGATAATTATGATAAATATTAGCCACAACTGGAAACAGGGCAGTAAGAATGAAGGTAATATAAGAGAAGAAAGAAAACTTATTTACCAAATGTGAGAACTTTTCTTCAGAACAGAGCAAAGAGTGTCAGAAATATGCTGAGGTAAAACTTAAATTTGAGTCATTCGTAATTCCATGGGAAGTATGTTAGCAAAAGCTTTCCTTAGACTATTCAAATAATGCCTTGGGTATACAAATATTTATGCTGCCTCTGAAATGTAAATTTCTCATGTTTTTGCTTTGTATTAAAAATGTAAATAACATTGTTGAAGGACTGTTCTTATATTGCCTGTCAGCAAAAGTTCTAATAGTGTTCAGTGTCTGTGGAATTTTTCCCTCCTTTTTGAATTTAATGTCTCATGATTTTTTCTACATTTTTTCATAAATGAAACAAGTTCATGCTTTTGTCCTCTTAACAGGAGAAAAATGTATTGTTACCTTTCAGTTTTGCTCCACTTAGCTAACTGAGTGCTTAATCCATAAACAGAACTGAAATTCATATTAGTCCTTGAAGTAAGCAATCAGTGGTATAAATGGTAACTTCACCACTGTGGTTACAAGAAACTGTAACTAGAATAAAATTTGAAAGAAAAAAAAACTAAGATCAAGTTTATTAATACAATAGTAATATTTCTTGTGAAGTGTTTGAAATGAGTATCATTTATGTGAGAACCTCTCTTTGAATTTAACTGATGCACAAAAAAAGGATTGACTGATGGTGAAAAACCCATTTATAGATCAAAATACAAACTTCATGGTGAAGTGACAATTTTTGGGGGAGAGCGTGGACATGACAGTACAAAATTATGTGTGATGTAGGGTTAGTAACTATTCACTGTCTTCCAATGTAAGCACTAGGCAACGTTAACAGTATTTTCGAGCTGTCAGGTTAAAAAGAAACAAAAGAAGATGGCTTCATGCACAAGAGTGGTAGAATTGTAGAGCTAAAGAAGTTTTATTTTTATTTTACCTTTTTAGTGTAAACAGTGCAAGGGAAGCTTGGAAGAGAAAGACAATACTGCTTAGGTTTAGCAATCCGGCAAACTGTGACAGCTTAGAAGATCCCAATAGCAAGAAATAGACAGGAAATGGAAGCATAATCACTGGCCTCATTATTCAGTGCCATCTTCTTATTCTTCTTTCAAAATAAACCTTGGGCCAGTATTTGGGACTGCTTGGCTTAGACCAAGATCTAGTCCGTTAGCCTGAACTATTAAATCTAATGGGTTTGTAATGCGTGAAAAAAACCCCAACATAGTTACAATGATGAAGCTACAGCAACTATGAATTATTCATTACAGGTAAAGCCCAATATATTATGTTAAACTTATATATGTGTATATAGACGTGTAATCTGAACCTCTTTTTAGAATCATTTTTACACAGCTATATAAAAAGACAGATGCTGTTCTGTCTTTTTAGTAATAAATTAACATTCTTATTTCTTGGAAATATTACAAAATCTTCCTTATATTCGTGCAAGTAGCTCAATACAAATGAAATAACTCCAGCTCACAACAGAAGTCAAAAGAGATGCCCGGGTAGAATTGCACCAAGTAGGTGTCTTTGTTTTAACAAAGAAAGCAGACAAGAAGATTAAGTTAGCTCAGTGTTGGAGGTATTTTTTTAAGAGCTAGTGAGACCTAAAAGCTGTGGAACTTGAACCACATATTGACTGTCATCATCTGTGCTATTCTAATGGAAGTAAACAATCTGGTCTTACAAACTATTGCCACTTAGTACTGTCTTGAAGCTGAATCAGCTTCATGAACTGAAATTGAGGGATTTTTGCATTCATTTCATAATCTTGTGAGAAATTATAAATAGTTAAAAGTCCTGGAAAATTTAGCCAATACATGAATAACAGAGAAAGAGCCTATGATGATTTTGTTTTTAATAATAGATAAAGTATTTTCTACAGGGAATTATTTTTCGTTTCATAATATATCCAGAATTTAATATTTCCACTTTCATTATTTAATTCAATTTTGGTATTTAAAAGTGATAGAATATATGTAGGAATTTCTGTGTGTTCTAAAGGACTTATTAATATGAAAAAGTTCATGTGTAGTGATCTGTAGGTATTACTATAACTATTACTATAACTCTCTGTGGAGAGAAGTCCTTGAATTACACCACAATTCATAAAACAAGATTGTAGATGACCTATTTTATAACTCTTTGACAGAAATGAAAATTTGGCATTCTACTTTTTAAACAGGAGTGGAGAAAAAAAGATCTGTGGACCTTAATTTGTGGTTAAAAATGTCTGATTTCAATCCCATTCTTCTGACATTTAAATTGGCTGCACAAAGTTTATTTAATTGAAAGGCTATTGCAAAACTAATTGAATATATGTTCCATTAAGCAGTAATGCAATTAATCTGGCTATGCCTGTTCATAAATAAGCTCTGAGAAAAGTTTTTGACCCATTTATCTTTTACTTCACAGGCACATGCTTTAGAATGTCTTTGGGATAATTGTAGAAGGTCCAATAAAGAACTACAAATAAAAAAGATAATAATAAAAAAAACCATTAGAAATTTCTAAATTAATCAGGGGAGATGAAAAGAGAGAAAAAGATTGTACCATCAGTATCTAGAAACAAATCTAGCTCTTCTCTCACAGGTGCTGTAAGTTTGCCTTCTATTACTGATATTACCATTATCAAACATTAGATAAATTTGTGCTTTGCTTTCCAGTCAAGGGAAATTTTACTTGGTAGCTGGCAGACTTGCGATATTTTTTATCCTAGAAACTCCATCTTTATAGAAAAGTTCTTAGTCTAAATGCAGGCTGTTCTCTCTTCCTCTTGGCTGCAAAGGAGCTTAGGATAACTAAGATAAGCCCAGATGTCAAATTTTGAAATGTCAAAACATGAGATGAATCCCTCAGAAAGAACTGAGCTAATACCATGACTGCCTTCTGACACTTGGGCACCAGTATAGGAATCTTTGGTTTTAAATGTATTTCTTAAAATGTTGCCAACTTGATTCCTATATACATATTTATAAGGCAACATCCCCAAGGGTGAAGCATGATGTTAAATATGTCTTAAACAAAACATGTCACTCTGAGAATTGTGTTCTTGGATTCAGAAAAGTTCTGAATGCATGATAATTATAATTTAGACATAAATAAACAATAATTACACAAAATAAATTTCCTGTTTCAATTATGTAAGTAATTTGTCTCGAATTGCAATTCCTGGAAGCATTTTGTGTGTAGATTTGGAAACTGAAGTCAAAATGTTCTCCTTTCCACTACTGCCTTCTCAGCATTTACAAGCATAGAGGAATATTTCCCAAATTTCATCTCTCAGTTTGCAGGACCAAATACCTGCTTTTCTCTGATTCGGGCTGGTCATGAAAAAGGAATTTTGAGAGTCATATGCATAGTCTAGCATGCAAAGAGCCCTTCTGCAACTGTAGAAGAATATAGAATGTTTTAAAGGATTCCTTTGTGTTAGGGGGTTGTAATATATGATCTTTTCTCTGCTAATGGAATCAACTACAAAAACTATTAGTGGTCAATGTTTTGATATATAGTGATTGTTCATATAAGGATTCCTATAATACTGTTTATTTTTATAAGTTAAAAGACATCAAATTAATTGTAAAAATAAAAATACAATTAAATTTAGAGATTTAGGATTAATTATTTTTTTTTTCTGCTTCTCAAAATTCATATTAATCAAATTAATGGGGTGTGATTTTCTTACATGGTTGTGTGTGAAACAGATTTTCAGTCCTGGAGTTATTAACATTTAGTTGTGGGTTTGTTGTTGATAGTTTTTATTTTCTTCCTTTTCAGCTGTGTAATACATACTATTTATATATAGATATTATATTTTAATTTAGATGTCTTTTAATTTCTAATTTTACACTTGCAAAGAAAAAAGTCTAGAAAACACATATACCATTAAAGCAGTAGGGTAGCAAAGGCAATGAAGCATTGTTTTAATGATACCAAATTTCTTTTTAAGCAAGTATTCTTTTTAGAATAAATTCTGGTTTAGACAGATACATCCTTGGTGAGGTAAAAAAGGTGTTTGGGGTTTTTTACTTGTTTTATTTTTCAGAAAACTTCTCAATTGCTTTATTTATGAATTTGTATTTCCCCATATGCTACCAATGTACTTTCAGAACAACTCCCAAACTTACATCCTATTTGTCTCATTTCTTGTTTGGTTTTTAAATGAATGTACGTTGTGCTGGTTTACCTTGTACCTTGGAAAAAGGAATCCTTTCTCTTTTCAGCTTCATTATATTTTTCTTACATGAACAGCACAATGAAAAGATTTTGTGAACTTGATGTTGGCCTTCAAGAGGCATTTAGTTTGCACTATTTGAAGCTGTAAACTGAATTATTTTGGAGGAGATTTAAAATGGGTATCATCTACATATAAATTGGTTTTAGAACCAAAGGGGGCCTGCAGTCAGTATATATTACAAGATTCTATCACACTGTCTAATGGATTAGATTTTATTAAGTACTATAAAACAGCATGAGATGTACTCAATAGAAAGCAAATTGAACAGAAACAGATAATTAATTACTGCAACTCCTATTTTTTCAACACAGTTTAGGCACAAATGCATTTGTTATACGAGTGTAAATTGCATATTTCATCATAAATCTGTCAGTATAAACTTTTCATACCTAAAACAATCAATATGCTTTTCATTCAAAGTTTTAACATTTGAAAAACACCATGTATATTTTGCATACACAGAATCAATGTGCTCTGTTGAACTTAATGGAGTCCTTAGCAATTTCCATATTAAAATGTTTTTCTATAGTTAGTAAAACCATCACAGATACATATCCTATAGTCTTCAAACACCTTCTAACTAGATCCTGGTAAGTAATGTCCAGTGTGAAGAAAAATAGCGTTACTAAAACCAGCCATAACAGTATGCAGAGAATCCTTGGCAAAAATCAACTCAGGTTCTATTCTACTGATATCCAGAACTGTTGTAAAGTCCCTTATCTAGAACAGATTAGTTTAAAAGGCTTTGGAAAGAAGATTCCTATATTCTACCTAATACTAATCCACAATCTCTGCAAAGCAAGTCTGGAACCTGGAAGACAGCTAACTAGTAACCAAAATTGTTTATTACCTTTCATTACTTTGATGGCTTCTGTAAAAAAAATTATTTTATGAGACAATTTTCTAATGCGGTCCCAAGCTATTGAAAAGTTCAGAACTTGAGATACGAAATTCATACAACTTAATATATTCAAACCATATATAAGGCAACAGTGTTCCTCATGCCCCAGTTCCATCCTATACTCTTCATCCAATGGAGCAGTGTCTCCCCATCACTTGTAGCCATCTCTCTATGGGGCTTTCTACAAGAATCATTGAAAAAATACCAATATTCTGTTGATTTTTGCCATATTTCGAAAACTATGTTCACATGCTGCTCCAGTCTCCGTTCAAGGCACTTTGCTCCCATATTTAGCCTGTCATGTCTCTACGTTTTATAAATTGCTTCTCTGGTTGTGAAGCTACAATCACTTCTGCTCAGTCCAGATCTTTTGTGACATCTTTAGTATGAAAGTTCCATGGGGAATTAGGAATAAGTAAATAAGACAATCTTTTATGGAAGATTGTTTTCTTTCCTTCCAAAAAGAGAGGGCAGAATGGTGGGGGAGCCCCAAAAAACAAAACAAACAAACAAGACTCAACAAAAACAAACAAAGAAGACCCCAAAGCAAAAAAAAAAAAAAACACAAAAAAACCAAAAAACCAACAAAAATCCCCACCAAAGACCCCATAAAACAAAAAAATAACAAGAACTAAACAACAACAAAAAACAAAAAAATCCAAAACAAAACCAAAATAAAACAAGCAAAGCCAGATATAACAAAACAAAAACCAAAACAAACCCAACCAAAACAAACAAACAAACAAAACCCCAATGAAAAACAAAAAATAAGAGTGACTTTGGATGAGGATGTTCTAAATCCAGTATTGCAGAAGCATTTCAAGTGGTTTCTTCCACAGCTTTTTGACTGTATTTAGTCATGGAACAACTTAACAAATTTACCATACTTGTGAGAAGGGAGTTGGTAATAGAAATTTCAAACTAAGCTTTGTCATTCAGAATTTTTGAATGGGAAAATATACATTGTAAAATATGTATTTAATGTGACTCGATATTCAATTATATGACCAAGTAGAAAATGTAGAAACTGAAAAAGACAAATTAAATGCCTGATTTTTATAAAGTTCAGTGAAAGATGTAAATAATAATTATTATAAATAGTAATAATAACTGGAGCAACATAAAATCCCCTTCAGAATCCCTCCAGTTTTTCAAGAATGGAACCTAATGGTTGTTTTCTCTGCATATATTAGTCTAAAAGTATGAAATTTATTCAAACTGACTCTATTTCTTCGAGGGTGAAAAGTGAATATCTTGCCCAGTGTTGGCCATTTCACCCATACTATGCCTTTCCTGATACAGCAAACAAGGAGTCCTCCTGTTCTCAGCACTGGTGAGGCCGTATCTCAAGTCCTGTCCCTCAAGTTCTGGGCCCCTCACTACAAGAAGGACATTGAGGTGCTGGAGCAAATCTAGAGAAAGGCAATGAAGATGGAAAAGGATCTGAAGCAAAAGTCCTATGAGGAGCAGCTGAAGGAGCTGAGTTGGTTTAACCTGAAGAAAAGTAGGCTCAGTGCTGACCTTGTCTCTCTCTACAACCACCTGAAAGGAGGTTGTAGCCACTTGGGGGTCAGTCTCTTCTGCCAGGCAGCCAGCCTGCAGTGTGAAGCTATAAGAGGGGAGGTTCAGGTGGGACATTAGAAGGAAGTTTTTCACTGAAAGAATGATATATATTTGATTGGGCTGCTCAGGGAGGTAGTGGATTCAGTGCCACTGGAAAGTTCAAGAAACAACTGGACTTGGCATATGGTGCTATGACGTAGTTGACATTGTGGTGTTCAACCAAAGGTTGGACTTGATATCAGAGGTAATTTCCAAAGTTAATGGTTCCACAGTTCTATGATTCTGATGAGAG
>JANRGV010000062.1:70038764-70075726 GCA_024734035.1 Alethe castanea
ACACTTATATTGGTAAATAGAATAAAGGAAAAGAATAAAGGAATGAAATGTTGATTTTTTTTTTTTTTTATTTTACTTCACCATCCAGCCTAAGCTGTGGGACTCTGAATAAGTCAGCTCTGACTTTGGTCTTTCTTGGGTCTGCCTACATCACTGAGTGTCAAAATTAGTTTTTTCTTTGCAAAAGATGCAGGGAAACACTATTAATAACTTGAGACTTCACCTTATTAATGATCATAAACTATTTTAGAAATACCAAGATCTACAAATGGGATATTATTTAGTCTTTTAGATAAAAAGTACAAAGTCATAAACCCTACATGCAGACTGCTTAACATTTAGAACTGTGTTAACTCAGCATTTACTTTAAATCTAGTAGTTAAGTTCCGCACACTTAAAAGATTTCTTGAACGTTCTTTCTCTTCCTTATGTGGAGATTCTGGAATCAGATTCAGTTGCAAATGAAGTGATATGAAGTACTACAGAAATGATTCCTTATTTCTTTGTTCCTCTTTCCTTTTGCATGATTTGTCCTTACCACTTGTTTACTCCATTAGCAATGGCATATTAAAAACACATTCTGCTAAACCCAGCTGTTATAACTGAAAACCACAAGTAGCAAATCTTAAACATGGGTAAATGATTCTCCATTTTCTGTATAATAGAAATGTAAAAGCCTTCTGACAGGCTTAGAATTTTTCTTCCTCAGGCAAGGTCTACTCTCACTGGAATAACATGTATTATTGACATTCAAATATAGACTGATGGATGTGGGTTTTCCATATATCAACTTTGAATGTCACCTCTTTTCTGCAGTGATAATTGAAGTACCTTATTTGGATAGAAAATTCTCAGTAGATCAGATTTTTTATGTTGTAGCAAAATTATATGGAGTACAAATAAAACTACTTTCCTTGTTATGTTCTAAAATAAAAAGACTTTTTCTTCTTTAGAACCTATTACATGTCTTTGAATAATGTGTTATCTCAGCAGAGTTTTGTCTTTTTTCTCTAAACTTCGGCAAAGTCAAGAGGCAGTTAATATTCTTTGAGTGAAATCTCTTCATGACACACATTCTTTATATATCTTGCTTTAAATTAGTAGTGGCATTTCCGAATAACATGAAGTTTTATGTCAACACCCTAAATATAGTATTACAATGAAAAAATAGGTTTCATAATTTTCTGCAATAGATTTTTTCTTTATTTGTATGAGTATGTATATGTAAAAATAAATATACACTCAATAATATGTAAAGACAAAATTAGAACAGGAAATACAGTGAGAAAAATTTGCATGGAAACTTACTGATACATTTAAAAACTAAGTAAAAGGTGGTGCAAGTGTAAATTAAAACTAATTTTCTATACCTTTAAGAGGCCTTCATCCTGGTTTAACACTGAGTGTGAAAGGTGCTATTAATTCGTAGAATAAGGAGTCTCCTGTAAGAGTAGCTCTACCGAAGTTGGAAGCAGTTTACAATGTCTTCTCATGTAATCCAGGAGAAATTAAGAATAAATTTCAGAGTCTTAAGTTAAGCAGCTCTAAAGAAGATGTAGCACCCCACTTATTATAAAACTCTTAAAATATGGGTGGGTTAGAACTTTGCTTTTATATACTATACCCGAGCACTTGGCTACCTACCTCTTTTTACCATGACCTGTGGTTTTATCAAATTGCCAAAAGCTTGAAGTTATTTACAGTTTTAAATTATGCATAGAGATGCCATCAGTGAGTAGTTCTCAATTTGCAAATTATTTGGAATAATGCATTGCTAATATGGAAATGCTGAAAATCTCCACTTTGTGTACTTGGGGGTTCAGCCCTTGTTGATTTTCAGTGAAAGAAGAGATTATATATTTGCATCACTTTAATGTTTTGCTGCTTCTGAATTATCTCCTTGTAGCTAAATTAAGATTTTATTTTTGGAGAAGAGATGTTGAAATCAGGAATATAGCTCCAGTTTACTTTTTTCTCATGGAAAAGTAATCTGCATGAATTATATATTATATTGATTGTACTCTGTTAGACAGTTTTCCCCTAAGCGCAGAGAAAACTCAGGGTTAATTTGTTAAGATTTCATCATTGTAAATGGTGGATCCTAGAATAAGCTGAGTTGGAAGGGACCACAAGGGTCATTGAGTCATACTCCCTGCCCTGCACAGCACCATCCCCAAGAGTCACACCATGTGCCTGAGAGCATTGTCCAAACAATCCTGAGCTCAGTCAGGCTTGGTGCTGTGACAGCTTCCCTGGGGAGCCTGTTCCAGTGCAAAACCACCCTCTGGGTGAAAAGCCTTTATCTAATGTCCAGCCTAAGCCTTCCCTTGACACAGCTTCAGGCCATTACCTCGGGTCCTGTCCCTGGGCACCAGAGAGATCAGTGCCTGCTGCCCTTCTTTCCCTCAGGAGGAATTTGTAACTGCAATAAGATCTCCCCTCAGGTTCCTCTTCTCCAGGCTGAATAGACCAAGTGCCCTCAGCTGTGCTTTTCAGCTCTAGTGCTGCTTACAGGGTAAGTATATTAGGTGTATAATACTAAACAACACAGAAAAGAGCCTCTTCTCTAGTTCTTATGCCAACTGTAAGAGTCTGGCTGTGACTATGGGATTAAACCATCCCAGCCTCTGAAATAACTGCATTCAACCTTTTATGAATGATCCCTGACCTGCACTAAGTCCCTAAAACTGCCTGTGGTTTGTCTCGGAGGGTGGCAGCTGACACTGCCCAGAAGCATGCCGGATTTCTGTCCTTACACCTGAACAAATGTTCAGCTCTTTGTTTAGCTGAGCAGCCATCCTCCAGCCCTACCATTGCTCTGGACATAGCTGCAGGTATTTGCTCGAATAGATAAAGCTGCACTGTATAAAATACCATGTGAAAGGGATCATAGCTTAGGAGAACTTGCTGTGTGAACATGAATCGCACCTTCAGGGACTCCGGCATGGTGCATTCCTACTTGCTTTTAGAAGTTTCATGATAGTCCACCTGGAAGACTTGATACAAGAAGATGCATTTTCCTTGTTTAATTTCAGTTAAATCATCAGCTGATGTGCACTGATTTCTTGTTTGATTTTTAAAACTTTATTACTGCTTTATCTTTCTCTTCTTTTACCCTTTTCTGGTTTTTTCTCCCCTTTTTCTGCATGGCATTATTGACTGATCATTAATATAAATTAGCCATTTTTAGTACTCTGTCTTTCATTCATGCATGTGTTTAAGAGAGAGAAGAAAATTCTTTTTTTTACAATTAACTACATAAATGAACATGTGAGTCCTTATCTTGATGGTTTTCCAACCTCTCCCCTACAAAACTGAAAATCAAGCCTCTTACTTTTGACAGCAAACTCTGAAATATAAGGAAATTGTTATAATAATTGTAAACCTTGTTATTTTCTGAAATGTGAAATGCTACTGTAATAAAACAAGGATAGCACAGTTAAATATTAAATACCCTATAATATTACTTCATGCTTCCAAACCTACCTGATAGTCAACAAATAAAAAGGGACTTTTTTCTTTGTACATAATATTCATGACTGTGATGATAACATTCAGAATGAGAAATCAAGTACAAATCTTTAGAGAATTTGAACCTTTAAATATGAGCTCTGAATAAAACACTGTAAGAATACAGTCCTCTAATCCCAGAAGTTGTTGTATCCTGATACAAGACATTGCTTTGAGTGACATGTGAATGAAATAACAATATGAATTTATGCTCTTCTCATAATCCATAGGTCTACAGATTTTTCAAATAACATAAAAATTATAATGAATGCCAACTTTAAATCCTTGAAAAAGCTCTCATACAAGTTGCTGTATAAGTTAGAGCTTTAAAGTTTCATAAAGTTATAACTTGAGATAAAGATGTGATAAAATCTAGATCGAACTTTTGTTAAAATAAATTTCTTAATGTGTTCTAAAACAGGTTGCTTTTTTTTTCTTATTTCTCCTTTCATAGGCTAACATCAAGCAGGAAATGCACTTGAACTTTTGCTCTTGAACTTTTGCCCATGGGAATTAAATTGACTGCAGAAAATTTTGCTTCACTAAATTTTTTCAGGCTAGTGGTCTTCAGATGTTATCAAGTGAAGTTCAAAATGCTACAGATGCTGTTAGAACAAAGTTCTATATCTTTGGAGTAATGGAACTTGCTGAGGTATCTCCCCTTTTTGCAATAATACACTCTAATTATTGTATGTTTAACCTACAAGAAAATAATCAAACAAATAGACAAACTAAAACCCCATGTGACCAGCCTATCTGCAAATGCGAGGGGTGAATAATATGGCCTTGTCCTCCTGAGACATAAAGAGACAAGAAAAGTTTGATTGTGTTTTCTATGTGATAGTCTTCCTGCATCTGATTTAACATGACTAGGAATTCAATAAATGTAACTCATGAAGTTGATAATTCTTGAATATATTAATTATTATTTAAATCACATTGTAAAATATGTGTTTTCTGATAATTTTGGACAGTTTATTCTCTTTTTGCATATATAAACAATTTTTTCCTCTGTCTGGTAAAAATTCTAGCTTTATTCTGTCTACACATCAAGAACATTTTAAAATTCTAGTTCACATGTAACATTTCCAATAAAACTGTGTAAATAATGTTTTTTTTCTCTTTGTAGGCAATTACCAAAAAATACTGAAATGCCCTTGAATTAATCAAACTGCTAAGCTTCAGATCTGAGCTCTGTTTTATTTAGCCTGATTAAAGATAGAATTCAAAATGAAAAATTGGTATTATGACTTGCTAAATTTCCTTCCACATAAATAAACAAGAAACACAGATTAATAAGGGATATGTTTTGGCAACATATAGCACATATTTTTTCCCCATTATACACATAGCTCTAATAGCATAAAAAAATGTGTGGCACAGGTTTCGAGTAAACACTTGAAATGTGAAAGCAATTTGAATTTTATTTCCATATTCAAGTGAATGAATTTAATTTTATATTATGGTCTTTAGACCAGCAGAACCAATACTACATGCAACATTCACAGTCATGCTTCCAGTTAAGCTTGTCTTTTTTGAGTTTTAATAGTTGTCAAATCTAGTTGGAAAAGATGATAATAGCCATTCAAATACAGTCTCACTGATAATAGTGTTGCTTTGAAGAATTCTAATTTGCAACACATATCAAGATACTTGCAGGCAGTGATTGAGAAATTTTAAAAAACCAAACCAAATAACCCAAAAAGAAAACTTAGAACTTCCCAAACACTGAATTTCTTCCTGAACTCTTCATTTGAATGGAATGCATATTTATAAAATATACATTTTAATAAAGCATAGTACAGCATAAATATTGGAATTGAATACTGTTCTGATGGCATCTATAAGTTCTACAACCTCTTAGGTGTTTTAGCTGAGAAGATAAACTCCAGCTGAACACTGGGACTTAGAAAGTCCTTGATATCAGCAAAGTATATAAACATAAATTCCGTTTTGTATTCTTTACAAGCTGACTGTGAATGCATGCCAAAGACACTCCAAGTTATTCAGGTTGGTAAGAGTGAAGAAGTGTTCTTTAGAAAACATATATCTACAGTAGTCTATCTGGGTCAGTGTCATCAAAATATCTGTCAACTCTAAATATTTCCTGATATTTTAGGCATCTCTGATTGTTCATATAAATATATCCATTGGATTGTGTTTTCTGGCATAAATTTTTTGGTCCACAGTTAAATACATCATATTTTTTGAAGCACATATGCACGGATGTTTAAGTTTCCTCTTCAATGTGCATTTCTTTTTCTCCTGTGAAACTTATTTGCATTCTACACTGCTGTTGTAATTCTTATGTTGAGCTATGCTGGCAATAGTTTAGACCAACTTGGTCCAGCCAAACATTAACAACACAGCCAATTGCCAGACTAACTGTTAAAAGCATTTTCAGCCAACACATTCCTTACCCCTGCTGATTTTTCTCCTGGGGGCTGAGGAAATTTGGCTCAGTGGATGGTTCTTTTTATAGGCGTGAAAAACTGAACTGTTCTTGTTCAGTTATCATATTCAGAAATGGCTCATACCTTGTGCATAATGGAATCCAGCTATACCAAAAATTTATAAGTTTCATTAAATTAAATCTTTATTTGTTGTTCTATATATAATGCAGATGTAAAAGAACACAGAACATTTAATAAGATGCACCATGATTCCTTGCTTGAACTGGTGTTCACATGCAGAATTTGTTTGCATTTGTGCACCTGTGTTTTAGTCATTATTGGAGGTTTTGTTGGATTTTTCTAATCTAATAAAAAAATGGTTATGTAGTGAGCTAGGCATGGACACACATGAAATACTTACAAGACTTCTTGCAAGTTAGTGTATTTTTTTAAAAATTCATTTTTCTAACCCATGGCAACTAAATATCCTTATCTTACCATTGTTATTTTTATAATGAACAACATTTTTTTTCTCTTGCCTGATGTTTTTACTTTAAAGTCTCTTGTGTTATTAAAGTGTGCATGCACCCACCTACATACTCAGGTAAGTGCTCATTTGCTGAAATATCTTCTGCTGTGATTCTCATCAGCTAAAAACAATAAAGGATCAGTCACTGATCATGATAGCTTTTTGGTTTTAGGTTGGTAGTATATTCTGATTCTACTTTTTAAATCTTTCTTGATGGTTCATATACCTGGGGCATTCTAGTCTCCCCCACAACTTGTGAAAACATTTTGAAGAAATAAAGCCTTGCCATAGTCATGTGTCTGTGGCTTTCATATCAGTCCCATTGAAAGTTTCTTGAGATGTTCACTTTACCCTTTTCTAGCCAAAAATTGTCTTTGAAGCATGTTTTGCTTCAGTTGCTTTTCAGAGAAAGGAAATTAAATGTGAAAGGAGATTTAATGCAGGCACTAACATAGGACTTCCCTCCCCTGCCTCCCCAAAGCAGTTCTCTCTTATGAGCAAACCTAATTTCCATTCCCATTTCTAGTGTTTTTGCTCAAAAGAACTGTCACTATGTTGTTATTCTTTAGAATTCTCACAGTCCCTGGAGCTTTCTTTGTCAATCAATCCACGTTTTAAACAATCCTGCTGCTGCTCTGGGACTTCTACTTATCAAAATGTCTGTAAATACCTCCCACCTGTCTTATACTTTAAGCTATTTGAAGACCTGCTTGTTAATATTTGTGGTCTCTAAGCAATTCAGGAAAGAGACAACATTGCTTTTTTGTATGTGCAGTCTCATGGTGAGGGCTGAAATTTCTGCCTCATGTAATTTAAATAAAATTCAGGCATGAATAAGGAATGTTGCACTGAACATTATTTCCATAATATAAATTATATAAATACATAGACATAGACATATATAATGTACTTGCTTAATTATATGTTTTAAGGTAATTGCTTTGAATAGAAGTGGCCATTATTTCTTTCAAGCTTAATATTTTCTCTGAATACTATACTAGAATAAAAGAAAAAAGACAATATTAGCATTAAATGGGACTTCACCATATACATAAAAACATCTTTGTGTATGTGTGTGTGTGTCTACGGTAGGTTTCTTTTTCTCTTTTATCTGTGGGGTGTTGGCTGGTTGGCTTGTTGGTTATTTTTATCGTTATGTTCTTGGGTTTTCTGAGTTCTTTGTTTTTTTCAACCTGACAGTCACATTTTATCTTTTCAGTAAATGCATTTTCCTTTCCAGAAAATTGACAAGCAACACATCCCTAGTAGTTAATGGTTGTTATCATTTCAGTTTTACAGATGACAGATTTTCTTCTAAATATCCTCAAGGTGATCTTTGCTGTCTTTGTCTACCTTGTGAACATCTCCTAAATTTGGACATAGTTGATCTTGACTAGGATGAGATTTCCACCCACTTAGGTACAAATTCATCTTGTTTCTGAAAATATAATGAAAAGGTGCTTTGTGTGATTGAGCTGTGGGAAAAAAAAAAAAAAAGAAAAAACCAAAGGAAAAAAAAAGCAAACCATTACTATTTAGGCTTATTCATTATTTTTTGGAGAAGGAAGTGGAAAAGTGGGGGAAAGGTCTCTTCAGTTAGAATGAAAGGATGTGTATAAGAAATTATTTTTCTCGTCAGATGAAGAGATGCTCTTCACCATTTACAATTTATCTCTAGTGAATTATTTTACAATGCAACTGGAAATTGTACAATTGTAGAGAAAATTCTCATGTAATTTTAGCAGAAATTCAACTTTCAAGAATACACAATCCTTTTTCTATTATTCTGTTTCCATTTTAAAAACTGAAAGGGTGTTGATAATACAATTTCTGCTTGTGAGATAGTTTCAAATACAAAACTCCTAGCTTTTCAAGATTACAAAAATGTTTATATTCATAGTAGTCCAAATTCTAGGGAAAAAGACAGAGTCACACTTTGAAGAAAGTATTTTTATTTGCTAGAAAAAGTTTCTTCTTAATTGCAAAACAAAAGTTGATCTGTATAGAGTATGGAGAAAAACCTAGAGTTGTAGGTAATCTTGATAAAACACAGAATGCTTCTATGCCTAACACCTAAATACAGATGCCAGAAAGATCACTTTAGACTGGTATTCTATCTGTAAAAAGAGACCTTGGATCCTGGCCCTGAAAGAGCTGCTCACTGAGGATAGTTCATTTCAGGTAATGTGTGGGCCCAGTCCCAGAAACATTTCATTTCTGGTGTTATACTATTGCTGAGAATGTGAAAGCAGAAGTCAGCTGAGACAACAAGGATCATATAAAGTCAGAAACAGAGAAAAGAAAAAAAAAAGAAAGGGCTTCAAAAGAGTAAAAATTATGAAGTAAAAGAACCGGTGAAGAAGTTTCTGTGGTAAACATGCGGAAAAAATTTAGGTCAGTTTGGGGTTCTTTAAACAAAATCAAGGGCATAATTGCAAACTGTTTCAACCAACATAAAGCTAGGATGGTCATGAGAGATCAGCTGGGTGGTATTGAGAAATCCTGCAAAATGGAAAAGTACTAAAAATTTGAGCTGTAGACATGACTATTATTAAATAAACTTTGTTAAGTGATGTAATAAATGATTATGAAAATGTATTTTAAAAAAATCCCATGGCTTGGTAATATAAAAATGGTTTCTTTACAAATATTTCTAGAAAAGGCAGACATGTTGAGCTGCTGAAAAGCAGGAATGAAAAGCTAGTGCTGAGGAGACAGCATGTTTAACATCTTTTTAATTCAGTCTTCACAAAATAAGTCAGTTTTGATTAGCTGACTAGCAGTATCAAGGACATAGTGGTAAAACAGGAAAAAAGCAGTTTAGAGAGTGCTTTAGAGAGTAAGTTAGATATTTTCAAATCAGTTCTGGTGAAACTGTACTGGTGAAATTCATAATGAAGTTTCTAAAAAAATACACCCATTTTCTTTTAAGAAGTATAGAGGAAAGGCAACTGTTGAAGACTAGAACAAAAGAAGCTTTATGTCTATACTAGAGGGAAGTACATAAGGAATGCAGGCAGTTATTACCATTCAGTGGAATAATTTTCAAGAAGATAGATGCTGCGAAATAAATAATATCCAGTTTAGGTTTTTTTCAGAAAGATATATGATCAAAATATAATTTGTTATAATTTTCAATCTAAACTAAAGAGTATCCATTCTTATAAAACTTTGTTACCTGTGAAGTAGGAGATGTCTCAGAAAGAGACATCAGAAAATCAAATTGTTTCAGACAGGAGAAGAAAACAAGAAAATTTGTTCTTAGGCTGTTGTTGTCAATTGTCAAACAAAAAGATGTACTTAGTAGGATCCAGAAGCTTTTCTAGGTCATCAATACTATTTGTATTTTAATTGGCAACTAGGATAAAGGCATAGGAAGCATTCTTGTTAATTTTCAGACAATCCCATCTGTGATGGACTTCCTCCATGTTGGATATTGAAATTAAAATGTAAAATGATCTAGAAAATTTGGAGACATGGTTGAAAAAGTAGGTCACAGTCTAAGAAGGTAAAATGAAAAATTCCATATTTTGATGCAAAAAGTCAGGTACTTAAAACCAAGATGCGAAATGACTGGTCAGGTGTAGTCCTGGAGAAACAGATGTGATTAAAATTAAAAACAAACAAACAAACAAGAACACTGATCAACCTTGTCATAAAGTTATAAGAAGGGTAAATACCAAGCTAGGAAGTAAACTGGCATTTGTAATGTATGAAATCCTCCTGTTCTGTTAGGTAATGGTATATCCTGCGCAAATAGTCTTCACTGAGTTTTGGTCACCATATTCTGAGAATTCAATCCACTGGCAGAGTTCAGAAAAGATGATTAGAAAACAGTACCCATATAGAAGTACTAGAAAACATTATTCAGGCTGAAATACTGAAGGAGCTAAAGATGCCTTATCTCCTCTGGATGAGACATAGTCACAGACTTGACATTTGCAAGAGAATTTAAAATGGAAGTCTATTAATTCTTCCCAGTATCTAGAGAAAACAGAGGTATTTTGTTTAGATTTTGGAAAAAAAATACATTTTTTGCTATCAATATTAAGTTTAAAATAAAAAGAAAAATATATTCACATTTAGTATATAAAATGTAAATAATACACTCTACTTTTGTGTTATTGATTTCTATTGTCAGTTGCTGTAAGAATGTTATGTTTTTGCATAATTCAAGTGTCAAATAATCTTCTACTTTATTATCTTGAAGACATAAATGCTATTGTCAAGAGGATACTTTAAAAAATAATCAGACATCACAAATGCTCATCTGAGGTTCTACATGAGTAAGGAACCTCTGAAAAGCTTTAGGAAATGCGATGAATTTTAGAGCAGAACATTTGCCATTTTATGTTGGTCATTGTCATTCAATATTAAGAGCTTTTAATACAAGAATGTTTTCTACGTGTAAAAACATATATAAACATTCTAAACTACCATTACATTGAAAATATGACCTAAAAAGCAAGCTAGTTTGCCTTAGATAAGAATGCTAAAACATACCATTATTCAATAAATTTTATGCCTATTTTACAAATTATCCTTATAATGGGCAAAATGCTATAGTAAAAAGTAAATAGGTAATTGTTATTTTTGCCTACTTCGGAAACTAGTTGTGCTACTCCATTTTCCATTTAGCTTCTAAATTGTGAGAGTCCAAAGTCATAATATTAACAGGTGACTAATGACTCCTGGTTATGACATCTGCCTTATTTTGGGATGATCATGTAATCACTGTAATGTGCATTTATTTTGGCTTGACAGGACAGTAAATGTTTCTGTCCCAGAAAACAAATCAATTAAACTGCCCACTCAGGCTAGCTGCATTTATACACCAAAATTATCGAGAGGTAGTTTTGAGGTTTGGAAAACGGAGACTTTCTTGCAGCTCAGGGTAAGCCCTTAGCTGTAGATATAAATGTATATTCAACATCACACAGAGAACTAGTTTCATGAATGAAAACATGCTGCCATCCAAAATGTTATTCATGTTCTTTTGAGACTGCCCATATGTAAGCACTGTCTACCTCCCTCACTTATGATGAGATAGTGGGATCACTTTTAGCCTAATGAATTTATGTTTTCCAAAGTCACAGTCAATGTTACCAATGTAATAAGACTAGATTGTGTGAAACAAAACCAAAAGCAAGCCAGCAAAAAAATGAGTAGTAGTAAATGTTATGAATTATGTTTAACATTGCCCTAACTAAGCATCTGGTTCCTTTTCCTCATTCTAACTCATGGTGCATAAACATGAATCCATGGGTAAGCACTGGGAATGGTACAAAACCCAAAATGTCAGTATGAGTTCTGAGAAGAGTGTCCAGACACATTATAGCAAAGATCAAACAAATGAACACTATTCACAACTGCACTGGGTGTAGATGGCAAAGTTTTGGTAGCAGGTGGTCCAGGTAACAAGCTTTTTCTTCCTATTTTGTTCCTCTGTCCTGTTGAGGATGGGGAGTGAGAAAGGCTGTGTAAACATCTGCTCATTGGCAAAGGTGCCACCACACCACCATTTCACCCCTGCTAAATTTCCTTCTGGAAACAGATCCTAATGAATCATGACAACTGAGACTTTTATAGTCTTAAACCAATCGGTTTTTCCTGGTTTTCTATAAGTGTTTAAATCTTTTTTGCCTGCAATTTTAATACATAATTTATTTCCACAGTGTTTTGCTTCATTTCCTTAAGAAATGATCCCTCTTTAAAATGAAAAGAAAAATGGCAATAAGTTTATGTAGTCTCATGACAATTGAAAGGCTATGCTTTAATAGGTGCAGAACTGGGGGCAAAATATATGCAATCCCAAGATAAGAACAGGATTGAAAATGGGAAATGGGTATAAAATTAATCCTTTCTCCTTTTTCTCATGATGCTGTCTTATTGCTAATTTCTGATGCCATTAATCAAAAACCGAAGCAGAGTACAAACAACTTTGTTACTTGTGGGGGTTGTATTTAATCTACTAAAACAATGTATTGCGAATATTTTCAAACATTTTATTTAATACCTACTGATATTACTGGGGTAAGAATGGTGATCAACAATAAAGAGCAAGAAGTCCAATTAATAAAAACTTGATATATCTACAAGAAAAATACCAAATCCTCTGTCATGTTATCACCAGTCTCACTACATTTAGCTGTTGAAGTGTGAAATTCCATAATGTTTGTTTTAAGGGCTACCTTTCAACAGCTGGCTGAAGACAAATTATTTTCAAGGGAACTGATTCCCATGGAGGGTAAATGATTGAATTTTTTGATGGACTGAAATACAAGGTGGGAGTTAACCATGTCTAACCTCCCAGGATCTCCTTTGATAGAGCTGAAATATCAAGAAATCTTGTTCTCAAATAGACATTAATTGCATTAAAATTAATGGAAAATATTTCATAATTTTGCAGTTTTTTGTTACTCAAGCACAGTGAATCTGAAGTGATATTTCTTCTTTTTTTCTTATCAAAGAATGCCCAATACAAAGAATGGAATTAATTTTCCATAGCAGACCCCATACCACCGTGCTTTATGCAGGTAGCTAGATTAGTTTTGTTAATGCATCACTGTTTTGTCTACTGCTGAGCAGTGCTGGCACAGCTGTCTGATATTGCCCCTCACTAGTAGTCTGGGGGTACAAAAAATCTTGGGAAGGGACACAAGCAGGACATCTGACGCAAACTGACCAGAGGGATTTCCATCCATGTGATGACTGCTCAGAGAAGGGAGGAGGAATAGGGGCACTGCTTACTATGATGTCTGTCTGACAGGTAATTGCTATGCATACTGAAGTTCTGCTTTCTGGGAAATGACTGGACATCACCTGCTGACAGGAATTAGAGAATAAATCTCATTTTCATTTGCTTCTGCAAGCGACCTTTGGTTTTGCTTTATTAAACTACCTTTATCTTGACCCATGAGTTTCTTTCCATTTTATTTTCTCTCCCCTCCTTCATCCTTCTGGGGAGGAGAGTGACAGAGCAGCTTGGTGAGCACCTAGGATCTAGGCAAGGTCAACTCATCACTCTGTATTTTTAACTTTTTGGTAATATTTGATAATCCTTTTTTTCCTTGTCAGACTTAACAGTGAATTGAAACACAGCTGATGGTTTTACAGCCAAGCACAGAGATAAAGCAGTGATCTCTCCATTTGTGCAATTAATTCAACACAGATAACTTTGACTGCCCTAAAAACAGACTTTAAACTGATAAATTTGAAAATTTAGTTTGACAACCTTATTTCTGCTATGGGCAAGGGCAGTTTAAGTCATGACAGAGATAAGGGATGAAAAACTACTTGAATTGACTTGACATAAGCGATAAGTGCATTTGCTGGAATGTTCATTTTTGATGTCATCATCATTAAGTAGGTTTTGATCACTATAAAGGCGTGCTCACTAAATGAGAATAAATACTTATTAATAAGATATCACAAAAAACCACAACAATCTTTCACTACAGACAAAAAAATGTCTCCTTGAAAATTGTTAACTATCTGAAGAAGCACACAAAAAATATTTCTTGACAATACCAGCAGCAGATTTTTGTTATTCTAGTCTTTGTTTATTTTCAAACAAAATCAAACCAGAGATGTTTTACAAATTCTGTAGCTTCCTCCATTCTGGAAATGCTAAGAGGAAAATACTATTGAGTATTAAAAACAAGCAAACAAACTGTCTCTTTCAGTTTTTCTAGCAGTTAGTCATCACAATAATGCAAACACTGTGGCTTCCTTTGATTTTATTTTGATGCAGCAGTTTATGTGTCTCCCTGATTATTCCAGAATTGCATGAAAGATTATGCCAAATTCTGACAGTAGTTTCTGCAGGGCTAGCACATGTTATTCAGAGAAAGCATATTGAATCACAGTAAATTTATCCTTCAATCTAGGATTTGAAGAAAGAGAGAACAGGGTCATTATTCTGATATAAAATTTTGAATGTCTGAAATAAAAATTAATGGCTTAACAGGTCAGGAAGACTCATTCCATGAAACAGGCAAAAAGTTTAGGCCAAATATTTAGTAGAAATGTAAGTTCTTTATTTGTAAAATAAAATTCATACTCTTTCAGTTTAAAAATATCCCTGTGTATATTTTGTATATTTTTGTAATAACTTCTCCAAATTTTTTGTGTAAGTTTGAATTTAGCAACTATCAAAACAGGATTAAAGGCAGCAAACACTAACACCATAATCCAGTAATAAGGTTTTTACACTTATATTCATTTCTTAATACTGATGTCCTACTTTAACACATTGAATCCTTACAAAAACATCTTTTGGCCTTTCTTAGACATTGTGTACATGTGTTTTTTTACAAGTGTATTTGTGGACAAGTTCAAGAATTTGTGTAAAGCTACAACATAAAACCTTTCTTTGAGATACTCTGGGCTATCATCTGGTTAGATGCATGATCATTGCAGTCCCACTTGTTTCTGATTAAAATAAAAGTATTTCCCCCTCTCCCTCCAAATCTGTAGATGTATAGGAGTAATATTTTATGCTTGATTCATTTGCAAAGAACTCTTGACCTCTGCAAGTTGCAAAACTATCTCCTTGGTTTCAATACCATGTTGGAACTTTTCAGGTTTTTTCAAGGAAAGTTCACCTTTCACCAAAATTTCCTCTTCAATGACTTTATGATAAAGACATAGAACATTCTGATTTGATTCTGTTCATTATTTGCACTTGAATAAGACAAGTCACAAGTGTAAATAAGCAGCATGATATAGAAACTCTCTGATGCACAAATCATTCATTTAATGAATACTGTTAAGTTTACAAATACAAATAAATAATTCTTAATTTAAAATGTGAAGTGATATTAGAGGACTCAATTGGCAGTATAATATTCTCTAAATGAATATATTAATATGATGATAAATTGCAGTACAATACTCTTCTTTCTAATTCTCCTTTGTACTTGGCACTGTTGAGATGAGACCTTGAATCCTATGTTCAGATTTGGACTCCTCACTAGAAGAAAGACACTGAGGTGCTGGAGTGTATCCAAAGAAGGTCACCAAAGCTGGTGGAGCTGAAGTCATGAAGAGACTTCCCACAAAAGAGGTGGAGTCACTGTCTCTGGAGGTATTTAAAAAATTTGTGGATGAGGCCCTTAAGGTCATGGTTTCGTTGTGGACTTGGAAGTGTTAGGTTTATGTTAGGTTTATTTGGTGATCTTAAGGATATTTTCTGCAATAAACGATATCTAAATTCAATGAGTCTACTTCAACTTAGCGTAACACCTTAGGCTGCATTCTGGAAAACTTGTTTTTGTTAATATGTACTCTCAAAAATTGTATTTTCCACCTGGATTATGTTACTCTTAAGGTTTTCAACTTCCTTTTTCTAGTATTTACAAATTTTCCTTGCCTATCCTCCAGTGTTACAGACCTTGATGTTTTTTTCCCATCTGAACTCTTACTTTTTAAAATTATGCTGTCACTCTCACAGGTAGGTCCTACTGTGAGATTCTGTTTAGCCTCATTTCAGATCTTTGTGCATAACTTGGGTTTAATTGGCCCTCTAACTAAAAGTGGTGGATAAAGTTGAATCACATTTTGTAAATTCATTTACAGTGGGAATCAAAAGCACATTACCCAAACATTCTACTATTACCGTGTTTGCAGGTTAGTGCTGTAATGAACAAGTATTTGCCAGTAATTTTGTGGGGTTTTTTCAGTTTAGAATTACCTGAAAATTTCTTGCATTTAAAAAAGCATCTGACAGGTTGGTGCCTTCTTTTCTCCTCTGATACCCTCTAACTGCTCTTTTTTTCCCAAAAGTATATTTAAAAAAAAATAAATTATGATTCTTCTTCATCATGTGAATAGTATTTTTCAATGGTATCTCTGCCAAAATACCTTGTTTGAAAAGTGAGTTTTTCTGATTTTGTCTGCTGCTGAAATTCATAGGCAACAAAATTGTCCTCTTAAGATTTCTGGATTTTTTTTTTTAAGTTGGTTTTGCAAATTTATAACTTAAGTTAGATTATGCCAGCTTGGAACAGTTCCATTCAAACCTTCCATTACTTATGCTCCTTCTCTTTAGGTTGATTTTTGGCAACTATGTAATAAAATACAGAAATGAAAAGGATCTTGGAGGTCTAGTTGCAATATATTGTTTGGTTAGTCACTGAAAATGCTAATTCAAACATAGATTCTGCTTAATACTCTCACTCTATAGCTGCTGCACCTTTTTTAAATGATTATATTCATCAAATGTGAGTCATTTCCCCACATGCATTTCTAGTGCTATTTCAATAGTTGTAGAATATCTACATTTCTTCCCAGTGCCATTGAAAAAGGCACAATGCTCCCACAGATGCAGTGGCATACCTGCCATGCATATGCCTTCATCTTTGAGACGTCTCAGTTTCACCTTCCTTCCCTCTACCTCCTTAATCTTATCTTTGCATATTTCCTTCATGGTAATAAAAAAGAAAAAAATCCAGCACTGTTGCTGTTATCATCAAGCGAAGCATAGGTTAATTTATGTTATCTACCATTTGCTTTATGACACCTTCAGCTGGTTGCAGCGGAAATACTTCTACATTCCCACAGACAAGGTAAATTTATTTTTCCAAGAAAGAGAAATTCACAACATTTTCTGATCATCCTTTGTTTGCAATTAATTCATTGAACGGCGTAATTTGCTCCATCATTGTGTTATTTTTTTCTCTCTTGTGATCTGTGTGAAAAGGTTTTCATAGAGTAGAAAGAAGATTGTATCCCCGGAAAATTCACCCTAGAACCATAGAATAACCTTAGAATATTCTTTCTAAGTTGAACTAGGCCAAAGGGCAATGCAAACTTATAAACTGGTCTTATAGATTCTTCCTATCAGATACGAATGTAATGCATCTCATTCCTCTCTGTGTAAGTGATTTATACTTGAATTTTGTTATATTCTAGATGTTCTTCTAGCAAAGCGGGCTCATGCAGGCTCTGGCTGTCTCTGTCCATATTTAGTCACACTCTGTAAAACTTGGAATAAGTAATTATTATATGACATTCAGAATAGTAAGACAGTGTACATGAAAGTTCGTTTTTTATCTACTTCCTTTAGCCTGAATTCTTCAGAATCTGAGCTCAATCCATGAGATGACTACTTTAGGCTTGTTTCTGCAGAGGAAGGAGACAGAATATGCTCCAGGCTGTCTGACATGAGTTATATTTTTTGGTTTTAAAAGAGCATATGGACTAGCATTTCTGAAACATGTTTTCACAGATTTTTAAAAAAGTTCTTGAATTCTAACAAAATTTGAATATAACAGTTCCCTTGCTTTGCAATTTTGAATTTCTTTAGTCATCACCAAGTAAATATGTGTTAGTATTTTCCCTTTCCTAAACAGTGTAATTAGCATAGCTGGCTGTTATGAGCCTCATTCATTTAGTACAGTCATTCTAAAAGGCTGTTGTGACGTTTCTGGCAAACTGCTATCAGCAAATTTAGCAATTAAAATATACTATATGTTTTCTCCAAAACACTTTGCAAAGAGCATAATGAAAACAGTTCTTCAGAGAAAAAAGTTGTCAGACTAGTATGTCAGAGCAGCAGAAGTAGCTGAAATTTGTGTGATATGCTGTCCAATAAGAGTGAGAAGAACATTTAATTTTTAAAGGTATTCGGCAGTGGGCTGGGAACAGAACACTGGATTTCAACAGCTTTTATGTCCAGCCCATGTATAAAGCTTGGCACTTCTCTGATACAGGGGAAAATAACTTCGCTGGCTCAGACTAATTCTAGGGAGCTGAAATGCTGCTAGTTACCTGTGTATGTGCAATGACCATAATTGTTTCAAAGAGAATGAAAAAAATATGAATTGTAAATAACAGAAGGTATAGAAAAGTCCAGCTGAAGCTGGGTTTCAAGATCAGTGAACTGTTTCGGGATTGCACTTTTAAGCTATGCAATTTGAGAGTAAAAATGGAGGTGTAAGTTCTCCACATTGCCCTGATACTCTTTCAGAGGACAGATATAAACACACAAATATTTTCCCCTCTCCCTTCCTCCTTTGAAATTCAGAATAAGTCATTTGGTAATTCACAGTACTTACAGTTACACAGATAAATTTATTTTTTTAGATAAGTGTTTTTCCCCCATTTTTAGTATTGATGGTGGTATATGAAATGCTAAATCCATGCCTGTAGAAACATGTACTTACAGAAGCAAACACTGTTATTCTATATGAAATCAGCATGTAACTCTGGGAGAAAACACTATACTCTAATGTTTAATGAACCGACCTTATTATTGAACAAACTCTTTCTACTCTGGCCTCTGGGCATAATACGATGCAATTTATTATGAAACAAATCCAGATTGCTTTACTTGTCTGCTTCAGTGGGTAATTCCATACTGTGAATAACAAAGGTATGGAGCACAAAATAAAAACTACATACTAATGGGCTTTTTCTCAAATTAAGACACATCATATTTCTCAGATGTAGAATAGGAATGCAGTAATAAAGCCATAACTCCCCAACTGATTGAAATAAATAACACATAAATGATGCATAAGTAGAGAAGAAGCAGGTAGATTGCAGCTATGAATGCAGTATAGTGAAATGTTAGGATTGGCAATGACTTATTCATATACTATATTTGTCCTAGGTGGAATATGGATCAATTTAATTCTATAGAATAAAATTCATTTATACACAGCACCTATGTGTCTCTTGAAGTTAACTTTTAATGACTGGCAGCATGGTGCTTTCTGCTAGAATCTGCTTTGAAATAATATTCTCCATGTCCATAGAAGTGGAGTTCATTTCTGTGCAGGTGTTCAGAACATTGCTATCTGCTATACAGCACAATTATCTACATAACATGGATTCTTTGTGTGGAGGAAAAGTCATACAGAACTCTCCAGTTATTAATTTTCAGCTGTGCATATACTACATATTTGCAGGCTGAAAGTGGAATGTTCTCATGAATTATACTGAATAGCAATGGGAAAACATAAACTTGTTTTAAAAATATGCACTTTTTAAGGCAAGTCATTTTAGGAGAATTATTTGTGTGCATATTTTAGTCCATTGTAAATACTTACCTTTCTACCTGCTAAAACATAAACCAATTAATTATCCCAAAACAATTTTGGGGAATACCCTGACTTTAATTTAATAATGCATAATAAAGAGTACTTATATTATTATACTTCCATATATTAATTGTATATACATGTAATTAAAAAATAACCCACTTTTTCTTTGCACCTGCTGCTAGTTGATTTATGTTCTCAATCACCAGTACAGAACTGGTTACAATGAGCGGTGATATATCACTTTGTACATGAGTAAACAGTTTGAGAAAAGACTCCTGATTCACAAGCCTAAATTCTGGGAAGCTGACACTTTTGTGTGGGGTCGTAGATGAAGGTTGGGTATAGAAGCACATACTAAAAAGAATTTTATTTCTGAGATTTCTTGGAAAACATTTGCCTATCTTAACTTAGCCATCTAGATCCAGAGTAGCAGTGCTAGACAGTTTTTATAGACAGCCTTTACAGACTCAAAGAAGGAAGGTTCAGGATGTCTAAAGTAGTGTTGAAAGTAACTGATGTTATTATACTTTTTTATATGTCAGATAAGATGGAATTATTTATTTCAAAAATTACTCCTCTTGTTCTCAATTTTTGCTTCATGGTGTAATGGAAGACCATTATGTAAGAGGAAAAAAATAAAAGTTCTAAATCCATAAAATTAGAGTAAGTATTATGTTTTAGGGAAATACAATATTTCCTATATTTTTTAAAATTTCTGAACTAGATCTGACAAAATGGAATTTGCTCTTGCAAAAGTCAGTCTGCCTTTGACAAAAAAAACAAAAAACCAAACAAAAACAAAACAAAAGAAAACAAAACAAAAATTTGACCAAACTCCATGGTCAAAGCTTCAAAAGTTATAATTGCAGCTAATCAAATAGCTAAACTCTTCTTGAATTTCCAAGTCTGTTCCTAGATCATATGGCATTATCAGATTTGACAAGTGTTAAACTTCCTGTCTTTCTTCCCCAGTGATACACTGATTAAAAAACTAAAAACCATAATTATAATATCAAAAAGAATATCAAAGTACTGTGAAATTAAAAACAAAGCTCAATAAAGCTTTCTAGCATAAACATTATCAGATTTGAAAACAGTAACAATAGACCAAAATGCACAGGACACAGTATTAACTTTGGCCAAATCAAATTTCAGAAGCAGAAAAATAAATCTTTTTGATGATGTCATGCCACTTATTTTCCATCTGTAAGTTCTGTTGATTTGCTGTTTTCCTTGCATTTTGGATAAAGAAACCAAACAATCTAATTTCACTAACTCATTCTCCATAGGGAACATAACACTTTGAACTTTTATAAAAGGGCCAATATAAAAATATATTATATTTAAGTTTTGAAATAGTTTTAAAATATATTATTTTAAATATTTTAGAAATCTTTATGCCCTTCTCTCTAAAATTAATTTGAATAATATTTCTTAAAAATGTCAATAGAGAGAATGATCTCGGCAAATTGATTACCTGTGATAAGTCCACCAAATCTGCTTTCTATATTAAGTTTTTCAAGCATTATTCAAAGGCAATGAGGCACATCCAGTTGTTAATTGATTAAAGAAAAGATATAAAAGATATCTTTTTAAATTTAAGAGGAAAAAAAACCATTAAAACTATGAGGATTTTAGTTTGGCTGCAAGGCATGGAAAACATGCTACCAATCAGCCCTTAAGTGCTTTACTTCTTATTGAAGCCAAGCTATGAGGTGAACAGCATTGAAATAGATTTTTCTTAACTGATCAAAGTTATCCCATGTTGGGAGAAATTTTACATTTTAAAATTAGATTTCACACACAGATTCTGAATGATTAAATTGATTAGACGGTGAAAAAGCCACCCAAGGGAAATACCATGACCATCATTTGACCCTCGTTGTAATGACGCTACACAAAACTCATTTCGGAGAACAGACTGTGCTAGATGACTATGTAGGTCTTTTTTTGCCATTAATTTCAGCTTTTTTATAAAGTCTGCTGTATTGGTTAGCAACCCAACCATTTTTAATTCAAACATATGAGGATTTATTAATCTATCCAATATCTTTGTATAAACACCATTTCCCAAAGATGTGTACAATAGAAATGTAATCATTTATATAATATCAAATAAACCCCCTTAATTCTTATGCTGTGAAGATGGTAAATATTAAAGGCAATTTTAAACTTGGAATTGCAGTGGGTAAGAGTGCATTATCACACAATACTAAAGTTCAAAATCTTCCCAGAGTACTTGAAGTTAAAAAAATTGTCGGAATTTGAGCTGTGTCCAACAATGATGAAACAGGTTTTTGACTTCACTATTCACTTGAAGCTCCAAAAGTACACATTAGCCTTGAGTTTTTAAGCCACCTACTAAATTCTGTCTTGCTATCCCTGTAGTTTTAATAACTTGCTGTTGTTTTATCATGGTAGGCAACTCAGTGCCACACAGGCTCCTCTATCCCAGACAAATCCAGTACACAGCCTTACATAACATACCTCCTTCCCCTCAACTCTCTTTTTTGGAAACAACCTTGGTGATGGAGTGAAAATATCAGTGAGCAAGGGAAAGGCACAAATATAATTTACCTGGATTTCTGTAAAGCCTTTGAAACAGACTCCCACAACATCCTTCTCTCTCATCAGTCCAGACCAGGACGTGTTATGAAATATCTCAATTAATGACATAAATGAAGGGATTGGGTTCACCCTCAACAAATTCACAGATGACATCAGGCTGAGTGGTTGAGTTGCCACACGTGAAGGATGGAATAACTTCCAGAGAGACCTGGACAAGTTCAAGAAGTAGGCCCAAGAGAATCTCATGTGGTTCAACAAGACGAAGTGCTAGGTGCTGCACCTTGGTCAGGGCAGTATCAGTAAAGGCTGGGGAAGAACAAATTGAGAAGCAGCCCTTCAGAGAAGGATTTGAGGGTGATAGTGCATGACACTTGATACCTGAAGTCTCTATCCAAAGTTATCAATATGTCTCATGAAAATGCATTTTCTTTTTCTACAAATATATGAGAAGGTGAAATGTGTATTTAGATTTCATCACAAAGACTAATTTTCTTACTCACTACATTCCTTACATCTCCTAAGAGGAGTAAAACAAAAGTATTGAATCCTTTGTAAAAACAGTAATTCAATATTTATGATTCATGGTTAGTGCTTACCTTCTTCTTAAAAGATAGAAAAACCAGTAGTATCAGATGTAGAAAGCAGTTACCTTTATATCCCTGGTCTTAAGTTTGAAGCTCTTATCAGATCTCAATTTGTTTCTAACAGATGTAGGATTATGTTACATTGTACTTATTGATTTTAACAACTTCTAAATGCAAGTGCTGCTTGGTGCATGACATTGCAAAGGCATTGGCTAATTTTGATAAAAAGTGATAAAAACTTTTCCTTGTATTGGATCAAAATTATGTATAGTAACACTTCCATACGGTTTTAAATTTCTTTGTATTTCTTATGAAAATTTAATTATGCTGATGATATTATAGATGGGATCACTACAACCAGCTGAGCACAGGCAAATTAAGGTTTAGGTCTTGAAAATCTATTGTCACAAGTGTCCATGTAGTGTGAAAGGCAGACATACTTGATCTGGGACACTTTAGCCTAGAGAAGGCTTAGGGGAGAACTCATCAATGTATATAAATACCAGAAGAGGGGGTGAAAAAGGATGAGGCCAGGCTCATTTCAGTGCTGCTCAGTGACAGGCACAAATGTCCCATACAAATATCAGGAAACATTTACTGTGAGTGACAGTGCAGGTTTCCCAGAGGGGTTATGGAGTCTTCATCAATAACTGGTGTTATTCAAAATTTATCTGAGTGTGGTCCTGAGTAACAACTGGCTCTAGGCAGACCTGCATGATGAAGGGATAGACCAGATCACCACCAGAGGTCTCTTCCATGCTGTAATTCTGTGAGATTCTATGAAAACCTCAGTAATCCAAGAAAAGATAAGAAATGTTTAAGTGTGACAAGGAAATACCTAAACTTCGAGCATTCATTAAAGAAAATCTAACAGTATAAAGTGATAGTAGGAAGACAGAAAACCAAAAAATTGTCCTAAAATGCTCCCAAGGTTCTTTTGCTGTATTCTGGTAACAGTTGTAAATAGGAGTTGAACAAAAAGTTCCCATACACTGATATAAAAATACTTATGGCAATAAATCATTCCTGAAAATACATGTTGACAGAATAAATTTTTTTGTTTCTCTTAAAGATTATCTTATTTCTGTAACATCATGTAGATTTGACAATAGTTGACATTTTAATTTTAAATTCCTTAAACCTCCTAGATTTGGCAGAAAGTAAAAAATAGGTTTCTATTTAATGATAAGGCATAATTTCTATGTTTTAAGTTATAGCGAAATAAAAGTAGTTGTGAGCTACAATAAAAAATAGTAATACATATTTGGCGCATACACTTTCCTGGGGAAAGGTATACACTTCCATTATTTGTGAGGTTCTAAATACTTTATTTCTGCTTTTATTTTGTTTTGTTTGCTTCATTGTTTTTGATGTTTGTTTCTTTGTTTGTTTGTTTCTGTGCCAGGCAGTGTTTTAAAAATACTACAAATATTTTATGGTGTAATCATTGTATACTGACAAGATACTCCATGAATAAAGAAGAAGCCTTTTCTTGAACTTTAGGAGATAATTTTTTCTGTATTATTACAAAATAAGGCTACATTTATTATACTGTATTGTATCCAAATACAAGGCAATAATTTATTGCTCAAAATTTTCATTTTTGTGATTTGAAGACCAAAACATGTCCAGAAAATAGTAACTAAAAGAGGATGACAAAATTATGAAAAACTTTTCTTTACATTTTAGCATTTTTCTTCCCTAATTCATTCTTGTTTCCTTATTATGCCACATGCTTGCAATAAAATTTTCCCTTTCCTCCTGCACCTTGTTCCTTTTCATTTGTTGCTACATTTACTTTCAGGTGTTTTATAAGAAAATAAGCTTGTACTTTATCTGTTCTAATAATTTTTTTAACATGGTTAATTTTAATCAAATTTTACAGAAATATGGGAAATAGAGAATTTGTATTTTATGATACCACAAAAGGGTTGAGTAAGTAAAGTAGAATGACCTTTTTTCACTGTATCCACAGAAATAAAGGCTAAGCATTATGTCAAATCACATTGAACACCAGGAACCCTGCAGGGTAGGGCATCATTACAGACATCAAAACCACAGGGAAAACCCAATCAGTTGTATCATAGATGTTAGGAGTGCATCCAGCCCCAAGCCCAGATTCAAAGTCACTCCGGGAATCTAAACAAGGGAAGTAGATGATTTTAACTTCATGACCAGCAAAGCAGGTTTGCTTTTCTCAGGATTCATCACTAGAATATGATACTGAAACACAATTTTAGTTCTGCCAATCTTAGATGCACAGTTTCTTTTCCATTCTAAGTCAGTCAACGTGTTAAACTTTCCACAAGTAGCTAAACTGAAAAACCAAAGCAAAGCAAAATAGAATTAGATTTTCAGTACTGAATAATGTATTAACTTTAATTTTGGCAGCTGATATATCTTATGAGCACTCACTTTTATTTTCCACTTTTCACAGCTCCTTCAAAAACTATTTACTACAAACCTTACCGATCAGACTCTTCACAGCATTATTTTTGGCCATCAAGAAAAGCAATGTGATCTGTCAGAAAAGTAAGGATTATGTGGTATGAACTCTACATTGATATTTTCATCAGTTTTCAATCCTCCATATGCATTTTTAAACACATCTTGATATATTTGCTTTAGGTTAGCAAGAAAAAGAGGAAAGTTACACTTCCACAGCATTGCTGGCTCAAAACTCTCTAATCTTCCTGTTGAAAAGACAGGGCAAAAATGTACAAATAATAGAAATCTAGTAAGTAGTACTCCATTGATACAGCATTAATTGATAATGGCTTCATATACCTTAAACTTTATAATCATGTAAATCAGGGAAACACCTTTCTTGCTGACATTTCATTATCAATCATGTCATATACCAAATAAACATTAAGAAAAAATGAAGCCTAAAACTTGCAGTTTCTACTGCTGATACTACTTCTAAAAACTTAAAAATAGTTTCTGTCTTCTCACCAATTATAAGTAATGCTAGTCATAAAGTTTATTCAGAAAAGGCTTTCATGGAATGTGAAAAATAGTATTTTAAAGTTAGGTTCAGTCTTTCATGTTTGAGACACAATATTAAAAAATAACTCTATTTCTGAAGAATAAAAATGCACAGCTATGCTCTTAAAAAAGGGCTTGATATGGCCATGTAGAAAGTATCAGTAATGACTCAATTCTCACAAACTCATTTCTATAACATACGTAATAATAAAATAGGAAGAGTAAGAATTAGAAAATACAACCCAACACCACGAACTGTGAATCACTAGCCTAATATCTATTTTAAAGAATTAGAATATGTTAGCAATAATTAAAGGTATTATACAATGCTATTTGAAACTTCTGCATGCATCATTTAGAAAACAAGTCTGAATTGACAAGTTCCCAGATGGTATAGCAGAACATATTGACCAGCCAAATGAATAGAAACAGGTTTGAATCATGTAAGAGGAGGTTTATATGGAATAATATTCCTTATTATAAATAATTTTCAGGGTATTGTGCACAAATCTGACATTGTCCATATAGGAATAGATATAATAGTCATCTTCCTTTTTGTGAACAAAATAACCTTGAGTAGTCCTTTGTCATAACACTACTGTGATTTGTAATGTCTCACTGAGGTTTCTTGTATAGCCTAAATGTTTAACTCCTGAAGTTACAAAAAACCCTTCAGAATCTCAAGAACAGCAGTACACTGACTATAGCAAGGACTCTTCACAGACAATAGAAAAAAAATTGCCTTACACATACCTAAATTCATCATTACTTCTTTCATAAAATTGATTGAGAATTTACAACAGGAAAATAAAATTTATTGATATAAAGAGACAGATTTTGGTAACATAAAAGAAGAATAGTAGAGTCATAAAATGTTTAGGGGTTGAAAGGTAAGCTGAAAAACCTCAGGCCTGACATGAGCAGGGGCACCTCCCACTAAACCAGGTTGCTCAAGGCTTTTTTCAACTTGGCTTTGAGCATTGCCAGGGTTAGAGTATCCACAACCTTCTGGGCAACCTGTTCCAGTGTCTTACCACCCTCACAGTGAAAAATTTCTTCCTGCTATCTAACCTAAATTTCCTTTTTTTCGACTCATTCTACTATCTGTGCAGTGCCTGAACTACAGCCGCTCTCTATCTTCCTGGTGGGCCCTCTTCAGGTACCGGAAGGTTGCCATGAGATCTAGACACAACCTTCTCCAGGCTGGATAGCCCCAACTTTTTCAGACTCTCTTCATAGGGGAGGTGCTCCCGTTGTCTTGGTAATTTTGTGGTCTTCTAGACTTGCTCCAGAATAGTTCCATGTCCTCGCACTGGAGACACCAGAACTGTACACAGTACTCCATGTGGGATCTCGGGAGAGAGGAATGGAGAGGGAGAATCACCTGCCTTGACTCAGTGGCCACACTCTTTTTGACGCGGCCCAGGACTGCGTTGGTTTTCTGGGCTGTGAGTGCATACAGCCAGCTGATGTTGAGTTTTTCTTCAGCCATCATGCTCAAGTCCTTACCTGCAGGGTGGCTCACAGTAACTTCTTGCTCAGCCTTAGGTGTGTCTGAGATTGCCCCAGCTCAGGTGTAAGACCTTGCACTTTGCTTTGTTAAACATTGTGAGCTTCACACAGGCCTACCTTTTAAGGCTGTTATGGTTCCTATGGATGGGATCCCTTCACTCCAGCACGTTGATTCCACCGCGCAGCTTGGTGTTATTGGCAAATTTGCTGAGAGTGTCAGACCATTATTCTGACTTTGGAGGTGGGCAACAATGGAAAAAAAACCCCTGTTTATTACTGAAAATCTTTCCAGAAGCCTTTTAAGAAATATGAGTGGAGCCATTGATTAAGTACATGACTGCTCCAAAAATAAAAAGAACTTTGCAAATGCGGAAGTATAAAGTATTTAATAGAGATTAGAATGCTAAAGTATGACAGCTGCACTCAAACCTGAAAATTAACCTCTCTGCTACACAGATTTGAAACACAATAGCTACGTAAAATTCAGGTCTGTTGAAGTAGTAAACAAAAGCCTAACCTTTTTCCAATAAAAATTAGAAACCTTATGATAAAAGGTATTCAGGAATCAAACTGGAGAGTAATGTCTAAACTAGATTTTTATTTTTTTGAATAATTTTTGATAATTCTTTTCTTTCTCAAATTGTAGAAATTAAGTTTTTATGGCAAAAAATGAAAAGCAAGTTATAGCATATTTAAAAAGGCGGAGCATACAGAAGTGAGTAGAAAATAAGTATTTCTTTTACGATATGAGAAGTATAAAATAAATTCCTTATGAATCAGAAGGAGTAAATGTATCAACTAAAGTATTGGTTTTTAAATATCCGGTTATTATGTCCTCTAGGAACTACTGTGGTAAAAGTAGCTAAAAAGATAACAATCACTAGTAGTTGCGTGAAAACACACTGATTTTCTCGGTATTTTACAATATTTTAGTGAATTGAGAATATGGTATATATAGAGTATTAAGACATGAATAAACCATTTATAGTTCTGGAAATTTACTTTTAGGACTCCTTTAAATTGGTGTAATTTTTGCCAGTTCTGTGAATATTTATGCTCTTGATTCCAACAAGTGATCAAATATATATAAATAGATAAATAAATATATAATAAAGAAATATATGATGAATAAATGCATGATGAAGAAATACAGGGGCATCTAGAAGCCAAACTGCTTTCAAAGGAGAATTTTAGTATCTGCTCTAGCTGAAATGAAGAGATAGGTATCAAAGCCCACCATGACACAACCAGTCATGTTCTGTCTGCTTTGACTGGGAGTCAGTCACAATTAAAGTTTTGATCGCAACATTGCACATCTAAGATAGGATGAGGTTACATTTTTCACTCATGCAGAATTGTGCAGACATTTTTTTGAATGCTTTCACACTTGCAAATTTTGAAGCAGAATTTAGCTCTCACAGATTAAACAGCTGAATCAAGAACACAGTGACAGATTTTAAGCACTTGACAGCATGCTACTGCTGCAGAGAAAGTCTCATGCAAGAGGTAAAACTCCAAAGGCAATAACTCAAAATTCGAAGGTACAAGCCATGGCCATGAGTGCGCCAAAAATTAAGTTTCTTTTTAAGATTGGAATATTGAAAATTAAACCGTCAAACCTGTTCTTATTGATACATAGCAGGATAGAAGATAGAGAAGAAAGTCATTTCGGTGGAGGCTTTATATTGCTATATTTATTGAAAATCCAACCAGTCATAATTGCTATACACTGGATATTAATACATTCACACATTAAGTATCACTGGACAAGCAATATTGGCAGATGCAACTTCTCAAAGTTCTCCTGAGAAAACACTGTTCTAAGCTGAAATTTTCTGCTTATAGATTTTTAGGATCCAGTCAAGAAAACTTCCTCTGAATTCTTCTTGAATCCAGATATTTCTGAGGGTTTCTTTTCCCTGGAGCTCTTGTGCATTCACATTCAGTTGTTAGTTGTGCAATGATATATTGAGATCAAATTTACCCTTTTCAGAAGGGGCTGTATTGCTGATGCCAGGACTGCTGGCACATAAGTATACGTACCTTTACAATAGCCTTCCAATGCTGACAGAGTTATGAAATGCAATAAGCACTTCATAGTGGCTGTATTTCTTTGCTTTACTCCGAGGCTTAATTATCAGATTTACCTGCTTTTGAATTTTTGTTGTCTTTATTAATGTGGTTGTTGTGGAAAGTATTTGATGGAAGACTTTTCAGAAACATTCAATTTTTACTTCAGGGAAAAAAACCTCATGTTTTTCTACCTTAGCTGTTATAAATAACAAGGAGATTGACATTTTCTTGTCACTCTTGCAAGTCTTGTACACCCGGAAGATTTAACCTCTTTTAGGTTATATAAACATATAGATAGAAGAAGAATGTTTAATGGTTGCTAAAAGCATAAAAAGTGAAGCATAAGAAAACCAAACGGAATCAAATAATGGAGAAAGGCCGTCATCTTTGTGAAGAAAAGAGATGAGTATAAAGGCTCCTTACAGTACCTCTAGCTCGTATCTATCTATCCATCTATCTAAATATACGTGTTTGCAAATGTGTCTTTGTGTGTGTAGCTGAATAAGATGTGCTCCAGGAACACAGGTGAAATATTCCAACAGAAGAAGGGCAGTCAGTGTACACGACCAGACCAGAGCAAGTTTAAAGGACTTCCTGCTCCTAAAATGTGCTAGCAAGCCCATCAGTTCCCCAAGTCCTGACCTTCACACTTACTTAGGACAAAGCAGAATCAAAGTGGAAACAGACAAAATGCTTGAGGAGCATGAGTCTGGTAAGTGGTGTGGAATAAATGAGTTAGAGATAGGGGAAAAGGAAAATACAGAGGACAGAACTGGGAATAAAGCAAGTCTCAACATGTTGCATTCCAGCAAAGGAGATTATATTTTGAGGGATGAGTGATATAGTCTCTTAATGATGATGTTCATTGGTTTTGATAGCTTTGCATGCTTATCCAATAATAAAAAAAATTCAGGCAGAAGGATTTTTACCAGGTCAATTCCTAGCTGAAATTCTATTTTGTCTGATGGATCAAAAAATTTAATTCCTTTACATCTGATTAAGCACGTACATATGTGTAGGGTCTGGGGTCAGTGTGGTTTTCTCCTGAAGATAACCACAATTTAAAACCTGTATTTATGACCATGATGGCAGCAAATCTATTTTTTTTTTTTTTTTTTTTTTTTTTTTTGGATTATTGAGTGATAAGTATCACTTACTGAATTGTTCTGTAATTTTGTCTGGACTATTTAAAACATTGGAATAAGTCATTAAAATAAATATAATTAGTTCAAATAATGAATTTACTTTTTACAGGAACACGGTGCAAGTTATATAGTTCAGGTGAAAACCTGATAACCAAATATATAAAAAGCTGATGCAATGGACATAGAAATAATTATTCTTCACATCCATAGAAGAAATATAATCTGCAGAAAAATTCATTTATGATCCATTTGGGGGAAAAGAAATAAAAAAAGCTAACAGGGGCACTACTTGAGCACTGTAAAGGGCCTACAGAATTGTCATTACTTTATCAACAATTTGGACAAAATTTAGGCCATTTCCCTATGGAGAAGGTATATAGAACCTTGTGTAGAAGAAAAAAATTAAACAATCTCATGAGGAAACTCCAAGATCCACATACTTCCAATTTACAAACCCAGGAAATCTGTACCTCACATTCCGGTGACATACCTACCTACCTATGTGATATTTGTAATTTTTTTTTTTTGACTCTTTCTAAAACGACATGAGAAAACTTGAAATCTCATTTTAATGTTACTTACAGTCACAACTATTTCCCACTTAAGCTAAAGAGTAAATAAACCTTTCTATCATTAAAAAGATACATCACCTCTACTTTTAGTCTGGTGAGTCCTAGCTACTACAGCATTAAAAATACAGATGAATAGGCTTTAGGTTTTATCATGACTGAGTGAATTACATATAAAGAATTTGAATTTTCAGTATCTAGAATATTATTCAAAAAGATTTTTGGGGTTGTTTGTTTGTTTGTTTGTTTGTTTTGTGGGGCTTGTTCAATATGCAATAGGAATGCTTATTTTTTTCTTTCTAAATCAACAGCTACTTCATATCAATTTGTTCCTGTTAATCAGTTACCTCCTACAAAACTGTGCATGAGAGTCAGAATGCTTCTAATGTTTAATGTTATGTTTATATATTTCTAGCTCGATGTGAGACCTTCATAAGAATGGCAAAGGGATTTTAAATTAAGGAATCTGGAACTATGGTGCACTAGAGTTACTGGTCTACTTGGCCCACCCATTACAACACATGAAATGATATCAGATAGCCAACATTAAAAGACAAAATAATTAATAAATGAAATAATATAAATACTATTGCACAACATCTGGTTGCTTTTAATAATTCAAAATGATAACTTGAAGTGCAGGAGAATTTTTTCCTTTTAAAGTAATTATATATTCAGATTTATATAAACTCACATAGTAAGGCAATCTTAATCTAGGCTTAAGTTTACAAGCATTCTTAATATACATGAGGATTTTTAAAGAGTAAAGTAACAACAAATCTTCCTTAAATTTTTTTTAACCCAAAAAGACCCCAAAACCTCAAAACTTTAAAAGAAAGAATATAAAATATTTTCTGTCTATTATTAACATAAATGAATTACAAGAACTTGTGCAGCAGTAACCATTCTACCTAAGCTTCCCCATGTTCACACTGAGTCTTCTAGAACACTACCAGATATCCCTGAATTGTTGGCATTAAGATTCAGGCAAAATTAATCAGAGTAGTTTTTTTCAAAATATTACTATTCCAGGAGCTGTCATGTAAATTATGTGATTACTATCAGTGGTGTTATGCATGTCAACAGCAACTAAACCCAAACAACCTACCCCCTCCAAAAAAAATCTGCCATAATGACACACCAAAAAAAGGCACAGCCAAACCTCTTAAGCACCACAGAAGCTATTAAAAAACAGCACATTTCATGACTTCCCAAGGAATCTAATGCGTCCCATCTGCTCTCATTTAAAATTAATTTAATATGTGAAATGATTAATTGAGAATTACCTATGGACTCACGGAAGTGGAACTGCAGCTCTTTACAAGCAGAAAATACAAACCAAAAATGTTTTCTCAGATAATTTAAATTATTCATGATCCATCTTTATCCAATGATGGATCAAATAGTTCCTTCATACACATGTGTTTTCAATTTTTTGTTTGTAGGCAATAATATATAGACCATAGGGGAGGAGGGAGGAGGAAAATGAAAAGAAAGATCATTTTTTTTTAATAAGCTGTTCCTCATAGTATTATTTCATTCAGATCTCTGAGACGATATTATTATACTAAGTGCAAAGCTTTATATATATATTTTTATTTGTGTCAGATTAATATTCATGGCTTGGAAAAAAAGCTTCCAAATCACTTCAACCATTTTAGTAGTCAAATTGGGGAAAAAAACTATAAAATACACAAGTCTTGCTGAAGACATTTCTTACTAATTAATGTATTTTTCAGACATTTTGTAATGGACTGTACACTCCCACATACCACCTGTAGGACCAATGCTAGTCAAAAATCCTCTCTGCTTTACAAATACAGTATTAATTCTTATATTATTTATGTGGTTTGTTAGAAAGTGTCTCACTGAATTGTAGTGTTCAATGTTATTCAGCTAGCTTAATTACACCTTTTTACAGCTTCTCAGCAGTAATATTTGGGTTGGAAAATCTTCCTATAAAAGTAGTAGCGACCATGCAATTTCAGGCCAGGCTGGATGACTCCTTGATCTCCCTGATCTAGTGGGTGGTATGGCTTCCCATGGAAGGGAAAGAGCTGGAACTAGATGATCTTTTAAGCCCTGTCCAACCCAAATAATTTTCTGACTATGTGGTTACATGTTCTCTTACATTCTTCTGTTCAGACTGTAAAACAAAACAGTATAAGAGCAAGCCTCTCCTGAAAACTGAAATTCAGTTGTCTTTGTGTGACCAATGGTTTCATCTCTAAAAACAAAGCAACTATAGGAACTTCTACTATATCTGAAATTCAGATTTAAATAGATGTATTACAGACCACTGCATGGGATTAAGTTTAAAAATTGTCTTGTACAAAACCTTACTGCAATACAGAAAAGCAATTTTTTTCAAGGTGGCTGCTTCAAAGTTGGGCCTTATACACCAGGTTACAGAGCAAAGTCCAGCTGACCACATGCATCATCCTGTTGTAAATCAGCAATATGTATATTCAAGATTATAACTTCATTCTTGAAATGGAACATCAAGCAGAATCTATAAAAGAGCAACTTTGCATGAAATAGATTGACGTCATTACATGGACTGTAAATATTAAAATGCTTATTTAGGACATTTTAAAGAGTTCTAACTGAAAGATTAGAAAACCTGTAGAAACCAAGCTGATAAGAGTGATCAAAAATTATGAATATAAAAGGATAGTCTATGAATGTGTCAGTAATTAACATTCATATGAGTTACTATGGTCACACATGTATTAATGTACACACCTCAAATACCAGAAGTAGAAAAAGTTTTAGATACATTTAATCCATCAGTTATGGACTGGAAATATAAATATCCAGTTGTTATTCATAGAGGCACCAATGGGACAGGAAGCCTGTCACACGTTTCTGTAAGATGAAGATAAGTAAATAAGCCAGAGTGATGGAGATAAGCAGCTTTGATTTCTGGAGGGCTTTTCTCAGTACAAAAAGAGGTATTGAGAAACAGTTTGTTGAAAGATAAAGTATAATTAGATAAAAAGCAGAAAAATAACCCCAAGCTTGATGCAATTTATAGCTTAACTGAATTCTGAAGAACTTTTCAAATAGAAGATCTTATATCACAAGTGATGAGCACTTCTGTACTGTATAGTACTTCCCCTTATTTAGACAACATTTTGATTAACTAACTTGTTTTCATAACATGAGCAAAAATTAGGATTGCTAATTACTCTGAATTAATAAAGGCAATTAATGTATCCATAATATGCAATAACTCAGGGAAAAGTGCTGAAAATTTTTTACTTTGAATTTTGGAATTAAGAGGACTAGGTGCAAATTTTCCATTTTCTGATGCCTTGTATGTTATGGTTAGGCTAAAATAATGTTTTCCTAATGATTAATTACAGTCATATTTTGTATTAAATTCTATCCTCAGTTCACTGATTAAGAACTCCTTAACCTTGCTGCTGCAGAATTAGAGATTAGAAATGTTTGCATTCAGTTGAGGCCATAAGCCATAATTCTTACTGAGATTAATGAGGATCAGCTATCTAGTACCTTCTGTGAGGTGTTGTAAGGATTTAAATCATGTCTACTTTGAGCAAAGGAGTTTGGTACAAAGCTCTAAGTTACTATACAGAGCACTAGGCAGATGTGTTGGTTCATCTATCTGAAATATTATGGTAGAGAATAAAAATTAGAAAGTTCATCCTGTACTCTGTAGAATAAAGAGATGCAAACTTGAAAAGAAGAAAAAAAATCAGCAAAGAAATGTGAAGCAACGCATTCTGTGAGACTAAATAGCCCTGCCTCTTCCGGGGAAAAAGTGAGAGCTGACTTCTTATCCTGTCATTCATCCCTCCTGTGCTCTAGAATATGAGGGTAGCCTACCCTTCCATTGCTGAGTAGCAATATTTTATGTGGAAGACAAATAAGGACAAGAAGGATCTTGATTAGCAGAGAAAGAGACTATGTCACATATAAGTCATTGTCTATAAAAAATCTTCTTAAGGAAACTCAAAAAACTACCAAATGTGACTTTATTTTAAAACGCAATGATGTAACAAAACAGATCCAGAGATGTCTCTTTAAATTACTGTTTGTAATTTTTTCACACATCAAAGCCTTTAGTTTGAGATAGTAGTACTATGACAGTTAGGCCTAAACACATTAGACTGTATTAAATTTAATTTAAAAGATAGGAGTATGAAGTAGAGCATATTTGCTGCCAATACTTTAAGAAAATCAGACTAGTGAACTAGCAAAAGTCACTGGGTATGCAGACAGAAGCAGTCTGTTGAAGTGCTAAACCACTCCTGACAGCATCTGCTCCTTCTCCAGGTGCAGAGAGAACATTTTATTTATTCTAAGTTTTCTGAGTAGATCAATTCATTGACTCAGTTGGCTCAGACTTGAGCAATCAAACCAGAAAGAAAAAGAAGTAAAGCAATTTGTAGGTTTTTCATGCAGACTGAGAGAGCAAAAATGATACATACTGGTTCTAAAATCTTAGGAAAAAGCAGCTTAGGAAAAAGAACTGTTATCTGATCCTCCATTAATGATCCAAACATATAACCAGGAAAACAGAAAAATAGCTGCATTTCTACCAAGTTCTTTAATCCCAAAAGACAAAAATCTTCTCCTCAAATGTATTTTTCTTTTCATATTTCAAGAACTTACTATATATTTTCTCTCTGGTCGTTTTCTTAATTTTAAAAATAGATTTTTACCCTCATGTACAAAATGGTAGCTGCTTTTAAGTAATACTGAAAACTCTTGAATTATATTGATACCATTTCTTCACTGAAGTCTCTAGAAAAGATCCCAATGAAGAACAGTGATAGGGAAAGATTGATTTCAAGAGTTTGTAAAAATTAATTTATTGAAACGTGAATCTGCTGATGCAAAAATGTCATATAAATTTTTAACTGCAGTATTGCAAAAGGAAGAAAAGCTCCATATTCCAGAAAAAGCCATAAATCTCACAGGAAAAAAATATGGAGATGGAATGAGGATCAGACCAGGATGAATAGCCTCACTCTTTGAAAGCTGCCAAAATTCCCAAGCCAAATGGAACTTTAATCTGAAGCGAGCAGGAAAAAAACCAGGCAACTCTTAGAAGCATATCCAAAAACTTTTAGAGAGCTGGAAAAATAATGTGAGCAGAGAAAGTTAAATGCTTTCACAGTTTGTAGAAAGTGATTTAACATGGCTCTGGTAAAATAGTCTCAGACGACTAATAACCTTCACTGCAGTACACTGAATACAAGCTTGGATCAGGTAGAGCCTGAAAACACCATGAGAGTTTTGACATTAATTAAGGGTATTTAGTGTTGATATTTAATAAAGAAGTTTACTAAAATGAGGGTAGAGGAGAGGTTATTTTGTTTAGATATCAAAAAGAACTGGGGAGATAAAAGCTATGAATATCCCTAAGAGTATCTTCCTTTTACACAAAGTTTTGCTATGAAAAAACCCCGAAGACCCATAAATAATGTTGATTTGTGAAAGAGACAATAAGAGAGAAATACAGTGCACCTGGGAAGATAAGGAATTGCAAATATTGAGAGTACTATGTTAAGGAGTAGTTGTAAAGGAATAAACTTGTAATGAAAATACAGGTAATGAGTAGTGTACTGGTTCAGGAATTTGTGCTAGTGGAGTCAAATCTGGTTGTCTTCTCATTTTCCAGAGTAGATAAGTGTAATCAAGAATATAGTTAAAAACAATGTGTGTGTGCAGCATGTGCTTCTTCTTTAACAAAGATTTTTTTTTCTGTACAGAATAGTAGATTTATACCAGTGCAATGAAAATGGTACATGCATGTATTTAGGTTCGGATACTACTGGTGTATTATTGTAAAGCTGAAAAGCAAAATAAAGTTGATATATACATAGCAACATACGTGATTAGAGCAATGTCATTGTGCTTTATCTATTTCCATTATATTTATAGCTTATATTGCATTGCACTATATGTTTGATACAGTTTCCTTTTTGTTATTGTTGTAGCTGTCATTTTTTCTGCCCTCGTAAAAGGAGACATTTCAACTATGACATATATTCTTGAACACAACTGATA
>JANRGV010000062.1:70075826-70090953 GCA_024734035.1 Alethe castanea
CACAACTGATAGATTTTCTTTTTTTTTTTACTAGCTACTTATATTGTAACTTGTATTAGAAATGGTCAGCCTCCCACTTCCCACATCTGCTTTCAATTCACAAGCAGTTGGTGTAAGTCATGCATCACCAGCATTTTGCTTGCTTGCCATTCTGTATCATCTGGGAAGCCATTATATGAAGTAATAGAAGCAGAAAATAGGTACACTCCCTCTTTAAATTTTCAGCAGGGATTCTGCTTTTTGTAACTTCTGCAAATTGCCCCATTAAATTGCATATGTTGGCCTGTTGGGTGCCCCTAATTAAATAAATAAGGAAAAGCACACAAAAACTTCATGAACTGACTATGTTACTAAAACTTCCAGTGAAGTAAATGAGCTTCTCCTCTCTTTTTTTTTTTTAATTTTTTTTTGTTTTGTCTTGGTTCAACAAGATCAAAAACTGGTAAGCTATGGAGAAGAAAAGCTTATCATGCCAATTATATTTAGTGACATAAGGGTACACTGCATATAAGGAACACACAAATTCTATTTAGTTCTTATCATTTCTTCTTCAAACGTGAGTTCAAATAATTGTTGAAGAGAGAAGGTAAATTTCCTCAGGAAAAATAAAAATAGAACAAATAATAAAAATGGGAAAAATGAGGACATTTTTTCCTAGTTTCAGCAGTCATGGAGTTAATATTCTTCTTGAGAGTGATACAGTGGTGTACTTTGAATTTTGTAAGAGAATAATGTTGACATTATTCTGATGTTTGTTGTTCTTAAGTAGTGCCTACTCTAAATCAAGGAGTTTTAAGTTTCTTATGTTCTCCCAGAAAAAGAACAAGAAGCCAGGAGGGAGCATGGCTAGCACAGCTGACCTGAACTGGCCAAAGGGATATTCCATACCATAGACCAACCTGCTCAGTGAAACTGGGGACAGTTGTCTGTGAGGGGCCAGCCACTGCTTGGGGGCAGAGTGGGAATCAGCCAGCATGTGGTGGACAATTGTATAGAATATTATTTGTTGGGTTTAGTTCCTCAATCTCCCTCTCCTTCTCATTATAATGATATTAATATTTGTATTATTAATGTTATAATTTTTTCCCAATTATTAAGCTATTTTTCTCTCAAGCAATATGTTTTTCTGATTTTCTCCTCATCCTGTGAAGGGGCAAGGGAGTGAGAGGATGACGAATGTGTGAGTGAGTGAGAGATGGGTTGTTGTCTGTTGGTGTTAAATTGTGATAAGTATGGATTTGCTTATGTATGCCTTAAAAAGTTCATTTTTCAAAATATCTAGATTGTTCAAAACACATAAAGAAACAACAAAAATTTAAACTCTATAAGAAAAAACTATGTATTGGTGTTATATGAACAATTCCCAGATACAAAATCCAATACGTTATATTTGCTTTTATTTGAACAAGGGCAGAGAAACCTGGGACTTGTGTGTATTATCCTTCTTTTTCTGTGACCAGAGACAGGAGGCCATAAATTGACCTCTAAAATGCAGTTGTAAAGAGATCCTTATTTGGCTCATATGTACATATTTGCTGATTTAAAGTTCAGTAGGTAACAGAGATCCATTTGGAGTGCCGGGACAGATGGGGGAAAGTGGCATGAAGGACAGAGCCATCAGCACTGAGCCATACTGCTTTTTGGTCATCAAAATTTGAGCTCTAAGAACTTTTTTATGGCACTACAGCAACATTCTTGGAGACCTTCCATAGACAAAGTGGAAATTTGAAGCTTGAAAGAAATAACAAATGAATATTATTGGAATTGGTATTAAAATTGCCAGTATTTCATAATTTATTCCTGTTTCAAGTCTGAAAACAAAGTTATTTTTTCCCAACATGAAACCTGAAAAAATTTATCAGTGAAATGTCATGAAATTCGCAGTTGCTCTGGTTCTTTAATTTGAAGCAAGCCAATTCTCAGTGTTTTATTCTGTCTGGATCGACTGAAAATTCTGTGTTGAAGGCAAAGCTGTGGCCTTAAAGATGACCTAATTCTCTCATGACAGGCTTTGTCCAGCAGTGTTTGGCAAGGAAATATGGACACTTTTTGAGGGGGCAAATGGCAGAATATTCTTCTTGCTCGTATCACATACCTGCTTGGCCTCAGTGTAGACTTCTTAAATAGCAGAAATGTATATTTTATAAAAAGAAGCATCTATGTATTTCTGTATATCTATCCTTAAATAAACAAGGAGCACCTCAGGAAAAAAGTATTGCTTACAATTGATAACTAAAGTTCACCTGATTAGTTGAGGCTGATAAAAATATAAAATTAGGCAAAGTAAGTCTCCCTGTCAGGGTAACTATACAAGAGGTGTGACTGGAAGGATCTCCCAGATATGTTCTATTTGTGCACAAAATGAAAGGAAACTTGTGTAAATTACCAGTTCTCTTTTCTTTTACTATACTTAGCTAGAAGCTAAATTATGCAAATTATTTGTGAGGTTTTTAGTACAGCTTGTTGTTTTGTTGGGTTTTTTTTCCCTTTTTTTTTTCTTCTCTAAGACATAAAATTTCTATTTAAAATGTATTAACTCCTATTTTCCCAACGTATTCAAAAAAGGTCACCCTTGGAAAAATAAAAATCAACCTAATCCAACAAAACAATTTCCACCAAACCCTAACTAATCTAAACTTCTGCAAATTAAAGCACCTTTAACACAAGGAACCATAAATCTCTGTGTGTTTAAGTATGGCTGAGAGTCTTAAATATGAGACTAGGCATGCTTAGGCTATGGCATTAAAAGCCCTCTAGTCCTAATATTCATGTATAATTAATTGTCAGTGAAAACAATAAAAACTGTGTTTCACAATTGGTTTTTTCTTGCATGTTTCACGATAGATTTGTGCTAGTTTATTAAACACTTTCATAATAACTTTCTGAAGGCTTCACTATATATACTGACTATGAATATTACTTTAGTCACAATATTTTCGTGTATTGCTTTTGAGACCCTTAATATATGGCCTTTTCATTTTAGAATTAGGCATATTCCTAATAAAGATAGTATACCTGCAATCAAAATAACTTTGAATTATTGAGTGTAATGGAGTTTACTCTTCTGATATTGGGTAGATAATAAGATTAAATAAATGTACAATTTTACATAATTAAAAATGCATTCTAAATGTTACTTTTGTTTGGTTGATTTTGTGGTTAGGTTTTTTTTAAAACTACTTTTTATGAGGTCATTTGCAGACATAATCATGAGTAAATGTGACTTCTTTTATAGCTAAGGCAAATGAAGCATATCTTCAATTAGAAACTTTTGAAAATGTACTGTGGTAGCCTACTGAGAATGGAATTGCTTTTCTTCACAGCTTCACACCCATTCCTCTTTAGAAGATCATGGCTGTAGATAAGTACTGCAAGTGCAATATTATCCTTCTCTTCAAGTATTTTCAGCCACTGGGTGCTTCAAATTGCCTATCTTAATTGAAGTTTGAGATATTTCAAAAATACATATGTGCTTGCTTTACTTTAGATATTCAAATTACTTATCCTAAGTTTTCCTGTAAAGTGCAATTAAGTAAGTATAGCTGTTTATATAGACATAAGTGGATTTTCACTCCATGTATAGGTAGAAGTAAATTTTCATGTTGATTGCTATGATCCAGCAGGAATTCCCTCTGCAAGGTGGACAGCATAGTTGTTCCCAGTGTGGTCACGGTCCAGTAAGTTTTATCTCTTTTTCTCTATGCCTTTATGTAAACTATTTCAATTTCTTATTTCTTGTATATTATTCATAGTAATAAAATGAATGTGTTTCAAAACCAGAAAGATTAATTATAACTGAAAGGTATTTAAAAAGAAAAAATAAAGGAGACTTTAACAATACAGTGTTTTATGTTCTTACGACAGGCTTGTACTGGCTGTTGGAATCATTAAGACACAGTATGACATATTAAGATAAATTTAGTGTCAAGAAACAAGTTACAATTAAGGTCCAAAACTCCACTGGTATACTCATAGAAGAATTACATAGGGAAGCTTTCAAAACTTTTTGGGAATATTCATTACTTAAGGTATTACGGAGTTGTTTTTTAAATTCTGAAGGCCAAATAAGGCAAAAGTATGCATAATCCCTCTGTATCTTCTCACTTTTGGTTATTAAGCTTCTGATTTCTTAATTTTTACCCTTTAAAAGAAATCATATTAATGCCATAAGGTGCTCAAACAATCCCAAAAACCATTCTGATCACCACTTCATATTCTGGCTAAATGTTAACATATATAGGATGATCGTTGAGCCTGTTTTTATGCATAGTAGACCCCAGTAAAGACACAGGAAAAATTGTCTGTATTGTCTGTACCTCATATTTCTTGAGCTACCTGAATTAACTTCATTTCAGCCATTTAATAGCTATGATTTTCCTAATTAATTATAGGAAATTAAATAATTAAAAGTTTGATTCTTTTAGGAACCACAGTTTCAGGTGGCTTTCAGGTGGTACCTGTGTCTTAGCTTGATGATAATAGGATCTGTTTAGGTAGGCCTTTTGTTCTGCAGCAGCTATTACAAAGGCTAATAGCTTGTGTCTGGATGTTCACTCTGGTCTTATTCAGGTTGATGACAATAAGATTATAATGAGGAGTGAAGGACTGGATTGAAATATTTCTAAATATTTCTTAGGAGAAGCACCAATGCCAGGTATTTAAAAATAAAAAAAAGACTCAGAACTCTTCCTGCTTATTCAAAACCAAAGATAAAGGAATTATACCTGAAAGACACTTCTGGGTTTGATAGTTCTATTTGTACACAACCATCAAGCACTGCTGAAATCATACATACTTTAACTACAAGAAAACATGTGAAAATATATGTGAACAATTTAATTATCTAATTCCCAGAAAAGCCACATATTCTTAAGCACATGTATGATGAAGCTCATCAGTGTTCTATGAAACAGGTTTCTGGGGTAGGATCCAAGACACACTGATTTTCTTCAGTCTTCAATAGGATTTTAGTAAAGCCTTTGGAAAATATGAAGAGTTCTTGCTGAATTTCATCTGGAAAAAGGACAGTGTTGTTGAGTGCACTTTTTCACAACTAATTAATTATTAAAATATTGACTTCTTGATTTTTTTATTTTTTTAAGCATTTATTATCTATTTGATCTCTACAAATGTGCGTACTGGGTTTCATAAATATCGTTACAGATGCTGTTGTAAGGTGCTGAATACACTGAAAGGAATGTGAACTTAAGTCTTGTGATTAGCAGACTCTATACTTGCATTAATGCTTCAGGTTTTAATTTACTATGAATCAAAAAGAATTAGAAAAACACCTCTTAAATGTGAAAGACTGGAGTTGGAATTTCATGTGCATTATGAGGAAATCCGGATGCTTGAGCTAAACTTGTACACAACAAGACATTCACTGGGAACCCTTGCAGAGGGAGGAAGCTGCCTCACCTCAGGCTTCTGCTTCCTTTGAAGGATTATGCAAATATGTCCCTGGTTTCTGCTGAAGAAAGCTGTGTGCAGCAGGTCCACAATAATTACAATTTTCTGTTTGTGGTTTCCTTTAAAAAAAGCTTCTCAATACTACAGGAACAATGAAGAACCACCTGAGCTTTGGGGGTTTCACTAGTTGTTTGACTGATATTTTGAGAAGAAATTTTGCTAAATTAGAATGAGAAAAGAAAAAAGAATTCAGGGGGATGGAGAGTGGGAAATTGTCTCTTGAGGACAACCCCATCATCCTCAAATTTATAATTTTTTCTTAAAAACACAATTTTTTTCTTTTATTATTCCAATTTCATAAAGACAAAAAAGAACAAAAGCTTTGTACTACATTTGCCTAAAAATTGTCAGAAAGAGAAGAAGCAATTATATTGTAGCAAATTTAAAAAAATAAATCTTCCTAAGGTTTATAATATAAAAAAAACTATTAACTAGTCTCTAAAAGTTATACTTAAAGGAACATTCTAATATAAGCATGGAACTGATAAGTTTGATGATATTTGTGTTCCCTTGCTAATAGAATTATAGTATACAATCCACAACATTTGCCTTAGGGGGAAGAGCTTAATATAAAATGCATATGTAAATCACATAAGGAAATTGTCAGAATAGCTTTACATGAAAATTAAATCACGTTAGTTATATTAGGACAGACACAATGTCATTTACCATATGTCTTGCCTTGTAAAATTCAGTCACAGTTTTTGGCAAAGCTGAACAGTTCAGGAGCTGCATAATTAATACTTGCCTCAGTGCTTGCTTGCAGGCATTGTTTGGGGAAATTTTAACATATATTCTCTATACCTACTCATTTCTGTGGTGTGCTACCAAGCTATACTAAGGCTTATATAAACATACATTATAGAAGCACATACTGTAAAGATGTATCACTCTAAAAAGCCTGGTTTTTACTAAATAAAGCTGTCTGGTTGTTAAATGCTTATTCAAGTTTAATTTGGAATATTTTTTTCTTCACTAGAAATCAGACTATGCATCTGTCATTTCCTTGTCACAAAACACAAAGAGGAAGATGGTATAGAAAATGAGGACTGGAGAATATAGAAGTGGTTATAATGGAGAAAAGAACAAGATAAGAGATCCAGAAATAAATGGAGAAAATCCAGGGAAATTACTTTGAATAAAAATAAGATCAAAATAGCAAACTAGACTGGAAGACACATTAAAGTGAAATTAGAAAAATAATCTTTTTGTTAGCCATATGCAGTCTTCACTCTTGTCTTCACCTCAGGTATACTTGTGTGTCATGGTGCAATATGTTCTTTTGCTAATAAACTCAATAGTTCTCACTCGTTCAAGCAAATAATAGAACAATGGTAAAAGTTCACTCCATACGCTGACATTTTTTTTCAGATGTATTTGCAAAAAGCTGCTTTTTGCACACACTTAGGTATAGTTGGAAACTCTTAGCTTAACACCTTCAAGAACAAAGAGTAAAGAACTTGTGTATTGCCCTGCAAAATTTTTCATGCATGAGATAAATTCAGCATCAAGAGAAATACATGAGAATACATTAGTGCACTCAATCAATTTCTTTGAGTTGTGCTTTGGGGAGCTTATTTTTAAAGTGGTGTGCAGGAGGTTCTCAGTACTTACTGACATTTTGCTGAGGTATATTGTTAATAAATAATTTGATTTGTGCACACATGTCCCTTATATGGCTTTAAAAATTTATTGCTTAATGGCTGATTTAACTTAGCAGGTGAATTGGAACAGGGTGACTTGGGACCATTGCAGCTAAGTACAAGATAGCAAATTTATCACTGTGCAAGCTGTGTCTTAAATGCTAAACCTCCAAAGCCACAATATTGTCTAATTTTAGGCCTAAAATTGGTTATTTAAACTAACATGTTGATTTCCTTAGTGTCCTTACGGTTTAGCTAGGATAGAGAATTCTAAACAAGAAAAGGGAGCAAAAACGTCCATTAAAGATTGATGTAGAGACAGAATTTTCAGCAAAACCGGAGGATGCAGCTGACCTCGTCAAATCTGCCCAAAGCAGCGTTTTTACTGTCTTCCTTGTCTTTCCCTGTGTCAGCATTGACATTTGTCTGACCCTCATCAATGATCTTGTTGAGGAGCTAAACTGGTAAAACAACTCACTTGTTTGCTGGATGAGTTCTCTGCTCTGACCCAGCTCACTGAGCAGCACAGATGTCAATGCACGTGAGGAAAGTTGGGGGAGCACAGGAGTGAAACAAAGCAGATTGATGCTAGATCAGCATAGGGGTATGTGACACCATGGTCTTCCAAGTATCTCTCTCATTCACACTGTTATATGAAGGTGAGTTCCTTAATTCAGACCCAAAGCTTAGTTGTTCAAAGGTAGGCCGTCCCCTCTCCCATCTCAGATTTAAAGTTTCAGAGAAGCATAGTCCTGTTTGCATCAGCTTCCATTGCTGGCCTTGTCCTGTTCACTTACGTTCTAAACATGTTTGCATTGGTTTCCAGTCCTCAAACCAAAAATCCTCTTTAACTAGCTTTGCTAGGAGGAATGACAGCAAAAGCTTCACAAGAATGCAGTTACTGGAGTCTACCCACCCACCCCCTTATTTTTTTCTTTAGGGATCTCATTCAAAAGACTGAACTAATAAAAAAATTATTATTTTTTGTAAGGATGATTTGCTGAGTCATTTACTGAGTCATTTGCTGATTTGCCTCAAGATACAATTCAAACTATTTTTCTTTTACTCAATAGTTTTTCCTCTGTTCTTCTTATCTCTGGGAATCCTTAAAATTTATTAATTAGAGGTTATTATACAGAGGTTATTAGTGAAGCTAATAAAGCACCTATGTTTCTTCCAGAGAGACAGTTCTGTCAAATGGGTGATCTAACAAGTAGATGAAGTAAGGATGCCAGTGATAAATAAATGCTTTACTCTCTACCTGGGGGACTTCCTCTACCATAAAATAGATTTCTGCAGTTATGAGGGAATGTGTCAATGACAAAAAAGATTTTCTGCTGTTTTTTTTTAGCTGTGAACTCCATTTCTCTCTTAATATCTCACTACTTATGAATTACACATTGACTCAAGGCCTAAGACATGAAATAACATGGGAAGAAGTCATATTCATTATGTATATGTGAAGAATAAAAAGAGTCTGACTTTTATTTAATTTATTTATTTTCTTTGTGTAAAGTCAAGCAGAAATAACTTTCTGCATTATGTTTAATGGCTACCTTTTCAACTGTTGACTGTAAAGGTCTGTAGAGAGAGAAGTATAGAGAAAAAAACCCTTGATTTTTCCCACTGTGTTCATATAAATTCTACAACTTTGCCGGTTTTTAAAGCAGGACTTTTCTAATGAAGGCAAACCCCAGTAATGTTATATTTACCTATCAAACACACCATCAAACATGCCATCTAAACTGCTGTGATGCCTTCCCTTACATCAGTATGTGTGACTCTGCAAAGGGAGATGAAGCAAAATACAAACAGGGCAGAAAATAAACAAACAGCAATTTGAAGAGTTGACAAGCACTTTGAAATTTAAATCTTTACTAGAGCAGTGCTTGTCAATGGAATAATATTGGAATAACTGGGTGCAGCTTGCACAAGAACCAATCAACAGCAAAGATTAAATGAGATTATAATCTACAATATTCTCTAATATGTTGTTTTCATCTTTACACTAAACAGGCATTAATTCATCAATTAAATCAGAATACATAAAACTTTATTTGGCAAACATCTAAGAAGGCTTTAAATTAAATTTGTATGAGGAAAAATCAAATTTGAAAAATACTAAGAAAACTTTAAATTCAAATAAAAATCTATATATGAAAAGATAAAATATATAGAGAATCAAAAATATGCTAAACAGTGAATATAGTCCTTTTGAGATTGCAGGGCCAGTCTCCTGGAAGATAAGAAATAGTGATATTAGTTTAAACAATAAATCTAAGTAATTTTAAGTTGTTACTAGTGAACAAAGTTGTGAATTTATGCCATTCTATGTTAATTTTTGTGAACTTTCAGACAGTGACCAATATGGATAAAATAAAATGTAAAAAAAAAATCTACACAGGGTGACTGTATCCTCGCATAATTTTCTGTGGAACATACAATGAAGCACTTCAACAGTTTACAGCTTGTGACATGGAAACAGTATTATTTTTAGTTTATAGAGATAAGTATTGAAATGAACTAAAGTATTTCCATTGATCTGAGAAGTAGGCAGTTTGTCAGAATCATTAGCTTAATTCAATCAAACATTTTTTCTCCAGCTTAATGATGATCAGGTGTTAAAAAACTGAAAATATGCTACTCTCAGCCTTGCCTGTGGTAAATGGCTGCAAGAAACAACATGGCATCACAGCAGTGGTGGCTTCTTCAGAATTATTAAGTGCTTTAGTATTTGTAACTCTGGCATTTTTGTCGAGTTTTCCATTAGGGTATTCTTTAAGGCTGATCATCTATAAGACACAGAACAAAAGCTCTACCTCTTCTTCTTGGGTGCAGGTGATATAGAACAATTTCCCGTTTTAGCAGTAAATTGATTTGAGAATCTAAAAGCTTTTAGGCATACATCTAAAAAAAAATACAAGTCTATTATGCAATAGCCCTTGTCTTTCAGTAAAAACAACTTTTTATTAAAGTGCTGGAAAACCAAATTCTAGCAATTTATGTCAGTATAAATGAGGAGAAAATCTTATTTTAACAAAGATTTCAATTCTTTTTTTTTTTTTTTTTGTGCTCATAGCTGCATTTTCACTGTTATCTTCAGGGGTTCTGCAGCTATTGTGAAAACTGCTGCCATTAATTTTTAAAGAAAAACCCCACTCTCATTAAAAAAGTAAACTTTTAGAATCTCCCAAGACAGGTTAGCTTATAGATATAGCATAAAATAACAAATTATTCTTGAGCTGACTTCACACCTTTTCTCACACAGTCATAAGTGCTGGCATTTTATCTCTACTAATTATCTCCTTAGAACATTTCTTGGTGTAGCAAGCTATCAGTTTCATAGTGCTGGTCCCAAACGCTTATGTTAATAACAGCATGTGAGCAAAACTCCATGGTGAGTCATAGAGTAAGCTAGAAACCTGCCAAAATTGTCATCATCTGCATCCATTCTTTCACCTCTCTCTTGCAACAGCCTAGTTTACCTAACCAAACTCTAGCAGGTGCTGTTCTTTCCACTGGGGGGAAAAGACATCATCATGGGTTTAAACTCCAAAAAATAAGCTCTGGTTGTTGTTATTAAAGGTACATGATAGCTTGGTGAACTTTATGCAAAACCACATAATATTTATCAAACAATTATTTTCTTGCAGAGTTCTAGCCATTTTTATTCCATCACTAAAAATGTTACTCATATGTTTGAGCAGGTAGCTATAACAAGCTCTCATTGCTTCATTTTATAGCACAATTGAACTGAAAGATCACAGCTGGTCACTGCAAAATGGTATGTCATGTCTCTATAAAGTTTTATTTGTTACACATTGTAAAGGATGCTTTTTTCCTTTTTATTCCTCTGCATAACATATTCATTCTTTATGTTAACATTTCAGAATGTTTTATCTATCACTTTCTGTGAAATTCATCTGTCAATTATCACTTTCCCAAATTCCCAATTCTCTCCAATCTTGCTTATTCCTTAAGGGAGGCATAACATGCATTTGGTGCTGGCGCTAAGATACTTGTAGAAGAATTAAAGAGTAATGATGAGGAAGAAAAATCAAGGTAAGTTTTTTTGCCAACCATCTAATCTCTTATTACTCTATACTGATAGATAAAATTTCTTTCTTAGAGACAAAGTAGGAAACACAGATTATCAGCATATTGTGCATCTTTATAATTCACAGAAATTTATTTCTACAAGTCAGAGTTGCTGGCTTGTAGAAGGCCAAGTTATTGATGTGACTGCTGCTATGGCAGCAGTGGCCCTGATTCCTACAACTGATAGATTTATATGCCTAATTGGGCAAGCTGTTACCATTCAGATTCAAGATGCAACTGGAGGTAGTTCTTTTGCTGAACAGAGTAGTTAACTGTGTTTTCCCTCCTTGGAAGCCGTGGTTTTAACCCTGACTTTTGTAGACAATTGCACTCAGTGAAATTTCTGGCTTTTCCTATGAAGCCATCAGTGGGATCTGACATCTGTAGCAAGACAAGATAGTAGAATAGAATATACTGATTTGGAAGGGCCCCATCAGGATCATCAAGTTTAACTCCTGGCCCTGCACAGGACACATGAAGAATCACACTATGTGCTTGAAAATGTTGTCCAAATGCTTCTTGAACTCTGTCAGGCTGGTGCTGTGACCCCTTCCCAGGGGACCCTGTTCCAGTGTTCAAGCACACACTGGGTGAAAAACCTAAATGTAGAGTAAAATGGTGTACAAACTAAATCAATTCAATCAAAAAGATAATGTCTAATGGTGTTCCAAGGAACAGACTTACTATTGTGCTATTATTAGTGAAAAATATTAATTTTTAGTCTTTTTTCTTCAATGAACTTATGATTATATTAAATGTTAAGGAAGAAATAAAGATAAAATAGATTCAGACCATTGGATATAATATTAATTTAAAGGCTTTGATACTTAGTATATTTGTTGTAAGGGATTTGGTTATGTGTAGGCTATACCTACAATACCTTGCTCATGTCCCAGGAGAGAAAAAACTTAACCTCATATTTATTCAGGTAGATTAAAAAGATTGACGGAATAAAAGCGTAAATAGTTAGAACAGAAGAGCTTTCATATTAGACATTTGAATAATTCACTTGCAGGGTTAATTCATGGGAATATTATAGCAACAGAGGCAATTTTATTGTAATTTAAGGTAGACAGCCAGCAGAGATGGACTTCCTGATTGTACTGTAGGAGTGGAATGAAATACTATCTTTTTAACTATTAACCAATAGCTGGGTAAATGCTAACTTGTGTTCTGAAGTTCTATGCTATTTATTTCCCAGACCTTACACAAAAAGCCATATGACTTTTTACCAATTATTTTTCTTATTTAATTAAAAAATTCTCCCTACAAGAAATTCTGAATATTTATTTATTTAATTATTTAAATTCTGATTTATGTGATTAAACGTGTACATCCATTTCACATTGTATATTTCTGTCTTTAAAGAGCCTTTTCTGACATTGATTCAGAACAGCTGTTCTACTGCTTGATAGCTTCTACAGTGAACCTTGTCTAATTGTTTTAGATCAACTTTTATTCCAAAATCCTTCAGAATTTAAATGTCTTGTTCTAAGCAGGAAGGTTAACATTGGGAATATGCAAACACAAAACAAAATCCTAGCAGGTTTTCGGTTGTGAGTACAATTGCTCTGATTTTTGCTGATAAGTAAGAGTGTCTTGTAGCTTGCTTTTGATGTACAATGTTCCCTTGATTACCTCAGCTGTGGATTTCCTCAAGGAAGAACTTGTGTGCTGCTCATTTAGTTTTTTCCACGCTGTGCTCCCAAATATGGAGTAACTACCTGTGAAGTCAATCTTCAATTTTTTAGCCCTTGATGCCCTTCCAAATTCACAGACCCAATTTAAGACAAGGACCTTTATCTACTCATAGGGGTGATTCTAACAGAAAAACAAGTCTGTCTCTGGATATTTTTTTCCCATGACATGTAAACAAGAATTTATTGTGAAAATAATACCTTTAGATTACCTATAGAAAAGTTGATTTCTTGAGAATTGACTGGAAAAACTTTGAATAACATTCAGGACAATTATTGAGAATGATGGACCATCATCTTAGGATTTTCTTCAAGCTGAGTGAAGCTGCGCCTGGAACAGCTTGCTACTATGAGCAAACCTTTGACTCTTAATTACATTTTTTAATTTCCTCAGGCAGACAGGTGACAAACTGGACCTAGGGCATAATTAAATTAGGGTGCTAGCTCTTAGAACTTAAGCAGAATACACAACTTTTATAGTTCTGGTAGAAATTTGTAAATTATATGAAATGTATAGAACAAAACTCAACCTAGGGTTAACATACTCTTCAACTGTATTTAAAATTGTTTTGCATTGAGAAATTAACCTTTTCTAAAAAAAGACAGATAGGTAAATTTAATAATAAATTTTACGTTAACTTGTGCTACAAAATGGCAACTAGTGAACAGTAAAACTGTAATAAGATATGTTCCAGATTTCTGACTCCCTTAAATCACACAGAGCACTCACTGGAAACAAAATAAAAGTCTACGCCACAGAACTTTAAGTGATTGAAGAGGCAGAGAAGCAACAAAGTAATATATTAAAATGATAAAAGGATTATAATAATGACGATGATGATGATAAGCAGAAAAATAATAATGTTTGCAATTTTGGAGTTTTTTCACTCTCTCTTGCTGTATATGTAAAAAGAAACAAGGGCAGCTGGCATAACAGATGGTTTATATTTGTGACACCCAAAGCAAAAAAAAAGTTTGGACTAAAAAGTTGTTCTGTTAGCACTAGCAGCAACTCAGAATCCAAATGGTGGTTCTTACTCTTCATCTCTTAGATAGACTAATACTACAATTCATCAAAAAAACTGAAAAAGAGACATTCTTTCTTTGAATTTTGATTACTTCATTTTAAATCTGTTCTTCTCAGATACACAATTTTCTATGAGAAGGGAACAAAATGAACACACTGAATTTAAGGTAGAAACAGATTTTTCACAATGAAAAATCCCAAAATACCAGCATCTTCTGTCCTGATCAATATCTCTGCTTGCAGTTCTGGAAACCCAAAAAATACCATTTCCAAATGAACATGTTGTTTTTCTCCAGTATTGAAAGCCAGGTTCCCACTTTTGGGAATTTTGTTAGTCAGTGATTTCTTGAGCCACAGAAAGTTGAAGCAGTTACTTCTCTTTTTTTCCTCTAAAATCACCACCTATGCCACCACCTAGAAAAACAGATAATTAATATAAGATTAAGTTACATTTTTCTGTAAGACAAATATACTGAATTCTCTGTCAGACAGCTCAGCTAAAGGGATGAAACTTTTTGTGCACTCTCGCTGTGTGTTGAAATTTTGATAGATCATAATTGCCATTTGGGTTTTTTAAGTTTCAAGAGTGGGATCCCAGAAAAGCTTCCTTTAGAAGCAATGAAGAAAATAGACTCTTTGAAAAGACATTCAGTTTCAGATGTCTGTTTTAGGATGACAAGACCTAAAACCTAAAAGAGTTCCTTACTTTCATACAAAGATATCTTTTAAAGTGACTAGTTCTGTGCCATACACATCTGCATTTTGTAAGATGAAATCCACCCAAGAGGACTGCCAGCCACAGGCAGAAATAGTCTTCACAGCTGTTTGTTAATTGATATATTCTATTTAGTTAAAGTTCAAAGGAGAATAGGAGAACCTGCTATGGATATTCATTAGCTCACCACTGATTAATATATACATTTTTCTCAGCTCTATGATTCTAAAATGAAAGCCAATGTATTAATAACTTCGAGAGTAAAAAAATTTAAAATTTTATTAAAAATAATTCTTTCTAATTGCTTTTCTTGGGAAATACTTAATTTATATTTACAACAACACAAAGACAAAAGTGTTTTATTAACTTTTTGAATTATTTATATGTAAAATAAAAAACAGAAAAGAGACCAATATTTTTAAGAGGCAAAGATTGAACTGAACAAAATTGCTATTTTTTTTGCTAAATGTGCATCTTA
>JANRGV010000062.1:70107443-70131348 GCA_024734035.1 Alethe castanea
CCCTGAAACTATTAACCTGACCTATACACATAATACATCTTTAGGAATATATAGTATTCCTTCCAAAAATATTAGTCTAGATTAACAAGTCCTCTTACAACACGCCCTCTTCCCATTACATATTCCATAAAAGTATTATACAGAGACACATTGTTTTGAGGTACAACACAGTGAAAAAGAATTATTCAAAGAATTCTTTATTCACTTTCACCTGGGAAACCTGTCTTAACTTCTTCAGCTACAATAAATGAATACTAATTTCATTGTCAGCTGGAATTCAGCTTTTCATTTTTTAGATAAATTCACCTCTGTATTATAACTGTAAATCAGTGATGACATCAACTGAAAATAATGAAGAGCTGGATCCTTTTCAGACATATGAAAGCAGTATCATATAAGAAGCACAAAGCACTTCTACCTGTGGAGTCTACTAATGGCTTCAAGATGAAATGTGAGCAAATTGGCTATGAAGAACCCAGGTTAAAAGTCTGGAAATTCATAAACTTGCAAATCAGGACAGTGCTGGTATGTAAGTTAATAGGAAAAATGAACAGCCTGTTCTAATTATCACCTCCATTCTCATCCTCTCTGTTTTCCTCATTTTAATCACTTCCTGTATAAAATACAGCTTTTGATCATCTAAGGCAATACTTTTGCCTTGTGATTTTGCTTCTACTCTCTCTCTTACATAGAACTTGACCATTAGCTCTGCTTATTCCATACAGGTTCTAGTCGTGTATTTAAGTTTTTTTACTTCCTTCTCAACACACTCACAGCTTCCTTTTATGATAATCTCTGCCCCAACTCTTCAATTTTTCTTTGTGCCAGCCATTTTTTCTTCTACTTCCCTGGTGAAAATAGTTTCACATTAAAAAGTAGTCAATCCTAATCAGTTAAGGGATGTCTAGGTATTATTTGGTTAGTCAGCTTGCTTTAATTCACTGATCTGCACTCTTTTTTTGGCATATCTTGATTTCAGCTTAAGCCCTATCATCCACTAATAAAACACCATGAAACACAGCTGCTGGTGCAATGAGGAGTTGTCAAATGCAATAACAGTTGGCCATACCTCCCTCTCTAAGTCAGGATTTCATTAAATACCGTCCTCATGCACTCCAGGTAGTGAATAGCAGAAACTTGCAATTCAGGATGTAGAAATGGTCCACTGAAATTATTTGACTTAACTGTAGTTCTAAGGCTTGAAACATAGTTTGAGAGAGTGGAGTGGCTGAGCGTATTTCTGCTTCGTTTAGTTTAGTTGGATTTGTTTTTTAAGTAAAGGTAGAGAATTACTCTAACCACAAAAACTACAATTATTATGCAAAGCCTACTGAACCACAACAAAATATTATGATCTCTACCTTCTACAGAGAGCAAATAGGATGAAGAATGAAAAGGAACACAGAGCATCTGGGTTTAGTCTCTCTTATTTGACAATAAAACCTGTCAGAGAGACTACTTACTTCTTTAGAGAATCTACTTATTGTCATCCTCAAGGCATGCCTTTAAAAAGATTCTGTAGTAATAAGATAGCCCAAACAGTGTGTACATGACCATCAGGTTTAAATAGCTATTTTACTGCCTATTTGAACAGGAGGGGGGGAAAAAAATCCAAGAAATACACATCTTTATGGTGAGAAAAAGGTGTGACAAAAAAGCCAGGATGATAATAGCAACTGCCATATCCCAGCAATGGCTGTGTCCTCGACCAGCTATACCACTAAGAGTCAATGCTGATGAGCACCACTCTATTTGCGCACAACATGAAGGAGAGAATAGAGAGCTTTTTCCTGAGTACAGGGTGGAATAAACCTCAGAGTGTCTGCTGCCGCTTTTCCTAATGGTTACTGCTGTCATTTTATATAGCAGGTTTATCTGGAGGCTACTGTCAAGTGTCAGAATCCTGTTGTGCAAACAGTGCAGAAAAATACAATTTCTTTCTCCATCTTCTTCATAAAAATGTGCATTTTTCACCTTACTCCACTTGGTCTAAGCACATACCATCAGAAATCAGCATTTCAAAGTCTGAAAGACCTTATTGTGGCCATGAAAAAAGGCATTGTCTCTTCTTCCTCAGAACAGCATTTTGCCTTTCAGCGCCTAGGTACCATTTTTCCTCAATATTCAAACCAACATTATAGATAGGAAGCTTACATAAGCACACTTCCCAGGCAGTTTGTGATATTTGACTTCATTTAGGTTAAGGAGCTGTACATAAGGACCATTATTACTTCAGTAATGAATGAATGTGATTTAAAGGTCTTTAAAAGCATTGTATTAGGCAAGATTTGAATACTTCTGGGGGGAAAAAAGTGTTCCTGATAAAAGATAGTTTTTAAGGCCTCCAGATAAACCTGCTATATGAAATGGAAGTCAGGATATAACTTCAATGTAATTGCCTTAAGTATTTTAGGATCTACTCATAGACTGAATTATTATAAAAATTAATTTCATTATGTTGCTCTGAAAATAACATCCTCTTTTTTTGTTTGTTTACCTCACATAGATCACAGATCTACGTGAAGGAGACCTATACTTCTAATCAATTAATCTCAGCTCCATTTCCTAGGATGATAGACTAGTTGTTTCTGTTTGTTTTCACTTGACTCCTCTATTAAGAGCCATCACCTTTTGGCAAAGTTGTTGATATCATATGCTGGAAGAGGTTGCTGGAAAAGAACTGCTTTGTAAAGGCTGCTATAGTTGTTGCTAGGGATGTCAAAAAGGGAGAAAATTTTCCATGCTGCTAGAGAATAAAAGCTGCTAGAGTATACAGCTCTTCCTCCATGAATTACACTGATTTAAATATATTTGGACTCTTTTCCCTCCCCATGTTGTTGACTGTAATTTCAGTTTGGTTTTCTGCTACAGGATATTCTTACTCTAATTGCATACCATCAACGAAAATTTTTTCTTAATATTAATTATATAAAAGTGAAATAGAAAATAACAGGAAATATCCATATAGAAAATACCCTCAAATGAAAAATTGAAAATATGTTTTTTAAAGAACTGGCTAGTAATTTTGTTAATTATAAAGTCTCTTTATGAATGAGGAGAAAGAAAACGAGGACTATTATTTCTAAATTCTACTGATAATTTAATTGTGTGAGAGTAAAAAAAAAATTAGTTTCAGGCATTTCCTCCAAGTTCTTAGGTCTGGCTTAATCAATTTCTTTTGGGATAAAACAAAGTATATTAATATTTGCATATTATACACACATGCACAAAGAAAAGAAAAAGAAAAGTAAAGGAAAAAAAACCAGTCACTTTTTCACTTTACTGCATTTAAGTTCTTGAAAAAAATCAGTGAACATAGTACTGCTTTCCATGTGCCAATTTGGCCCCAGCTATGTTACACCAGCTGCCTTGCTAAGTCAGGCTCTTAATAGATTGCAAGTAAAATGAAGAAGATTGAAGACAGGTGAGAAGAAAAACGCAGCAATAGAAATCAACACAGCAGGACAGAAAGAGCAGAAAACTTATGTTCACACTTTAGGAAGATCTTTAGATGCAGCCGTAAAGATGATGTGGTGGCTGGTGCCTTCTTTTATTTTGTCTGCAGAGAATGTCTCAGAAGATCAAGGAAAAAGAAAAACAGCCATTAAAAAAAAAAAAAGAACTGCAGATTTTAACATTCAGAGACATCTGTTAAAGGCCATGGCAAAGTAGTCTTATGATATATATATATAAATCTATGTATGTCTATATGTGTCTCCTCATATGAAGCACATTCTGGTTAATGAATTTTAATTGCATTATAACTGATGCAAATGTTTGTGATCATCTGTCAGATACCTCGCAAATGTATGGCTGAAATAGAAAATTGTTTGGTAGCTATCAGTTTGCAATAGCAAAGTAGGTGTTACTTGCTGTAAAAACAAAGTAATAAACCTGAGGGCTCTTTCAAGGTTTTTATCAAACTCCCTTCACCTCAAAATTCTAATTTGTGGGAGATTAAGTGCTCCATTGCACTGGATGCATTTATAAAGCATGAAAATGTGGAAATGCTAGTCAATGTTTCATGGTCTAAATATTCAGAAAAATACTCTAGGCACCTATAAAGCAAAAAGAGAGAGCAAGAAAACACATCATTCTAAATTAGGAACTTCTTTAGGTCTCAAACAGCCTTAAATCTGAGGATCACAGATGATATAAAGGGATAAATAATCTATACATAATTAATTCTTGCACTGAACATCTCTGATTTTGCCACTATTTTTACTCAAGAGATAATAAGAGTTGGACCAAATTGGTAAAAATAATTTGAATGAACAACAACAGAGGAAACTGACAAGTGTAAGTATTTTTTATTGTTATTTTAATTTAATGCACCATGTCACACCATGCAGTCATGAAATGCTCTTCACCTTCATTTATTTTTCTGATTTAGCAGTCAAGGTTGATTCGGGAGAGACTGAAGGCATCTGAATCATACTTTTCACAGGACAGCCTCATACCTACTGATTTTTAGTGGAAGGAGGCAAATACTTTGGGAAAGACTAGTATCTTTCCTGGAATTAAAAATCAAAATCCTTTTATTTAAAACATGTTTTAGTCATGAAAATTTCACTCAGCTTTGGTTAAATTCTTTCTTGATATTAAAAAAAAAAAAAAGACAAGACAATCTTGAATTATTTTAGTTCAATGAACAAATTTTGCCCCATGGTGGAATTTTAGTCCTTGACTTCCCAATATTTACTACTACTTTTTTTTCAGAGAATCCTAAAGCTGTTTGCAAACCAAACACATGAAAATTTAATCCCTTCCACTGAAGTGTAACCACTTGGAATGTGCTGATTTATGGTAATGTAGCAGAAGATATGAAGACTGCAACTGTCTAACTGGAATTGGAGAGTAAACTGATTTACTCAAAATATAATTTAACCAACACACTGGAATTAACAACTCTGTACTTATTAAAAGTGCCACAAGAGTTTTGATTGCTATTGCTTATGAGAATATTAGTTTTACACTTTATATGAAAGATTGAAATTCTAGATAAACTGATTCTTATTTTTCTTTGAGGAGATTGTTTTCCTAAAATATAACTCTGCCATTAAATTAATTAAAGTTATAATTTATTCCATTATTTTAAAGATGTTGCAGATGAATGAAGTAAAAAAAAATTACTGAAATTAGCTCTGTTGGTTAGAGCATAGTGCTAATAATACCAAAGTTGTGGGTTTGATCCCTCTGTGGGCCATTCACTTAAGAGTTGGAATTTATGATCCTTGTGGGTCATTTCTGACTCAGAATGTTCTATGAAATCTGTGAACCAGCAAAATCAAAGCCAAAATATTATAGCATGTTCTTATGAAATATCTTTGTGAAAATGTTTTTCATCCTATTCAGACCTATAAATTCTTATATCCACTAAGCATATATGCATAGTAGATGCAACACATTAAAATAAATTCTTGAGTCCTAGGTGTCCTTATTCTATACCTATCTCTTTTATTGATAAGTTTTCTATTGTGCTTAATCTGATCTCTGGAATGTCTGCTTTTGCAATACTTCTTTTCTTGGATGATTGCGATATTTTAGTATTAGTTCCAAACTAAAAACTACCAATAGCAATGCAATATAATGATGCACAAGCTGAAAGATTGCACAGCCAAGTAGATACCATTTTCATGAGACACATTGGTCTACTGAGCAGGACAGATTTAATGAGGGCATGGTCCTTCCACAGATGTTAAATTCATGTCCTTTGGGGTGATTTGGTTTTGTATGTGAAAAACTAGAAATAGTATTTGTCTTATGATAGGTTTAATAAATGCATTTGTTTAGACTAGAAGGATGAGTAGATCTGACACTGAAAACTAGAGCAGGGCTAGCTTTGCAGATATTGAGCTGCCTTCCTGCAGACAGTTGCAATATTGCAGCTTACAATACTGTCAATGTCAGCTTGTCAGATGCCTGGAGGATTGTCAGCTTGGGTTATCCTTTATGTAATCGTAATTATAACAAACCCAAGGGCTTGAAATAGATTTTCCACTATTGCTAAGTGTAAATGTTTGTCATAAATTAGTTAGAATTAGTTTAAAGAATTGCACATGTTGTTTTGTTTGTTTGTTTGTGGGGCTTTATGACATTCTGCTTAAAATTTCAATTAATAGGAATAGAATTATAATATCCAAGATCTAAATTTCTGGTTTGAAGTGAACTCAGAAACCTACATTTATTCAGAGTATTTGCACAGCTGGCCTTTCTCTGACTGTTTTTTATGTCAGACTTTTAGACCTTAATATTGATTGCTTAGATACTTCATATAATCAGATAGTAGCAAGTGTGATTTGTATGCACATTATTATTACACTTTTCTTTGTCTATCAATTTGATTTTGCTGAAAAGAGAAACAGTAAAGAAAGTATTAATTTTACAAAGAGTCTGCTCTAAAAGAGATTTAGTGATGTAGTAGTTTGTCTTTAAAATACTTTAAGTAGATCAGAAATTTTTAATTAAAAAATGTACACAATCCCATAGTGAGAAAGTGGCATATAACAAAAGTACTTGATTTCCCAGAGGAGAAGTGCTTTCTGGGACCTGGAAACTCTGTAGAACTATTTCCTAGAAATTTCACAGATTCTACCACTAAGCAGAATGCTCTCAAGATCTGCATTTACCTCTGCCTTACAACCTTAGAGCTCCCATTTCCTTAGTGCTGGCAGATGCAGATAGACTACTTGTTAACTCTAAATTTACTTCATGTTCTGCCTTTTTTTAGGGCTAGGAACAAAAGAACATACCCTGCTATTGGCAAAGCTGGACAGGAATTGGAAGCAGTGGATTTGGTCTTAGCATTTTACCATCTGTATCTCCTGAACTTGGCCTCAGTGTTTCGTATAACTTCCTTGAGACATCTCTGAAATGCTGAAATAACTGGTTCTTGCAGCTAGAGGTGTGAATCTGTGATGCTTAGGTGACAAAGGCTCTCCCAAATTAGCTTGAACAGTGCTTCAGCCACGTGGCTGAGCCTTCAGAAGCCATTTCTCAGACAAAGGTTTCCTGCTAAGTCCCTGCAGTGCAAGCCCTGCTGAACTGACCATAGAGCTTGTCATGCTTTCAGGCCTTGAGCATCAAGGGCAAAAAACTCTTGCCTGGCAAAATCTTAAAAGCTAGTATTGTGAGCAGAATAACAGCCCACTCTGTAGTCCATCCCAGGCCAGAGAAATGTTCATATCTACAAAGAAAACCAGTTCTGGAAGGTCTTGTTCCATAGTCCAAGAAGAAACCCATCACAATAATCTAAGGTTGTGAACAGGTGTTTCAGCAGTTCTCAGCTCACCTTTCCTATCCAACACATGGACCTAGTGTGTTACAAAGGAGTTTTCCAGAGAGAAATTCTCAGGAAAGATTTACCAAGAAAAAACTTCAAGTTACAGGTTTGATATCTCCACATCTAAACAGCCCTAAGGGTGGGTCTAGCAACAATTTAGGTCACTAACAGTAACAATTTAGTGAGGACATAGTGCAGACTTTTCTTCACTGACACTTACAGAACTTCAATTTGAACTTAATGCATCTATTATTTGGGTGATATACATCAACATAAATGCCCTGAAACAATTTTGTATTAATTTAGGGACTAGATCCTGTCCTCATGTGTGTGTATGATTAATCCATGCATTTCCTTATAGGTCTGCTTCTACTCTGTCTAGTGAGAAATGAAAAATTTCCTGCTATATGTTACATTTCCATATTTAGTATTTCAAGCAAGCTTCCTCTCTAACTTCTGGACTACAACATTATCATTTTGCTGTGATGTATTTGTTGCAAAGATCTTAGACCTACATCTTTTAAGTGTTTTCTCTAGTTTTATTTAAACTCAAAGAACACTATAGGTTTTTTTTTCCTGCATTGATTTTAGCAGATTCAATTACACATGCTTTCTTCATATAAGAATCTCCTCAAGAAAACTCCATCAAATAAAAAATTGTTCCTTTCCAACTGTCACTAATGAGAATATTAGCTTCTCTTTCCCATGTGTTATGTATTTTAAAGGTTTTCTAATTCTGAATATGATTAAGCTACCAAGATTTATAGTCTTTATATGTGAGATATCCTTACTGTTAAGTATATTACACTTGTTTTATGTTCCTTTTAAAATTAGATTGAATTCTCAACTACCCTAATTACTGTTTTGCAGGAATGGGTGGAAGGAGGCACATCACCTATGCATTCATCATAATTATCCCAATGATAAAACAGATAGTAATTAATTTGTCTCCAAAGAAGATATGTTGTGAATAGGGCTTTAGTTTGCAGCACACAATATTACAAGAACATCCACTGTGTGAAAAGCTTACTTTTCACCTAGGAAATTACATAAGAAACATGTTTCTGTACTATTATGTATTTGAAATCTGAAATTTTTCTGAACTCTTTTTGGACTATTAAACTTAAATTCACACATTTGCATTGCCTTGTTTCCTAAGTATCAGTTAAGTCACAGCCTGATACCTCCCTGCACACTTACAGTGCTACAAGATTTTCAGCCTTAATACAACTATGGCTTCGCATAGGCAAAATTCATGGTTTCATTAGGACAACTCAATTATAGAAAATTAGAACCACATGGATGCTCTTTTTGTTTCAGATACCCTCAGTACATAATTTTTTGTCTTCCTTTGACATTACTTGGTTTTATGCAACTGTTGTTTAAATTTGGTTTTGAGATATCAATTTCATTTACTTTTTAATATCTCCGCAATGTGCTTATGAAGACTTCTTTAATGTAGTTGCTGGCAGCACAGCAGTACCATTGTAGCTGTAAATGACAGAGTTCTTACACAAGTAAAAGTAGAGAGAGATGTAAGCCTAGGTTTAAGTCTAAAATCCACATCTTGTTATCTGATTAGGTGTAAGCCACATTGTGAAATATTTAGATGAGGAGAATATATTATTACTTCAATGATAAGTTATTATTAACATGAGAAAAATCAATTAGAGTTTGACCTAAATGTTTAATGTTGCTGGTTTTCTCAAAACTGCACTTGCTTATGAATTAGAAGTTACCATTTCAGAGCGAGTTTAATTTCCACAAACTTTAGAAATGTCAGAAAAAGTGAGGAGCTGAGATCATCTACCTACCCACTCTTCATACGAGACAGATTTCAGAATACAATGAAGTAGATGGGGATTTTTCTCACACTCAACTCTCTTTCTGTCTGTCAGTGTGCCACACAGTAATGCTTTAATCCGTCACACCATCACCTTCACTGAGACTATGAGTCAGTGCTGAGCTGTTCACCCACTGTTTTCCTGCAGTGCTATCCTTAGGTGTGCAGAGAAACAGCAATTACACAGACTGGATTGGCTCAGGATCCCTGTGAGGAAAGCCTGAGAACAAGGGAAGAAGTACCCCAGGAACCAAAGCAGATCCTTGATAACTGTGAATAGCTGGATTTAATCAGAATTTATAGAAAATTCTTGGCAAGAGTGTATCATACAGTATTAAGGGGAAAAAAAAAATGTATCTCTCTTCCAACCAGGGATGATCCACTTGAAACAAAACACTGGAAAAAGTTTTAAGTTCTTGAACTACTCAGATAACAACAATAAAGAGCAAGATCACCATGGATCAAACCATGAAATGATGGAATGCTCTGTGAATGGTGATCCAATGATGACTTTCAATAAAGGATTGGTGTTGCTAACAGCTGTAGTGAAAAGCAGGAATATTTTTTATTCAACATTACAGCATTTTCTGACTTCAGAGATTACTGTTGATGAACTCGGCCCTTTAGAGAAGACTGAAGACTGGCACTTTGTGTACCATGAGATGGGTTTATGTCTGAGATATTTGAAAATATTATGTAACCTGAAAGTAAATTATAGATTTTGTTTTCTGAGGAATATGAATAGTAAAGAGCAGACAAGATACCAGGTATCAGTATTGACACAAAATTTTGTCAGCAAGAATTATACTGTCAGAAATTTTCTCAAAATGACGTCTGTCTCATGTAAAGGGGAGATTTCCCTGGACTTATTGGACTTGTTTGGCAGTGTTTTTGACCAGTCTGTCAACATCCTTCTATGGGAACGCTTCACAGAACAGTCCTGCTGTACAGGAGGATGGTTTGACTGACTTATTCAGGTAAATACATATACAACATAAGGGAGACCTCTCAGTGAGCCTTCCACTTTATTTTAGTATGTTGCCCACTGCCAGTGCCTGCCAGCACCTCTGAAGGACTCACACTAACCACCTGTGGAAAAACACCTCATAAATATAAAAGTGTGCCAGGTTAAGGTTCAATGATTGCCAGTGGCAATATCTGACTGCAAAAACATATTTGAAGCAGTACACAGTCAAGCTCTAATCCCTAGTAGAAGTATTTAGTATGAGTACAGTGTGGTTCTTACCCAACAGGCGTGCATTTAATATTACAATTAGGCTATAGTGAACCAAGTTCATCCAAGGAGAGAGATTTCACCAAAGTTGTTGCCTCAGCAGCAAGAGATCTTCTCCCATCTCCCCTGGTTGACAGGTGCTGTTCAGTTTCTCAGCTGCAAAGTCCCACCAAGTTCCACTCCCTGCAAGGATTTCAGCAGAGCCTGGCTGCAATATCACCTCTCTGCTCCACCCTCTGTTGCATCCATTCTGTCTTAGCAGGTGCTTAGGGCTGCAGACTCTGTGTGTGGAGACTCACCGTGGAACAGGTTTTGAGCAAGCCAACTGTGTTCCATCCAGGGAGCAGCAGTTCTATTTCTTCCTGTAATTTCTGTGCCATTCTAACTTCTGTTCAAATGAGAATATAACTCCTCAGCTTCCTCTGATTTTAGCCCTAGCCACCTTTCCACAACATTTGATAAACTTTAAAAGCAAGTTTTTGAAACATTTCTGGTTCTAGGAAAATTTAAATCAAACCAAATATTTTTTCATCCATCTCTAATTTTACTTGCACATTAGTTCCATGCACTTGCAAACCTAAAAAATACATTCATGATTTTAATTTCAGAAATCACTTGGGTAAGTGTGGATGTCATCTGATAAAAGGATGAGAAAATATTCATATAATGCCAAAAGTTACTTGACTTTAATCAATCTGCTGAATAAGTTGTGTGTCTTATCCTTTTGGAATTTAATAGGAAAATTTAAAGATGATCTTCAACTTAAACAGATAAAAGAATATATATCTCTTGGCATTCTTACGTGTATCAATGTTGAAAAAACATTAGCAGACGATTTCTGATGTGAAACTTTTTTTATATCCCTACATCAAGAAGAAATTTAATCTTTGTACATAAACAGAAACATCGAGGAAGTTTAAGTAGGATTTCGGATATTCTAAGAGTATTTTTTCATGCTTCTACCTAGTTCTTATTCTTACATCTACATCAAAATGTGAAACATCACTTCTAATACATGTTTAATTTCATTGTCATTTCTTCAGGTATGACATTTGCATTTATGTTTGATTCATCCACTTAGGGAAAAGGGTATTTACGAAGTGATTTGGGAAAACCATAGCTCTGTTTGAAGCCTGTCTTTTCCATGGGATATTAATGATGTACCAAATCTTCCAGGCTAGTGCCCATGTACTCAAATTAAATCCTCCCTTAGAAATTTATGCATAACTCAAACATGCGTAAAAACTCTTGGATTTATTGGTGTGTAGAAGTTAGGTCATACACAGGTAAAAATTTTACCACTGATTCTGGTCAGCCATAAGCCTCCACTGCAATCTCTGAATGCACCAGCTGCGGAAATAAGGCTTTACTGTGCTGTGCATCTTCAATTCTGGTCTCACATTTTATATATCTCAGCAGAAACTAATGACTACTTATTGGTGTTTTAAATTTAGATTTAATAAGCAATGGTGCCTGTCAGTTTTGTCACTCCTCCCTGAAAGATCAAGAGCTATAACAAGAAGCATTACTAAGGGAAGATTAAAAGAGACTCAAGCAATGCAGAGAATTTAAAAGACTAAAATCTAAACAAAATCAGATATCCAGATGAAAAGATAATCAGTAGAGAGACATCAGAACTATGACAACAAAGATACAGGTAGTGGCAGAGTCAGGGATTAAATTGAAATGGAGGTGATTGAGTCTTAGAAGAGCAAAGTACAGGGTTGGGGGGAGCAAAAGAACAAAGAAAATATCAGCAAAGATGAAGAAAGAGGGATCAAAGGAAGTAAAATTAAGTATACAAGACATAAAAGAGAGAAGCTACAGATCAAGGCTAATATTTCAGAATACAGTCAAGTCATCAGACAAACAACATCTCAAATAGAGAAATGATACTGGAAATAAAATCTAAAAAAGTCTATTGCCCTAGAAGCTTTAAAAGAAATCAGTATAAACAGAATAGAAATTATTTACAATGCTTCCACAGTCAGGTCTTCACAATTTCATAATGTAAAGATATGTTATCATTTTGAGGTGCAGTAAACAAAGGAGTTGAGAGACAACTCCATGTGGTACACTGTCAGAAAGACCTACTGCAGAAACACAGGGTATAGCAAAGACAAAGGGAAGGGAATTTTTTTAATCACAAAAGTGTTATATTTGGGCATAGCACATGTGGAATGTTTGCAGAGTGTAGGTGTTCTCCAATCAGCAAGCACTTTAAAGGCAAAATAATAATGTCTGCATATATAAGGAAGCAAATTCTTGTTAATGTGTAGCAGTGAAATATTCCATTCTCTTCCTGCTGCATTAAAAACCAATTGAGAACATCCAAAGGGAAAATAACTTCTTAACTATATTCCATTAGATTTCCCATAGGAGAGGAAATAATGGTTTGCAAAGGAGAAGTAAGAATAATTCCTCATGTAAACCAAATACATGAAAGAAAACAAAACCAGTTTTTCCATACACCCTAATGATAGGGTGTTTCCAGAGTTTTAAGTTTTTTTTTTTCTTTTTTGTTAAGCAGGTCGGCTTTATATATAGAAGTGGCTAAAAATTAAACACCTTGTCCCGAGCATGTAGAAATATTTTGCAATTAATATTTATGATACATGATACAAAACAAAACAAAACAAAACAAAACCCCCAAAAAACCTCCACAACAGGAAAAACTCAGATGTTTAATTTCCTATTTTTCTTTTTTATAAGGTATTTACTTTAGTCATTAGGAGATACTTTTTCTTCACTGACTCTGTTGTGAGAACTGTAAGATCATGTTGCTTATACCCTGCTGCTCTTCAGAATGTTTTCCTGGATTACGAATTGTTCCTAAGATTTCCCAGAATTATTAGAATATACATTGTCAGAAGGATCACACAACTTGTTTTTCAGCTGTCACTGAACATCTTGCTCTTAGCATCACAGAAAAATCTGTGAATGGATTCTTGACAATTCAGTCATAGACAATACAATTAAATAAACTACATTCACTGTAGAGAAACTAAAGAAAAAAAAAGCAGCTGTCTTTTTTTCGTTAGCTATGATTTAAATAAGATACTTGAGAGTATCAATTAATCCTGAGACTGGAAATGGGCTTTAGAAAGTCTTTCAGACCACTGTTTTTTAAGTTTGTGAGTAAGGATATCCACAGAGGAGGGTGTGAATAACACTCCAGCTATACATGCAGTTCTGGTGAGCTCCTTGATACCTTGCATTCAACTAAGGATTGCACTGGATAATACCTATTCACTGGTTGGCATTTCTTCCTTCCCTACCAACTGATTTTGCTGGTTATCAAACCTGTGTATGCTGTACTAGCTGTGGGATGACATTTTGCTGGATGTTCTAGGGAATGCACTGGGGGCCTGAAGAATCTTTAAAAGGATCCTAGTTCTCCACTTCATAAATTTACTATAAACTTGAGGGTAAAACATATTCATTTTGAAAAACCTTAGCCTATATCAAATTATGATCACTGCAAATACGCATTTTTCACTTTCGCCAACTAGTGTAGACAACAAAGAGTGTGTTAGAAAAGACACAGGTGAGAAAAGAACAATAACAAAAAAACCCAGAAAACAAACAAGCAAAATCTGCAACAAAACCAGATCTGCTTAATGCAAGAGATCTGGCAAGGACTCTGATTTTTTTTTCCTACTTTGTTTGTTGTTTACTTGTTTTCACCAGGAGGTGCTGGTCTCTGGATGTCAGCAAGAAAGACACTCTGTAAGATGTCTTTAAAATTCTATTTATTAGAGCTACCACTATAAAGAGAAAATCTTACAGGTAATCTTATGTCCCTTTGGATTTGGGAGCCCTGGGAGACATAGCCTTGAGTGAGCCTCTTATCCATGTGCAGCATACTATGTAGACCTCGTCCACAGAAATCTCCAATTTCAGTCATTTGAGCAGCTATAGGATTTTCTTACAAGGAAACAACTTCATGCAGCATTTCTACAGTCAAAGAGCAATAATGTTTGCAGAATTTATTGCTGCACTTTTAGATCGAGGCGAGGTCATGCAGATGGCATAATCACTGGTACCAAATGGGAGATTCCTTGCAGGCTTCTCTGCTCCAGGGCAGTCACTGAGCTTGTGCTGCAGCCAGAGGGGTTGTGCAGCCTCAGGGCCCCTCTGGACAGCACAGACCTGGGCATTCTCCAGTCAGCTGACGTGTAGGAACTCCTTGAGGTAGGAATACTTTTCTGGTCTGGACCACTGTACTTTCCTTACAACCCTTTCTGAATACTCATGCAGGATTTCTACTTTCCTTCCTAACCTACATACCAAACTGCTTCTAAAGGAAATTATATTCTTTTGATCAAGCCTGCTAAGTTTTTAAATGACTTGTGGTTTTATTTAGTCCTGGGTGACAGAATAGGTCTAATTTTTTTTCTGAAATGTACAGTTTTAAGTCATCTTCTCATTTTTAGAACAGCAATGCCTATTTCCTTATTTGGTTTTGATAGGTCATATTTCATCTCTTTTTAATGGGAAGGTTACCATAATTTGATAATAATAATTAAATGTTGAGAAACCAACACTTGGCTGGTGTCAATATATTTAAAGCCATCCCCTTATTTGGAGGATGCATGTGTTTCTACTCAGACTTTGTAAACACCAATAAGAGCTCTAACTCTTGCTCCTTTTCACTGGACATTTGATCTTCTTAGTGTGACTCCTGGCACTATCACAGATATTGATACTGGATATGTTCCAGCATCAGTACTTACAGGAAAACTTGTTAATCCACTTTGAAGAAAACAGTACTTTTCTTCTAGTAGTATAGATTCCAATGTCAATAACGGCAATACATGCTACAACTTGTATTTTATATAATCTTGCTTCTACAGATAACTACAGTTGATGCAAACCCATAAAATAAAAAATAATTACATTGTGTTTAATAAGGAACTATTACTTAAAATAATATATGGATTTATACTCTGAGGTGATAGTAAATTAGTGTGGCTTACCTTTATGAAAATGAGATAATTTTCTTATCAGATTGTAAAAGATTATTCTCATTTGTTAATATTTTTATAGTTTATAAAACCCCAGCTTTGATTAGCACTGGACTTCTAATAAGAATTAACATTAAAATAATGCAATTAATTTTGAAATAATTTTATAGGACCTCATGTAAAAGGTAGAATAATACTTTTAAATTATAAAGAACATCATTAATTATAATTTACTTTTTTATAGTCCTTGCACATTTCTAGCAAACTTAAAACTAAGCAGTATCAGTTTTTAACTTTTAGTTTCATAGTATAAACTTGAAATGTTTCTGGTATTTGCAGAAATTATGAACTGTATTAGAGCTGGTAGCATTGTCTGATCTGAATTACCTAGTGATAAATAAGCAGTGCTCTGCACTTCTCAGTATTCAAAGTTTACATTTCATGGAAATACAAAAAAGAAGCCTATTATGATTAGGTTCAGCTTTTTTACTTTGATTTGGAGGGGTGATTTGTTTTAAATATCTTTTAAGGAATCACATTTTTCCTACTCCAATGAAAAATCAGAAGAGAATTTAAAAATTATGGTGAAAACAGCCTCAGTGCTATGGTAATACCTTGAAATTGCAGATAAAATCAATAGTATCCAAACACTTAAAAGGTTATCTAGTTCAAAGTCTTAAGTCAATACCTATAATGAATAATAAAAGGATGTCAGGTGTGGGACATAAGTAAGTATGTTATTACTTGGATTGTCTGTCTGAAACTTGACATTTAAACATGATCAGAGATTATTCATTATAAATAATTCTCTCTGTTGAGTACTTATTTATTCAGAATGGCATATTGGTTTTCTAAAGACACCATAATGAAGAACCTGCTTAGGAGCTTGTGAAGAGGGATTTTTCCTAAAATTGTTAGAAGACAGTGTTGTGCAACTGAGGGATGGTTTACAAGTGCTTTAGAGGATGAAGGTGACAAGGGAACACAGAATTATTATGGAAATGAGTCTTACTATATCATAGGAAAAGAATGATTTCTCTACCAGTAGATGAACAACAAGGAAACGTTTTTGAAGAGCTTTAAATTAAGAATAAGAAGCCATGATTCTTTTGAGATTTGGAGCTTTACCTGGGAAAAACAACTGGGAAAATATTACAGAAAAAGGATTGGGGATATTGTCATAATTAGTGTTTGTATTTTTGGTGCATGATTACACTATATGAACGGAATAGTGTTAGAGTCAAAAAACCAGCACTTTGCACATTTGAAGAGGAACATAAATTTTATTTATGCAGAGATCAATTACTGTAAATAAGCACCATCGAAACTTGGATGTGTGGACTAAGCAACTGGGAAGAATAACATTCAAAACTTCATTAATGACATGATAAATGTGTCTGGAGCAAGAAGATAAATTCTCAGTTTGAAGAGATTGGTGTGACACCAGACTGGTGAGGCTTACAAGGTAGCTACACATTCCATTCAGGAGCAGTATTTGACTAATATTTCCTAAAACAATAGATGTTTGCTGTTATAGTTTCATATTAAAGACATTGAGAACAACTTAAAAAAAACCAAAACCTGTTGTGTTATCTCAGTTAGATTTTCAAAACTTAAGTAGATATTCAGGTGTCCACAAAGATGTTAGAAGAAAAGGGAAGTAGAGATCAGGAAGGACAAGACAAATTACAGGAGAACAAAGAGCAGTATTACTTAAGGAAAGCAAACAGCAGACTACAATATCTGTAAGCATGTTTTTGTGATAAAAGGTTGAATGGGAGGAGAAGGATCTCCAGAACACTGAAGGGCTGTCCTAGGTGATGGCTAAATCATAAAGACAAATAATCATATTGTCAGTATAATGAGAACATTTGAGTTCTGAGAAGATTGAATTAGCAACTAGCAGACATGGACAGAAAGGTAGAAATTTCTGCTCTCCCTACTAGAGCAGAGAATATGGCAGACTAGCACAGAAAGAGTGAGTGACTAAAAAAAAATATGGACTAAATATTTAAGCAATAGCTATAAACAACAGCATAAAATAAATAGATTTTGCTCTTAGATATTTCAGTTTGCATTTGTTCAAGAACAAACTTATTGTCAACTATGTGTATCTTGAAAAGAATTTATGTTAACACTTCCAATAAGATTTTCATATACTTTTTTTCAAGTGACAAAGCTAAGTTTTTCTATGGTTACTAGAGTGCTAAATAACTCTAGAACAGTATTTCTATATCAACTACTTTCCAAACCTCTGTTCATAAGAAATGGGCAATTTCTTTTCCATACCAGTTGTTTTTTTTAAGTAATAGTTAGTAGTTGCTAACTACTAACACTAGGTGTACTGCAATTAATCCTAAAAGCAGGGAACAGGAAACTAAACTCTTCTTTGAGGTACATTTGTTTACAATGGCCTGTTTTTAAAATGCTTAATTAATATCCCAAATATTCTTAAAATATAATGTCTCCTTTTAAGACATAAAAGTAGATGTAGATAATTTTTTAATAATAATACATAGCTTTTGAGCCATTATCCATTTTTTGACAAATAGATTTTTTCCAATTTTTGTTCATTCTTCTATTGAATAAAGTGTTGAATTTTGAAGACTGATCTAAATTCTGACCTGAAAGTAATAAAATTCAGTGAAATATGTTTTTACACTTGCACATTTCTATCACAATAATTTAAAGAAAGAAACATAGAGAAAGTCTGAAAATTTTAGTGCTAACAGTTTTCTAATATTTTACTGATGGTGCAATTTACTATTTATAGAATTCTACCCTTGCTGGTAGAAAAACTGTTACAGGTCAGGTAAATTCTAAGAGCATAAAATTCTCAAGCGTTAAAAATTGAACAATATAGCATGTTTTGGGCTCAAAAAACATGAAAATAAATAATTAACATGGCTTAAAATCATATTCCCATCTTGGGGTGGAAAAAGTCAATACCAAATTGTCTCTAAAATATCAGCTTCCCTTGGATTAGAGAGGAATTTTTCATATTGGTCATGGAAAATGCATGATAGTGGTGACAGTGGGTCAAAGTTATCACTGCTCACATGAATACTCTTAAACTTGGGCCACACTAAATAATTCTTAAATTCTTTGTTCAACGTTATGAAGGCTGGCATGATTAAAAGGGGAAAAAAAAAGACATCTATGTAATGGTATTGAGTATATGCTAAGATTGTTTATTATGAGTTCCTGACTAGCTTTATCAACATCACTGGCTTTGACTTTTCTGATAGACATCCTGAACAGCTGCAATTAACCATTAAATAGTATGCCTTTGGTTCCCACAAAAGGCATGAGCCTGTCGGTGGATTAGATATAAAACATTTAGTTTCTAGAGACTGAATATTTTGTACATCGTTATTAAAAGTCTGTCACGATGTATTTCTTTCAAATTGACTGCATTGTACAGACTTCTGTTTTCTAGGAAGTTGTATAAATTATAGGCTCATTTTCTGGGAAAAGTACCACATGTAAACTTTGAGATGCACATTTGTGTAAAGTTTTGCACTGACTTGTGCGTTAAAGTATATAATTTTGTTCAGAAATTACCAGAAATACAGAGTTTGTGAGCTGTGTGCACTGCCTTTGAGACATTTTTCTATTTTTAGCTCTTCTATGACAGAAAAGTCATAAGGCCAGAAGAAATTCCCTCAGACAGTATTAGGCAGTTAAATTCATTCCAAAGTGGGATTTGTATGTGTGCCAAAAGGCCTTTTGTTACCTTCTTGGCATCTGTGCTGATGTAGTGCTAAATCCAGAAACTGTATCAAGATTACTTAAAATGTAAGCACTTGCATTTTTAAGAACCCAGTCCATGAATGAAGTATGTGCTGTGTAATGCTCCTTTACATCAGAGTCACAGAGAGAAATCTAACAATGTGTCTCCTTCAGTATAACAGAAAATCAATGTATATGTTAACACCAGTTTCCCAAAGCTCTGTGAGTACCTAAATGTTGTCAACTCTGAAAAAGTGAGATCTAGTTAGGAAAGAAAGAATAAAAGAAAGGAGTTTACTTCTGAATGATTTATAAGAAATGCAGAAAGATTAGTTCTTAATGGGTGTTTACCTGGACTTATTTCTAGAATAAGGAGCATAAAAGAGGACTGATTAGGCCCAATGTGTATCATCTATATCCAATTGGTCATTGATGTATGCAGCCTCTGAAAAGCAGGTAGAAAAAAAAAAATTATGCACCCTCATCTGAGAAGCCCACAATATAGAAAAAATAACCTGTTACATAAAGCAGCAAATATTTTGATACTGTTCTCTTTCCTTTTTCTCTTTCTTTTCAATCCTAGCAGCTTCATTATTTCTTGTTACATTTGATGCTATAAACTAGCAAAAAATATATGTGTATTTTTTTTCTCACAAAATAATATAAAAAGGAAGTAACAAATGGTCTCCTGTGACTCAAGCTTTATTTTTTAAAATTATCTTTTAGTTGAATTTCTAATGGTGTGCAAATTTTCATAGGATGTTCAAAATAGATATTAGCATCAAATAGAGAAAAAATAATTCTGCTTTCTACATACTTTTTTGCTGACCCAATGATTGGAAATAAACGAGTAATTTGCATAGAAAAAGAATGCAGAAACCACTCACCCATACAAAAATGTTATTGAAAATATATGAAACTATAACCATTCAATTTAAGTCTACATAGTGTGTTGCCCAACCATTTCATAGCTCCATATTTTTCTAAAGACACTGTCTTTTCTTCACATTGAAGTATATGAACATGTATTCTGCAATTTAAAATACATAGACACTTAGAAACGTCTTCAGCTGAAATGAAATTGCTTTCATGTTGTATTTTTACCTGAACATTTTAAATAAATGGAGAAAAAAAATATACAGTGTCTTGAAGAATAAGATAATAATCTGCTTTCTATGGATTATACAAACTCCTTGTAGGCAGTAAAGGGACGCCATTAGAAATAAATTATGTGCATAGATTTCTGCATATGTTTTCAATTTATGCAAAACAAAAGAAGGATTACACTGAATACCAGTCCATTTTCTCATTTTGTAAGAAAAATATTTTAGTACGACAGAATCACTTTGAAATTAATTTAGAGCATATGAATTTTGGGAAAGGGGAAGTAAGATAGTAATGAGAGAAGGAAAGGGTAAAATTTCAGGGAGGATTTCAGAATGTGCATAACTATGTACGTGGAATGTCAATACCTGTAGGAAGACTGAAGCTGCCAAAGGCAGGAAGCTATAACTCTATAATAGAATACAACAAAGTTCATGAAGGGATTATATGTCAAAAGTAGAATGATAAATATCCAGGATCTGGAACAGGGAAAAATTCAGATTGTGAGCTAGAGAGGTTTGAAAGTGTGCATTAAGACTGGATAATGAGCAATGACCCAGCAGGGGAGGAAAAGGAGAGAAATTGAACCAGCAGGAAGAACGTGGGTAAGTGAAGAAGGTCAAAGTCAGAGCTAGATATGAAGGTTGTCAAAAGATATAAAAATAAAAAGAATTCGCTTGAAAGGAAAAGGTCTGAGACGGAAAAATATAAATAGTCTATATAAGTATGAGATTCAATATTAGAAAATGAGGCAGAAATTAAGTAGAATCATGGCTAAACACCTTTAAAGGAAGGAGTCAAACATGATAGGGCTGAACATACCAGAAAGTTGATCTGGTTGAAGCATACTGTTTCACAGAGACCCAGATATAATCCAGACTTTACAGTGCAAATAATTTAACAAATGTTTTACTTTCAGCAATTATTTCTTGCTGAACACCTTAGTATACCTCTGTCTCTCTTAGTGTACCCCCATTGTTTCATATGGTAGCTTTGTGTCAAAGGTCCAAACAACCTAGCTTTGTTGTAAGTCACCATACAGGGACAAATAGTATGCAATGTAAACTCAAAAAAATTGTCCATTTTCACAAACATGACTACAGAGACTCTTTAAGACAATTTTATTTTATTTACAAAAAGACATAGCTTCTTTATACAGGTTGCATAGATTTATTCAAATTATTTTAAAAAACGGTTTTTAAACTCTGAGGAAGGTATAGCCTTCACTTTTTGATATCTAAAAGAATGAAATATAAGCAATTTTATGTTTGACAAAGAGAGCATTTTGGTATTTTGTTTTCTGTGGCAATTTCTTGACTGGATAAGAAAGTGATCTTGAAATCTGGCAGCTGATAATACATATATTTTTAAATCAGATCCAGTTTAAATGTTTAATATATACCAGTACAGTTCAGTAATCCTAAAACTGCAGATTTTAGTAATATTGTGCCGTATGTACTGACAAAATATATTGATCGAATAGAAATGAAATTGATTTTTGAAGTTCACATGAAATTTTTTTGACATTGAAAGTGATTATTGGGATTTAAAAAGAAGAGTTAAAGAGTGTCAGATCCTTCTCTGCAGAGCTGCTCTCTAGCAGGTCAGCCCCCAACCTGTGCTGGTATTTGGGGTTATTCCTTTCCAGTTGCAGTATCCTATATTTATCCTTGTTGAACCTCATCAGTTTTTCTCCACCTAGCTCTCCTCTCTAAGGTCCCATGATGTGTCAGCACAGCCTTCAGGTGTATCAGCCACTCCCCCCAGTTTTGTATCATCAGCAAACTGGCTGAGGGTGCATTCTATCCCTTTGTCCAGGTTGTTGATGAAGATGGGTAGGGCTGGACCCTGTACCAATCCCTAGGGATTGCCACTGGATATAAGGCTCTACACAAACCAAGTGTGCCCTTGGCTGCATTAGACAATTGACTGTCATTATGTCAAGGGAGGTGATCCTTCCCTTCTGCTCAATTCTGCTGAGGCCACACCAGGAGCAGTGTGCAGTTCTGATCCCCTCAAGTAAAGCAGATATATGGACATTCTGGAGACAGTCCTGTGGAGGGCCGCTAAGGTTGGAACACCTCACATACAGGGGAAGGCTGAAAGATCCAAACCATTTAGCCATTTATGAGAGGAGAAGGCTCAGGGGGATCTTATTAGATGAGAGCCAGTCTCCTTTCAGTGGTGCACAACGGTAGAACAAGTCAGTGAGCACAAACTGAAGTACAGGAGGGTCCCCCATAACATCCTGAAGCACTCTTTTCGCTGAGAGGATGTTTGATCTCTGGCACAAGTTGTTCAGAGACATTGTGTAGTCTCTCACATTTGGAGATACTCAAACGCTATCTACACATGATCCTGGGCAACCAGCTCTGGGTGACCCTGCTTGATCAGGGTGGATGGACTGGGTGACTTCCAGAGAACCTTTCCAACATCAACCATTCTGTGATTCTGTGATTCTGTGATTCTGTGATTCCATGATATAAGTGACATGCTACAACATTTGAAGCGTAACTTTACTCTTAATAACCACAGAATAAGTTAAAATATCTCTGTGACTAAAACATATGACTAAGTTACAGCCAAGAAAATGGCTGTTTCATGTGAAGTTTTAGAGGAATCTGTTTTCCCATACTATATATCACTGCTTTTTGTTAGTGCCAACAAATTGCAGTATTTTCAATTATTTTTTCCTTTATGCCCTTCTATCCCAACTGTCACTCTTAATGAGTCTTGCTATGTATGCAACGCTAACTTCTATCTGGTCAGAAAATTTGCCACACCCACCATTACTAGCAAAACCCCACTTTGCATTTCTTTCTAAGTGAGATAGTCTTCAAAACTTTCATCTTGTAATTTGCATTATCAATAAATTATGTTCAAGATGAGGAACACACTTATAAAAGAATAATTTCTTTGTAAAATCTTCCTTTGTAGTTTTATCTGAACAGATTTTTTTTTCTGGGATTCATCCACACTATCTGAATGACAATGAATCCCTGCAGTATGATAAAGGCTGTTTTAAGGTATGAAGTACCATTTGCTATTTACATAGCAAGAATTTATTTGGCTTAATGTTTATCTAAGCCATTATTGAAATTTACCCAGCTTGTAGATAGAAAACTTAGGACTTGAAATGTGCATATACAATTTCCACGCAGATCTCTGCCAGTCTAGTTATGATTATGACCTCAGCAAAACAGGTTATTTAAGTCATAGATGCAGTTCAAACCAAACCCATCACTCACAGCAGACATAGGTGCATCTACCTGAACAACTTCAGATTTCTCCGTGTGGTGTTCTCAAGTCTCAGTCTCAAGACAGGTCTCCACTTAATGATCAGAGATGCATGAAGGGAGCCAAACACACTGAAACACTTTCTACAGGACTTACTAATAAGACACTCATTCTATAATATCATCCGTAAGATCTGTAAATTCAGATTCTTAAATCATATCAGAAAGAGGAGAAGAGGGTCAAAGGAGATTCAGTATTACATCTGGACTACTGCTTTTGTAGAACAATGACAGTAGCAGGGACACTGCTTCCCGATTGCATTTAGGGCATGCCTAACTTTGGGAACTTGAGAAAATATTTGATATTTGAAGGCTCCTAACAATAAATTTTTCTGAAAATATTTCAGCTTTCACAATTCTGTCACAGTTTACCCTGAGGTTGTCCTTTGAATGCAATGAACTGTATCAGAATTTGGATGAAGATATGCCAATAAAAGGCGGAATTAA
>JANRGV010000062.1:70131445-70162083 GCA_024734035.1 Alethe castanea
TGTTACTTCATTTTACAAAACATCATTTTCATATATGGTCACTACAGTCGGCCTTCAGTTTTTCCACATGGTTAACTCAGAAGAGAACTCGGCTTCTGGTTCATGATAATTTTGATGATTTTCGACTGTAGGAAAAATTCCTGTAAGCCACTTGGAGCACAGGAACTCCCAGATAGCATTCAGTAATCTAAAACCCAGCAAATGTCAGTTCATACTGAAAATCAAGTACAAAGAGACCATATGTCTCTTTTATTATTATTTATCTATAAATACATAACTATGACCATGCATAAGTACATAGAAGGTATTGAAGTACAGTAAATTTTTGAAAAATCTCAAAATTAACAGTTGTATTTCAGTCACATAAAACACATTAGAAACACAATTACAACAATTATTACTTTCACTTCATTGTTACTCAGTACAATGAAATTATACTGAAAAAATAGAGTATACAGGACAAATGAAATTAATTAGAAATTATAATGTCTTTCTTAATTAATTTTTATAATAATAATATTTTACTCATGAATCTTTAATAATAAGGCCTAGTTTAATAAAGTGTGACTGGTTTGAATGTTTCAATATTTTTCTACTTTTTTCTTTTAATTTCTTTTTGGAATCACCAAAACAGCATTAAACTCTAACTGCAAGATATAGAAACCAAAAGGCACAATGGTTATGACTTTATCCCTTTTTCTCTGGCCTCTTTTGAATAATATATCTCATAGACTTAGGCAACCAAATAATTTCCTGATATTGATAGAGGTTTTTTTTGGTTGATTTCTTATTTTTTAATTTCCGCAGTTTAATGTAGTGGATGACCTTTTATATACATTACATAATTTTTTATAATTTGCTACATTAATTTAGTGAGACAGTCTTATTTTATGACAATTGTGAAACATACAATGAAATTGCTGTTATTTATATTTGTAAAATAAAATAATTTCTGTTTTTATCTCCCCTCATCTCTCATAAGCGCATAAAGTAAGGTATATTTAACAAACTGAAAGGAATAAAAAAAATCTTTCTGATTTCCTATGGTAATCCTTAATAAATTATTATGTTAGATTTTGATGTCAAGAAAAAACAAATAATATAAAATAATCACTCTGTTCAAAATAACTTTAGTACAGATGGATAATACCAAATTAATCACATTATAAAGGCACAATAATACTAAACCATCTTCATTGTTTTCAATGAAAAACAAACATGCACAAATACACCACTGTCTAAGAAATTTACTTGAAAATAATCTACTAATATGTGACATACCTAATTTTAGAAAGTTTTTTCCATTTAAAGTAAAATCAGAAACTATAATAGCCATGAGCACTTCAGTGATAGGATAACCCATTTAGGGGGATAAAATAAAATCCAGATTTACAAAGTTTTCAATGTTCACTATTTTAAGTCAGTAGTGTTGTTGAGAAAGAAATATTAATGAAAAAGAAGAGGTAATTTTAAACTGATAAATTAATTCAAATATGAAAAACCAGAGTTAAAAGCCAAAATAATCTCAACAAGAGCAATTGCTGAAAGCACCAAAGATTTTAAGAAAAAGTTAATAATTTCAAATATGATAAAGCTGAATTGACTCAGCGTTGGTGTGGCCTTACTTTGAGTACTTCGCAGTTTGGGGCTCTGCAATACAGGAAGCATAGCTATACATTAGAATGCATCCAAAAGAGATCAACAGAGGTGGTGAAGGAACTAGAGAACATGACATAAGGGGCGCAGCAGAGGATACCGGGCTAATTAATCTTAGAGAAAAGGAGACTGAGGGGTGACCTCATTACTGTCTAGAAATATCTCATAAGAAGAAGTGGAGATGGGTGTGATAATTTCTCTTTCATTTCTGGTGATAGGACTTAAGGTTGTGCCTTAAAGCTGTGTCAGAAGTTCAGCTTGGATGTTAGGAAAATGTTCTTCACTTAATAGGCTGGTCAAGCAGTGGAATAAGTTTCCCTGGCCATGGCCTCAAGAAGCCTGTCAGCTTTCAGGAAGTATTAGTCCCTTCCAATTCAAACCATTCTATGATTCTATGACTCTATTTCCTTTTGGTTTTTTGGGGTCTTTTTCTCCCAAAACATCTGTTATTTTTACTTCACAATAACATTTTTTAAATGTTCATAGTGTTGTATGGAAGCTCTCATGGTCTTCTGCTAGAATAGAGTTACAATAACTTCACTTTCTTTTAATTCTTATTTCTTTCTTGCTATGATTTTATCTTGGACCATCTCTAGAGGATTATGTCTTTAAATTCTGGGTCCAGCCTATAAGAACATTTTAATTACAGTTTTAAGTGATTTCCTTTTCTGCCATTGGCCTCAGCTATGATTGCAATAACAGAAAAAATTCAGGTACTGAATTATTAGTTTCTTGTGTCAATGGTTCTGCTGCAGTTTCTAATTTCTGAGAATTTCAAAAGGATGAGTAAGCATGCAGGTTGCATTTGCTAATGCAAATGTATCAACAACTGTATCCCAGCATCTGGAATGAGGAAACATCCTTGAAAGAGTAACTTAGGCAATAATATCTATGCTATAGAAATCAACATAGAAAAACAGAATCTGTTCTTACTTCTTGCAGTCTGTTTCCAACATACGTTTATTATATGTTTATATACTGGAAATTAATCATTGATGATCAACCTCTTGTTAGAATAGATCTGTCAGCAGCAGAGACAAGATGTGCTCACACAAAGAGAGAGAAAATCCCCGATGCAGGGATAACTTTCTGTAACTGTTGATCAGTTCAGATATGGAGAAGTGAAGAGTTCACCATAAACCCTTTCTATATGGATCGGTTTTACTTCTGGGTGAACACAGATGTATAGTCTTGACTGTGAGCAAGCATGAGTTTTGCATGACAGTTATAGTGGGACAACAAGGAGTGTATATAAAGCTGTCTCTCCACACATTCAGAGACAGCTGAAAGCAGTTTATCCCTTCATAAAAACTAATAAATTCTGGCTTCTGCCTGGCTTTTAGTTGATGCAGAGTGAGCTCCCATCTGCCCACAATATTACAGTCTGACAAGAAAATATGTATTGCTTTTCCCATCAAAGCACCCTGCTTGCCTTGTCAGCAGTGCACTGTTTCCTTGGGGCTAAATCAATTAGAAGACTTTAGTGGCATTTAAGCTTCACAGCTCCAAACTGCAGTCTGAAGAACTTCATAGTGTCTTTTTCCCAGGAAATTACTCTGTGCACCAGAAAAGAAATTCTGACTCTTTAGGATGATTGAGTTTATCTGAGAGATGACAGTCTTGCAATTCTGCATTTTTCCCATGCCCTAAGTGAGCACTCATTATTAAACTTTAATTGGAAAATCAACACAAAGAATCCTGCTTGATCTTTCCAATCTCATTTTTTTCACAGTATCACAAAAGGACACATTTGTGTGTTTTCAAGTCTTTACTGAAATATTGAGATAACTCCCCTAACCTTGCTTGTTGACAATTTTATCCACAGTGCATAGGAGCTAACTGTTTAAACTCCTTTAATAGTTACAGTATAACCAGGTATCCATGGGAACTTTCTTTTGTTATGCATTTGACTTATTTTAGACAGCTAAATTTTGTTTCGATGATTAATGTTCTAGATATACCTATTTTGTTGCCTAAGAACATTGTTTCTGTAACTTTATCACATTGAAATACCTACAGGATAGGAGTACAGCTGAGAAGAGTTACGCTCCTGTTACTTTATCTGGCTTGGAAACATGATCCAACATGTTTTTGGGTTTTTTAATGAGATAATTATCTTGGAAAAAGTCATATGGAATTGTGGCTAGTGAGTAGTTTCGGTAATTAGAGAATTTTTACTTTATGTGCTGCCAGCAGACACCCCAAGAATTTGTAACTGCATAGGTCAGAATGCATCATGTGGCCTTGTTTCCTTTACTGTATTCTGCAGCTCTGAGTCAGAATGTTTGTGTATAGCTACCATCATAAGAAATATTTTTTGCTGTTGAATTAAAACTCATGAAAAAACAATCTTCTACTGTCCCTAGAAAACTTACATCATGATACTATGAGGACATTCTTAGGCCGGAAGCTATGTGTAGGATCAAAAATAATTACAAAACTTTACCTGAGGAACACAATTCTGTAGAGGTAAGAATAGCAGATGTAGAACACTAGATATGATTCCAGATTCTTAAAATATTATTTATCTGTGTTCAAGAAGAATCAGCTGGTTTAGTGGTTAAACACACATTTTTTATACAATAATTTTTAACTTGGATATTTTATTAGCCTATTAGAGAAAAGCTTTATGTCAGAGGATAAAACTGAGCTGAGTATATGAATTTTATGGAAGATAATTGTTGCAGTTCTTCATATGCCTGTTTTAGGGGAGGACCAAATTTGGTGTTCTGCAGTGGGCAAGCAAAAATATGTATGAGAAGGCTAGCAGGTAAGCAAATAAATAATCTAACTTTAAAATATTCTTTTTTTCTAAATATTTCTAAGCTTGCTTCCCTTTAGGTAGGAACGGTTAACATAGCGAAAAAGGTGCAAACTGAAAACTAGTGTAAGCTATTATCTAAGAATAAACATAAATGATAAGCAAATAGACATTTAATTACTTCAGTGTCATTAAGACACGAATAATTTATTTCAGTCCTGAAATCAAATTATTCCAAGAAGAAGGCGCTGCTAATCATGAGCAAACACAGCTTGTCTCCTCAGGGCATTCTTTTTCTACCTCACATTTTTTGAAGACATTTAAATATATAATTCTAATGTAACAAACAGAAATTTAATTTTTATATGGAATGCAGTTAGTGATGGCAACTTTGCTGAAAATTAGAGCTCTATATTGCATGCAATGTTACAAAGATACTTTCCAGGCCACAAAGACTATACCATCAAAAAAAAGGCAATCATGTTTCTTCATCCTTCTTTCTTGTTTCCTTTATTCTTCTATCCCCTACCACATATCTCCTGTAATAGTTTTAACTGATCCAAACAAATCTAAGTTGTTGCATCAATGAAAATCCATGTTAGGGGCATATCTAGAACATGTGCACTCTCCAGAAAAATGGAATCCATTTCATAGAGTAAGATGCTATTTGATATGTACTTTCTAAGGTTCAGTTATATATTTCTTTGCCCTTGTGCAAGGAAGCATCCATGTCCTATTTTAGCCTTGAACCTTAAGAGTTCCCTAACGTGCACATCTACTTAATTCCTACATTTTTAATTTTTAATTATCCTTCATTACTTGGTATTATCATTAAAGAAGACTATTGAAAACTTTCCTTAAAATTATTTGTGTTCATTCTAAGAATATATTGTTGAAACAGCGAGATTTTTGCATGCTATCATAGTTCCCCAGGTACACATAATACAAACAATATAGATGTTCCACAAGCAAATTGAGAACCGGAAAAGAAAACAGTACACAACCATAATTAAGGTTTCTTTCCTCCTCTTTGTTTTGTACTAGATTAACAAAATAAAGTAGAAAAATTTTTCAAGCCAGAAAACCTTATCTCTTCAAGTAGTAACATAAGAAACTTAGAGGAAAAAAAATTAGAACTTTAAGATTCATTACTTGCAATTCAAGTCTTTCTGCCAAAAGACTTATCTGATACTTTTCAAAATATGCTAGAACCTCTAGATAATGTGATTATTTCTGATACCTGATATTATGATACAAAGAATGGAAAATGCTGCATCAGAAGTACTTAATGGTTAATGGTTTTTTCAGGCAAAAAAAAAAAAAAAAGAAGATTAGTGTATTTTTTTGTAAATGGTAATATTTTCCCACAGATATTAGTGGTAAAAAAAGAGGAACTGTGGAATTTTTACCTATGATTTACCCTTTGATTCTGATAAAGTAAATTATGTAAATATAGGGAATGTTGCTGGAACTGATGATTTGTCTGTAGCATGCTTTATATAGACCATTTCCACTTGTAATTTAAGTTCAGGGAACTCATTGCAGTTTATTTATTTTGACAATTTTGACAGTAAGCTTTCCTCTTCCAGTTCTCTACTGCATGTCCTGGGTGATATTTTTTACTGTCTTTCTGAAGTAAAGGAACTATTCTATCTTGCATTTTATAAGGAGTATTTCAATTGGAGTCCTGCTACATCTGAAAGAATAAACTAACAAATATTGTCTACCTAGGTTGTTTTGGCATGCTTAAATACTTGTGTATCTTGAAGGAACTGCAATTTCTATTCCCATAATTTGCTCTATTATTATTATGTATAGAGATCCAGATTATACTCTACTTTTTTTCAAAGCCCTTATTAATGCTCTTGTGCTTCTTCCCACAAATAAGAGTACAGAGAGGATAAAATGTATTGCCTTCTACCACTCTATGCAAACACTGTGGCTCTTGTGTAAAACAAAAATTCCAACTCTATCTTAAATTTATTTGAAGGGTGTATTCCACCCTCTAACTTGTAGATAGATAGAAAGCAACAGTATATTGGGAATATCTATCTACAAAGTAAGAAGCAGGAAGTAGAGTCTAGGCTGTAATTTCTAGTCAACATAAACACTTCTACACCTAAAAATATTCTAATCTGTTCAATAAATGGTATCCAGTAAACGGCCACAATAGCCAAAATGCTATTGTGCTATAGCTAAATACCTAAAAGCTAAACCTGATGCCAGTATTCATTATACTGATAGTGTTCTGCTTAATGTCATACAAACAGGGCATTTTCATTTTTATCTACCTTTAACCAACCAGTTTATTTCAATATTTTTACATGTTTTAACATTGAAACGAAATGTTTCAAAAGTAATGTGAAATACCTTTGACTTGATGCAGTATGTGCTCATTTCTGTGCAGTATCAGATGGAAAGACAGTTTTCAGCCAATTGACATTCATCTTCTGACAATGTTTGTACCAGCAGTTTAGTACAGCAAACATTAACTACCACGACTTTTACTTTGAATCTGTCCATACATTAGTAAGAACAATACACATTCCACTCACAACTCACGTATATCAGTGCTGTGTAGACAAATGTCTTATACCTTGTTTTTATTCTGCTGCTTTCTGATGCAATGGAACTAAATTCCTGTGTAGATTATTCAGAAATTCAGTGTCTTAAGACTTTCTAACCAGAGCTGCAACACAAAATATCTTTTGTAGATATAACCTAATCTGTCAAAAATTCTTATCATACAGCTAGGAATCTGTTAATAACTTGCCTTCATTTTGTTATCTTTGGTTTTGGGATTCACACTTTTTAATCTTCCTGTTTTCTGGGTTTTCCCCTTGTTTCATCTCTAGTTTTGTTGGGTTGGCAGGTTATTTCTTTCTTTGGAGAGGGAGCATTTCAAGTAAACTCAGTAGTTAATGTATTTTCACTAATAAGTCTCATGAAGAATAATTGGGTTTTTTACCCTCCCAAATCTCAAGGTATCCTAAGCAGGTTGACATTTAATTTGGAGGTTCATTTTTTCCTAGTCCTCTGTATTTTCTTACAATATTGTATGGTATTTTGTGGTAAAGGCATATTGTAACACATTTCCTTTGGTATTGACAGGACCCTGAACGTGCCAGTGGATTCTACAGTCTGTCCCAGTCACCTTCTGACAGGACTGGACTGCCACAAACCCTTGTCTGGTCTGGAGTGTGCACTGATTCAGCCTCAGGCAATCTCTCCTCTCTCACTTGAATGTAAATAGAGGTTAAGTTAACGCTATTCATAAGCTAGAGCCTAGAGTCCATGGCATACTCAAAAAGCATCTGATTTTTTTTTGTTCATTATTTGTATCTCCTAGATAAAATTGGAAAAGTCGTTGCGAATTCCTTAACCTCTTTAATATCTCAAACTAATTTTCAGTACACTTTAAAATACACACAGTTTCAAATATGAGATGAACATTCAATCGAAAGTTTTCCATGTTTTAGTGAGAAAATAATAAAGGACATGTAAGAATAGTTTGCACTTTGTGCCATCAGATGTTCGAATCACAAACCCATGCTGTTACTTTCAGACAGCCTGAAGTGCCCTCCAGTATAACAAAAAAGACAAGAAGAATAGAAAATGTCGTTGGTCCAGTATTGAGTTTAATAGGAAGACATAATCCTTTGTGCTTAGGGGAAAAATTAATCGGATGAAAAGTATCAAACAGACAAAAGTAAGTTTCTGTGCAAAGAAGTGACAGGGAAAGGTCAAGAGTTTTAGTGCAAAATTTTTTACAATGACCACAAAATTCCCCTAAAAAGTCCTGAAAAACACCTCAATTCCTATGATACAAGAGGATAGGTGTGATTTTATCAAAGTGTAAAGACACTGACGATTTTATCCCCAGAGGACCGGTTTCCTTGTGTGGATGAATTTCCTGCCTGTGTCACTGAACCTTTTTCAGAAAAAGTTTCAGTTTTTCAAGAGCTGAATGTGTAGCTTTTCTTGAAAAGGTCTTACACATGTCATCTGCATTTCTGTACACTGCATGGCTTGGAGAAGACAGATTAAAGGTCAATATTTGTTATAACAGATCAGTCTGGCAGGAAATGAATGGCCATGATATAATTCTTTAAGTAGAATTCACTGTAACTACAAATGAGAGCCAGATGCAGTCCTGATAAGGAGCTGTCACTGAGTTACCTGATGCAAGAAAGAGTGTGTTACAACAGACACTGCAAACAACTGAGATTCCTCCCATTCTTTCTTCTACCGAATGTCTACTACTGTATTAAATGCATGGAAAGATTAATTGGACATTTAGTATACTAATTGTCATAGTGCAGAAGCAAAGCTGTAATTTGTGAAAAACAAAGAAACCAACTAACCAAAAAAAACACCCCAACACCCCCAGAAAACAGGATTTTAATCAGCTATAAATGAGTACATGAAAAACAGTAATTGTAGACTGCAATGAGGTCTCCCCTCAGTCTCCTGCAGACCAAAAAATCCAAGAGATCTCAGCCATTCCTCACACAGATTCTCCTTAACACCCTCCACCATCTTTGTAGCCTCATTTGGACACTCTGTAGTAGTTTAATGTCTTTCTTACATTGTGGCACCCAAAACTGCCCCCAGCACTGGAGGTGAGTAGGCATAGAGTAGGAATGAATATGCAACTGAAGTGTCTTATGCTGGAGAAAAATATAATTTTGCTGGCAACAAGTTTCCTCAAAGCTAGATCTTGAGAATTCTGTATTAGGTGATAAAATTTCCACATGTTGGGAACATAAGTTTCTACATTCTTGATTTCTTTATATTGTTTTGCTTCAACTTTGAATCCTCTAATATATTTGCTGTAATTATTATACAGTTATTTCAAGTATTTTTAATTCAGGTTGGTAATATCTGATGGTAGTTAATATCTTGAGATGTTTACACTCAGAAATATATGACAATTCAAAATTAAAATTTCAAAAAATAAAAAAATTTCATGTGCAGTCACAAACAAACATATAACATTCAAAGTAATAAAAATTTGAAGTATTTGTTAAGATCAACACAACCTTCCTTGAACTTTTAAGTCCTCTTAACACAGTCATGCATTGGACTTCTATGGGAAATATTTGATTAAACTGGAATAAATATTTGTATTTTTTTAATTTGAAGATTACTTTGCATCATTCTTGTTTTCCATTGTTCTTCAAGTGTAAAAAGAATTTTGAATAAATCTGTTTTCCTTGGACTTCCTTATATTGTGCTTCCAGGTTCTTTGAGCACTCTGTAGCTAGAATTACATTATAATGTATATATTTTTTTAATGCAAATACTAGATGAAATGCCAAGATTATAAGTTAATTTATATTTAGAGAGAGATTTTACTTTAATATTTGAATTGTGAATAATCAAATCTTAGACAGGCAACAATTTGGACTGATAGACTTGCTTCAAAATCAAGTACTCCAGCAGGACTGTTTTTCCAAAGTGTGCTTTTGGAGGAGTGAGGTTTTAGTAAGAGTGAAAATTGAATTAACATTCTGGACTTAAGCAAAGGGAAATGTTGGTGTGCTCAAAAGATCGTCAGCTGAAGGGACACAAATGAGCTGAGGGAATGGGCCAAAAGGAGCCTTATGAAAATCAAGCAGGACAGATCCGAAATCCTGGGAATACATGGGCTACAGACAGCCTGCACAGCTGGAGGGATGCTCTGGGAAAATAAAGAAAGTGCACTAGGCTTTGTGTCAGACAGTGAGCTGGCATGAGACAGCCCTGAACGTCAAAGCTGACCCTGGTTTGAGCAGACGGTAGAGCAGATAATCTCCAGATGTACCCTCTGGTCTGAACTATCCTGTTTCCTTTCAATAGTGAAATGAATCTTAGCTGCAAAATAACTCCAAGAAACACATCACCTCTTTATTTTCCTTTTGCACAAAAGTGAGAACTGTGTCTAGTGATATCTCCCCTGTGCTGAGCTTGTGGAATCATTGCATTCTCACAGCGTTTTTAGAGCACCTACTAGTACATTTTCATATGTGTTCAAGAGATCCATGAATATCCCAAGCATAGGAATAATCTTGGGCTTGTATTTGGGATCTGAAAATAACAGCAAATTTAAAGAGGAAGTTTACTGCCTATCACCACCACAACAAGGAATAAAAGACCATAACTGAGAGCATTGTGATAATGTCCAGGACTTTGGCATTATTTTATATAAAACATGTTAATTTATGATTATATGGAGATTTGCTGTATGTTTGTCACTCTCTAGTATTTTTATGATGTAAACTATTCTGATTGATCAAATCATCATGGTGTTTCCTAGAAAAGGAAGTAACAGAGAAATAACTGTTTATAGACTAGGTAAGAGGATGGTTAAGTGGAAAATGCACATTCACTTTTCTGTGTAAATATGCACTAGAGGGGACCATTACCTGAAAATTATTTAGATGTCCAGAAATGGATAAAGGAAAATACTAGCTCTTAATCTTTTGCTATGATAATTTGATTTTGTTCTTCAAAAAAAAGTCTAGAGTTTTTTTCCCTCTAGAAATTCAACTATAAAGGTATTGTTTTTTTTCCCACAGAAAATAGGTGCCAGAAATGGTCTCATTACTTTTTATGTTCATTATTTTCAAAAACATCCTGTTGTTAAGCCTCTATAAAAAAAAAGTGAAACAGTTGAGCAGTAAATCTGTGGGAGTTTTACTTACAGAAAAGTTCAATGTGTCTGAGAAAATGCAATTTACCTGAGTGTATTTCACTGTTTTTTGGGTTTTTTTTCTGTATGATTCAACAGAAGATATGATCTCTCCTCTTCCTAATGACATTCATAGGCTTTTATTTTATATAAAACTAATTTTTAGTTGTTTTCTCATTGAGCAAAAGAGTCAACACAATTAACAGAAACTCTTTTGTGGGCACCATTCCACTGCCTTCTCTTCACCAGCTACAAAGCAACGTTCATTTTGACTAGTTTTGTGGAAATTGCTTTAGGCTTAGTGATGTCAAGACTTGGGATATTTGGGGTGATTTATTTTTCCCTTGTCAATAACTCTTCACGACCACTCCTGCTTTCTTAACTTACAGTAACACTTAGCTTAAAAGAAGCATTTTAGCATTCTGGATTTAACTTTCCCATCATTTGCACCTGTTTACACTAGATCTATGCTTGATCTAGGAATATCTTTTCTGAATTACAAGAGGTTACAGTGATAAAAATGGTGTAAGATAGCTGTGATTTTTTTCCACCTCTATTATCAGTTGTATTTGGACTCAACATGCATATTTTTCTATCCCTGACAGCTCCTTGACTGATGTTTGACTTTTCAGTATCAATAGGTTCAAGTTCATGGGCATTCTGGGAGTAGTGGCATACATATAACCATTCTAAATAATCTGTAACTTCAGACTAACCAAAGTATTTTGTGACAGCCACCTCTGGTGTTTTATATCAGTATTGATTTTGTGCATTTTCAGTATAACAGGCTGCCAGACATTAACTTTTGAAAACAAATACTATTCAGCAACATATTTCCCCACAAGTGGAATACTTCTTAGGGCTTGTTTCTTCTAAATAATGCTGCAGTTGGTTTAATTATGAAGAATCCTTCACTGTTGTTCTTTATTGAAAAGAGCAAATCTGGAATGTCATCTGATTTTCCTATCAATGATACAAATATTTTTCTTTTTTCTAGTTGTTTGTTGGATAGTGAGTAAATGCTAATGAGCATGCTGTGGCATAGCTTTATAAGAACAGGCTGATTATGTGAAAAAATTTAGTTTCTTTAATCAAGAATTGTATCCGTTTAGATCCTGAGTCCCATCTGTTTGTATCTACCCGCTATTATCACAATTCTTGAATACCCTCTTTACTTAGCATACTGAGACATACTTGGAAAGATATCAAGGATATGTGTTTAATGCAGATCTCAGAAGGAGCAGCACTCCAAGGTTATCACAGATCACAGAATATTCTCAGTTGAAAAGGACTCATAAGGATCATCAAGTCCAGCTCTGAAATGAATGGCACATAGGGTGATTGGAACCCACAATCTTGGGGCTATCAGCACCATGCCACAAGGCTTGGTAATGGGTAGATGCTTAAGACACAAGTAGATTCATCTACATATAAATCATGAAAGCCTTTGGAGGTGGATTGTTTGTTCTTTTTGATAAGACTTGTCCACCCCCAGTCTGTTGAAAAATATGAGTGCTAATTGTAACACTGATAGATTTGGGAAAGAATTTACTCCTGTGTTCTCCACAATTAATTAGCTTTGAAACTGAGTAAGATGTAGGAGTAATCTGTAAACACTGTCAGGCTATCAGAAAAATATGAAAAATAGACTCCTATTAATACTTCTTTCAAAGAACAACTGACATACCTTCAACATAAATAATGAAAGCCTGTAAGTAATACGAGACACATTTTTTGTCGGTTCAGTTTAAATTAGTCTGTGCAAAGCCAGCAATGAACTGACAATTCTTAAGGAGGAGACCAGAGCTAATAGTACTATTTTGGCTAGTAGACAAATATAAATTCTAGACAATGTCTATTTGAGCTCCGTGAAAAAAAGAATTGCAAAATCATAGCAAGGTACAGAAGGCAGGCAAGTGTTTAGAATTATGAGAAATGTTCTCAGTCAGCTCATAACAAAACCGATTTCTAGCCTGCTTCTGAAAATACCCCAGTAGAACATGAAAGTCACTACTTGTGATCATAGTGAATTGTAGGTAATATAAGAAACATATTGAAAATGTTGTCTAATATTCTTCACAAGCCCACAAAACATACAGTAACATTCTGTGATTCCAGAGACCCTTCCTGCCAGTGATATTTTCTACTTTTGATTTATAAAGCAGGACATATTTATAGTTTATTTTTGATTGATAATGTAATTAAGCCAGATTTATATAAAAGGTACTAATATGGTCTTTAAAATTTCTTTCTTTAAACTTTCCCTCTCAATGCAGATAAATACAAGCAAAAGTAGAATGATAGACATTGGGAAGCAAGGTTTTATTAAAGAAGTCAACATAAGCTAATATGAGATAATAAACAGTTAAAGAATAATTTTCTATCAGAAAAGAAGTATTTAATTCATCAAATGATTAACTGCAATAAAAATTAAGAAAAAATGTTTTATCTCTTGACTTGACTGCATATGGCTAAAGCAGGTGAGAGGAGAAGCACCACTGATCACTGATCAGTCTGTTTCATATGATGCAGTTATGGGAAGCCCATTCAGCTGCTGATGGTGTACACAGGCAATGGAGAATATGTTTATGGCTTTTCCCCCAAGGTATTTAAGACCTGCCAGGGAACTGAAGAGGAGAGAGGAGAGGACACACAAGTGAACAGAGATCTTAAGGCTGAGTTTGCTTCCAAAAAATGTTGTCAAGAAATGATTTGTGAGGAGCAATGAGCAGAAAATTCAAAGTGAATAGTTCACTGCTGAATTCAGGGTTCCAGTTTCTCTTCCTGCATGTAGCTTTTTATCTTACGATGTGAAGCTATTACTTGCTGAATTTTTAGTTGTTATATTTGTTCCCGAGATATTGTAGCATATTTCATTGTACTCACTTGAGATGTGATTTGTGCTACAATACTTGAGATCACTAGTCATTGTTAATTATAGTTGTTCAGAATAGGCACAAACCAAAGAAGTTATGAACTTAAATACTTTTGTCACTACATATATTGAAGCAAATACATATTTAGGCACAATAGAGGAGTGTTGGAGAATTTCTTCTTATGCAAAAACATTTTGATCACTGGGTAATGACTAGATCACTGTATGACTTATTGGTTAGGTAAATTGTATACCTGTATTCAGTTAGATATCATAGATCTGCATTTTTGGTATTAGTTGTGAAGACTAGGCTTCATATCAGCTAGGTTCAGGTTAAGAAGCTTAGGAAATAGCCTGAGCTACTCCTCCATATTATTTCTATCATGAATGGAAAGCAAAAGCAGACGATTTATCCCAAAGATATTAGGCACCTATCTTACCACAGAATCAACGACTCTCTGAAAACTGCAATTCATTTCCATTAAAGAAAGTCTAAACAAAAGCTGACATTTAAAGAATGAACTTTAGTTCAGCTCTTTTAATTGTTTCAGGTGACCCACTTCTTACAGAGTAGAAAATCAGCCTATATCAATTAATTGTTTATGAATACTTCAGAAGATTTACATTAATGTTTTTACAGCACTAACTTTAAAACTTTGAGAGATGTCACACATCAAAGTCCCTATGATATCCTGAAAGACAGGGAGGGCTGAGGAAGAAGTGTTAAAGGAAGACAGAATCTGTATAGTAAAAAACATAATGGCTCAGGCACTGCAGATTATCTGCGCTAACTAGTACTGGCCTGGAAAAGAAATCTTTCTTTAAGCAAAAGGGGCATTGCTGGAATGAGATTTTTCAATTCTTTTTAAGATTTTCATTTTGGTGTGATTTACTTTTGTTTTAGTTTAATATGGTGAACTAAACCATAAATGGCTTTTACCTGTTAGACAGAGTAGCTAGCTGATAGACAGGAACTTAGCTGTAGATTTAAATCAAGAGAGAACACTGGAAAAACAACAGGAGTGATATGTAGCTTCAAGAATTTCCAAAAGGCTCTTTAAAAACTGATCACCAATAATACTTTCTTCGGTGGTTTACCTGCTGCCATACTGCTTGTGGAAATAGTGGAGTCCTGTGATACCTCTATAAAGACTGCAGCAGTATAATCAATTTGAAATTATTTCTATCTGGAACAATGATTATATATTTATGTATATATGAATATTCTTGTAATATAGTTGAGCAGTGGTCACCAATATGTATTCTCGTACTTTTGAATAAATATGTGAGCAACATAAAGTGAAATTTAAATAGTGAACAAATTATAATTTGTATTTGTATTTAAATTCAGGACATGCACAAGCATAATACATAACTATCAAAACCAATGTTTTCTAATTACCCAGGAGTCCAGAGTGGACTGTTTACTTAATTTACTTTTAATCACTTTATTTTGGATTTTCTCAGCTGTATATGCAAATGACATACACAATGTCACCTCTGTTATAGATGTGGGTGAAATAAGGAAAACTATTAATTGATCTTTGGGCAAAATTGATTCCCCCAAAGCAGTAGTCTTTAATTTGAGTCTATATAGAGAAATAAAATGAAACTATGTGCCAGTTCTCAGTCTTGAAGTTGTCACATGCAGCAGTTAATAGTAAAAAACAAACTGAATTCTTTTAATTATGATTATACAATTCTGAAATCAATGGAGAACCAGGAGTTTGATTAAATAAAATATGCAAGTAGACTGAATATATTTAAAATAAGAAAAAATACACAAAAATAAAAATTCACCTTTCTGAAATGTTATAATTAAGACAGATAAATGAAGATAAAAACTTCCTGCCAACATACAGCACATCCACATTATCAGAAAAGAAAGAATTCATCTGCTTTGTGATTCTGGAAATAAATATCCAAATATAGAAAAGGTGGTTTATTTAAATATAATAAATATATTTATTCTAGAAACAGTGGGTTTTCCAAAGAAAAATCAACTTTATTTCTTTTATTATGAAAAGAAAAATCTAACTCCTTTTACAGCAAGAAATTCTTGCTTCATGTAAGAATGTGTTTTCAGTTTGCACAACACAGTCCCAAACAGATCCTGAACTTCTTGGGGTACAGTGCTGTTCCTTCTAAACAGTACTGTTTAAATTTTTTCCATTAAATTTGCATTTGAAGCACATTGTATAAATCAAGTCAACTCACTGGTCACGAGCTCTTCTGATGACAAAATGAGTTATGATGAAGAATACAATAATCAGTTGTGATGCAAATATAACTAAAAAGTCACTAGTATATGTAGACATGTCAAATTCAAATAATTGTCTTATTTTGCAACACACTTAGACACAATCATCCAGAATCAAATTACACGATGGCTTTAGTGCTAACTATGAATTATCTCTAAAATAGTTTCTTCATTACAGCTCTGTATCTATTTTCCTTCCCCCCCTCCCCATTTGTTCTTCCTTAGAAGCTAAAAATAATAATAATAAACAGGTGATATAGTGATTATAAATTGTTCGTATATTTTAGCTGAACGTAGCCACACAGAGGGTAGTAACATCACTGTGATGCTGTGATGCAGTGATGAAAAGGTTTAGATGACCCAAGACTAGTAATCTCTATTTTCATCACTGATGGGATTTTAAAGATGTGAGTAAACAGTCAAACACTGTCCAAATGCTTATAATGATATTTAGCTATCTTCATACATACTTAAGCTCAAGTTACCCATTAGCAAAAAATTAACACTTTTCTTAGAAAGAAAAATTACGTAACCTACAATTGACTTGATTTAATATTTCACTGTTAAGAAAACATAGAAACAATTTAGTAAACTACCAATTACTTAACATAGCTTTGGGTATGTCATCTGGGCTCACTTTGAAATATGCTGATATATATCAGAAATAAGAAAATGATGCATACCATTGGATGGAGAAACCCTGCTGATAGGGTCCTGGGGGTTATAGTAGTTAGAAAATTTTATAGCATTAGTCTGAGCAGATCAGACTGGAAGAAAAAAAGACAGTGCAACAGAGGTGGTGGATAGCTTGGAAAAAGCTCTGTCATTTACCTACAGTTTCCAAAATCACAGCCTATAGATCACACTGAGCAGCACTCAAAACACATTAGTAGACTGGACTAAAACAAGCTTAATTGATATCCAATGCTGAAATAACTGTAATTTTACCAAGGAAAGAAAAGACTAATCTGAATTTTGTTTTATACATATGAATGCTTGTAGATGTGTTTTTGTATTTCTCTGTGTGTGTGTGAATGTGTGTGTATGTGTGTATGAATGTGTCTGGTCAGAGGGAAATATGATGGGTTAAGCACCACAAATTCATCTCTGAACTGCGCTGTGCATTGTGTCTTTAGCATGTCTATAATAAAGGAGATGCTTTAATTTCAACACCCTGCCTAACTGCATGATTTTTTTAATTTATTTATTTTAATTGTAGAATGAAAGCCTTACTGGTAGAAGAAAAAAAGTTATGGATTTTCAGGTATTTCAGCATGCTTGTTGACTTCAATGATTTCAAGCTGATATAATGAGTTTAAGTGATGCAGATCTCACTTAAGATAGATTGTATCACTATAATCTTTTTTCCTTACTTACAAAAATAAAAAAGGCAGTATTTTATTGACTGTTGTAAATAAATTAAATAAAAAGGACAGATATCAAGATAACTATAAAGTAAGAAGCTGATGGAATTTATCCCCTCAGACCAATCAAGGTGTTTTGTAACCTAAAAAAGATCATCATATGGTTACAAACAGCTCCACTTTGGAATGAAGTCAGGCTGTTCCATGTTCTGCCAAAGTTATGGTATGGCAAATGGCTGATCATTTAATAAACGAGGATATTTTGGAAACCTTCCCAATACAGACAATACAATCAATCTGGATAGCAGAGAAGAAGTATTTCTAAACAGTCTAGACCCTTATGCAAGCAGACAGAGATAAAAAATATAGAAAGGCAGAAGGACCATGAATCCCTGTATGTTAGAATTCCATATGTCTTAACCTAGTGATGGAATCTGTACATTTTTATGTGAAACCCATTGTAGGAAATGTGTTTCTTTGAGTAGTTTGAACTCAGGTGAGTGTAACAATGAATCTAGTCTCAAATTGAACATGTAGGAAAAGCAGGAGGGCTATTCTAGAGCATTTTGGTAGAAAAGTTATTAAGTCATATGCCTTCCTTTTGTGCACTGATGATTTTTGTCCCATTTTAAAATTATTAGATGTCCCTAACTCTTAGAAATAAGAAACCTGGAAAGGTATACTAGAAAGATGACAAGTGAGTATAAAATGTAGAATGTGCAATTGGATACATGTGTTGAAAATATATTTTATTTTACTGATGAAAATCACATCTTTTCCCACAGCAGTACAATATCTTTGTCAGTGACCACAGTGGTCATCCTTTACCTTACCTGTCATCCACTGCTAAGAAATCAGGGGCACCTTGGGAAGCCTGAGAATTGGAGCCATTTGAACCTCATAAAATTCAACAAGTCCAAATGTCAAGTCCTGCTGCTCTGTGGGGACAGTCCACAAAATCTGTAGAGACTGGGGAATGAATAGATTGTGATCAGCCGTGTGAAGGACTTTGAGACATTGGTAGACAAAAAAATTAGGTATGAGATAGCATTGTGCACTTGCAGCACAAAGAAACATCTGTGTCCTGGACTGAATCAAAAGAAGTGTGACCAGAAGGCTGATGGAGGTGATTTTGTCCCTCTACTTCACTCCTGAGACCTGGAGTTCTGCATCTGGCTCTGGGGCTCCAATATAAAAGGATGTGTATTTGGACACATTTGGACTGGGTCCAGAGCAATACCACATTAAAAAACCATAAGGGAGTGCAAACACTTCTTCTTTGAAGAAAGGCTGAGTGAGTTGGAGTTGTGAGAAGGCTTTGGGAAGGTTTATTTCAGTTAAACTTTTGGTACCTAAGGGGAACTTGTAAGAAAGATGGGAATATTCTACCAAGGCCTAGAGTAATAGAACAAGGTTTTAAACTCAGGTAGATTTATATTACACAAAAGAATAACATCTTTTGTTGTGGGGGTGGGGAGGCATTGTGAAGAGGATGGTGAACCTGCCCAGAAAGGCTGTGCATGCTCCATTCCTGGAAATGTTCAAAGTCATGTTGGATAGGGCTCTGAGCCACTTCCTCTGGCAGAAGGTGCCCCTGCCCATGGAGGGGGGATTTGACAAGGTAATGCCCTTTGAAGGGCGATTCAATCCAAACCAATCTGTCGTTTTTGTTTTAACATTCCCTATGTAATAAAAGGCATTCTTATTATTATTTCTACAATATTATTTTTCTAAAAGCAGGCATCTTGTATCACCTAAATTACTGTTCTAGGTAATAGTTGCAAATTCACATGATGTTTTTTAAACTTGCACAGATGTTTTAGGGATTGTATGTGTACTTTTGCTGCTCCTCTACTTATACAATAGTCTACATCATAGACTGTCTTTTCTTACTGAATTAGTATGCCATATCTCCAAACCAGCTGATCTGTAAATTTGTCAGTGTTAATACTCATTTTCAATCCCCTCCTAAACTTGCTTACTACAAATATAATGTTCCATCTTCAAAATTTTTTTTTTGTTTTTTAAATTCTATTATTTAGTTTCTAATATGGTATATTTACAGACAAAATTATGCTCTGTGTCTTCAGCCTAGTAATTGTCTTTTATCTTATTGCTCCCTTGCTGACAGCTGCAGTAGGCCTGGCAAGCAATTATAGACCACATTTGATGAAAATAGTTATTAGAATTTGTAGACATGCAGTATCTGGTGGGGCAACAGCATGAATCCTCATTCTGAGATTCCCTGGCATATGCAGTATCTGCTACTTCTAAAACTGTTCTAAGCAGCTGGAAAAAAAAAAAAAGGCAGCTAATTTTATTTTTGTTTAGTTTTCCTAAAATTATACATTCATCTCCACTAACTCTGCCTTGCACCAGCTTGCAGATTCACTTGTCTCTCAGACTGACATTTTTTTTCTCTAGGGTTTCAAGAACAATACAGAACTTTCTCTTGCAATATTTGTTTTATCCTGAGATCTGGATTAGGAGTAAGTACAACGAAGTCACAGAGCTACACCTCTTCGTGCACTCAGAAGACGTGCTTCTCTCGCAATTGCTCAAGGTTATATAGTAAATTAGGTTACTTTTTACAGTCACTCTCATTTTTGCCTGCTTATTGCTGCAGAAATTAAAAAGTCAATAATGAATGAGGCACCAAACTGTGGGAAGAGAAAAACTGTAGTGGAAACTTTGGGAAGTCCAACAAGCATGACTTGCATACAAAGAATCATACACACATACTTCTCGCATAGAATGTTTTTGCTCATAGCGTCTCAAGGTGATGCGAACATGTTAATCAAATCATTCTAATATCATGAAGCCAGCTCTACATGTTTTTACAGTTTAATGCATTGTATTAATGATATGCATTATTATATTGCTCTGTGTTCTATACAATGGCTCCTGCAACTTTCAGATACCTAACAAGGTAGGCTTCAAGGTATGCTTCAGCAACCACATAGGGGTTTGATTTTGGTTTTGTTTTTATTTTTATTTTTATTTTTCCCCAAAAATTCCTATTTACAGAAAATATCCATATTTCACACTTGATACTGAAGATCTTTAGCATAGGAAAATCTGTGAAAACTTGTTACAGCCTTAGTTTTTCAAGTTCGAAAAAATTATATCTATTCTTTAACTTTTTTATGACACACTTCCTAGCTTTATAGAATTGTGATTTTTTTCAAGCACAATGTTTCAAATCTGGTTCAACTGAATTGTATTTAGTAGTTGTCTTATATAGACAATGACATCCTGGCCCACAGAACTCACAAAATCATATTCATTGTTGAATATTGAGCTCATATTTTTATTTTGGAGGTGTTGAAGATGTTGATTTAGATACAACTAATTTCTAGAGACCTCAAAGGAAATGTCTGTAAAACTCATGTTGTTTTCTTTTTCACTCAAATTAGACTTTATCTAAAAATACCTTAAAATACCTTCATTAAAATATTATTTTTTAGCTAAATAACTGGGATAGTCCAGGAATTAGCAAGACTGAAAACTTTCTAGATACTGGATTAAAATACAAGCATTTTGCCTTGATCACTGTTGGTTTTGATTGTACATAAATTACATAGGATAATGCTGTCCTGATTATGTCTTGAATTTTTTTTTTTTTAATGGAATGAATGACATTAAAAACCCTTTCTGTAAGACGTAATGTATGTCTGTGGAACTGTGTGCAGTTTGTTGGTGTGTTTTGTCTTCCTTTACTTTGGGCACTAGGAAGTACAGAGCAAAGTTGTTTCCCTGAACAGTGGATTCTCCATTAAGTTTGTCTTCAAATGGCTGTGGGTCTTCTGAACATTTAAGATATGCCATTTTATGGCCAAGAAACTGTCTAGTAGCACACAGCTTTCCAACATCTACGAGACTGGCAAAAGCAAAGCTTTCATTAAGTCAAGTTTTTCACTGGGGAGAATGAAAATATGTTCGTACTAAAATTAAAAATATTTGGTAGGTTTTAGTAATAAAAATACTTGTGTTATGTGCCTCATCTGGATAAAGACAGGTTGGTAGAACTCATCTATGCAGAAAAAAAAATTAAAAAGATATTTCTGTCAGAAAAGAAGGAGTCCTAAAGGCATTCCTGCTAAAAATATAATGCCAACACACAAAACTTTCATGTCAAAGCAGTTCCAAAAGAAGTCTATTAGTTTCTCTGCTTCCCTTTATTTACGTAATGAGTTCAGCAGTAGCTGGTGAAAACAGCAATACAGGGCCATCATATCTGCCATGATCTCTGTGAAAATCCTTCAAAGACTCTTCAAGTAAAAAAATCCTTTTCTACCGATTTTTTTTATGTTTCATGGGTTTATCCGGTTCCTGCGGGAAGTATTTAGAGTTATAAATCTTCCTGTTTTCAAAATCATGCTTAATTCTTCATGCATATCTTATGCATAAGAAATCTTATGTTTCATATTGCACCTGGTTTCCTCAGTAAACATTAATACAGACTTAAGTAAAGTACATCTAGAATATTTTTAGAAAAAAAAAAAAAAGAAGAAAGAAAATGGTTGTGATGTTAGGTAAGTGGAAATAGTGCATTCTGTTTCATATGCTATTGGTTTTGTACCTTGTATAAATGTTTTGGAGATCAGGAAAACTAATTAGCAAGAGGTTAGTCTGGGCTACTGACAAATAGCTTTCCTTTAATCTCCTGCCAAATATTTTGTCATTATTCAATGAAATCAAGTTAAAAGTAGGTGGTCTAAAACTCTAATAGTCTGGACTTTCAAGATAACTTGTGTTATAATAGACATCAGTCATTATTTGTCCTTTTTACATCACTGTTTTACTAAATTGTTTAAATGTTGAGGTAAAACTGTGTAATTAAGAATTGTTAGAGTTGTTTTTTCCAAGCGAAGACTGATTTCACCTATGTATGAGAGCTTTAGCTGACTGTAACACTGACATTTATTGTAAATTTTTGCACAGCTCTTCTTATACCAATATATTTTGGCTATTAGATAACCTCAGTAAAATTGAATATATTAATCATAGCAGATGCTTCAAGAGAAACATTCTTTTTCTAAATAAGTATTTACTTGATTTTTAGGAGCAGCAGTGGAAATTTCTGCACCATCATTTTTCATCTTTATTTGTAGGCAATCATTTAGGACACACTAGAATTATTTTTAGGATAATTTTGACTCCATGAAAAATGGAAATCAACACAAGTAGTAACACTTTATCATAGGAATGTTTCTGTTGTCTTTATATTTTAAGACAAAGTTGTATAGCAAAATCCAAATCAATTTTAACATCAAATTTGTCTTAGTTGTGAATTCCATTTGCCTTTTCTGACCAGAGGCAGACTGAAGCAGAAGAGTGGAAATAGCTGGGAACTGCAATTCTGGAAAAATTTATGGCCACTCTGTAACATTTGTACAACAGCCTGTAGCTTTTAAATAAAATAGGGTTCTCACTAAACAATAAAATAAATAACAAAAAAGTTTGACAATTTCTGACATTCAGATATGATGTCACAGTAAAGCAAGACGCTCAATCTCAATTTTTTAAAAAAATTTACTCCCTATATTACTGTAGCAGTGTCACTCAGTTTTGACACTTAGGTAGAAAATTCAATTCAGACACCTGACTAATAAATAATCTCACTAAACTTCAAACTTTATTATAAGGATGTGACTATTTTGCAACTGCACACAAGCAAAAATACTAATAATCATGTGATATTATGTGAAAGTTTCGCTTGAGAACTGTTATGCTTGATAAATTCTCTGGCTTGACATATACAGAGAGAATTAGTACTTTGTTTTCAGTGATTTATTTTCAAATGTATTCTTCAATAGTAGGAGTGTATACTCTTCCTGAGGAGATAACCCTTTTTCTCTGGAAAATGTTTCAGGATATTCTTCACTTATCAATGAAGGCAGTGTTAATTTGGAACTTGATAGAGGAAAATAAAAGGTAAAACTGGAGCAATGAAACACTTTATCCTCAGCTGTATGAAATTTCAGCTTGGATCAATTTTTTTCATACTAGCTAATCATAATAGCTTTAGCAACCTACGTTAGGTTGAGGTAGGTGTTTTGATTATTTTGAAGAGAAGGATCAATTAAACTGACATAAAAGTATTAGTGAAAAGATTAAAAAATATATTAATTTTCTGCTGTATGGAGCTCACAAGTATTGTATTGCAGTAGACTTCTTTTTGAATTTTAGTTAGACTCTTGACTTCTTACTTGAAGTACAGAGTCAAGAATACAAAAAGTCCATTTGATAAAAAAGAAATGTACCAAAATATTTACATCATAGAAGAAGAAGAAACTGTAGATCCTAATTAGTCTTGAAATATTTCATCTTTCAAGAAGATTTACTAAAATATAGTCCCTGTTCAAGTATTTAGAACAATTTAAAACTCTTAGTGTAAGATTTTACAATACAACAATCAAGTCTTCATCCTCTGGTATGTATTTAAACTCTCAGTTTGAAATATCATGAAGTTAATCAGGTTTCAAATCGAAGTAAAAAAGATCATGAATTCTGCTGAAAACATGACCACAAAAACAAAAATTTATTTCAAAAGAAAATTAATTTCTTCTGAATATTCTACACAGTGTGTTTTCCTAAATAATGGACTGATGAATCCCCAGGAAGATTTTAATATCCTTTGCTTTTGAAGTAGTTGTAGTAAAAAACAGTTTCTAGTCATACTACTGTCAATAGATCAGATAGCTTTGTGAGCATCAGATTGTGTAGGACACCTCCTTTAGTGTAAAAATTATATGCAGTGAGGTTCAAAACCCGTGTAGAATGTAGGCTCAGCATTAGTACCACTAACTTTAGGTAGATAGTGATCCTTACTTGATGAGAAGTGGTTGTTTTCAAAATGTGCTATTTTAGCAGACAGATCAGAAATGCATTTGAATATTTGGAAGTGCATCAGAAAGTTTGGAAGTGCATTTGACAGAAAAAATCTTTCTATCATAGTTTTGGATTTGAAATCATGCTAGTTTTCACATAATATGCCCTTTCATGAAACTGTGCCTTGAAGAGAGGTCTTCTATGTTATTTTCTATGGAGAATTTACTAGTGTGGTAAAAATAGTCAGATTTTACCCAGGTTATGTCTTGTAAATGCACTTAGATTACAATAATTTAGCTCTTCTCCTGAGAATCGTATCTAAAGAACACTACAACGAATCAGACTATAGGGATATAGATGAGAACTGAGAAGACAAATCTGACTGTGAGAAATGCAAGTCTAATAAAAGAGAGGAAATTTGCTCATTAAATATAATGCATTTTTAAAACTTAGTTTCAAATACTTTTAAAATGTATATTTTTCCCTCTGCTCATACCCCCACTCATTCTATTTCCAAAGTCAGATTTAATTTTCTTTCTGCTCTCTTGGAATGTCCTTCCGTCTTACTTTCTCTCTATTAAGACTAAGGAAAATTAGCTGCTTCATTGTAAATCTATAGGACAGATATCATTACAATTTTCCTCAAATAATATAATTTTCAGAAGATTTTTTTCCTCCATAAAATTTTAATTTTCATTGTTTTTAGTTTTATTTTGAAACTGTTTAAATTATCTTTACCTCTTTGATTGTTTCTCTTTGTATTTTTCCAGAGGTTTTTTTGTTATCTAAGACACTACAACCCTAAGGCATATTATCTCAGTGTTTATTACAGAGGTCTGAAGGACTGATGTTTTGGATTCCAGAAAATGTACTCCCTAGCTAAGGATATCAGTAGTCTCTGGCTTTTTGGCAGTAATTGTAAAATCAAGCAAAATATGGTAATAACTGCATTCCCTGAAGACTTAGGTTCTGTAGTCTAAGGTAATTTATTATTGGTTTTGAAGGCACTATGTTGATTTTGGCTGGTATAGAATTTAGAGAGGGATAGAGAGGATTTTGGCTGGGATACATGCTTAGATTAGATATTGTCTCTTAATGGAAAGGGCTGCCAAGCATTGGAAAAGGCTGTCCAGGGACATGAATCCCTGAAGGTATTTAAAAAATAAGTAGATGTGGAGATGAGGGACATGGTTTAGTGGTGGACTTGGAAGTGCTGTCTTAATTGTTGGACTCTCTGACATTAAAGGTCTTTTCCAGACTAAATGATTCTATAGTTGCATTGACACGAATTTTTTTTATATTTTTACCGAGAAATAGATATCTAGTAATTCTTAAGAAAATAATTAATGCGATGAAACTTTGTAATTCTGGGAGAAAGACAGGAATAATCTGCAGAAGGTGTCTAAAATTAATGGTTTTTTATTGCCTACTTTAGGAGGCTTTAAGATCAACTTTGGTCCAAATTAACAGATTAGTAGATTCTGTTAAATATATATTGAGACTTTAAAGCTTTGTACACGAAAAGCAAAATTACTCCATTTACTTAAAAGATAAATTCATGTCTCATTAGATCAAGGTAAAACTAAAGAAATATCTTAGACATTTGTTTGAAGAAAAAAAAAACGTAAAATCCTACTCGAAACACTCTGTAAGAATTTTCCGCATGGAGAAAGATAATTAAAATATGCTAAATAGTAATATCTACATCCTATGAAAAAGACTAGTTATGGTGTTGTGTTAATGAAAGGATGATAAAAGGATGATAAAAGCTAATTTTGAATGAAGCCATGCATGAAAGAAGGATGTTGGTTTTCTTCATGATGTGTTGGAAGAGAACATTAAAACTTCTACTTGAGCTGAATAAGATTTTTTTTGTCCTTCAATTCTTGATTTAACTGCACTCTTAAATTGCATAAACCAACAAAAAGGCAGGCAATGAGTACAACAGAAAAAAATTAATACTTCTACAACAGAATCAAGAGGAAGTGACTTTCCAGTACACAACTTCACATAGATTAAATATGTCATGATTTGAAGAAGCTGTAATACCATGAGTATATTTAGACTAAATTTTTCTTGAAAAAATATTAATGGAGATATTGAATGCTGTTCTCACTGAAGACATTAACAACATTTTTAATAATCCTCTGGTTTCCTTCCCTTTTAATGAAAGAACATGAATCTATCTCAGAATAATATAAAGAATATATTAATATTTTTATTTCTTGATACACATATGTTTACTTCTGCCTATCCATTACATCCTAAATCATACAAATTAACCTTTATGGTAGGATTCTCCTAATCTAACTTTTTAAGTCTTTACATTAAAGAGAGGCTCATTCTACAGAATCCTAGAAGTTGGATTTTTTGCACCTTCTACAAGTGAGATGCAGTATAAATATAATAGGCAGGGTTTCTACTCATAGTCTGTGTAACCCAGGTTTGTTTAGCCTGTGTGTCTCCTGTTTAGGTAATTCCAGGGTCAGATGGACCAGTCTGTGGCCATACTGAGTGTACTGGTTATATATCCATTGACCCTAATGAGGACCCAGAGAGACACATCAGTAGCAGACAAATTATGTCCAGATGCCTAGGACTTACTCCAGGTGAATGTGTGCCAAAATATTGTAAAGCTAAGTATTTAACATAGAATTGTACTTACACCTCTGAGACATTAGAGAGAGTTAATACCACTATGGTGATGTATGACAGAAGGCACTAGATGATTACCTGTGACTGATCACTTTATATTTTTGATAGCTGTACCTAGCATAATTAAAGAATTTAGTTATATTCTTATATGGTTATTTGGTAGCCCACTTGTATTATACTATCCTAAGACCTCTTATTATTTTAAGAAATAAAGTATATAGTTCCTTCTACTGAGAAAATTACCACAGTTCTTACTGAGATTCCCACAGTGAAGAGTAAAGGGGGAGAAAAAGGAAAGAATAGATAAAAAGAAGAAAAAACTGTTTGTTGGTCAGTGTTTTTTATTTTTTTTTCTTATAAGAAAATAGGTTAGTTATTAACTGTGACCATTCTCATTTTTTATAACTGTGTTGTGTCCTCTCAAGAGCATTGCTAAATAATCCAGACTGCTAACACAATTGAATGTATATCCCTTGATCGGTTTAATGGAAAAAAATATATATTCACTGCCTGTCTTGCTTCTAATTATGATTTTGTTCATACTTAAAGTTACATTTCTTAGGAACCAAAACATAAAAACTTTCCTAACCAATCACAAATAGGAATTCTTCTGCCTTTCACTCAAAATCCATTTTTGCATGATACTCAAAGCTGTTGACTCAATCTTCTTGGCAGAGAAAGAATACACTCTTAGGTACCACGGGAAAATTCAGAAATTATCTGCAGACTAACAGGGTTATAGTCTTTTTTAGAATCTTCGTATAAATACAGCTTTGAAACTTAAATCCTCAAAATCCAAAAGACAGATACTTTACTGGAAAATACATAATTTTTTCTAGTGGACAAATGCTATAATGTGTTTCATAAAATATGGACAGCATAGAAGTTCTAGAGTGATGACAAATTTATGCAAATGGCTCTATCTTTTTGAATGATTATCAATCTCAAAGGAACTGTCTCTATGTCAGATTAAGTCAAGTGCAAAGGAATTTTCAGAATAGAATACTAAAATGTGTATGATTATAAAAGAAACAGAGGAATGATCAATACTTTCCCCTTGATATGTTTTTGATTGAACAGCAAAAGGTTGAAGGTATAATTAATTTGCATCTGATAATATTCTTAGAGAAATGTACCATTGTTCATTTGTTAAAAGCTTCAATAATCACAAAACTTGCATAACCAGCATACATTCCAGTATGTGTTCTGATTTGGGTTTAAAATGGGAAAAAAACAAATATTATAAAATGTATTTGAGGTGCAGGTATTCAATGAGTGTTGCAAATGAAAGTTATGACATCTAAAATCAATTTAGCTGTTTGGTTGCCTGTATTTGCATTTCCTGTCATGACATCAAAGAAATGTATTTCAAAATGAACACATTAATAAAGTTGCTCTTAAGTTTCTACAGGTGTGAAGCATAGGGTTAATTAATATTTAGGTGAGTATGACTCCATCTAGAAATAAACACTTTTAGAAGTTTTGAATTAAAATTACAATAGGAAATGTGTTTTACCCATGTATTACATTTTTGCACAGATAAGTATCTTTGAAAGAAAAAAAAAAGATGTGAAGTGTTTTTTAAAGTACTTTTAGAGCAATTTACAGAGGTCTGCTGTATATTAACTCAGGAATTCAAGTAAAGAAGGAAATGTTTGCAGGTTCCAGCCAATCTGCTCTACACATGCTTTCCTGTGCAATGAGATTTTTCAAAGACAAAAGGCCTCTGACAGGAAGCCTCCACTCTGAGAGTCTTTCCTGTAATGTCTCATGTGAATAAGTGATTGCTGATATTTAACTGAATGTATTTTTTTAATGTAAACGTATGTATTACCTTCCTCAAAAATGCAGAAATTATTGCCGATAAATCAGAAATTATTTAGATTGAGGCAGAAAGCTGACATTCAAAAATTTTAACCCATCCTTACTCTTATAGGCTGCCACAAGAAGTGATTATAAGTATCCATTCTGAAATGCTTCAGATGAAGTGTGAATAATTTCCCTAATTTTAGCTAACACTTTTTCTTAGTTTTTATATTCCAGCCAAGATATTGACAATTGCATCAATCTTTTGTCTTTACCTGTTCATCTGTGAAGCTTGCCTTGGCAAGCATTCTCACACAGATCAGCAGAAATCAAAATCAAGGCCAAATCCAAGGAAATATGCTAAAGAAAATTACAGTAGAAATTAGTCTTGGAAAATGAACGTTCATATGTTTGTTTTGAAGAAATTGAGATAAAAATGGATTTCTAAAATCTTCTGGATGCCACAACATACAGATACACATGAGATATGTGATAATATGGACTAAATAATAATTGAAAGTATTTTGTTAATTTTGATTGATAGCATCATGCTTAGTATTCCTCTAGACCCCAACTCCTTTTGGATTTTTGCAGGACACAGACTTCTGAATGCTGATAATTTACAGTGATTCAGAGGATTCAATATTTGCATGAGATGACCAGATATTCCAGAGCTATTCTTTTTCACTTCTTTGCTTAATATGGATACCAGAAGTAGATTCTTGGTAGTCTGTATAACATATATACATGAGAGATTTACTTATTTATGTGGTTTTGCTCATCATAATGGTGTTTAGGCCTTTTCCTTTGGGATTAATCCCAGCCAACAACCAAGTACCATGCAACTGCTTGTTCACTTCTTGACAATTGGGATAAGAGAACTGGAAAGGTAGAAGTAAAAAAACTCGCGGGTTTGAAAGTTTAACAGCTAAAGCAAAAGATGTACTTGCAAAAAAATCAAAATAAGGATTTAATCCTCCAGATCTCATGGGCAAGCTATTCCCAGAAAAGCAGGGCTCCATCACATGTAAAGGTGTAAGGGTGACTTGTGAGGAAAAATTACATCCCTATGAATGCTCTCCCTTTCTCTCTTCCCCCAGCTTTGTAAAATAATGTGCTGTATGGTAGAGATGTCAGCTGAGGTCAGCTGTCCCAGATGTCATCTCCAAGCATCTTGTGCACCTCCTCACTGGCACAACGTGAGAAACTGGAGAGTTCTTGACTTAGGGTAAGCAGTACTTAGTATCAACAAAAACATCCGTGTATTTTCAACATGATTCTCATTGTATAAAAACTCTGCACTGTACCAGGTACTAAAAAAAATTAATTCTATCCTAGACAAAACCAGGATGCTGCTTAGCTCATCCCATCTGATAATCAAAAGGCTTTTTGATTGAAAGCACTTTTGCTTTCACTTCTAGATGCAGAGCTGTAGGCGTGTATTTACTCACCATATTCAACAATCACAGAATTTAAATTATTATCCACTTAGACCTATTACCACAGTACAGACAGCAGATCATTATAAATTCTTTGTACAGTCAATTAACATTGACATCTAATAATGCCTCTGTATAGTAATTGCATTTTAATTATATCCCATGGGCCACACATGTCCAGTTTGAGGTGCATGCTTAGTAGCTGTGCTGAACAGAAAGTAATTTGTTACCTTTACATATTTCCTTTCCTTTCCTTTCCTTTCCTTTCCTTTCCTTTCCTTTCCTTTCCTTTCCTTTCCTTTCCTTTCCTTTCCT
>JANRGV010000062.1:70165543-70176019 GCA_024734035.1 Alethe castanea
CTCCTCTCCTCTCCTCTCCTCTCCTCCCCTCTCTGTTGCATAAATGGTTAGCTAAGCTCCGAAAAGTGAGTTGTACTTAAAAACATTCCTCTCTTCTTCCAGCTCCTTCTCTAACTAGTGTCTTCAGTTTTTTTCTCCATTTCTTCCACTTTCATTCTCTAACTTACTGTTGTCTCTTGAAGCAGAACATGCTCAGGAATTGAACACTATAAAAGGATAAGAACACTGAAAATTCTGTTTTCAACTCTTCGTCAGATTTCATTTCTAATATTGGTACAATATTAGACTTTCAACTAAATTAACTCAAAAAGAACATTCAAGACACAGAAATATACACTTGCTGCAATGCCTGTCATCAACTATTTGCTTAGCTGCTGCTGCCACAAAGGACCTAAATTTGTTGGATCTCTCTGGTTGGATTTAGAATTCCCTGTTTTTTGAGACTCGGACCACTGTAAATACCTTAGTTTCAGTATCTCAATGTCATTGCTCTATTTAACATTTATAAGTCTTGGGGGGTATCCCTTTACTCCTGAAAGACCTGATCCATTACAAAGTTCCTGAAATGCATTCATGTGATCAGTTTTCTTGCAAAATTATCAAAACCAAATTTTCCTTCAAATATGATTGCCAGGGAGAAAAACAACTATAATGCTATTAATTAAACTGGTCTTTAACAGAATACAATTTTACCCATTCAAAAAATGAAATGTATAAACCACTTCAGGAAAAAAAAAAATCTCTGGAATCCCAAATGGCTGTTATCAAACCCAAAGAAAAACATATCTTTCTTTTCACATTTGTTGTTGGGAAGGTTAAGTGGAGCTTCTTCCCAAAAAGTCCATCTCTGCAGATAACACGTTTCAGGATGACAGGATACTTGGACTGGAATCTCCTGAGTCAGGGATAAGTATGGATATGGGTTTCTTACCACTAGCATGACTTCTTCAGTTATTAAATTATTTAAATATTTAAATGCATAAATGTTTTCAAATGTTTAAATGCAATTTATTGTCTGGCATTTAGACAACACTTTATTTTTTCCATTAATCTTCCATTCCCCTGTCTCCTTTCAAATTAAAAGAGACCTGGTACTCTTTCAAAGAATTAATAATGCTTTTGAATAGTTTCTGTGTATTGGAGATCTGATCTCAATTAACACTCTTGATACTGTAACAGAAAAAATAATAAAATAGTTATTCCCAAACCAACTATCATATAATTCTGTCTTAACTTGTTAGTGAACTTAGTAAGATGACACTCTAAAAAGAAATACTGTGTAAATATAAAGATCTCTGAGGATAAGTCTTAATAATCTGTGAAGACTTTTATGATAGAAGTTATGGAATTAATGATTTAAAAATTCCTACTGTTTTTTCTTTTGGTCCTTATTTTTTCTCTTCTCTCTGAGGACCTTGTTTCAGCAAACAATTCAAAATTCTGTTCATGTAAGCCAATCAAAATATGAAAATCAAGAAAACATTAGATTTGCTTACATATTTTTTTTGGATAATAAGACACATATGTGAGATGGAAATTCATCTCCTAGGCTGCTTCTGAAAATGGTACAGGATGAATTAGACATGTTGAATTTATACCCTAAAGTTAATACATTATATGTTATGCTGCATAGACTTTCTGTCATTTGTTTGGGTGACACATCTCCATTTTTATTTTAAAATGAACCTATGAAGAATGTTTCTCTAATCTTTTTCAGACTCCTAATATACAAACATAAATAATTTTCTCTGATTTTTAGAGTAATGTATTTTGCTTTATATGTTCTTCGTAGGATTACAACCGATAAAAGAATTTGGTCCATATAACTGTTCAGTTTCTTCCCACAGTGTCACAGTACAGAGCAGATAGAAATATGATTTAAAAATCTGTTTAAAGAGTTTTACACTGAATTGAAACAAGAAGCTTAACTAGATGGGCACATTCAATTTATTTTTATTTCTCTTCAAATGCACATGTATATGTATCCATTTATTTGTACTCTTAAATAGCCTTCATAATCTGGATATTAGGGAAGAGAAATACCACTTTTAGAATGGCTATCAACAAAAAAACAAAAACCGATCAGAATAAATTAAATCCTTATTTTCTTGATTATTGTATTGAAGTCCTTAATTGTATATGACTTCTGTTTCCTAATTTCTTCTTTCTACTTTTCAGCTTCACCCGAATGAAAGCACATACTCCAGAAAAAAACCAAATTGAAAAAGTGTGATCCTGTATGTGTAACAAAGAGAGATTGTGGAGTCTCTGTCCATGGAAATTTTCAAAAGCTATTCTTACATAATCCTGGGCAGCTTTCTCTAGGGGCTATGCTTGAGAAGAGGGGATTGAATCAGACAACACCCAGAGATCACCTCCAACCTTAACCATTCTATAATCCTGTTCTCATATGTCAGACAATGGTGATCTTCCTTCAAGTAACACTGATGTTCCCTTTTATTTTGTGTGTATGAGAGTGTGTGTGTGTGTGTGTGTGTGTGTGTGCATGTGTGTGAGGGGTGTGTGCATGTGTGTGCATCTTATTCTCAGTAAAACAAATAATTTCTCATATTTAGAAGAATTTATTTTTTATCTAATTGCATAATCCTTGATGCAAGTAATTAAATATTATAAAGAGGAATGGTGTGCCTGTTTTAAATAACACACATCCTTCTAAAATCAAAATGCTCAATTAAACTGAGCAATACATAAAATAGATTAATGCAGTGAAATTATCCTGTTCTTTCTGGGATCAGTTTTCTAACTGAAGGCATTAATAGAGAAGACAATCTGTTGTTTCCAAAGTCTTTAGTACTTACATTTCACTTACTTCAAAGCCAGGTTAGGGGCACTCTTCCTATGTCTGAGAACAGTAAAGGTGAATGACATATATTCTCTTTACATATTCAGCTTTGCTAGCTACAGAGAAGTTCAGCATGTCCTGCATTTCTGATTCTGATTGTTCTCAGAAGGTATTAATTTTTCTATTTTCTTTGCTCCAGAAGCAGATATATTTCTGCGTCTGGCAAAATTTTTTTCTGCCTGCACATACATGAGTATAGATGTAGCGGTATGTATACACCAAAGAACTATTTAAGAAGGTTTTCCCTTCTCCATTCAAGTGTTTTTGTAACTATTTTTGTAATGGATTCTGAAGAAAGTCAGTTAAGTTTAAAACATTTTTGGCTCATCTCAAATAGTGTGCATGAGAAGAACTATACTCTAACAAAGGAAAACACAACCTAAGCAAAGAGCTGGAAATTGCAGTTGGGTAAATTTAAATTTGCACCAAAGAGAACTTCCAAACAATTAGAATGATTAATCATAGAGGCAATAGATGCAGGCCTATTAGCACCATTGATGGACAGGCTGATCCAAAATTAGAAAAGCAGTTCACACATGAATAGTGTGAAGAGTCATCCACAGTGATACCATATGGGAAGATTCACTGGAGTGAATTTAGAGCTAAGTGCCCTCCAAAAAAACCATGAAGAGCAAAGGGAAATTACAGACTACTTCTGTGTTTCAATTAAAAGTAATGACCTTTTCAAACATATTCTTGAATCTCATACTTCAAATAGGAAAATGTGTTTGAGAATTGAAGAACTGGATGATAATATCTTCATACCTGGGTTGTCCTAGGAAACATTGCATTGTCAGATTTGCACATGCACTAAAGTATCATTTGCATTGCTGCAGATATATAATTGCAGCTACTGTTCAATATGGATGAAATTTAAAAGCCAGCGAAATTTCCAACATCCACACCAGATGTTGGCCTTAAAATCCAAAAATTAAAGTACCCTGTTCTCTGTCAGGGAGTAGATGGAAGCAGGCATGGAAAATTGCTGTGTTATAGATTGCCTGATTTCTACTGTGAACAGATGCTTAATTGTTATTAGCATTATTTCAGCTATAAAATTACAGAAACACGACCCTTCATCTCATCCTCCAAGCACACTCACTACCTGTGCATTTAGGTAGCCCCCTCTTCTCTTTACATTTAAGAGAAGTACAATTTCCCTTCACTGAGCACCTGTGTCACTCATTAACAGCAAAAGGAATCCAATTAAGGTCATATACTTAATGCATTTTCAACGGAGAGAATTTTCTTATTTTTTTGTGTATTTTGCAGTCTTCATGACTCTGGATTGGGAGGATAGTAATAAAACTATTGAATACTTAGTTTTTAGAATATATAGTAAATCAATTGGCATTTCAAAGTTTAACAAAACCCTAGACTTTTATCTTTACCTTAAAGGAAACTTGCAATTTGTGTTCTATTTATAAAATATAAAAATTGTGCTCCAGTCTAAAAAATAATTTCACTCCTTCTAAAGAGGAACATAGCATTATCTGTTCCTCCAGAAAGATAAAATCCAGTATCTTTAAACTGCTAAATTGACTTTCAGTGTTGCTTTCAGAGCACTGAACTTGGAGAGACACAGTAGAGCTACACCGAACTAATACAATTTCCTTTTTCCCTTGGTCTTTTCTTTTTTCTATTGTTAATAAAAATTACTTTTCTGGTTTATGCATGGCTTCTTTTACCATATATTATTTACTTTTCTTTCATGGTATCATATTTTGACAAATATATAAAGAGCTTTAAAATTTGTGTTACCTATGTCTATTATAAATACCTTGGACACTGCCAATTCCTGATGGCAATTGCACTCTCAATAAAAAGATAATGCTAAAGCAAATATATACATCTTTTCTCTACTTAGAGCACCTAAGAACATATTTTCATAAACCTTGCAAAGTCTTACCTTGAACTTGTGAAAGCAATTGATGTTCTTTGGATTTAGAACCACTGGAAAACTCTTAACATTATTCATGCTATTCATGTTCATGAAGTGCTGCAATTTGCATATATTTATATATGCACTTTGGCAACAGTGAGGTGGAGCTACATGCTAAGAGGAGGGAACTGACACATCTTCCTTTATTGTGGTAGAAGGAGCAACATCCAATTGACGGCAGAACTACATGTCTTAATTGCTCTTGAAAAGTTAATATTTATTATTATTTCTAAGATATAATTTTATTTATTATTATTTCTAAGATGTAAGTTTGAAACTATTAACCTGTCATTTGACAAAATAACTTGTGTATTAATTGTGTTTTAAGATTCTTTATGTATAAAACTCCTGTCCAATATTCTTGATAATGCTGTATGAAATCCACATGAAATCCACACTCTAAAATTCCATGCAAGGTGCAAAGCCAGGATTTTACAGACCTGCTCATAGTTGCCCAGAGAAAATGCAATTGCATATGTAAGTCTTAAAGAATCGTTAGAATAACCAAGATTTTATTGATTTAAATTAGTTGTTAAATCAAAATTAAAAGTAATATTAATTCTATATGTCCAAATGCTGAGACATTAGGGTGAAGTTTTTTTCTTTTCTTCTGTAAACACTTTTGTTACACTTCTGTCTATTTCTCACCTGCCTACTCATTCTAAAGGACAGGTTTTCTCATTGTATTGTGAATATTACCAATTATGCTTCAGTTACCTCTTTCTAAAAGAAAGATGACAATATGACTTTTGACATAAAAGCATACTTGTACTTGCCAATACAAAGAATCAAACTTTTGCAGTGTAATCATTGATCTCCCTAAAGATGGTACCATAAAGATATTCTTGAATGTAGTGTTTTTCTTTCTAGTATTTTCGTCAAATAACTTAAACTAAATGATTAAAAATTTTGCTCATTTTACAAAAATAATTTCATTTTAACATGTATTTTTGTAACATTAGGTACTTTTTATTCAGTTTTGTAATACCTTGGGTCATTATCAATAATTATTTCTACAAAGTATTGTAGAATAATCAATCTGCAAGCATATTAGTCCTTCTAAGGTATTCATTACAAGACAATGTTGATAAAGAATGTGAAATGAAAGAAAAAACTATAATTGAGAAAACCTTTGCATACACACACCCATATATAAACCTACATTTTTTACACATCTACATAGTTACAGATAGTACTATTCTCCAAATCATTGGGCACTCAAACTTTTATTTGTTCTGAATTCCTACTAAAAAAATATTTTCTTCATTGAACATTCCTTTTGATTGCATAAAGCAAAAGAAAGAAAAACATCTTGTAGACTAAATCCAACAATTTTGGTCATTATGGTGAATCAAATAATATTTACAAATCAATAATATTTACTTTGTTTCCAATGGCATATTTAATTTTTCCGTTGAGTGGATTGATTTAATTAATTGCATTATAATATCTGCACATCTGAATACAAATAAACAATGTTCTATATAATTCAGAAGTCAAATGATCAAAACAAGCTCTGATTTCTGTGACAAGTTACTTTGCCCATTCGTAATAAGTAGTGTATTGTGTGTAATATGAAATCATATTTCCTTTTTCTTAGTAGTCGACACATATTTTGCTCTGAAATACAGATCTAATGTACATTGAGAAAAAGCAGTTATAAATAAAATCAAATGTATTTAAGCATCCGTTTCCTTTCTGACAAACTTCATTTTTTGGTCAAAAACCCAGTAGTCATTGATATTCCTAATAACCAAAGTAATCAAGCCTGTAGAGAATTTCCTGAACCACAATGTATTATTCCTACTCAAAGACAGTCATGAAAGATTACTAAATGGTGCCTAAACAATGCGGATGAATAATTATGTGAAAGCAAATTAATTTGAATGATTAGCTTGAAAAGTTTAAGTACTTTATATAATTGCGTAAAATTCAAGATAATTTACTGCAATAACATGAGCTTATTTTTAAAAATATCTCTCCAAATATACTACTTGATTCTTCTCTTTTTCACATCACAAGAGTTATTGATGCATTACAGCTTGGATCTGCAGAAGCCAGGAAATTATTTTATACAAAACTGCAAATATATTGCAAATCTTTATGAAAAATAAATACTAACTTTTTGCAAAGTGAGTTCAAGTTGTAAGGGTCTAGATCAATCCCCTACACACTTGGTGACAGAACATTTAAGGACATATAGCAGCCATGAAGGAATGAGATCAAAGACTAGATACTGCTTCTTCTGCAACACCTTTTATCCTTTCTTGAAGGGCTCAGCTTTGGCCAGCAACCGGTCTGCTGTAGCTGTCAAGAGCTAGCTCTGCCTGACATGGGTACAACTTCTTGTGTCCTCTCACAGAGGGCACTTCTTCAGACCCCCCACTACAAAGACCTTGCCATGTAAACCCAACACATTAATTATACCAACCAAATAACCAAAGGGAACAAATTATTAACTACATTATGGAAAATGTGATGTGATTTTAGATAACTGTAGTAGGTATGAGCTATTGCTTTTCTAAAACACATTCCTGAAACTGCTCAGGTATGAGACAATGTGCATCTGTCTGCTTCGATACTGTTAACCAAGGCACTCAGCATTGGTGATTTATAAATATGCTTGTCTTGGGTGATTCTATTCAGGACAGTGATTTGTATTAGTAGAGTGACTGCAGAAAACAGCAAATAAGAGAAATGGTGGAAGTATGTAGTGACAGAGAAAGAACGTTATAGTTCATAATTTTAAAGTCCTATGGCCTAAGGCTGCATTTAATCTACAATGGAAAATTAAACTTCTTTATATTCTTCTAGGCTTTAAACTTAAAATTGAAGACATTTTCCACAGATAATTTTTTTTTTCAAATGCTCCACCAAAGTGGGTGAAGAAAACCAGCAATGCCAGTCTCTTATCTTTCAAATGATTGAAGTAATATTATAACCACAGAAAAGAATTTTTCAGATAGAAAACTTTTCAAAAAAAAAAAAGGAATCAGCTGTGTAAGCTTCCTTGCCCTCTTCTTTCCTCCCCCACTCTTCTGAATGTATAAGTCCACTTAATATTTCAAAGACTTACTATAAGTGATGGGTCACTGATTTACTAGGCATTCTGCCAATTTGAGGATACATTCTTCAGTCAGTCTCCCTTATTAACTCTTCAGCCCCCTCAGTGGTACATCACTGACTTAGCCATCTGTTACCACTGGTTGAAAAATCTTAAAGTGGCTAATATTCCAGACTAATAACTGTTTAAAAAGAAAAGAAAACCAAACAAATAAGATAAAATTCACCTATCTGTTCCTTTCTCATGTGCAAATGTAATTTAGTTGTGTCTTAGCTTTTGCCACTGTTGGAGGAGCTTTGCTCTGTATTTTTTAGTAAGTCAAATAACTCAAGCACACCTGGCTGAACCTTGCATTGCTGATTTTTTATGGGTTTTTTTCCACGATAAAATGTGGAATTGCATATATTGGGCCATTTATTCAAACAGCTCTTTTCTTAGGATTAGTAGGTGTTTATATAGGAGAAAATGCAACCTAGGAATTTTTCTTTTAAGCAACAACTTGTTTGATGTTTACTACTTATCTAAAATATTAATGAATATTGCCAATATTAAGGAAAAAATCTATCGGCATTAATGACATTTTATGGGAGCCTTAGTTAAAATTTATACCAAAACCTCTTGTTTTACATCAATTTTAAATTATGTGTCAAAATTACTATTGCCTACCCCTTTTACTGCATGTTCAATTAATGATATTACATTCTGTATGAAACAAATGTAAGTTAAATAATGCTATCTAAACTGACGATTTCCAGTCGCTAAATGTTTACGTACCACACTGCAGTCTATTTAAGACATAACACTTGAAAGTAGGTAAATTTAAACTCTTTTAGGATCAAATTTTCTAACCTGAAAATATATGACAAAAATATGGAATAACTTTTATGTCCATCTTCAAGAAAGTCGAATTGCATAAGAAGAAAGATTTTTATGTGTGGAACTTTCTTTCACTGAAAATCCAGACTTTTTTCAGTATAGTATAAGGAGAACTTATGTGATCATATTATTTATTCCCAGCATGAATTTCATGGATGGATAAGATTTTTTTCTTCAAAGTATTATTTTTATTCAGGAATAAGTGCTTTGATCACTAAAACTGCAAAATGTTTCTCTGGACAAATGCTGTCTAATCAGAAGAATATTGTCTCTGGATTAGAATGGGGAAGGCAGTACAGCCCTTTTATAATCTTAAAAGTGTCTGAATGCTTCTGCACTCTCTCGTGGTAATGGAAATTGATATCAGCTCAGTAATATTAGATAAATTAATATAATTTGGAAAAATTGTTTGCCTTACAAATGGAGGGGAAAAATTTTAGAATATCTAGGTAATTTACCTGAATAACGTATAACTGGAAGATTTTGTCTTTATATGAAAGCTGAAGATAACAACAGTAACAGTATTGGGTGCTAGATTCTATTTTGCACAGCAGCCATCATTGTGTAATGACCTTTTTTTATTTTTTTCATCTTTAAATTTAGTACTTGAACAGTTTTCAGTAGCTTAATAATCTTTTCAATGTATCTATTTCCACTGGGACCACTTTGCATCATTTTAAATTAAATTTTTTCCTGATGCATGTTGCCCACATGAAAGCATTGATAGATAACACATATAACTAATGGGAATACACAGACCAATTTTATTATTAAATATGACTTAAATTGTCTTGTCAGTTTGATACGTGCCAAAGCAGTCAATTAAATTTTTTCATAGGATATTTCTTGTGTGTCTTAGTTTATCTTCTGCTACACAGAAATTTGCTCATACTTAGTCTATGGTAATTTCACCTGCAAGATTATAACAGGTAAATAGTTATTTACTTTCTTTTTTTTCTTCACTAATATCAACCCACATTCTCAGCATGAATATTTAAATCTATCCTAGTAGCATAGTAATTGAAATATAATTAAACATTGCACATAATTGACTGAAAAGTTATCTCTGGTAAGCACTTTGAAGATGTGTTTTTATGCTTACAAACAATGCTGACTTGTAAACTGCAAAGTTTTGGTGATGATAGTAATCGAGTTGGAACTTTGATTCCAATCACTCAAGCCTTGAATAAGAACTGTAACACTTAATGATACTGCAGACGTCCAGACAAACCTGTAAAATATGAACACATATGCATGCACCTAACGAGACTGAGAGATTTCACACAGATAATTTCTGTTCCTACTTCTGAATGATTTGCTTGTTGAAGGAACACAGAGTTTCTTGAGAGTTTTCAGTCCCAAAAGAAGATTTAGTATTTCAAATGTCAGAAAAGAATCTGCACAAGTCAGATTCAAGAATCCCACAAAGAAAAAAGGATTTATAAGGACTTAACTTCATTTAAAAAATTGACTTTTAAAGATGAGAGATTCCTTTCCCATCTGTGTTGTACCTTTGGAAGGGGCATGGTTCTCATGTCAGTGACATGAGCCTTACATGTTTCTGCGATCAGATCCCATAATGAAGGTCATGAACCTATAGTGCTTCCATGAGAAAAAAAAAAAAAAAAAGTCTTTTTCTGGGCATGTCTGAATTGCCAGTGCCACAGAATCCTAGTGGAAGACAGAATAATAATAAAAAAAACCAAAAAAACAAAACAAAACAAAACAACA
>JANRGV010000062.1:70176119-70207619 GCA_024734035.1 Alethe castanea
TGGGCATGTCTGAATTGCCAGTGCCACATAATCCTAGTGTAATACAGAATAATAATAAAAAAAACCAACAAAACAAAACAAAACAAAACAAAACACCCCCCCCCAAAAAAAAAAAAGACCAAAAACCAAACCAAACTAAACCAAAACAAGCAACAACAAAAAACCAACCAAAACTGGCTCCTCTTTAATACACACATGCAGGGTTAAGTGCCCTTTTCTGGCACTTGTTTTCACTTAATAGATCACAGGCACTTACTTCAGGTCTCAACTCATCACATACAGTGCCTCAACACTGCAATTTTTCCTGGATCTTTTTAAAAAGTTTAATCTTATAGCGGAAGACAGAGGACCTGAATCTTCAGTTAGTACGTGGTGATTTCTAATCACAAATGATAATTTGTTAAATTTAGATTGAACAAATAAAGTGGGTGTGGCAGATTTGTTTTTCTTCACTTTATTTTAACAATATAATTGCTTTTCTTCTTATCTGTAGAAAAAAAGAAAGGAAAAATTAAATGCACCCATCCCTCTATTTGTAAGGTTTCTAGTGAAGGGATAAAATCTCTTTCTTGTGCAACCTGCTGACTAAAAGGTCCCACTAGGTCTCAGCAAGTATACAGAATTTTGATAAATTAACTTGCTTTTTCTCAATAAATATGTAATAGTTCAAGGTAAAGTCAGGGCATATATCTAACATATACTGGGTAAACACATACACCATATATAAAACAGTGGTTAGAGCATTCACCTACTTAAGCATTTTATGTATCCCACATTATGTTCTTTGTAAAGTGTTGCCAAATATGTCCAATGTAAGTAATAACAGGTGACACATAATATCACTGTCAAATTTCTGATCATTTGTAAAATGTTTTTGGGTCTTTTTTTGTTTGTGGGTATATTTTTATTTGTTGTTTTGTTTTGTTTTGTTTTTTATACTTGTTAGCCAGAAACACTAATAAAACCGCCAACATTTTTTATTTCTAAACTCTATTTAAATCCAGAAAATTTTTATTTTTTATTACAATTGTCATTTTTTTCACACACTTATTTGTCAAATAGTCTTTGGACCTAATGCAAAGCTTTTCATCTCTGTTTTAATTTTAGTCCACATTGATCTAGCCAAAAAGTCACTGTAAGATGAGAGCAACAAGAAGATTAATATTTGATTCTTTTCAGAACTGGCAGCTTTCTGATGTCTCATCATGCAGCACAATTTCATAGGTTCATCTTTCACTCTCACATGCCCCATTTGTGCTGTGGAGGTAGGTTGATAAAAATTTCAGATAGCTTGGACTCCAATTATCAGTGACATTCATGGTCTTAGTATAAAAACAGAAGCCTTTAATGCAAATCCAGCATAAATCATTAATACCTTCCATCTTGCCCATAATGTTGTACCACAGCCTATCACTAAAAATACATTTTTGTCATTCAGTCACTGATTTCTTTCTCCAAAATGTGGAATAGGATGTAACTCTCTGTGGTAAAGCCACAGAAGTATTCTCCTTCTCTGTCTTTCTCTTCAGTTTCCATGGCAACCCATCAAAACTAATGCAGGCCCACAGAACTTCATGTTTGGATACAGAACCCCAGTACAAAAAATTCAATTTGTAGTTCAAAATAAAAGGCAAATTACAGTGTGTTAAAATCATTCGTATAAGTTCATGTTTAAAATGTAAAAGTTTAGGTAGAAAATTTTAATGTCTTGTAGATCCTATGTGCTCAGTCCTTATAGGATGCATATAGATTTAATATAATGTTTGCAGCTTTAAACAGAAATTTTCAGAATTTAAAGGCTGGTAAATTTCTGTATATCAAAGTGTGTTTCAAAGTCATCTCTGTTTTCCTAGGGATTTTATTATTTCTGCAATGTGTGAAAGTTTTGGTCTAGGAGTATTACAGTGGAGATTCTGAGTAACTGTTTAACAGAGGATTCTATGACAGACGAATAAAACAGTTGGGAAAAGCCTCAAATAAACTGACAAAATGCCACAACAAAAAACCAAAACAAAACCAAACAAAACCAAACAAAACAACTTAAAACCTGGGCCTACACTTTTCAAATGTAAAACTCTGTGTATTTGCTTAATCTGTGAATTTTACTTTAATCAACACAGCTCCAACAAAATTCATTCAACTGTATCTCATTAAACTGCCATGTAAAGGTCTAGCAGCGAGTTTAATCAATAGGTTAAAGGATATTTCTGTAAATCCAAAGGGCAAAACATGCCTGTCTTGGGAAGGATGTATCAGGTTGACATATATAAAAGGTAACACTGCTACCAAAGATCTCTCTTCCAACACTTTCCTATGCTTACATAGCCTTCCACAGAGCCCTTTGCAGCTTGATGCAGATTTTAATAGGAGCATTGATTTATCCAAGAGGATTCTGTTTTTGAGTTCTTTTCAGGTAGATATATTGCGTTTAAGTTGGTTAAAATGTTTGTGTTGCCACATTAAAAAACGGGAAATGAATGTCCAAAAACTCCCAAAACAGGATAAGTGGAAGGTCTTGCTTAAAAGGACTTCAAATTATAGCACAGGCTTTAGTTACTATAGTGATGAACATCAATAAAGATAGAGAATTGCTGTAATAAAGTTATTCTTAATGTGATAGAGATATATTTTATCATATTATCCCTGTCTTGCATCATCTAACGTTAATTATTTAACATTTTCACTGCAATTTTGAGGAGTCACTATTCTAGAAGGATTTATGAGTGCCATTTTTCTTAAAAGTAGACTCAAGTGAAAACAGTTTATCTTCTTAAAGTTTTGTCAAGGCCCAGTTTATTTCTTAGCTTGAAATATCAAGCATGAAAACTTTTTTTTTTTTGTTTTTAATCACATGTTGTAAGCAAGGTGGTTTTGGGTGACTGAAATAAAGTTTTATTGATGTAACTATTTAAATGAATTATTTTCTGCAACTCCATCTGTTAGTTCTCCTTAATGTGCTGAAAGGAAGACACTTTATTTGCTTTTCTGTAGAAGACTTTTCATAGAATCATAGAGCCTCAGAATGCTTTGTCTTGGAAGGGACCTTAAGAACTGTCCAGTTGAAATGCCCCTGCCATGAGCAGGAACACCTTCTGCTGGACTAGATTGCCCAGCTCACCATCCAACCTGGCCTGAGCACTTCCAGGGATGTGACAACCACAACTTTCCTGGGCAGCCTGGGAAGCAGCCTGCAGTGCCTCACCACCCTCACAGTGAATAATTTCTCCCCAGTATGTAATTTAAACGTACCTTCTTCCACTGGAAAGTTTTAACACCTTGTCCTGCATTTATATCTTTCATATCTTCTATTTTTCAATTATTCATTTCCTTCTCATATCTTTAGTTTTAACAGCTGTGTGCCAGATCATGAAGGTCAGTGTGAGTTTGAACCAGGTCATCGATTAAAGACATGCAAAATTCAGCAATCAAGAAGACATTTTTTTTCTGAATTAGTATGAATCTGTTTAACCCAAAATTCTCTTGATGGCCATTAAATCTTTTTGATCACTGTTCCTTAATAATTCACCTGCTGTACTGTAAACAAAGTAAAAGTATCTCTTCTGTCTGTTCAGTTCCGATAACTATGTACAGAGAAGACTGCATCTGTACAAATGTAATAATCTGACTAATCTCAGGGCTTTTCAGTTTAGCGTGCTGGACCATGAAGTATGAATATAGTCTTCAAAACAGTGTTACAGTGGGGGAAAAGAAGAAATATGTTATTAATGAAATCTAATGCAGGTTTCACAAAATCAGGGTTTGCTTAACAGGTATGTTTTAGAGATCATGAATTAAATATAATTTTTTGTTTTCTTTCAGGGAAGAAAAGTAGATCTAGAATTTAGTTCTTACTTTCATAGCTTAGAAATTTTACCTGTCCTGAAGTAATTTTATGCATGCCAGTGGTGCTATTACCCTTGTGACATGAGTTTTCACTTCATTAGTAAACATACTTTGTGCTTGCCACTTAAAAAGAGAAAAAAAAGAATCCTGGAGTGAGGCTCTTTCTCTAATTTATACCAATTTTAGTTACTCACTAGAAGAAAAGCTCCACCACTGCTGCTGTCTGAAGATATACTACATATTTAAAATCTTTTTCTAGCAGACTGTCTGGCTCTTACACTAATGTGTATAATGACCTGTATCCATCAGCAGCATATTTTTTTTTCTGAATTTATGGAGTTAACCATCAGTAATTTTTTGACAGACAATAATTGGATATTTTTTACAGTGTAGTTTGTTTTCACTAGTTTTTATGATTTGTATTAACTCAAAGACAATAGTTTTGGTTTTTTATTTGATTGACCTTTTTTAGCCTTCTCTTATAAAGAACCAATTCTTTAACATGTTTTATTTTCCAATTCCAGCTGGAAAATTATTAGTGAAGATGTGAATACTGCATAACAAACCCTCAAGTGAAAGGCTGGGCAAATAAATAAATGGAGCAGTGATACAACTTTCAGCATTACCCTCTAATGAGAATGTGAAAATAGGAGAGAAAAATGGATATATCTCAAATATGCTTTACAAAAGCTTGTCATTGTCATCTTAGAAATCTACAAAGAAATTGTTACTAACCCAGGGGAGATATCATTATAACAGTGAAATAGAGATTATTTCAAAGAGTATAATAAAAAGGAGAAATAACAATTTTTGGGACAATGAACAGAATATATAATGAAAAGAAATGTACACCCATATCAAAAACTATAAGCAACGAACATTATTATACTGGATATTTGAGAAGAGAGTATATATCTCATTTGCAAGGCTTGAGGAACCAAACTCACCTATGAAAATACTGTCTTCATTAGTCTAGGTATGACTGGGTGAAAATGACTTTCCATTTCTCCCAAAAAACCCATACCTCACATGACAATGAAAAAACATAGATGATAGGATATCATCCTAAGGTTTGGAGAGTTTACAAAGAGTGAGTGAAGGTCCTGGCTCACATATATTTCTCTAGATTATTCCCATTTTTAAAATTGCTCTTACAGCCTACAGAAATGCATAGAAAATCTGAGGAAATCCATTATTATTTCAAGAGAAAAAATAGGTAATGGAGAGATATTTCACATCTGGTTTCTGCTTGACTTTCGTACTGTGGATATAATATTTTTTAAGCCCTGTTTAATCCCTATACAGTGTATAAACCTGATTTTGTTAGCCAGTTACAGTTATCACTGACCCTGAGAATAGCTCAGTTGGTTAGAGCATGGTGCTAATACCAAGGCCATGGATTTGGTCGCTGTATGGACCATTCACTTCAGAGGTAGACTCAATGATCTTTGTGTGCGCCTTCCAACTCACACTATTCTCTGATTGTGTAAATATGACCAATATGATATAAATATTCAATTATTCAAGATTATAAAATGGACCAAATCATCTTCATAATTTCTCTCCTTCACAATGTGTACTAAAACGCAAAAACATCTAAATATGTGAGAAATTTTAACTACATATTCTCATTTTTAAGGCAAAGACATGAAGAATGCAAAAACCTTACAACCTTTATGGTTCATGTTGTAAACACATCTATAATGATTTGGGGAAGTTCTTTGTGGGGTTTTTTTTGTACTGTTTTATTAAGAATTTTTTTGACATAAATTTGGGAGTGTTGCTTTTCTGTGTATGTGTGCGCTAACTTTTAAGACTTACTCTATAATTTTTTTTGCCCAGTTAGGTTCTTAAATAACAATGTGCTTAAATAAATGTGCTACCCTATCATTCTTCCTTTGCAATTAAATGGAGTTGTGTTTCTGAAAACAAAAAAAATACACAATTTAACTTCATTTATATAAATGTCTACTTGCATGTAAAAAAGTAACATTCCTGTTCCTTGTATTTGAAATAAATGATGCTTATAAAGGAGAAAACTATTTGTTTTGCAAGGGTTCCTCAAGTTATACCTAACCAGAAATCGTAATATTTTGTGGGCGATTTTTTGGTCTTGATAATCATTTCTATGGCAACCAGTTGTAATATCAAAATGGAGCATTTTTTCTTCAAGTAGGGAATAAGCAGCAGGATGCGATTAATTCTGAAAGTGCAAGGTTATTCTATAAACTCTCTACAAAAATAGTATTGTTGCATTCAATAGGTTTTTTTCCCACCATAATTTCTCAATCAAACTAATTCAGTTTACAATTGAAATGCTTTTCTGACTGCCAGTCCTTAAATTAGGCCTGGGATTTGGGAGCTTATTTGTCTTCTATCTGATTCATGGATCACCAATAATAAAGATTTTTGCAGGCCAAGTATTGCCTTTGGATTCACTTGTGCAACTCCATTACTTTCAGTCAGTTTGCATAAACGTAACTGAAGGGTAAACACCAAAAACAGTGGAACTGAAGAAAAGTTCTGAAACTGGGACTTTTAGTTAGCAAACATATTGATTAAGTTCAGACCATGAAATTATGCAGTGCACTCTCCACTTTCCAAGAGGCACATTGCTTCTGTCAGCTTAAAATTAATTTCTGCTTATAATACCTCCCTGTTCACAAGTTCAACTGTACACAACTGACAGGTGCAAAACCCACATTGTTTTCAAAAAGTCAATTTTGAGACTGAAGATGAAGCTCTGTTTATGAGGTATACCATGGTTTTAAAAAAAAAAAAAAAAGCAATCAGAAAAAGTTTTTCCTGCTCTTTTTTTTTTTTCCTTTCATTTTTAAATAAAAGGTTGCCATTTTCACCTCTGTTCGTCCAGCTGAATGCTTTTTGAATGACATTGCCAAACCAGTGATTCCTTAATAATCTTGCAGTTCTCCATAGAGTATGGGACATTGGGGGCCTTAGGGCAATAGAGGCATTTCATCCCTGACCACCCTCTCCTGATGCTCTCTCCAAGCCATCCATATATTGGAGAGTCCATGGGCTCTCTCCACGCCCTTGATGCCATTCCAGCCTCCTGGTGCCACTTGTGCCACTCTGTGCCCCAGAGATCCTGGTCTCCAGCTCCCCACAGCCCTGGCGTGTCCAGCCACGAGTTCCACCCACAGCCCCAAGAGAGGCTCTCAGTGCTCTCCCTGGTGTCCCCCTGACTGCCCTGCTCCTGATGGGCAGTGGGACAGGCTCTGGCTGGCCCCTCTGCCCACGTTCCCAGCTCCCAGAGAGACCCCAGTCCATGCAAAGCCTTAACATGAGACAGTGTCATTGATGTTCATGCACTGGGCTTGTTTTTTTAGTTTTCAGTTAGAGAAGATGTCTATTATGATTTCTGCAATTGTAATCCAATTGTGGTATTGATTTTATTTGGCTCGCCTAAAGCAGCCACTGAATTTTTTAAGTCCTTCTGATAAAGGGAATGCTAAAATATTTAAGGCAGGAGGATAGGAATAAGTACAAATGAAGTTAGTATAAGTGAAGTAGTACAACTGAAAAGCAAGCATGCACAGCTGGAACAGCGTTCATTTAAATAGGAGCAGTATTGGCATGGTACTTGGAGGGTTGGAGAACTTACGCTTCACTTTTTGCTTACAGGCAAGGCTCATAATCAACACCTTAATATTTTTTAAGATTTATAAGAATTTTCCTGCAATTTGTACATGGATTAAACCAAGAGAAAAAGGTTACTTTTCTTCTTAGGTTCCAAAAGCACACCTTTAGGATGAGTACATACTGTTCACTGTTAATTTCTTTTAAAGATATGGAGTTCTCTGCTATTATTTTATATATTTTTTAAATTTTATTTTATTTTTTAAGAAGGGAAACGTCTAGAGTAATCTGAGAAAGGACTCATCTAGATTCAATGTTCATTCTGACCCCAAGTTAAAACATGGTTATTAGTAAACTACACATTTTTTGGAGATGTTTGATTCTTAAAACATATATTAATTCAGTGAATTCTACAATTCTTTGACATATTTATGACCTAATATTACATCTCTAAATAGTTATCCAAATAAAAATTAAAAACCCCCAAAACAATCTGACTTTCCTGCATACTTAGTAGAGGGAAGCAAAAACCTTTAGAGAATGCTTCATTTTTCCCTTGCATATCTGTTTTAGAGTATCATGAATCATTTCAGGGTGGCTATTGCTCTCCACTAACTATAAAGAATGCTTAGAATTACTATCTCTGCCTTAGACAATGAACGATTAAGCACCTGATATTAAAGTAAATTAATAACAAGGTCTCTCTACTCTTATAAGGCCCCACCTAGTGTGCTGCATAGACTTGTAGGAACCCAGAAGAGGACCATCAAGATAATTAGAGGGATGGAGCACATCTTGTGTGAGGAAAGGCTGAGAGAATTTGGATTCTTCAGCCTGAAAAGAGAAGGTCTCAGGGTGACTTAAATGTGTCCTTCCAGTACTTGAAGGGAGCCTAAAATGAGAGTTTTTATGAGGATATATAAACAGTGCTAGAACAAGGTGGAATGGTTTTAAACTTAAAGAGAGTAGGTTCAGATTAGATATTAAGAAAAAATTCTTTACTGTGAGGGTGCTAAGGCAACAGAACAGATTTCCCCGAGACGTTGTGAATGTCCCATCCCTGAAAGAGTTCAAGGCCAGGCTGGATGGAACTCTGAGTCATCTAGTATAGCAGAAAGTTCCCTCACCATGGCACTGGGGTTGAAACATATATAATCCATTCCAACCCAAGCCATTCTATGGTTCTATGACCATTCTAGGATTCTAATCCAAATTTAGGTGGTATTAATTTCATATGAGCTCTCTTAGAAAGTCTATACATTTGGTTGAACCCTACATATTACATTGACTGGTTAGATGGTTAAATCTTTTATGACACTACTCAGTATATGCAACTTTTTTATCTACTCTGGACTTGAGAGAAAAAGTAAAATATAAAAATTTTCATCATCAAGCTTTTTTCAAATATTTGAAATATATTATTTATACCATAAACAACCTAAACATATTAGAACTAAACAGAAAGAGCAGCATAGGATAAGATAGAGAAATTGCCTCATGCCTCTAAGGTATTAGAATTTCTTGCAGAGGCTACTTGCAACTTTCCTTTTGATTAACAGGTCTTGGTTTGTTTTTTAACCACTTAACACTAAAATAATCTATGGTCTAGAAAACTATGACCTACCACTACCTTGATAATTTTGCACATTTTATCCAATGTAATGTTCATAAGTAGGGAATATTCTTCAGAGGCCTCCTAAGTTTTAGAGAGTGAGACAAAGAAATTATGTCACTCACAAGTCCTTTAATTATGTGAGATTACTCCTTCATCATCAAAGCTGAATTTTTCAAAAATTATGTTATTAAATTGTTCTTTCAATACCACATTCATTTGTCCTCCTAAAATGAACACCAGAGAGCTGGTAGCTTTAAAATGATAGGGGCCCATCACTTGTGTTAAATGATTTTTACAATAACCGGTATAGGGGATAGAAAACTCCTTATATGTTTAAATGTGTGATGAAGGATATCATACTTTCCTGGATAAACTCAATGAATACTGAATTGTCAAGCTTCATTTTTTAAAAAATATTTCTTCTCATGTCAGTCTGCCTGAGAACGCTACATCTCTCCCCATACATCACTGCATCTTCTCTTCCTATCCATTGGAAGACACTACAGGATAATTGCCTGGTCAGGCAGCCTGATCCATAAATCTGGAGTAATGACTTAGGTAGGATTGGTGCTCATGTGAAATCCTGTTGTTTCTAGCATGTGTCAGGGTGAGTCTGCTCCTGGACATGCTTTTGCCAAATGATAAGTAACAGTCTCTTAGGCAATTGTCAAGTATGGTGGAGTTGCTGTGATTCTAGAACTTATCCTTATGGAACAGATGAACTTATTTATGGGGGGAAGAAAGTCGGACAAACTGGTGTAAGTTGCTGTAACTCAGGTTCAGATAGCAGATTTTAGTCTGCTTTTTTCACCCGTACAACAAAATCATGGGCAAAAAGGCAATGAACTATGATCATTGATAAGTACTGCAGCATTCAGAAAAGATTTTATTTGTCAAATAATGTTATGTTTTCACTGCAAAAAACACTGAAAGGTTTCTCTAAGAATCTTTTATTTCTCATCACTGTTCATTTTAATCAGAAAGGAAAAGAAATATGTTAACACACTTGTGTACTTTTTGGCTTGTCTGTTATCTCTTAAACATTCAGGTTTAGAGTTTACCTCAAAAGAAGACCCTTTCCCAAACACTAATATGCAAAATTTAACATATAAAAAACATCTTACTGATATAATAAAATCCATATTTTTCAAGATTAATGCAGATTTATAATTTTTATTTTACTTCTCCCTAAGGTGTTTCTTCAAAAATACCTGCCTACTAATTCTCCCCAAATAGTCCTATTCAAACACCACTTTAGAAAAGCAAAAAAATGTGCCAATGTAGATTGTTTACTAAATACATGTATAACACGAGTATTCAAACTGAAAATGAATGCAAATAAATGATTATGTTTCTAATAGACATTTAAGCTGCATACTAAGTTAGTGTATAGGTGACTAGAAGATATTCAAATATTTTTATTCAGTGCATCAAAATAATATTAAGTATTTTTTAAGTTAAATCAGCATATTTGAATTTCATATAATATATTTACCTTTAAATCAACAGAAACAGGATGAGTTTTGAGACATTTGTTTGAATTCTGGTGCAAAGTACTTGAGGGTAAACCTTCAGAGTGATACAAACTCCATCTGTCCACTGCTGTGCTCTCTTACTAAATCTCCAAGGTTTTTTGAGTTGGGGAAAATTCAAGTCAAAGGAAGAAACTCTAAAACCAAATAAGACTATAAAAGTTAGAATCTCTGATGAGCTATTCACATTAAAAATCTTTACCAGGTGTTAAAGAATAGTATAGTCTTGAGACCAGTTTGAATGTCAAACTCATTTATTTCAGCAACTTATTATTTCTTCAGGTTTTATTTCATTGTAAAGTAACACATAAGTCCAGGAAACAGAATAAAACATTATAATCATATTGTAATTTTCGTGGCAAAAATATTTTCTTATTCACCATATAAAAAGACTTAGCATATGACATACACAAAAATTTCTGTATAGGAACAAAAGAATTAATTGTTCAGATAGTCTGCTATTAAGTTTTAACACTACCTTATTATAACTATTTTTAAATCTGCCTCTATATGAAAACAGTAAATTATTGAGAAATATAGTAATTTATGAGAGTAGGAGAAAATCTATTCCTTTGAAATATGCATGAAAGATACATGTTTTAGAAGAAACTTCTACATTTCTCTCTATTTTTTAATACAATTTGTGAGAGAAGCTACAGTGATGAAGTAGGGCAGAAAGCAATTACCTGAAATATTTTTTTATTTAAATATAGGAAAAAATGAAAAATTTGTATCTTATTTTCAGACAAAAAATATTTTATGATATCATTTTAAAAGACTTCATATAAGTCAGGTACTGATTAGGAAGTTGGTCCTGTGTTCAATTACCTTATCTCTCACAAATTTATTTCATGAATTTAGTTAAATTGCTTAATCTCAATTCTCTGTTCAGAAAAAAAAAAAAAACAACAAACCTATACCTAACAAAAATAAGAAAGAATAAAAATAATTCTGTTCCATCTGACATTGTTCCTTCAGTTGTGTTTGTATGGTTATGATGGACTGATCCTGACGGGATGCCAAGTGCCCACCAAATCACTTTAGTTCTCTCCTCTGAAATGGAACTTGGGAAAGAGAATATAGCAAAAGGTTCATGGTTCAAGTAAGGGACAGGGAGAGATCACCCAGTAATTACCATCACAGGCCAAACAGGCTCAGTTCTGGAGAATTAGTTTAATTTATCACCAATCAAATCAGAGCAATGAGAGCAATGAGAAATGTGTTGGGTTTGCATGTTTGAGTGCAGATAGAGTTATCTTCTAAGGGGCTTTGGGCATTCAGTATCAATAAAAGTTGGCTGGACTTTGATATGAGCCATCAAAGATATTTCACCTAATCCAGTAGCAGTACAATTATTTCCAAGATCCTGTGTTTCATGATCATCTGAAAATGTTGTTCATAGTAATTTTGGAGCTGATAATACAAATATTAAAGGATGTAATAGAAGGAGAAAGGTTTTAAAGAAAAAGTGGAAATTCTTAAACATTGAGTGACTGCTGTTAAGATTTGCTGGACAATGACATATTCCAATTTCAGATTTTTTTTTTTTTAATCAAGATAGACACATGGTTTGACGTTCAATGTCAATTATAATTTCACTTTTTAATGTTTTAAGTTATAATAATTCAAGATGAGTCCATGAATAAAAATGTGGAATCTCATGATCTGGTATTCTTTCAGAACTACGTACTGATTTAGATGTTCATCCACAAGGAAAATATATAAAGAAAGGACATGGTCAAGTTTTCATACACTGGCAAGATTCTTAATAATGTCGGGCAGATTTCTGGCATTTTGAGGATTATAGAGTCTCTTTTTTTTGCTGCATCCACTGTCAACACATTTTAATGTAAATGGAAAAACAAAAGCCTGACTCCATATTCCCCTGCAAAATTTCAAGTGTTTGTAATAATATTGAAATTTTACAATGAAAATGTTTATCTGGGTCTTTTATGCCATGAATCAGTTACAAGTAGTAATACCAAGAAGACCTTCAGACTGATAAATATAAAAATCTGGTCCATTGCCAGTGGCAAATTTTCCTTCACTTTGGTAGGCTTTGGAACATGTTACACAGGAATAACACAATCTGTTATGTTTATTTCTTCACACTGAAGCATGTGGGTTATCTGCATATGTGTGTCAAAATGTTTTGAACTACTTCATCAAAGTTACAATAATGCTATGACAACCACTCTAAAATGAAAACAGAAACTAGATCTAGTCATTAATATCTCTGCTAGTTTCTTGGTTTAAGTACTATTTTGAGATCTTTCCATGCCTCTTGATTTTAAAGATCAACTCAAACCACAGGATATTTTCTTAAAATATTGCATTCATTTAAAAGAACAAAATTCCTTTAAACCGAACCAAACCAAACCAAACTAAACCAACCAAAACAAAAAAATCAACTTAACAAAAAGTTATTAGTTATTCTTCTTGCAAAGTAGCTACACATAGCTATCTTTTAGAAGAGGTTTTTTCTTCTGCAATTTTCTTTCTATATTTTTACTAAAAATTAATATAATATACATTTATATATAGGTTACTACTGCTGCTTTGGATACCAATTAGCTTGTGTTTGCACAGTTCTAATACAAATATTCTTTTCCATTCTGCTCTGGAAATAATTAGTAATTACACAAGAGAATAAATAATAAATCAGAAAGAACACTGAAGTTTGGAACAGCATGTGTTTGGTTTTGTAAGTGGTGTTACAGAGAGCTGAGAGAATTCTTGGAACATAACACATAGACAGACTAAAAACTTCATGCACAGTATCTTAATACCATGAAGGAGGCAGAGTTTGGACATTGTGAAAAGAAATAAAGAGTTTATACTACAAATTATATATACTTAAATTTTAACAGTTCAGCCATCCCTAGCATCACCCCAAGCATGAGTATTTTGCAGTAAACAAATTGCCAAATATATAAACATAAAATACAGTCTTGTAAGTAATTCAGCTAGAATTCTCAAAGCTAGTCAATATGAGATTAACTTTCAGGAGGAGTGGGTCACCATGCTTTAATGGAGCTCTTTCAATTAGATTAGTACTCTTCAGTGCTCTCAAGTTATCCATGTATCTGCAGAATGTTCAAGTAAGAAAACAAATTGTAATGAGGTGATTTGTTAAACTTATCAACCTAGGAGCTAGGTCAATGTCGGGTTTAGAAATCACCTTCCATGGGAATAATGTGCAAGTGTGAAAACAACTTAATTTAGACTTTAAAAAAAAATTTCCAAACTACTGAATTTCCTGTGACCCATAAGTTTGTTTAATATAATTTACAAACCTTTGTTTCAAGTGTAACTTTAGGAACATATACTCTTTTGTTTTGGAACTAGTCAAATTCTGTTGTATTAAGACATTTCTAAATCTTGTAAAAGTTATTGTATCCATCTAATTAACTGGACTGATTTGTAAGCAGGGCCTTTGTGCTATCAACAGTAACCAATAGTGTATAGCTCTGTTGTATACATTAAAAGTACAAATATAAATCTTAAACAGAACATAATAAACAGGGCTGTCACTGTAAATGCAGGGCTGAGAGGCTTCTCTGTGAAAACTTAAGGACCAAAATGAGAAGAATGTGATAGTGCTAGGAATAGTTTTCTTTGCCTCCATCCTTTCATTTCTCATGCTAAACATATGTATAGACTAAGGAACCTCTTCACTCATGAGAGACACAATCACAGTAGGTTCTAAGATAACTCTTTAGAGAACTCTCCCACTGAACGAATGACACTTTTTGCAGAATCATTAAGACATGTCACTTACTGAAATAGCAGCTGAAATGGCTATGTAGGACTTTTATTTGTGTTTGATACTGATACTTTTATTCTGCCTTTGATATTGAAGAATAAGAAGTCCCAGAGAGTTAAGGCAACAAGGTATGATTATCACCTTGAAGAGTGAAATACTGTGATAGACAGCTTGGTCCACCTGAGTAAGACCACGTTGACCGATTTAGTCTCACCCTTTCTGCTCATGCATTTTCATTTTATCGTTATTAAAAGACTAAAAATGGAAAAAAACAAAACAAAAACAAACAAAAAACCCCCTCATTGTTTAATTACTTTTCAGAAATATTTATAGCTGCATCAATTGCACTTTATTTCTTTGCTTCTTGTTTCTCGTCTGCCAGATGCAGTGGTAACATGGTTCCTTGGATTTGTCAATATATGATTTGATTTCATATGAGTATTTTTTTTGTCTTTCATTTTTTAAAAGTATTATGACATAATTAATCTATCAAGCTAATCTGAATTGTTGTGCTATGCACAAACTATACAGGTTAACAGTTTTTTTATGGAAGCACTACTTTATTTTCCTTTCCGTTTTTTTTTTCTCTTGCATTTTACCACAAACAAGAAAAAAATACTACAGAGAAATTGATTATGTATTTTCAGGTTGCTAAAGTGAAAAATATTTTATTTCTCCTATGAGTTACATTTTGTGAAAATAATGAAACGACGAAAAATAACCATTAAGTGCCTGTAACATGTTAAAATAACTTTCTATTTATGCATATATCTAGTGAATTCCACTCAGGCGGGCTACACCTCATCTTTGGCCCAGTGTAATTTCCTTTTTCTTTTCTAATTCATTGCCCTGCATCATAAATTCTCCAAATATGTTGTTATTGTCCTCTCCTCCTTTTTACTTTTTCATACACTGATTACAAAGTGATACATTTCTTTCCTAGCATTACGTGGTTCATTAATCTGACACATGGATGGCAAACCAGTATAGAGATATAAAAGTGCTGTTCTTTTAAGGGAATGGCCAGACTTACCAAAGATTTGCTGAAAAAAATTGAGCACCTTTCTGTAGTGTCTACAGATCACGATTTTTTCAGACAGGTTGTAGAAGAAAATATTTTTAGTAAGGTAAGTTGTTTGAAATATCCATACAACCGAGCACTTCAAGATAGTCTGACAATGCTAACTTGTCAGAGAGGACTGAACTTTTTGCTTAGTCTGCTTTCAACCCACCTCACTGTTTTCCATTTCTCTGTGCAGCAAGAAACCCATTCAGAATTAGTGACTGTCATCCCATTTATTCATTTATACATCATTTAACAGGAAGGCTTCCATTTTTCACATTCCCCCAGCTCCAGGCACTCATAGGCAAACAACTAATTCCTTGTGGAAGGTAAACAATTCTGGCAATCTACACTTTAATACGTATATTAGTGTTATGCAATTGTAATAGACACATAAAACAGTGTGTGTCCACAGGCTCTTGCAAATGAAGTCATGGAAGTCCTATAAGCTAGAAGAACTAATTTTTTCTTTTTATTTTTTTCTGGAGAGAAAATGCTTCCTCTGAGGAATGAATGCATTTTCATTCATTTGACTTTATAGCATATCCTGAAAGCCAAAACTCTAATGATAAGGAAGGGAATGCATACAGAATCTGTGAAATATATGGGTGGCAAATTTTCTTAGCTGTTTTCATTCCATCAGTTACTCAAGGCTCATTATATGAACATAAACTGTTCAGTCTGGAGAGTGTCATGCTAGCAGATTTACTTAATGGATTTTATTTCATCATTTACATGCTTTGAATTCCAGACTTGTAAGAGAGTGGGGAGACTCAAGAGAAATGTCTGAGTTGTAAAAAAATTGAAAACGCTATTCAAAAGAAAATAATATGAAAAATATCTAATGGTCAGATCCTGTATTTCTGGATTTCTCTACATGTTTTAGAAAGAGGAGGAGAATCATTCAAGGTTGGTTTTGGTTTTTTTTTTGTTTGTTTGTTTGTTGTTTTGTTTGTTTGTTTGTTTGTTTTGTTTTTTTTCACTTTTCCTTTACAGAGCGAAGAAAAATTACAGAATTTATTTAGGATCATATCCAGAGTTTTTGATATTAATCCGAAATTAAGGTGGAGTAAATGAGTTTAGAAGGTATTTGGAACAGATGAGGGAGACTGTTGGGACAGAAAAATATAAAATGAGATCAGAAAGTCAATGTCATTTGACAGAATAATTCAATCCAGGGACAGCAGCATATTCCTGTCCAAAGCCCCTTTATTGATACTTCATTATTTTTTTCTGATAACAATTCTAATATAATCAAGACAAAAAACAGGTTAATCTCCAAGCTAGCTTTCTCTAAGGAGGTCTAGGATTTTTTTTTTTTTTCAAAGTGTGTCTGGTATGTGCCCATAGAAAAAGCTAACTGCAATTATTCCCATACATGAAGTTTTTTCAACAGGCCACTAAAAATGTTGTCTATTACTTTTCAGCACAGATTTCCCTGCATACAGCCAGCAGACCTAGATTTCTAAGAATGGTTTGCTTGTGTTTAAAAGAGTCCTCTTAAAAGTCATCTTAAACATGTTCCATTTCACCACTGCCATTCATAAAAGTAGCCACACAGCCCAAATGGAACAAGCCCTGTACTTGGGAATTAAGAGTTTAGTCCATATACTAACAACATCTATGTAATTTTACAGAAAGCTTTCTCTCTTGTACTATAAGATGGCAGTTGGACTCACTGAACTGTCCAGAACTTTAGACAGCTGAGGAGAGCTTTTCAGGTATCTCCAACACATATACTTTACTTAGTATATTCTACATCGCATTAAAAATATACTATGGTCCAGAATATTATATTATAATATCAGCTTTTTGAGATGCATAATTTCATTGTGTTTTTTCTTCTTTTAAACAAAGTGAAAGACAGTGATTTCTTGGAATTAGAGAAAAAATGTGAAGAAAGATACCAATTATTGCACAAAAAACCACTTCTGCAGCCAGCACTGAGCTTTGGTTTCTACTTTTTATATTTTCTACTTCACTATTACTGTGAAATAAATATCTCTTTCTAATCTTCTCTAGATTTTGCTTTTTTTTTTTTTTCCATTTTCCATGGTCTCATCAGGTGTATTTTGTTAAAAAGAGGGGAAAAGGAATATATTCAATTGAAGGTTTGCAGAAGACCTGAAAAAGCAGAATTTTCTGGGAAAGCATGGTTAATATGAAGTGCCAAAAAACCAGTAGAATGCTTTCAGCATAGCTGAATGAAAATCTCACATGAGAGAGGTACTTTAACATGATGAATATGATCCTTTCCATCTATTGGACTTTCTACAGTATGAATAAGGGTTTTGATTATAATCTAAACATCAAGCTGGTACAGATTTCTATGTATGCCAAACTATCGGCTTTGATATAATCTAATGTAACTTGCATCTTGTAATGTATAATTCATGTTATAGGGAGTGAAGCATTATCATTTTTTCAAGAGCAAAAGTAACCTTTCCACATTCACTATTACAGAAGAATATTGGAATATTTCAATCTCTAGCCTGAGTGGTTTTATAAAGCAAATAAATTTTTAAAGATTGTATCAATAGAAATTGTTCCATTAAAAAAAAAATTGTTTCAAATATGAGTGTAAGTTGGAAAAGACACATGTTGCATAAACTAGTCTCAAGTAAAAATATCCATTCATTTCATAGACAAGAATATGTTCCATGTAAAAAATAAAGACAGTGACTATAAGAAAATCTCCACATGACTGCATAGTGTAGCAAAATATAAGAATGTTATTATCTTTAGTAAGAAGTCTATGACAGACATAATGGGAAAAATGTTTAAATAAGGATGATTACAGATAAACTCTGGAAATATTTTGGTTTTGATTCATCTGGCCTGTTACAGAAGAATATTTCCCAATGGTATCTTCTTTTTTTCATTTGACTGGAACATCTTTATGTCTGGATCACATCTGTTTTGAAAGGTTTAGGTATATTATAGTATTGACTGAAAGATATGTACTATTCAGGAAGGTTAGATTGAAACAAAACAGAGATAAAATCAGACTTCATAACAAGCAAACTAAGACTGTATCAATATGATAGCTTGAACAGGCCTGTACTGTTATTTGAAGAGGCTTAAGATATTGCACCTGACCTTTGGCTTCACCTTTAAAAAAAGGTGTTATCTTAAAACTTTGAATCTTACTTGCCTGATCTTGCAAATTCTTGTCTCTTTAAAATAGCACCTTTTGGGAAACTAAATCCAAAGACTGTAACACACTAGTCAGACAGTGGCATACAATAAATCACAGGGTCATCAAGAGTAAAAAAAAAAGTAATTGTAATCAACATGCACCTAATCAACACAATCAGTGAAGGGGAGTCCTTTGAGTAAGAATCTAGTGGTAAGAATGCACTGACTAAATGTTATGATCATCATTTAGACACCTAGTGCAGACGTGGACCCTAACAGGTAGAAAACTGCAAATAGGCATAATCTGAATTCTTCAATGGAATTTATGTATATGAAGATAATCAGGATGAGAAGAATCGAAAGACTGAAAAATGAGGGCAGTTTTGAAATGTGAAAGCAAACTTTTCTAATTTAACTATTCTTGGCTCTTATCTATTAGCAACCTTCATTGCTTCATATCAAAAACTTGCTAGCTTTTATCACTTATACTCTAAATCAGCTCTCAGTATACCATGCCCCAGAGCTGATGTCTTTGCACTGATGCTGTCAACACATGTAGTTAGCTGTGCTGGCTATGGATCTTAGCCACCTTGGGGATCAAGCCTGAGAGTTGTTCAACAATTGAATCTTGAAGAGAGGTGAGTTTCTGCTCTTTTCCAGTTTTCCTCTTTTAAAATTGACTTTTTGATGCTACAGACTCCTTCCCTTCTGAGGTTATGCTCCTGATTTTGGTTTTGCCATCATCTGTTTCATGTATTCTGCACAATGACCTGCTTGCTTGTAGCTCTTTTTACTTATGTAATATCTAGATTTTTTTTTCCCTGAAGATCTCCTAAATACAACGACAAGCTTTTTTCCCTTTCAAGTCCATGCGGCTCATAAACTCACATAAATTGCTTAGAACTTAGAATCATAGGTTGGAAAAAGCCTTTCAGATCACTGAGTACAACTTTAAAACTAGCACTACCAAGTCCACCACTATACCATGAGACTGAGTATAACATCTACACAGCTATGAAATATCTACAGAGGTGGTGACTTCACCACTTCCCTGAGCAGCCTGTTCTAATTCTTGATAGCTCTTTCAGCAAATAAATTTTTCTTGATATCCATTTTTGAACCTCCCCTAGAGCAACGTGATGTAATTCCTTCTGTTCCATCGCTTGTTACTTAGCAGAAGTATTGGACTGACATCCGCCTTGGTGGAACCCTGAGTCTCTTTTTCTCCAGGCTGTAGAAACTCAGTGCCTTCACAAGTTTTGCTTTCTAGAAACTAGCTTTGCTGTCCTTCCTTGGACACACTCCGATGTCTCAATGTCTTTCTTGTACTGAGAGGGCCCAAATCTAAAAGAGTAACTTCTCTCTGGCTATATCATGAAAATCTTACAAAATTCTTCTGTGTTGTTTTTTGCTGCACCATTTATATTTAGACTTATGGCTAGTAAATACTAATTATATCCTTATTGATATATTTTTAAATTTCTATCACAGGCCTCTCTTTTTTCAATATAAAATGGAACCTGAATTAATGTCTCTAGCAATGCTAAAATTTTTTCAATACCAGTTTTTAATCAATATTGGGTCTTCCTTCCTTCCTTCCTTCCTTCCTTCCTTCCTTCCTTCCTTCCTTCCTTCCTTCCTTCCTTCCTTCTCTATTTTATGGAATATTATCACTTGCATTGTAAAGAAAAGCAGCTAAGATTATTACAGCAGATCTTTTTTAACATTATCTGTTCATCATTTATGGAATCCTGGGACAATACAGACCAATATGAATTTCTTTTTATCAGTTATATATGTATAGACACACTGTGATCAGAGGGAAAAGGACATATTCAGCAAAACATTTGTGTGGCAGACACCCAAGGATCTCAACATATTAGTGGTGCAGTTATCTCATTTTTTTGTCAGAACTGGAATTGCACTGAAATAACATCTTGGTGGAAACCAAATATGTTTTCTGCTTGTAAAAATGATACACTGAGATAAGAAGGATCTGATCTTGGAAAGTTTAACACCATTGGAAAGTAACATTTTTATCCCTGTCTTCACCAATATTCTGGGAAGGTCCCAAGTATATTGCATAAATCCAAACCACACCTGTTCCTCACTAAATTGCTATAAAGTGTTGACATACATCCTTACAGAATTGCCATTAGATAGAATATCTATTTTAAGAAAAGATTTCCTGTTCAATTGCAATTCTTTGGAGAAAGGAAAGTATTATCTTTAAGCTTTTTCTGCCTTTAAGGATATCACCAAAGTGGTCTGGGAATCTAGTTCTTCTATGCATGCAGCCTGAGGCAGTAAACAGATTAAAGCAGATCAGATTATTCTCTCTCTCTCTGTGAAGCTGTTGCAAATCAATATTGTAATGAAGTGTATTATACATGTACCCATATTTTCCCCCCCAAGAAGTCATAACTGAGACAATTAAATTTTAAGCGTATTTAGGATACCTGAAAAAGAAGAGTGTAGAAAGTTGATACTTGGAAGAGATCTGCTTCTGAGAAATAAAATGCAGAAAATTAATGGTTTAAGAGTATTGTCTTTTCAGGGGTATTTTCACTTTAATATATCAAATGTGCTAAGCATTCTGAAAGGGAAAATAATGTCAGTTGTTCAGTAAATGTCCTTCAAGGCTCACTAGCATGCAATATAAAAAGAGAAAATGGGAAGGAACTTGGCAAACTTAATGAAAAAAATCTATGTCTATGCTCAGTACAAATGAAATATAACTATAGTAAGTAAGTAGGAATTTCTTTGATCCCTCAGTAGTTAGAGATCACTACTGGTGATCTGTGCACATCACAACAGTAGGGAGGAATTTTCATATTCATAGGTCACCATCTCCACTCAAGCTACAGGGAGCTGGTCCACACCTGAGCTGTCAAAATTACAAGCAGCTGGAGCCATGTGGAAAAGCATGCTCAACAGCCTTATTAGTGTTAATGGAAGGGGAAGTATTACAGGCCTGTAAGATTCCTTATAAAAACAGTGTGATATCATGCCATCCGCTCCCCACAAACATCAGAATTTATTAAGTGTTTTGGTGTACATGTATGTCTTTATGTGAGACTTTGTTAGAATATTTTATAAATTATACAGGGTATTGTCTTCTGTCAGTGACCTACATAAAACATATTAGAGCTAGTCACAATATATTAGAATACTCTGAAGAGAATGTCTTACTGCTCTTTACTGTCTCCCTCCATCACAGACTTAGGGCATGAACACACCCAGTTTCTTGGTTTGGAGTTGGGGGTTTTTTGTGTGTATTTTATTTTATTTTATTTTATTTTATTTTATTTTATTTTATTTTATTTTATTTTATTTTTATTTGGGGACTTTTTCTTAGTGTGTTGTCTCTGCCCTCTCCTCTCCCATCACTCTGACTTTTTGCACAGAATTAGGTGCATTGAATGCATTAACGTGACTATTGTTTACTTCTTGATATCTTTGTCTTTTTGCAAGTCATGGGAATATGATTTATCCAGTTTGAGTATACAGCTGTGTCTTTTTGAGTAAGTTGTTTTTCAAGAGATACATAACAATAGAAGGGTTTTGGAAATTTTAAAAGGTCTTTTTCCTCAAAATTTTTTCCTCTAACCTTCCAAATTATGACATGCTGTAATGAGACCTGATACAGAATTCCAGTGCAGATTTGTGGGTATCTACTTATAATTTAGGGTTTTTTTTCTTTAAAACAGCAACAACAAAAACAACCCCTCCACAATCCTTGTGGATCCCTCCCAATCCAGCATATTTTGTGATTATATTATTTAGATTGGGTGTAAGAAGGACTTTTTTTACCCAGACAATGCTGAGACACCATAGCAGTTTTCCCAGAGAAGGTTCTGGATGTCAAAATCCATGTAAGCATTCAAGGCTGATTTGGATGGGACTTTGAGCGACCTGGTCAAGTGGCATGTCTCACTGCCTGTGGAATCAGAGGATCTTTAAGGTCCCAAATCATTCTATGATTCTATGATATTTTGTGGGATATCCTTCTGGTCAGTTGGGGTCAGCTATCTTGGTCGTGTCCCCTCCAAACTCTTTCTGCACCCCAGTCTAGTCACAGGCAGAGCAATTGAAGAAATAGAGAAAGATCTTGATTCCATGCAAGCAATGTTCAGACATAACTAAAACATTGGCGTGTTTCCAACCCTAGCTTGGTCACAAAGTCAAACATAACACCATCCAAACCTCTATGCAAGAAAACCTCCAAACTATTTCCTAGCCCAAACTAGGAAAGAAATATGGTATTTAGTGTTCACTAGTTTCTAGAATGAATTTGAAACAACAAAACTTTTGGGATACCTGAATTATTTTTCTGATCTAATTTTCATGTTACTTACTATTTTTACCACATATCCTATTATTTCTGGAGTCTATTCTTGTTCACTGTTTGATCTGCCTACAAATTTAAAATATATTGGAGAGTGTTAGCAACCATGGACCCTTTCTTAAAGATGCTGAGTAAGCAACTTTCCTGAAAGTGATTTATACACTTCCTGAAATATCTGTGCTCATTCTTTTTTCCCTTTCAGAAGCTGTGATGAATAATGCAATACTAATGAGCAACTGAGATACCATTCCATCTTGCAGAATAACCATTTTTACACAGTCCCATTAATAACATCACAAGTACATGTAAATACTCAGGACAGAAAAATTAAACTCTTATTGTCCTCTCCTGTGGCATATATACTTATCTATTTTGTGTAGCTTGAAGCAAATACTTAAGTTTAAATCTCTCTATTGCTCTTTTTGCTCCATCTAGACCTGGAAAGATGACAAAGTTTGATGAGAGGTTCCTGTGCCAAAAATCCTCCTTTGCTTTTATCACAAAATATAAATTTCTCCCACCTATTTTTTTTAAACAGCCACTGCTAATTTTTTACAAATGTGTCTGTCCAAGAATACAGCAGCAGTTTGACTTATCAAGTGTGTGAAATGAATAGACCCCATAAGAGTCAGGCAAGGTCTCAGTCTTGAATTCCCTGGTAATGATAAACTGAATCAGATAATTGTTATATTTCTTATAGTAACTGTAATGTGACCACTACAGAGCACTTTATAACATAACTGACTGATAGAGACATGAAATGAGTAGCAGATGAAAGCCACGGTTGCACTTCTGCAGCAGATGTTTACCAAATATTACTGAATATTTCAGTCTGTCTGAGGTGTTATGTTACCCCATTTTCACAGTGCTGGGAAGTTAATGCTACCTAATACGTAACTAACTATCTTTATTTCACATGAGAGGACTTCAATCAATAGAGCACTGCAATGTACAATTTCTATCAATATGTTCAGGAAAAAACACCTTCTTTTGAAGAATCTGGCACAGTTCAGGGTGATAAATATTTATCTCAAGTGGAAATGTGCAAATAATGTTTTCTGATCTTGTCACTGAAATGCAATCATGGTTATAATCTTCTACCTGTAAGAAGGAAAGATGCCACAGATGAGGACTTATATATGTTTAATGATTAATAGGGAAAAAAAAAAAAAGAATACCAACAGACCTGCAAAATGTCTAACACTCTTGTAACAGGAAAGATACTGACCAGAATGAGCACTGTGAGTGCATATAAAGTGCATAACTCTATGTGTCAGTGCTTCAAAGGAAGCTCAGAGTCTGTAAACAGATTCTCCATAGGAAGCATAGCAAAATGTTATAGTCTAGGCCACTTTTACACTGCCCTAATGAAACAGGTGACACCATCTTTGTGTGCAATGAACAAATGTTCATAGAGGAAGATAGAGAGCAAGGTCTTTGGCCAATACTTTCCCAAATAAATCTCCTCAAAATGGCTGTGCTGGTGCTGATATAGAAGCAAAAGTGCGCATCTTGGACCAGGATGTGAGGACTTTCAGCTAAGTGAAGACAGCAGGACTTTTTCTCTTCTTATAGGATCAGCCCTTTTCCTCATTGTTTCTGAAGTTACTGCTCATCCAGGGAAACTATGACCACAAATGAAAGAGAGAGACAGAAGTTTCACACTGGAATTCACAATACACGTGACACTTCTTTTCTTAGTGCTTAAACAACTATACAATGCTATTTACATTTTTAGGATTTTTAAAAAGGAACTGGATTGAAATTGGATATACTATTTTGTCTAAAACTAGATCAGAGCTGTGTTGCCTGGCTGTTTACACCTGGGTGATGCTTCCTCTGGGAGGCATACAATCATCTTAAAATGGCATTTTGGAAGTCAAATACCATACAAATTAAAGTGATTTTTAAAGTTAATAAACCGTTTCAGGGTCAAGTGTTTCTAGGAAAGTCACATTATACATTGATATTTGGAATTTAAGTTTTATACCAACAGATTATTACCATTTGCGTGTGTGTATTTGTATGTGTGTTTGCGTGTGTGTGTGTATGTTTATAAATACTGTATTTGAAAGCAAGTAGGCAGGCTCTATCAGGGCTGAAATTAAAGTTATTGAGGGTAATGGAAATACTTTTGTCTGTAATTAACTTATGCAGTCATGGAACTGAATAGCAAAAATGGCTCGAAGTAAGATAAAAACAAAAATTAAGGGGTGTTTTCCAGTGTTATTGCTACTTAGAAGATGATTCCAGATGGAAGCTTATTGCTTGAAAATGTCATTGACTTGAACAGACCACAACAATTTCAACAGTTAAAAATAACAAATTTTAACCATCTTATTACCAGGAAGGACAAGAAGAAGAATTGTGGCCTATTCCAGTGAATGTTTTGTATTATATTTTTTGTTGCACATATTTATTTGATAGACGCTGCTGGTTTTTTATCTCAGTATATAATCATTTCTGGTCCTGAGTTTAGGATTGTTATTGAGCAACTATGATTGTACTGCCTGTAAAGTTTCAGATCATATCATCTTTCCTGTGGAAAAAAATAAATTAACAATTAAAAGAATAATTGAGCACTAGAGAAAATTATTCTGTTATAATATGAAAATAAGTTTTATTTAAATTCTGTAAATTTTTCCCGTGCAAAAGGGATATGAAGATGAAAGGTGGCTTTTTGTTGTATGTTTTGTGCTGACATATATGTTTTATATTTTCCGTGCAGAAAACACAAGACTAAACTAAAATATTTTCATTTGGAAGAAATCTACAATTACCTAGTTGAAATGCCTGACCACTTCAGGGCTTAAGAAAAGTTCAAGCATATTTTTGAGGTATGTTTATGTGGTTTTTTCTTCTAGTGGCATATTATTTAGCATTCTTCTGCATTTAGTATTCTTCTGATGTCTTCAACACTGACAGGCATTGGGCACTGACCACCTTTCAGAAAGCCTAATCAAACACTTGGCAAGCCTTTCCATAAATAAATGTTTCCTAATATCCTAATATCAGATTCCCTGATGCAGATTTGTACATTTGCCACATCCTGCCATGTAACTTAGACCTATTGTTGTAATGACATATTTTTTAAAAACTGTTTTTATGTCTGACACAACTCCAGCTGAGCTCTGGTCTTTGGTGGTTTCTCTGTACAGATGGAAACAGCAGCTCTTGTAATCTTTCTGTGCAGCTTGACCTTGCCTCCAGAGATCATAGAATTCATTTAGCTGACTTTGATGGAACTGTAAGCACTCAAATGTAGATTTCTAGGAGACACTACTAACTAACTTCCTGAGTAGCTCAGAGCATGCTCTCTTGAAATCCAGGGTAGAAACCCTGATGATCTTTTTCTCATTACACGAAAAAATGTTAAACTTATTTTTTGATCACGGTAGCCAAGACAGCCACTTACCATCACATCTTCCATGAGTCCGTCTGTATTCACCACAAACAAGTCTTAGGGCACACTTTTCCCTGTTGTCTCACTGAGTACTTATGATGAGAAATTTTCTTCAACTGACTTCAGGAACTTGCCAGACTAGTTTATCACTGCAGTCTGGTATACTCAGAAGATGTTTGGAAAATTTAAATCTTCCATAGGGACACAGGCTATCAATATTTCTTCTAATTGCATGTAGAATAACTCATCAATGATATCATCCTATCTGGGTGATCAATAGTAGACATTCATCTCAATATCTGCTTTGTTTTTCATTCCGTCAGTCCTCATCCAGAGGTTCTCAATCACACCACCCCTAACTGTAGGGTCTGTAAAATATCTACAGTGCAGCTATTCTACCTCACCTACTCTGCCTACCCCTTCTGAACAGCCTGTAGCTCTCTATCTCAGCACTTTGGTAGTGGGACAATCCACCAAGTTTCACTTAATACCAGCGTTGTCATACCTATGGGAAAGGACTAAAAGACTGATGTTGGTTAAAGTTCTGCTATTTCTCTTACACACAATTAAAGCATGTTTTATTAAAGGATAATTGCCTTCAGTCTTGCACTTCCATGATCGCACAGGAACCGGAGGCAGAGAAATTTGGACTAGAACAGAGCTAGCAACTTTGTGATAAGAAACAGTTCCTCAAATGGACAACTCTTCTGTGACTAGCCCTGTTTTAGTGCTGTCTACAAGGAAACGGATCAAGTGTCTGCATTTTTTCTAGCACTCAAAATAAGTATAATGATAAAACACTGGAATGAGGCACTGATCTTTTAAATCATGTAATAATATGGATAGAAGAGCTTGATGGATGGGGTTTTAATTGCATGTTTTAAATTCAAAATATTATTTTCTTCTTATCAACTTGGAAAGACTGTTTTTTGTCCTCTGGAACAGGTCTATTTTTCCAGCTAGTGGTGAGCCAGCAGAGATCAAAAGTTCTCTTAGGACTGTACTTCTGCTGTTTTTCAGCTGAGACTGAATAGTGGAAAGGACTGAATCATATGGAAAGACATTTGTCACCAGCACATCAGATAACAGACCCCAGCCTGTTTAAGTGGTTACTATTAAATTATACTAATTTAAATACTGCCATTTGGTGATGAAAAGTAACTGCTCTACACAGGAAATTTATCTAAATGACTTTCTACTGTTATTTAGTCTGGAGCACTAAGATCTATATTAAAATTCACTTAATGTGACATTGAAAATAAGAATTAAGGAGATAACTTGTAATAAGTAAACAATTAGAAGTGTGATTCTTCATTTAATTAAAATGCTTCATCAAATAGTTGTTTTTTCTATCTAATCTTTTTCATCTTACTAACCCTTTCTATTCGAGCATGAGAAAATCAGAATCTGGTGAACATGTACCAATATTTTTTACAAATACCATAAGAATCAATTTCTCACAAATACCATAAGTATCACTTTCTCTGCTGAAGTTGAAACCCTTTTTATTTGTAAGTTAAAAGACAACAGTTAACAACATCAAACTGGAGGCAACCTGACTGGAATGGTTTTGTACCAATGTTTAGAGGAAAACAAATTAGCAAATACATATAAGCATGGTTTGTGTTACATATTCAGGTAAAAAAGAACCTTTTTATTAGACAGACATAATCAATCACGTTTTAGAAAAATATGAAAGCTCTGACTCAATAAAACTACCTAAATTATTTCAATGATTTATGTCTCACCGATGGTTTATCTGATTGCATATTTATATGTAATATATGTAATATATTGAAATATTCAATTTATATGCAGTCAAAATCTTCTCCCACTCCTTGGCTCAAAACTGAAGAAGTAGACCCTGCACGGTTTTTCATTCGCCTAGAATATTTATCTATACAATCCAGTGTACTTGCTAATATGAAAATACACCAAACACAAATCCTTATGCTGTCACAAATATGTTTTGTGCAATTGAGAGTGTAAGAACTGGCAATTCAATACATACTCAAGGGGGATAAAAAAGGCAAATGGGCCTGTGGGGAAATTTTTGTTAGAACTTTCAACAATTTTTTCAGCATCATGTGCTTAACTCAAATTACTATATTATACAGAGTACACAAATGATTTTTTGCCTTATCAGAGGTTCTACAGATCTTGTAGTAACTAAGTTTATAACTAAGCAGTACATAAGTAAACAAGGAATTTAATTTTCATATGATAATACTATTGGCATATGTACATTTTTTGGCCAATTATTCTATTTTCTGGGATTACATATTTGGCAGAAAACCCAGAAATCTACAGCCAAAACCTGACAGGGTCTGCAACTGCATTTCTGTGATATCAATTAAGTTAATATTCACACTTATTGTTCCTGTCAGTTTCATGATTGACACACAGAATATGAAGCATCAGCTGGGTATTTAGACTCTGGTTGAAGAAGATCTGGCCCAAAGTTTGGAAAAAAATATAGAGAATTTTATAAGCTTCTAATTCCCCATTTCAGCTGTAAGTGGTTCTAGTTTAAATACATATATACAATTAGAGGACAAATATTTTACGCTCTTAGAAAAGTGGGACCATTTTGGAGAATAGCAAAAAAAAAATCTAACCACATATTAAAGCATACTGTATACTCAGTATATATATATATATAATTAGGAGAACAGAACGGTGTTTTAAATGCTTTAATATTTTAAAATTTAATTATGAAGGAATAAAAAAAAGAAAAGGCAATATTCACTGAAAGTGAATGGTAGAAAATTTTTGCTTGATTAAACTTTTCTTCTACAAAATATGTAACTACACTATGGATATCCTTCCTTATAGCTGAAAAATATATTTAAAAAAAAACTCCAAAAGACTTAAAAATAGGATTTGGACTGGTTTCTGGTCACAGAATCATTAAATCATGGAATATGCTCTGTTGGAAGGAACTCGTCACAATTATCAAGTCAAACTTTTGGCTCTGCAAAGGACACCCCAAGAGTAACAATATGTGCTTGAGAGCATTGTCCAAATATTTCCTGAAGCTCTGTCAGGCTGGTCTTGTGAGCACTTGCTTGCGGAGTGTATTCCAGTGCTCCGCTACCCTCTGGGTGAAAGACCTTTTCCTGATATTCAATCAAGCCAAACCTCCCCTGACACAGCCTCATACTGCTCCCTCACCTCCTGTCACTGGTCACCAGATGAAGAGATCAGTGTCTGCCCCTCATTTTCCCCCCATGAGGAAGTTGTAGGCTGCAATGAGGTCTCCCTTCAGTCTCCTCCAGGCTGAACAGACCAAGTGACCTCTGCTGCTCCTAGTACGGCTTCCCCTCGAGACTGATCACCACCCTCATCACCCTCCTTTAGATGTTGTTTAATAGCTTAATATTTAGCTGTCTGTAACATTTGACATGGATTCTGACACCTCTTACATAGGAATTTAACTAAGTCCCCTTCTGTTAAAAAGTTGGAGAAAAAATAATGTGGGTATAATGATCAATACAGTACTGAAGAGTTCTTCAAATTTTCATGAAAAATTTCTGGAGTAGGTGCAGAGGTAGGATAGCTCTCTCAATGGCTCTAATCCTTAATATTTTATATTAATTAATATTATCTCTTAGTGTAATTGTAATTTAATATAGAAGAGAATTATAGGCAAGAATGGGCACATAATATATGAAAGAAGATGCAATCCTTGGGCTAATTACTGTTGTAATAAGTGTGTAGGGAGTGATGTTAACCATGATGGATGCTTGGACAGCTAAGAGGATCATATTCATTGAAAGCAGTTCAATAGTCTCTACAATGTGGAAGCACTACAAAGGAAACAAGGTCTTGAAGTTCAAGTATTAAAGTTCTTACGAGCCAAATGTTTGCATGAATTGGATTCAGGATTGTCCAGCTACTGCTATAGTTTTTTGACTGCAGCAATGTGTGGAGTGTAACCAGGACTGTCTTCTCAGTTACATAACCTTAAATAAAACCAAGCTCAGAATTATCTATATGATACCGGTATTTTAGCTATAGTTTTCTCATTAGCCCGTTTAAAATATGAAACAATTTAGGTGTGAAAACTCACCATAGTGATAGTCTTGTGGGCTTTGGATGTAGAAAATAACTGTTAAGGGTTGGTTTGAGGTTTGGTCTAACTTAGATTCTCAGAATATAATTGGTCTAATTCATGTTCGCACATTCAACTCTGCCGGTAAATTATGTATTTTAAACTGTGAATGGAAAACACACAAGGACGTGTTTTAGACAGAGGAGCTTTATTCTGTATTGTTACTTAGTGTCAAGACCAAAAAGGTTCAGGCTGGAGTGAAACAGCAGGTACCATGTAAGTGTATATGTTCGATTTGCAACTTAGTGGTTTATATTGTTTGTCTTTCTGAGAAAACCTTTCTGTCGAGGTGGATTGCAGGAAATTATTATGTGCTCATCATCAGTGAAAATTAGCTTTCTGTCTTTAGAAAAGACAAGGTCAAGCACTTTTAAAGAGCAGTGATATGTGTTTTCCTGCAAAGGAAATAAAGCCCATTGTGTGACGGCAGGGTTGACGGAACAGAAACATCACCAACAAAGGCACAGTCCCACAGTGACTGAACAAGGTAAGCAGAGGTCTGGAGATGGCAACAAGAGTCAGCCAGAAGTGGTGTTTGCCAGACAAGTCTGTGCTAATAAGGAAGTCTGAAGGTCAAGCCAAGATGTCAAGTCAAAAAGGCAAGGCCAGATCATCGAAAGGCAAGGCCAGTCACCAGCATACCTGTGCTGTTGCTCAGGCAAGGACCAAGGAAAAGCACCTGAGGCTCTCTGCAGCTCCTAAGCCAGACCAAGGAGGTCCTAATGAGGTTTCTCACAGCTTTTTCAAACAAGTTCTCTTCACAGCACCTGGATTCAAGGTTACACCGTTGCCCTACCTTTGAGCCAAGTTTGAGCAGCTGCAGCCCTGCAGCAAAGATGAAGAGTTTGGTGGTACACTCACTGCGCTGGCTTGTCTTTTTAAAATTTGTTTGTTTGTTTTGTGGGGGTTTTTGTTAGTTTTTGTTTGTTTGTTTGTTTTTTTCTCTGAACTCAAATTGTTGAACTTTTGGTTTGTATGTAAAGAAGGCAATACTGCATGTATACATGCAGTATATTGTTACATTCGCTAGTGACTTCTTCCTAAATTCTATAAGAAGAAACCAGGCGATGTAACATGA